>OV121091.1:25806838-27056838 GCA_921293015.1 Phorcus lineatus
AAACACTATCAACTCCTAACTGCCCTCCTGGCTGTTTTAGATAAGTATCCAAAATTACGTTTGACTATTTGGCGCGCGCCACTGTCCGGTTTTCGATCATAATTGCGACGTTCTACCTTCATATTGTCACTGTAGAAAACCAACAAGCTTTAAAATGTGTCTTTTTGGTAACAGTCGATACTCCGCGATCAAATGACACCATTGATTAAGTTTGGCATATATGACTCCAACAACTCACTGAGTGGCTCTTTAAGCTGATAATCGTTATCCTCACCAGTGTTCCAAAATGTTAAAGTGTTGGATGAACGCGTCAATGTAATTGGTTGTCTGATCTAAGAATGTTATTATTTACGTGTGGTTTTTCTAATGTTTTGATAAGCCAAGATGGTGGCGATATTTAATTATTTCTTAGTATTTTTTCTCAGCGTCTTCAAGATTAGCTAGCAAGTGTTACCACTGCGTCCATCCTCAAATCTATTTTATAATTCAATTGACAAGAAAGCGAATAAAATTTGATTTGTAATACGGTAGTTGAACTCACCCTGTTTCGGTATATGCTGTTCATGTTACGTCACTGATCCTATGGATAATATTCAATGAATATAGAGGCTGAACTTTAGTTTTCAGTAAAATGTACCTTCTATAGACACTAGGTGAGCATGGAATTTAACTCATTCACTTGTCTTTTTGAGATATTACAAAATTCGTCTTAGTGTGCCGTCGTGTGACAGCACTGTCATCTATATAAAATATTGCTTATTTCTCTTTGTTTGTTAGCCCAATTACCAATTATAAATAAGTGAGTGATGAATCGAAATTTATGTTAAAGTGACTGATTCCGTTAAATGATCATTACATTGTTAATCTTTATGAATTCGTTGATTATCGATAATGAGTTTATAACCTTTCCTAAAATGGTATGTATAAAACTTGTTTTGCAATGCGATAACGAACAAAATTAGAACGTACAATTTTTTATGTTGATTCTCCTTAAATAGTTATATCTGATTATTTATACTTAAAATGAATCGTTGAAAGGAGGTTTTGATTTTGTAACTGTATGAATATTTTTGTCGTATTATCAAAATGATCCTTTAAGAATATGATATTCTGTTTCAAAATTCTCGTTTTGACAAGTCGAAACCTTTCTTGAAATCAAAATTGCACATTCTGGTTTATATGAACATGTCTAAGATATAATCAATTGAGGTCTACAGTCTTCATTTACAGGGTTTTAATGTTTACTTATGTCTTCTTATTACTTAAGGGGACAATCATATAGGGGTTAATATCTTTGTTACCTAGCCCTAGGGCAAAATATCACTTTCTCATTGTGACATCACGTAAAAAACAATGCTTTGACGTCATAGTTTGCCCATGACGTTGTGTTCCAAGTGCGCCTATGTCTATGCTTGGATGTTGAATTTGATTAGTTTCTTTGATTTCTCGACATCGGAAATAAACAGAATATCATATTCGTGACCATGACATACTATGTTTACTACACGCGTGCCTTAATATCAGTATATCTCTCGCTCTCGCACGGGAAATACTAATATTCAGCACTTGTGTCGTAAACATAGTATGTCATGGGCACTTATTTAATATCCTCTACTTATGTTTACTTCTGTACATAATCTGTACATGTGAACAATGTTCTGTTTATTCTAAATTCAACAGATACTTATAATTTGACGTTATATTCTCTACTTATATACTACGAGCTTATAGATCTCAGTTACTTTAACAAACACTTCTATGATATGAGACTGTCAATATCCAAATCCATGCAGGGTTTAATGACTTTAATGTTTTTATGAAAACAGGCAAAGATTTGATTAATTAAAATGTCAAGATTGATTTAAATTGGAAGATATTTTGATTTGGAACTTACAAATTACCTTTCACTTAGGTATTTTTCGGTCGTGATATATATATATATATATATATATATATATATATATATATATATATGTGTGTGTGTGTGTGAACGAGAATGCCCAAGTTATAGTTGTACAGTAGCATTTAAATGCACCAATGCCACCAAATATCAATAGTTCCCATCTCAGATCTTATTTCACCGTCTTATTCCCGTCTTTCAAAAATGAGATATTCGTTGACAGCGACTTTTGCTGTTATTGTTCGAAATATATATGGAGTTCATTGTTCACTTATTCTCGGAATGCACAACTGTACGGCTCGTTTTTGGTATGATTTGAAACACTTGTTTGCCGAATCTCATACAAACATTGACATATCTGTGGAGCGAACAATGAAACTGCTTTTAAGACCGTTTTGAGAGGTAAACTCCTGAAAGAAAAAGTTCGAATCCCACTATAGGCAAAATTATTTCTCGGAACACAGTCAAGTAATTAGATAGCCTTTATATATTATATGATAGCCAATTATAATGCAATGTGATTATATTTGAAATATATTTTGATTTACAACTCATAGTAATCGATGTGTTTAGCATTTAAACATATTTCGCAACATGTTTTTAGTAAAACATGTACCCAACATGTTTAAAATCAAAACGCCGTTTTTTGTAGTGTAGAATTAATTGAATTTTCATAACTGATGTTGATCACAAAACAAATTTCATGAAGATGACCTCTTTCATTAGTCTCTTTGGAAATATTAATTTTATATGTTTTTATCTTTTTGTGTGACATATTTGCCCCAACATCATACGCAAAATGACTCTGTGGAACCGATTTTAGAGAGTCTATAGTCAAAAAAAGCAAAATGAGACGTGAAAGCAGGGAAATGAGATTGCAGCTCATTAATTCATGAAAAACTTTCGTCAAATTCTAAGTATATGTTTAAACACAGGTTTTGTTGTGTTTTTAACCTCGAACTAATGTCTTTAAATGTGGTCGTTTATGGAATATCGAGTTTCAAGTATTACACTGTGTCGTCTTACATGCGATATTGGACTGCGTCTAGCTGCATGTTTGTACATTTCATTGTGAAAATTAAATTGCATGAAATCTCATAGAAAAGTTCCTATGACCCCTAGCTGTGAGTAATGTACATTACTGAAAGTTTACTCAGACGTGCACATTCTTGAAGGATGGGCAATGTTGTGCATAATATCCGGTTAGTCTTACTGTTTTCACTCCAAAGTACTGATTATTGGTCACGAGCATTTAAGAAACGCCCTTTCGAAGTTTCGATGTTTCACTGGTGAATATTTTAATTTCAGTTATTTGTATCAAGAATAACGTACTTCAACTTCCACCTATTCGCTTGTTCTATCTCTTCTCCCGCCGAATCGGAGTTATTACGGAACGTCATCATTAGTTCAGAAGTATAATTGCGATATTTCTGGCTGATGTTGTCAATGACGATGGTGATGTTTAAGTTGTTGATGTAAATGTTTATAATGTTGATGAAAATCATGTATATGAAGCTCTTGTTGATGTCAGTGATGTTGATTGTGATTGTCAATATTTCAGAGCTCCGCAGCATTACTTTAAACAGACACCTGAATACCACGCACCATGAGGCTTTGGTTGGCTTTCGCTATTCTTACAACGTTTGTCACGGGAGTTGAATGTAAGTGGATTTCGCCATGAATTCAAACATCTCATACATCTTCGCTAGACTATATCCCATAGCAAAACCATTCACTAACATCACACTTGATTAAATTGCTTAACGTATATTTATTATAGGGAACCCATGAACGTAGTTCATATTATAACGATAAAGTTCTATTTAAAAGAACTACTTACTATCACCATAAACCTGAAAAGGATTGAATGTCCAACATGAAATGTAATTTTAACGATTTCAACAAGTGTGATAAAAACATCGATGTCAAATGATGACATTATCAAAATATTAGAATCACTTAAAATGACATTCATGACTTTTTCATTTGCTTTGTGAATATTTGAGAAAACCTAGAATCATAATGATATCGTAACCAAAACTTTTTGAATTTACATTTATTTGCATTAAAAAGATTAGAATTTGTAATTGGCTTCTTCGTGAATCTACCGAGCTTCCGACAACATATAGCTAGACCCGATTGAAGGTAAAATACATCGCCTGTGCATGTGATTACATTCTGACGACTTTGAGTTTTAAGAAAACATTATTGTAATTTCCGGTTAAATTCTTGGATCTGACATTCAAATAAACAGTGTTGTTGTCAATCAACTGTTAAAAAAGACAAATATCCACTAATCATGACAATTTCATATAAAAAAAATTCAGCAATTTTATCGGGAAGAAGTGACTGTTTTGTTTTGAAAAGTATCATGTAAAAAGGTTAATTAGATTGACAATAGATAGCTGTAATGTTATAAGGTAAGAATTATTATCACAACCGAACAATGAATGGCGTCGTGATTTTGGAAGCTGCTGAAAATAATATTTGAATTGACAATGTTTAAAGGTAAATGTACAAAAGAATTTACGTAAATAGTTTATGTGTTTTTAGTTTCGCCACATACTTAAGGTTCACTTGTTGTTCGACTTTCATTGAATATTTAGAACTGTTATTAATAAAGTTCAGCTTGGCATTTTAGGTGAATACGAGAGATGTTTAGAATGAATGACTGAAAATACAAATCGAATTCCTTATCGCTAAAGTCCTATCAATGAATATGTTCGATCTTTCCAAATGGGCTTTTTAAGGCATATGGGCATTTAGGCACTCATTATAGCTTTCTATCTATGCCATGAATTACGTCTCATTCTTTACAATTGACTTGTAATCAACAATTTAAAATTATGATGGCAAAAGAGGTGTAAAAAAGCTATGATCAGCTGTGCACAAAATTGAAAAAAGATCATGCGGATCTAATTTAACATCGCATTGAATACTTCCAGTCTTTTAGAATCATTGATATAACATGAATACATATCTATTTGTCAAATAACCTACGAGGTACATGTAGATTACCTAAATGCAGATCGTGAGAAATGTCAAGAGATATGCGATATGTATGTATTCGTTGAAATTCTATGAAATATTGGCGTGCATTAGTGCTATTAACAACTTAGGTCATCGGTCGGGCATTATCGCTATTTGTAGTATTTTGCCCAATCTGTGCTTAAATGCGGTTCATCGCTTCTAAGTTTTAAGTGATTGACTTTAAAATACCACAGACTGCATGCAGTTGCATAGTTTGACGTCTCGCAGGAGCGGGCAGTAACTTGTCCCATCTGGTCGAATACTTCACACAATTGATTCGTGAAAGTTCTCATGTTGGGATTTTTTCTAAAAATAGATGCGACGAGAACGGAAGCGAGATACCCGGATGTCGCAATTTTAGATATGATGGTTTTATTTTCCCCTGGAATTAGAGGTCCCAATATGTTCGTTCTGATGAACATTTAAACGTCACTCAGTAACTGCATGTTGCGATTCTGCAATTTCAAACTGAACTAAGCAGCGCGTCAGTTCTCTTGATAATAACAAAAATAGAAACAAGCTATGCTTTTAATGGTAATAAGCACCGCATTCTCTTGCGCCTATTCTCATCTGAATTTCTTAAATGTTTTCCAATGAATTGGTTTGTGAAAAATGCATTATCTTCAGAGAATCAATCATTTCATTCCTCAATTCGGTAATCCGTTATCGTAGAAGAAATTTTAACAAAAATCGTAAACCACTGGCGATCATTTTTATATGAACACCTTTTCATAATTTGAGGTAGGGAAATGGAATTGCATCGCTTAGCAGAATATGATACGTTCGTTTGACAACTGCTTCTTATGTTTAAAAGCATTTTCTTTCAATTGGTAAGTATTTTTTTGTGAGATCACCATATTCATCTATTTAGAAAAAGCCCTATTAATTGCTTCTCAAATAAGTTGTCCCGTTTTTGTTCTGAAGCTGTAAACAATCTGAAATATTGAGGAAAGTATTATCTATTTTGTTGTTGTTTTGTTCAATATCATCTTGAAATTCAGTTTAATCATTAAAACGGAATAACCTCGTTTGTATGGACCCGCTGTCACTCTGGTTTAGTTTGTAAGCAATATCTCATCACTATAAATTACTGAATTTCTCAACCTACAATGTGACATAAGGTAGTTAGATGTGCGGGACAAAATCCTTGCTGGAAATTAAAAGGAATCAACTGTATCAATGAGTTTCTGCTTTTAAAAACGCTTGTTTATAAAACATCATACAATTTCTACATTAATCTAATATTAAAGCATTTTTTCCATATAAGTTTTTATATAAACGATAAAAGAATATTTATCATCAGAATGGAAGAACAAAGAGGTAGAGGAAGCACAGTTTTTATTAAAAACAATTTACAATATGTTCAAAGATAGATATTGCATCTAAACCAACATGCAACAAGTGATTACGAATTGCAACTGAACATTCCAGTTACAAACTTGACCAATTTTAACATGATTTCTTTCCAGAGGTAGTACCTCCTTAGCGTTAAGTCCATTTAGTAAAGTCTTTATTCTAGAACGAAGGCTTCAAGCCCATATACAATGCTGTACAATATACATTTATGTATATACAGATATGAATACATATACACATGTTTTCACTGACATTTGGTGAGATTCCCGTAATTCAAGGTATACCATTATAGATAATCTTGTAAACAAATATGTTTTCGAATAATGAGTAAGAACAATATTCTACAAACTTGCGTTTCTCATTCTCAATTAATGTGCGTGCCATAAACATTTACTTAACCCTTGTATTACTATTACATTATTCGTTGACATTATCGATCTAAACTAATTCGTTCTTGTATTATAATGATAAACATTAGGTACGTATTTACTCGTTAAGCACTATACAGTGTACATATAAACAAGAAATGGTACTCGTCTTCTACACCTATATTACAAAACGGACATAACCGTTTTGTTTTATCATTACCTAGCCACCTCCCTTCATTGTACTTTAATCTTAACAAACCTTAACAATTAATAGCTCTTTGTTAAGTATGCAAGATAAATATTTCTCAGGAGCTAAAATACGTTTAAATCCACGATAAATACAATATCTGAAACCATTTGCCAGAGTACAAGTCCAAGATTTGAAAAACAAAATAAAGGCAACTTTTTTTAAAAGCCTGAATTAAAGAAGGAATATCTCTCACAGATTGAAACATCCCTAAATATCCAAAGCCATACGAGAATATAATATAAAGAACATATGATGCATAAGTAATGTATCCACAGTTATAATTATGTACTTGTATTTTATATACTTTAAGCGGGATTCGGTTTTCATGAATTTCTAAAACTCTTAGCCAATATTTTAATGTTTTACACATAGCGTTAATATAAACGGGATACATCCCACCATTCACCATCTACTATTGCATTCGGCGTTTGACACGCTATTAAAGGTATTTTTCTAATTTATCAAAGATGTACATGTCCCATATCTCTGCATCATACAATAAGATCGGCTGTATAATTAGCGTGTCAAAATCTTAAAGGAAACGTTATTATTCACAATTCTAAATTCTAGTAAGATTAATAACAATCTCTATAAGTGCACGTTTAACTCCTGCGGCTTCATCCATTTTGTGAGTGGCTGAGAATAATACACTAAGTTATTTATAACTGTTTACTACGGCAATCTTTTGATCATTTAAAAACCTTAGTTCATGCTTTGCTGAACGACCACCACTTTGAAACACGATAATATTAGTTTCTTCAAGATTCACCATTGAACCTGAATGTTGACATGTATACAATTTTGTAATACATTTTGTTTGGTTTTTAAACCAGAGAAAGTATCAGATAAAATAAAAACATCGTCTGCAAACATAATAGGTAAATTTCTATTAAATACATGTAGATGTGTATAACTTACTTTAAATGCAAACAGATATTCCTCTATAATTGGCCGTCGTTCTCCAGTTTCATGAAAAGGTATCGTTATGGGTTTAGTCCACGCATTTGGATATATACTTTTGTCAAATAACATTTTAAACAGTTTCACAAGGAATGGCATGATTAAACTCAAAGAACATTTCAATAATTCAACTATAACACCGTCATGCCCAGCTGTTTACCCATTTTTAAGTGATTGAGGCATGAACTTATTTCACACTCAGTTATAGGATCCTCTAATATACAATGGTCGATTTTATCTGAAACAACATTTTCATCAGTTATAGAGTCTTTGGTGTTTCTTCGTTCAACTTAAAATCACTTCATAAATTCTTAAAATGATTGTTTAAAGTTTGTTAATCAAAAGGACAACTTGATCTTTTGGTAGATAAACTTTATAATTATAAAAAATAAATATAATTCTTTACCGGATGGCTTTTTAATGTAGAATACAAATTAGAACTTTTATTTCGTTGGAAAACGTAGAAAACCAGTGTCATATCCTACAAAGAAATATGTGTTAATACAGAATGGGATATAAAAAATTCAATTCTTTTGACTTTTCTTGAAAGAGAACTAATAAATTCCATCACTTTTTATTGTGATTTTGTGAACCAAATTAATTGTAAAAGGTTAAGGTTTAATAAGGGAATTATAGAGAATAGAATTTATTTTGGTGAAGAAAATATACTAATATGTTTCCCTGATAGAAACAACTGATTAATTAAGTAATCTTGATATTGAAAAACCAATCTTTAAGAAGATATACAGAATCTAGAAGCGAATACCATCTTGCCAAACATTAGTATTTAAAATCTCTTTTTTTTTTTGGTGCTAATAAATAAGTTTTACTGTTGGCGTGTTCTGTAAAATCTGGTAGGTCGTCTTATCCAAGACGGCTGCACCATAAAAGCTGAATTTGTGTAGGGAAGTACCTAGCATCTAGGTGGATCTAATCTGAACATCTAGGACTGACAAAGGTGGGAGCTAGAATATGGAGGGGGTTGCTGGTGAGATGAACTGTTGGATATTCATCTTTGTCTTGAATATCCACACTGCAGTGTCTGATGAGCAATAGGGTCCATAGCTCTGTCTTTTAATATGAAGATCATACATGCTTTTAATGTATTTAGAACTGGTGCGATGTAAAAGAATTAGGAATGAAGAGGCCTTGTCAATGAAAAACTGTTTTGTATCTCATAGCCTTCTTGATAAGATTTGTGATCATATCATGTTATTTAATGAATTATAGGCAAGGTGAAATATTGGTCAATGCATTTGTGTCGTTGCAGTGACATAACTGGACCACTTGTTCTATTAGTCAATACATTCAAACGTTACCGTTTGTAATCTAGCGACTGCTGGTTACCTTTTAATCAGGTGCCAGACATGTTTTAAGAAGGATACAATTTATCTTAATAAAAATGAAAAGGGTCATATTAAAACTTCTAAAAATAGGAGGATTTTTGTAATTTGTTAACACGTTTGTGTGCTTTACCACAAATTTACTGCTACAACCCCAGTTACTTAAAACTTCTTTATTTTCAGATAATTGCAAATGGTATAAAGATCTATACCAAAACGTCAATATTGTGAAATTGATGATGCGTTCATTTATAAAAAAGCATCCCTGTATCAATCAATAGCAATAGAAAATTTGTAAAACCATTTAAGGACATTTAACTCTAGAAGGTTTTAAGGCTAGCCCCATATGACTCTAGAGTGTTTAGAGGCATGCAACATATGAATGTAGATTATTTGTCTCATATATTTAAGTATTAATGCAAAGGTTTTAAAAGAACTAAACATGACAAAGATGCGAAGATATAATTTAGATAATTGTATTTTACCGATTGATTCTGTAGTCATTCAAGGCTGAAAACAGTCATTTGAAACTGGTTGTTCTCTTGGCTTAATAATATGAGTCCAAAGTCAAATGGGGCTAGGTCCAAATAACTCCTAGTCATGTAAGACTGGCCCCCATTTAACTCTGGTCATTTGAGGCGGTAGAGTCATTTGAGACTGTTACAAAGGCCGAATTGTGAGGGATTTTATTACTCTTCTCAAGGTAATTATTTCAGTTGAAATAGCTCGGAAATGACGTTTTTTGATAACTTCATCGAAAATCAAAATAATTTCTATAACAGGATATACATCTAATACAACCGAATATTGGAAAAAGTTTATTTATTATGCACGGGAAAGGGATTTCTTTTTTTGCTTAATCTCATGTAACTAATGATCATGTATTAGTTATGTTATTTCTGCCGAATTATTGGTAACTATATAATAGACGAGTTTAATATTGCCATATGAATATCACACTGCACAGTATCTAACACGGACGAGTAATAAACCAATATTTCTCATTTGAAAAGGTTTCTCTATCCTGTTAGGATAGCAAGCACAGCCAGCTATCATCTGTTCATATTGCATGGCCCAATAGTAGCTACAGACGTTGAAAACTTTAAGCTTGACCATTGGAAACTAAACACTACCTACTTTTACTTATTTCAAACTAATCAATGTCATTGTTTCATGATGATATTAAAGGTGAGTTTGAAATAATCAGGTATAAAGGATTTTTAAACGTTTTTTCGAACAACGTATTGATTAAATATCATCTTACTATATTAATATCTTATTAAGATAGTTTTTTTTCATTAGACCAGAATCAATAAGAACCTGCATACAAACATGTATAGAATACGGTTCAAATTTACGGGAGACTAGTTTATCAATTAAAGAAACCCTGTTTTGTTTTATATTTTAGTATGTCCATTCCCAACAGCCTGTGAGAATGGGGGCGTCTGCGGTCTTACAAGCGTATGTGACTGTCGCGGGACTGGATTTGCAGGCACTTCCTGCCAGGAAGGTTTGTAGATAGTTCTCATAGACTTCTATGCATTCACGAATCTGACTGTTTGATTTGAATTATCTCCTATTGAATAATCGGAAATAAACAAGGCTGTATATGGTATAGATAAGTGCTTAAGGGTTGCAAGCATTTAAATACCAAGTTTCCGGTCAAATGATAAAACCCAAAACTTAAATTTGTATAAATAAATTATCCACATCCGTTTATTTCAATGGATGCCATTGACTGTTGACTATGAAAGAATTGGAACAAATAAGGACATACAAATGTAAATACAGTTGTATTGGTAAACAATATGTTAATGGATGTTGTTATACTTAAAAATTAATAACATTGTTTTTAAGGAGGTTTTGTTAAATATTGTGATAAAATTTGAAAAAAAAATTCAAATCATTTACCATATATGGCATTGTATCGTATCCTATATTACTTTGTTAACCTTCCGCATTTTCGACTGTTTTTCTGCATGCATGCTAGTTCAGTGTATATTTGTATATATCAGGTTTAAGGTACGTGTAATGAAGACGTTTACAATTTATATAATGCAGTAATTCAATTGTGCTAGGTCCTGAGTGTTTAATTGGTTTTTTTCAGAACTTTCTTTTACTTTAAAGAAGACATCAAGTTCTGAGGATTTTGAAGAAGGCTCAAGTGTAGAAATCGAAATCAGTAGGACAAACACTAATTATGAAGTGACATTGGTTGGATCTGTTTCTGGAACAGTAGAAAACGATGACGTGACTTTGGAAGATTTTATCTTTACAAATGGTGTACCCAGTGTTACAAAATCGGTGAAGATAATAAATGATAACGTAAGTGCTGTTCGGTGTGTCTGTGTGTTTCTCGATTTTAGTACTGAAGACACTGTCAGGTCTCTCACTTCAGATTCCTGTTGCCGAATACTATATTTTATATATACTGATAGATAACCAACTTCTAACTTATTTTCATAACAAGCAAAGATAGATAGAAAATAATGTATTAAATAGTAACTGAAAAATATGAAAGGAAAAAAAGTCATAGTCACCATAGCCGTTGGTCTTATTGATAAAATTTTAACTTAATGACTGTACTTGGGACTAGATTATCTGCTATTGAGGTAATCGTACAATTGCCGGCAGTAGTGTGCGATTGGAGAGATAAATTTTAGCACTATTAACACATTCGATTGTGCTGTCTGGTTTTGTTTGAAACACATATTGCAATGTTTTACAATGTATTTCAAGATATATTATTGATATTGACTGATGCTAATAAGGATCGCATTATGTATAACGATTAGAGTACAAATAAGTCAAAAATAATAAAGTTCTCTGAGAATAACGTGCTAAAAAGCAGTCACTTTTTCAAGTATTTGAATGTCTGTCCCTCTGAGGTTTCTTTATTACAAAAACACAATAACCTTTTGGAGAATGAGTATCTCATTAGCCCGACATCTCAATATAAAGTTGCCTCTCACAGCTTCACCCAATATATTTATGTGGTTTTTTTCTCCCCTAAAAATATGGTAGGTTAAGTTGGGTTTTTAAAACTACCTTTTTGTTAAATTTGTGTAATGAACAAAGGAGGGAAAGAGTCATTGTAACGAGCAATATATTTACGACTATGTTAAAATGATTATGTTCAATAATACCTTTTTCTTTTACGGAGGATTGTAGGCTTTATTTTAAAATGCCATTAAAGGGATAGTGAAGATTTACTTAACAGGCACAAAGAGAACTTATTCTCCTTTACTGGTGTTTCTTATTTTCAGTTCTTTGAACCAAAGGAGAATGTTGTGCTGTCCTTTTCTCCCAAGGGCGATACCTACAAGATCCCACAAGAACTTACCTTTAATATCCTTGACAATGACCGTACGTATATTGTTTGTTTATGTATTTACCATGAACCACGGGAAGCAGGTAATTATACAACGTAATTGGTTTGGATCAAAAGTGATGAGAGTGATGTCATAGCATTGGGACATGTCATGTTAAAGACGTCAAAGCATTATGATGTCATTACATGACCATGCAAAACAACGGTGATGTCATGTACTTGAAGGTAGCATGGCATAGTTTAGAATACACTTTCTCCTACTCTCCCACAAGCGAATTCTCCTTCAGTTTGGGATGAAAAATTATATGAGTACCAATCTTTTACTGTGACGTCTAATCACTCCCAATGGCGTTAATGTAAACTCATGTTGTGGTATGTTCTCTCAAAAGTTGGTCAAGACGTTATTGGAGACTCCCTTATTCACCCATTGATTTAACTTAGTCATCTCCCGAGTTAAACAAGTCAAGGATTGATCATGCGCGTAAAAGTTGTCAAGTGACTTCAGAAAAGTAGTTACTTTGTTTTAATAAACGTTCTCAAATCTTTAATTGGGCGCTTACAAAAACATGACATGATCGTTTACATGCCTGTGACACGTTGAGAGACTGGCCGTAGTTCGACGTTTTGGTGTTAACAGAAGTACGATATCTTCTCTCTTGTACAACCAAACTGGCAGCACCAGAGGTCACCTAGGTGCAGGAAGGGCTCGTCCAGTCCTCAGGAGACCCATATCAGACTCAAACATATCAGGAATCGATTCCAATCTGCAGCACCTTTTGCCCCCACCATTTCAGGCTTAAGGCCTATAAGTCAAGGAATCGCCTGGACATGACGGCTATTAATCCGTCCAGTTCTGTTGCAACGTCGCCGAGATACACGTTGTTGTGGTGTAGACGGCATCAAGGATACAGAAGGAGAGAGTTTTATTCTCAGACGAGTTTTGTTTTCATTTTGACAGTAGTTCGTTCACACGTGCGGTCACATGTTTATCGACGCTCTAGTGACCTTAACGCTGATACGTGCGTTTTGCACCGCAATAGTTTTGGCGATAGAAGCGTTATGGTTAGTAGGTCAACCCCGCAATTCACAGGACAGATCTTCTCGTCGCTCTTGGTAATCTAACGAGTATTCGGTACAGAGATGAAATTGTCCTGCCTCGTGTTACCCTTTCTTCAAGGACATGGGGTTCAGATGGAATGCAATCCTGACAGTGCAAGACTGCCTCTTACGCGTGTCACAAACGACTTTTTTGTGCAGCAAAACATCAGAACACTCCCAGGGGCGCCTTTCCTCCAGATCTCAACCCTATTGAGCAGTTGTGGGATGAGTTTGAGAGAAGATTGAGAAGACGTCTCTGACATGATACTGATCACACTCGATACTGATTTGGGAACATGAATATGAATACGGTTCCTGTGATGTATTTTAAAACGGGTTCGCTAAGTATGCTATCTGTGCATCATATTGATGCAATTAAGTATTGTTTGAAAATATAAATAACAACATGGGTTAACATTACGACAGATCTTTGAAAAAATTATATTATTTAAGTTTTTGCACTTTGGACCCCATTGTTGCATAAATCCCCGCCAAACATATTTACATGTATGTACGTAGAACACGTTTATATAAGTATGTGATGGGAATATGATTTCTCTTTTTAACAAATCGATTCTTGTATGAATGGATCTTAAGTGAACAACATATTTGCACTTAATAAGTAATGGGAAAAACTTTTGTTAAGCAGCTGTAATCAAAGACGTATGAGTATAAGACAATTGGCATGTTTTATTTTACTCTAGTATTTATATTGCTTTATTAGAGATTTGTTTTCTAGACTTTTTAAAATGAAGTTTTGACATGTTGACTTCTGTTCACTTCCACTAGCTGTAAATGAGATTATGCGATATTATGCGAGAAAAAAAATCGGAATAATGATGTAAACTATCGATTTATCGAAGATTTGAGTTGCTTTAATACCTTTTAATTATAATGCATAATAAAAACATCAATGAGTCAACACGGAACGATCTTTTCCTAAAATCGAAGTATTGATTACGGAGGACCTTAGGTCAGTGTTTTATGACAAAAGTAAAGTGACTTAGAAAGCGTACCGCTTAGCAATAATAATAAGAAGAGCGTTATTCAATCATATTGCCCTTTAGAGAGCCTGTGGTATAATTTTTTATAAAACTACATTTGAGCATATTGATAGCTGAAGAAACTTTAACATATTATACATGTACGAGCAAGTTTTGTTTCAGAAAAAAAGCAACATTTTAATAGTTTAATCTTTTTTTTATTTTTAAGTAAATGGTTTATTTTGATACGTCGGATAGATGTTATGTACATATAAATCAGCAGTAACCTAGCAATCCTTCCAGTTGTATTTACATTAACTTTCCTCACTCAAGGTAATCTCATTGCAATCAGGGAGAACCATATCACACAATGATTAATAAAGGGATATTCGATCTGCATTTGTAATTTGTTTCAGCACTGACGGTGACCAATATAAGACGGGGGTCCTTTAGTGAAAGTGATGGAGCGGTGCCTCTAAGCTTCTTCAGTATCTCGAAGAGCGAAGAGACGGTGGACATCACTTTAACAGTGTCGTCCAATGACGCATCAGCAGGGGCTGACTACGATATAGATTCGTCTGTCATTAACTTCAACACCGACAATGCCGCAACTAAGTTGGCCACCAAAATTACCTTTCTCGATGACTCTGTAAGGAAATATTTACAAAGCTATTTCTATTCTCATACATCCAAGATTAGTATTTGCATCATTCTTCTGTTTGAAGAGTTTATGTTATTATTATTAGGTACATACAATGTAATAGCAAATCATGATGTAAGAAGAAACAGATGTTATCTTTATATCAATTTTGTTGTTTTAAAAGGCATTTAAGCAAGCTTTTTCGGTTCAAGTTGGCTATTTTAAGGCATAAAATGATATAAATTTAGGCATTCACTTTAGCTTTCTATCGATGCAGTGAAATACTTTAAATATCATTTAACTGATCAATGAAAATATTAAGCCGGCCTCTGTCGGCTTAAATAAAAAAAAAGATAGTCAGCTGTGCATAAAACGGATAGAATAGTGACGGCTGTAACTGCTGAACTTGTAATGTGCGCAGCTGTTGAATGAACATAAAGTCTTAAGTGGAAATAAAAGTTGAAAAATAGTTTATTAAATCAATCTTGTAAATTACTTGAGTTAATAACATAGTATTAGCATTGTTATTGGATTATTGAAAGTGGCTGTCATTTTTTGCTATTGCAAGCTAAATCTGAATATTCGTAATCGTAGTTCAGGCGGATTTAATGCAATTAACGTTGCTTTATTTACTTCCGGTCTTTAATCTAATTTTAACCTTATTAGCTAAATAACTTACAAGGTAGATAACCTGAGTTCGTTTCGGTATTAATATCGCAGGATATACAGTATCTTTGCATTTGTTATCTTTACAAATATGTGCTTGTGCCTTTTAACATATCAATTGACATTATTTGCACATCAGGCCTTAAAGGCCCTATGGGCTTACTACATGTACATGGCATTACGTCCGGCGTCCGACCGACCGTACATGTAAATGTCTGCTTCTTAGTCTTTTCTTAGGAAAAGTTGGCTGATTCAATGATAAATGTTCTGCTCCTACTTTGTGACGCCGGACATTAGCCACTTGAAAATTAAAACCCATTTTGAACTTAGTATATAAGCAGAGGAATAAGGGTTCGAATGAAAGTTGGGGCAGAAGGACTTCACATTGTTCCACATGCCTATACTTCTCGTAAGGCGAAGATTAAAGGCATTCTTACCACAGAGGACATAGATATGCCGGGTTTTGAATTTGCCATAATTGGACATCAGAATTACAGTTTTTCTAAAAATAACTCGAGATCTGATTGGCTGTTAGATTTACTTTTTATTCATTAATGTAGTGAGTTTTGCATTCACGTGTTAACGAGACTTCGTTTAGAATAACATAAAACGTAAGGTATTTATGTTTGGTGTGTTTTATTACTTCTTTCATATAAGATTGTTCTGTTTAATTTTGACCCTCAAACAAGTTATGAATTGTTTGGACTGCATTTGACTGCGCGAATGAAGATCATGACATATTCTTTGTTCGTCGCGCATGATATCATTCGATATGACTTGGGTATGAACATGAATAACCAGCTAAAAACTCATGATTACGGCTTGGAAAATTAGAACGATTAAACATCCACATACATTCCAGTTCCCTTCATGATTGCTTGAAAGTAAGTATACATTTTATTTTACTGAGTTAATATATAGATATTACCTGAACTCGTAGGAAGGTTTCTTTGATACTGGTTTGATAGCTATATAGACCAACATCTCGTACTTCCAGACGCCTGAACCAGACAAGACTTTGACCTTCACCTTCACCTCTTCCACAGCACTGTCCGGTGACACCACAGAGGATATCATTATCCTGGATGACGATAGTGAGTAGTTGAGACACTTAAAGGGCCAGTCCATTCTAAAGGTTATCCCAGAATCAAAATTAGAAACCAATTAGAATGTAAAGTATCCTAATCTCTAGTCCATCTCAGGACAACTCCAAAACCGTGCCTGGGTGTTTCTCTGCAGCGAATATAGTCGTCTATTAAAGTGACACAGAGTATGTTTCATGAATTTTTATGTGGCTTAGATAAGAGCAGAAATACCATCTTCCCTGAATTGAGTTCAAATATTCTCCAAAAACTTGCATCTTTATCTCTAAATTGCCTAATTTTGGATTCTTTCCTTTTTTTCAGGGGTAATATAAAAACAGATATATAGATGTTAATAAGTCGAAATCCTGCTTAGTGTTTTTATACTGATAAGTTGATGATTTTCAGAAACAACCACTTCTTCTTCATAAATTAACATCACTAATAAAGTTTGACATATTTGACTCCAATAACACACTCTCTGTCCCTTTGACTGTTAATCGCATCCCCTCTAGAACCTAGTCGCGGTGCTCTAATATATTTTAAGCTTCCTAAATTGTTGACATTGCTGTTGAAAGTCAAGATACGTTTGCGTTGTATGTCTGTTTACTGAAACTTAAAATTCCAAAGTTAACAGAATACCTTTTACAACCAGCCTGTCATTATTACTACAGCCGTTTTGTTCTTATACAAAGCCTAAATTTCCTCTTTTCGACCAAAAAAATAGCTCCTCAAAGGCTGAATCCTCTTATTTTCGCTGGCTAATATATTTTCTTTCTCGATTCCTAGCTCATCGTATACTTTTTTAAAGGATATCTATTCGAAAACCGCAATAAATGTAACAACATGAAAATTGCCGTATTTTTAAGCAGATAACATTGTTTAACTTTCGTACAATTGATTAGGGTCTATTGGACACAAGCTGTAGGTTTCGTAAGTGAAATACATGAATAAAGTTATCTGATTGAACCAGTTTTTTTTTTACTCAAATTAACCTTGTTTACACAAGGACAATGATATGAACTGTAATTTTTCTTAATTATGCACGAACGTACATTAGTTGACACATTACCCCTTCCCCCACCTTATTAGGTCTTTTGGACCCAAGCGTTAAAAAGGCAACAAATGATAAATATTTTCTCACAATTTTCATTTTAAAACTTTACTGATACATTTTCGAAATGTTGGATGTGAAAATAACTGGAAAATGAACATTTTTTTATTATGCTAGCCAAAGTTTAAACTATGGGGTTGTCAAATATTAGAGAAAAAAAGTTTTGTTTTCCAAATCATCTTAGATCAACTAAATATTTATGTCGAGAAAACTATTTTTCAAATACAATTTAACAATTTTAATTTTTTTTATAAATTATAAAAAAATATTTCATTGCAGAAACACCCTCCGCTAAATGATAATGATTAAATATATTTGAAATTTCATGGTCGGGATCATCCAAAAAATCCTAGGCCTTACAGTTCTAAAAATACAGTAGATTAAATTTTGGCAAAAGGTTTAATGAAAATTTGTGCCACCGGTGTCAGATACTCTCGGAGACCCCATGCCACGGTAGTTATAATGTATGTTTTGTTTTTTATGAGAGTTAATAGCGACAATAATTTAGTGACTGCCCCTTGACATTTGGCGTTTTTTTTAAATCGTCATCTTCGTCTTTTAAAGACCATAAATCCAAAACTGAAAACTTATTATGAAAAAAGTGTTCATATATATAAATTCGAAAACATTTTTTATCAAAAAGATTATACATAATCACTAACATCTGGGTATATATTATGGCTGAAGAGTTTCATCAAAGTTTAAAGAACGTTAGAGCCATAACAATGTGGACAATAAATCTCTACATCTAGTTCTACAATAATTATCAAGTGCAACATATTGACGAACCAAAGAACTTAAATGGAAATATTGTTTTTGCGACTACAGCTTGAAGATATTATTAAAGTCCAAAAAGTCAATCCAAGTTTATCAATCAGTCAATCTATCAATCTTTATTCATTTGTAGTGGATGACATAGGCCCAGTCTACGTTTCAGTATTCACACTGCGATACATATATGTGCATTAAATGTAAATAGTCATAGATAATCAATAATAAATAAATTAATAAGCATGATAAACAGACAATTGTCAATTGATTATTTACGTAACAGTTTATCATATATACCAATTACTTGTTTGTAATTAGTCAAATTATGATGAAGTAAGGGTTTACAATTAACCCCCAATCTTATGTAATATACGAAATCAAAAGGCCGTTATCTAACCTCTTACAACAAGATGAAACGAAAAGAATCTGATTTCAGATTTTTTTAAAAACCCAGTTATTATCCAACCGTTTTCGGTTTCCAATGTGTTGGACCCTCTGAGTTACAGATGAAGTGATAACGGTGAGTGGACCTGATTCTGACATGGTTGATGAGAACGACGGTTTAGCGACCTTCACCTTGACCCGTGGGATCTCCTTCCGCGATGCCGTCATCACATACACCGTGACGTCAAACCGCCCTGACGGCAGCCTTGACTCCAAAAAGATTACAGAGGTATCTGATGTCGAAATCAGCTTCAAGGCTGGGGGTTCTATGACCCAAAGTTTTGACGTCAAACTCATTGATGATGAGGTAAGAGTTCAGCGTTTTTATTCTAATATTTTAAAGAACAGTTCAATTGAGTGTTAGATTATTGGTACACCAAAATATCATACTGTCCTTTAAAGTGATAAAAGTGTTTTCCAAACAACATAAGTTATCGTCTCCAGCCTCTATGCGGAACTAGACACTAAAGCACCGTCCGTCCGTACATCCGGTTTCTTTTTAACGCGATATCTCACTAGCCGTCGTACTCAGAGTTAATTCAATTTGAGTGGCATATCGATAGACGCACTCAAAGTTTTGTGTCAATAGTGGCGGTTTATAAGTCCATAATAGTGACCTTGATCTCTTTTTTCTAGGTCGCTACAACACTTTGACCACTTTTCAAAGTCAAATTAACCTAATATCACAAGATTTGTCACACCCGAATGTCCAGATATGTCTGCATTATATTTTTGGGAAATAACTGAATCCCATGAATTCCTCCAATCACAACTCCGTTTAGATATCAACAAACCGCGATTCCAACTCACCGCTGACTGACTAACATGAAAGAGAAGAGAACTCAGCTCAGGGGCACGAGTGTTATATGTTACATCTGATTTTAATCAGTTTGATGCTGTTGGGTTTTAGTCCAGAGGCAGGCCAAATTACCTTGTTGTGATTATTAACAAGTGTTTCTTTGCTTTTTTATGTAGCACCAAGTGTCTTGATAATATTTGTTAACGGATAATGAACGCGTTTTTATTCGCTAAGGGAAAGCCTAAATATTAATTACTTAAAGGCACTATGGCACTATGGCACTTTTTCAGTTCAAGTTGGCTATTCTAAGGCCTATGAGAATGTTGGCACTCTCTTAAGCTTTCAATCGTGCAATGAGATACTTTTATTATATTCGATTTATCTGTAATCAACAATGAAACAAAGTTCAGACGGTCGAAGTCGGCTAAGAGATATAAAACATCTATGGTCAACTGCGCACGATATGGACAAAACTTGACACTTTAAAACGGCTGAACTAGAATTATGTGCAGCTTTTGAAGCTATCTTTAAGATACACTCCGTGAGTTGTTGGAGTCATATATGCCAAACTTAATGGTGTCATTTGATCTCGAAGTATCGACAGTTACCAAAAAACACATTTAAAAGCTTAAAAGCTTTAAAGCTTTTTTACAGTGACAACATCGAATGATTACATTATGATCGAAAACCGGACAGTGGCGCTCGTCAAATAATCAAACGTATTTTTGGAGACCTATCTAAAAAAGCCAGGAGGGCAGTTAGAAGTTGATAGTGTTTGTCCAGTTATATATAACTAGTATCCATGTATATTGGACGTGATATCTACACCTCTTTGCATTTATAAGGCTGTTTTCAGATCTTCATGGAAAACCAGTATTTCTCATATATATATATATATATATATATAGGTAAAAGGTGAAGAAGGTCTCACGTGAAGTAAAAAGGTATTTGAAAATAAAATACTTCAGACGACACTTGCTGTAGATATCATTTTAATGATGACTGTAGAAGCATTTTAATGATGACTGGATGCGTCGCATTTCGACTTGATAACAAGTATGTTCAACACTGTTGAAAAGACTTGTTATCAAGTCGAAATGCGACGGATCCAGTCATCATTAAAATGACAGTGTTGAACATACTTGTTATCAAGTCGAAATGCGACGCATCCAGTCATCATTAAAATGATATCTACAGCAAGTGTCGTCTGAAGTTTTTTATTTTCAAATATATATATATAACCGAAGAGATTCAACGAAGAAGAATGTTTCGAAATTGGAATTTCCTATTAAATTTCTGCCAAGTGTTTGGAGCACAATCCTCAAGATTACGTGACATTCTTGCTAGTTGATACGTGTTTCTTTTTATAGTTGAAGGAACCCGACCAAACATTCGATGTTGAGTTCACTGTGAAATCTGGAAAGGTGCAGCCGATCCCTTCAGTCACAATAACTGTAGCCGAGGATGATGGTATGCATAGTCTAGGCAATCTTTCCTTTCAGGTGTTTCTGAAGTCATATTGCAAATGCTTTAAAGGAGATAGAAGGGAGGCTAGGCGATTTGGGGTTTAATGCCGCTTTCGTGTTCATATTACATATAAATATTTGCACATTTGTAAAAATATCTATTACATAGTATGAGGCATTAATGGATAAACTAAGAAAAAAAGCTAAGGGCAATGTTCCTCATCAGGCTTTTAAGCTGACAGAAACTAGTTTACAGAGAAAGCCTTATCAATTAATATCACTTACTTAATTTTTTTAAAATAGCTCCATGATGAAATTTTGCATCGATCTAGTTTCATTCGCATAAGAACATGTTTAAATGAATAGTACTTATAGAAATAAAACGTTTAAAGTTTTCGCCGATGATGGCGCTGCATAATGTCTGTGAATAAATTTCTGCAATTTTTTTGGAAATATTTTATCGACATCTTTCTGTGCGGATCCTCATAGTGTTCTTTGGTTTCGAATAGCTCCCACCCACAACATATATTGTGAGACAAATTTCCCATTAAAACGGTTTTCTAAAATACTTACGTTTCTCAAAAACGGTTCATTGTTTGTTACCAAAGTTGGTAGATGGTTAGACATTGTGGTAGAGTGGTGCCTTTTGTCACTTTGGTTATTCTGTTATCGTTTGTTCATATGGGCCGTCATATTTGCCCCCCCCCCCCCCCCCCCCCCTGCGATGGTTTTGTAACCTTGGAAGTTTTGTTCAACAGAGTATGCGGTAACCATCACCGGTGGCACTGTGGTAGAAGGTGTGATTTTCTCGGTTTCGGTGACAAGGAACTCCTTGATGGGGGTTCTGGAGGTAACACTTTCCTCGATCGACGGAACAGCTGTTTCAGGAACGCACTACGAAGCCGTGAACCAAGTTATAACCTTTATGGAAAATTCAAAAACAGTAGAAACAACAATAGAAATTTTCAACGACGAGGTATGACATTTCAAAATATCGTTTTCATTTGCAAATATCCCAAATCAAAAGAATAACCATTTACATAAAATGTAACTTGTTTATGCAAACACTGGATATTTTATGGTTTGTTTTAAATGCCCTTTACAGTTATTCAATTACGATCGAACGTTCCAACTGACGGCTACCTCCTCATCAACCCTGGAGACAGTCACCCCTGCTACAGTTACTATAACAAACGATGACGGTGAGTTCACTTCTTTCTGATGTTATATGGTTTCTTTTGTACAGAAAACCCAAAGGGCTTTCTTACAAAAATGAGTACAAATGTAAATGTATAACTGTCTGAGAGATCATTCACTACTTAGACTGTCTACGTTTTTTTACCTGGACTGTTGAACCAATTTTAGATAGGTACACCTATAATTGTACCTGCAGTGTTCTTCTAAGCACTATCCCACGAATGACTTGTGCTGGGTACATCCCGTTTGAGAATGAATATGTTGTAGACAACATATATTGAACAGTGGCGGATCCAAGGGGTGGTGACGTTTTTGGAGTTAATCGGAAAGCAACATAATCTATAGGCTACAGAAGGTCTGACATATGTTTTTTACCTGAATACTGAATCAACGCTATGCCATTTTTCACAGCCTATCGAAAACGATTTACTCTCGGCATGAGAACGTCAAATCACTCTAAGTAAGATAGGACCGACTTACTTATTTACGCGACGTTGATGCATAACTCCGGTCACTATGGCTATTACCCAACGTATAATGAAATATAAAACAATTACAAAAACTACAGTACAATGATCCCCGCCAAAACTATTTTTGAAATATTGATTGAAGGGAGAGTAGAGAAAATATCATGTTAAAAGAAACCTCGATAATTCTTGTTACTTCTTTTGTTTTCTTGTTTTGTTGTGGCGGTTGACAATCTAAAATATTTTCAATTTCCAAACAGTCTTAAGTCAGAAAAATTTCATATCAAGGTTCATATGCTGAAAATTTCCGCAATGTCAGATCACAAACATTGATCATTGTTAGTCTTTTCCAGAAGTTTAAGTGATAATTTCCATAAAAAAATGTCTTTAAATATTCCATTGAAAAGCTTTCTCATTCAGGTGAGCGATTATGCAAAATAGAACGGGATTTGAGTAATCCCATGTTGAAGTGCGTCATATGTAAGATAAATACCAGTCTATTATCCTTGATTAAACGTTAGACATTAGGCAATCGTCAACACTTCTTCGTTTTTGAATGTCGTTAAAAATCGACTGAAATGACCCATGGCAACTTTCGTGATTCATAAAATATATATTCTAATTTGCCAGTAACTTGAGTTTAAATTTTCGAAATCGGCCGATAAACAATTTTAATACGGCTTTTTCGAATCACCAGCTTATTAGCACCAGTGAACAGAACTGAACTGGCCCGTGGTCACTGAGGCGTGTCCTACCGCATGTCCGGCCGCGTGACGTGCTAGTTGGCGGAAGTATAACCTCCTTAATGAAAAACAACAGGAAATCTCACAGTCTTTACAACTGTTTAAACATATCTAAAGTCATCCAAGCAACTCAAACCTCCGATAAATTGATGTTAAATATATCTTTAATTATTTGTATTGTTCCAAGCGAAAGACAGTGTTTTAATATGATGCTATGCGCACTATGCCATAGCATGTGTACATCAATTACGACGTCTGCCAAATGTTGTCACAACAATCAGACTGGTTTAACTAGTCTTATTTTTTATGACACACAGGTGGCCGTTATGTAATTCTATCGCATTCAATTTCAATTCTTGATTTAATGGTCTCTAATTAAACCTTTTGAATTTTAACGCCTTCGACCCACCATGCGGAATATATATTATGTCCTGTCATAATGGTGTAACTCTTGGCATTCGACTGCTACTTAGTTTATTGTCACGGCGTCCAGTCCTTTTGAACCAATGAACTTGTAGAATATAAAACCAATAACTTAAGAGAAGGAGATTTGGCTCATGCACTTCTACGGAGGATGATACACATTTTAAAAAGTGCATCGTGAATAACGGGTACCAACATTCTTTAGGATTACATAGGATGTTTCTAACGCTTGCGCCAGGAATGTTTTCATGTCATTTATTGTTAAATTCAAAGACTGATATTGCAACACCGTGTGAGATTTTATACTAGATAACAATATAATATATGTTAGTTAAATATAAACGAATCACCCACTAAGTACTAAGTTGTCATGAAAGTGAAGTAAAACAAATTTTGTTTCTACAGTAAACATTAAAAAAGTTTTTACATTCTCTCCCGTTTATTACAAAAAACTTCATTTTTTCGAGACAATCTAGAACTTCATATCGATAAATACATGTTGTAACACTACGTGATATCCCATAGTAATGGATCTCTCACCGACCAAGTTCTTAACCATTTTGATATAAACCCACCCAAGATAACCGCGTCCAAGGATTGTCACAGTCCAATCAAAATGGATTTGACGACTGAGAGGGAAAGTTGATATCATGAAGCAGTTACATATCGTATTTTGGAATTCTTTCGGTCACGCTCTTGCCTCTATTTTGCTGTTGAATTAGCTTAAAAATACAGAGAAAATCAAAGGGCTGGACTTTCAGCTGACGACTAGCACGTCACACACTGGGCGTGGCTTCGAGTCATGTTTCGGTGATTTTGTCTAGGCGTTCGCCAGTCTCATTAGGCGGTTATCCAAAACAGGGGTATAAGAGGTCTCCTAGTAGTCGAATTGAAGCGTATATTTTCTCACTTTTTGGCTCTATTGATTCTTATAAGTGAAGCGACTACAGATAATAATTTGTAATAATCACAATTATGCGTTACATCTACTCTTTAACTAGGAGCGATTAAAAGTTGTTATATAGAGTTCGTTTGTTATTTTATGACGTCCTTCAACAGTAATACCTCAATGAATTAAATCTTAAAAGCATATAGCATCTCTTTATAGAGAGTAGCTTTAAGCAACATGATTTCCACATTTTATATTTTTTTAAAAGCATTCCAAAACTTGTGTCAAAGAAATCATGCTCGAAAGAGTGATCGGAGCACCTATGAAGTATTGAACGGACACAAAAAGTATCATGCCAAGATGAATAAAATTCCCAACACTTCTTTACAAAACATATGCTTATCGAAGACATTCAAAATCGACTATATATGATAACATGAACTAGTTTTTCACCCTGTTTTAAAGTATATATAAAGCTTATTTTGCCTGTCGAGCATTATTTTAGGCATTGTGTATCTTCCATTGATTTCTTTCAACGAGAAACATTTTGTGTTAAAAGACATTGTATTTACAATAATGTTTATCGATATATATACTAGTAAGTAGTTTCTTTATTTCTGTGCTACATACCAAAGTGATATGTCTCTCTTATAGTTTTTATTTTGAGCATAATAACAGCATTAGAGTTGATTTGTTTCAGACTATGGTGTGACGGTCACGGCTGGTAATGTATTGGAGGGGGAAAAACTCACGGTAACGTTGACCCGTGACTCTGCTGTTGGGGAACTCGAGGTACAAGCAATCACAAGTGACGCCAGTGCTATATCAGGCGTTGACTTCAATGGTGTGACGGCAACAGTGACATTTTCTGCTGATATTGCCGTTGTTGAACTTGATATACAGACAATTGAGGACAATGTAAGCTGTGTTGCTTTTTCAGGTAGTATTTCATTGATATCCAAGTAAACGGGACGTTTAAATCTCGTGTTTATATACTAACATAGAAAATACTCCAAGGAATATTCAGTGCATGGGAATGAGGAATAAATGACAATATTTTGACTATTAGACCATTAATATTGAAGACAATTATTGTACATTTACAAATTTTCGGACGCTTAACTTCTCACTTGATCGAGGCCTGTAAAATATGTTTTCTTTGATTTCTTATTTTATTCATAAAACTGCATGGTAACCAGACAGTAAATCGAAATGTACATGTTGAAAGTACTTCATATGAAATAGCAAAGGTTAACAAGTTCTCGTTTCGATTTCATCAAGTAAGATGTGTTCGTTTGCAGGAATACGAGCAAGATGAAACCCTGAAAGTTACTGTTATCGGATCGAATCTGAAAGCTACCGCTGAAGGGAATGTCACCATTGTCAACGATGATGGTACGGCTCGTTCACTAACCAGTTACCTTTTTTTACTTCAATGTCATCTAGGGCCATGAAACCTTAACTCTTTACATATGTTTGATCTAATTTAATTGAAGAGGTGAGGTGAGGTGATATGGTGTTTAACGCCGCTTTCAAGATTATTTCACTTATAGGAAGAAAGCTTGCAACACAATTGTGGCTATGCATTGCGGTGAACTAGCGAACCATGGGTAGTACTGCGCTGGTATTCAGTGCAGCATTGCACCCAAATCTGACTGCCTGTAGAACAGTTCTCTACTGCAGACAAGGTTGCCGAGCCCCTGGCGGGATTCGAACCACGGACCTCTTGATCCGAAGCCGATCCGCTATCCCGCCCCCATTTTAATGAAAGAAGGGATCCCGAAAAGAATAGACCTGATTTCCATGTTATGTTTCGAGCTTGAGTTAATTACAGGTAAAACTTGTCTGCGTGTTGACGCATGAATATGACATGATGAAATCATATAGATCAATCTAATCATGAATCATAATTTACACGTATTATAACTGTTATCAAACAATTACTTGTAGATAGCATTATCATAACCTTACATTTTACCCTTCCAGAGTAACAATTATAACAGTATGAGATAGCAGTAGTCATCACGATACTTTGAAGGGTACATTCGCTGAATGTATGTATGTATGTATGTATGTATATGTATGTATATAACTTAGAGGTTATTTGTCTTGTAATCTAACAGTGACTCTGTATATGACCCTGGGGCTAGATTTTCGAAGCTCTCTTAGTGCTAAGAAAGTCGTAGGCCAATGTTAATGTATGGTACTTACGACTATCTTAGCACTAAGAGAGCTTCGAAAATCTAGGTCCTGATTCCCAAGTCGCAGATCCAGGAAGCTTTTATTTATGGAAAATGGTCTATCGCTGCTATTGGTTACATTTCAGTTGAGGTTCTAACATTGACTGTGGGTTCGAGTGTTCCGGAAGACGCTGGCGTCCTTTCAGTTACGTTGACAAGGACAGAAGACTTTGAGGATTTAGACGTGGAAGTAACGACAGTAACGGAAACCGCAGATTCCACGGATATACAGACCCTCAGTTCGAAGACATTATCCTTTGGAGATGCGAAAACAGTTAATTTTGAAATAACTATAATTGATGACATGGTATGTAACAACTATACAATATCTTGTGCAATAGAATTTTTAATATAATTTTATTAAACGAACTTTAGCTTAACAAATGATTATTCCATGCACTGATCATATCGGAAGACTTTTTCTAAACTAATCTATTTAACAATGTTTGTAGTTTTATCAGAGTGACCTCCTCAACTCATTTCGACTGTTAATAGTAAATATATATATATATATACACTTAGATGAAAATATTGCAACACCAATCTTTTCTGTCATTTTTTCCTGTTACCGACCTGAACAAATCAATATATATATATACACTTAGAAGAAAGTATTGCAACACCAACTCTTCTGATATATGCATTTATAAAAACGAAATGGAACCAACAGGCTCATAGACTATTCAACGTCTTCGTAAGTAGAAGAGGATTCACCAATAGTCATCATAGGAGCTGCACCAAAAACTGATTTCGTTTCTTGTTTCTATTTCATCAGTTATCAATCGAAGTCAGTCAGTTTTGACAGTCACGTCTCCTCATCAAACATCGCTGTTATAGTTGAACCTTTTCGACCATGCAATTTGGATATAATTTCAGGGTTAAGTCGGTGACTTTTTTCAAAATTATCATTTTTTAAATTACTAACGTTCTTATTGGTTTTTATATCATGGGACATTGTTCAACCTGAAACAAAACACAAATAGGAATTAGATCCTTGTTAATCCAATGTCAATTTATGTCAGTATGTAATACGACAGTCATTGAAAAGCAGGTGTTGCAATATTTCCCCAGGTTTCCGTTTCAAGCTGCTTTCGGAATCAAAGAATAATTTTCCGAGTAATTTCTATTGTCTCTGCACATTGCAGATTCTTTGTAATCATTTCTCTTTCAGTTGGCATCTGATGCCGAAGTTGTTGTTGAAACCTATGATGAATTTAACCTTTTTGAAGTGGTTTACATATTGATTGATTTAGTTCTCTGTGTAAATTAAAATTGCACAAGTCTACAGCCCTGTGAAAACTGATGTTCATTTCCCAAACCCGAAGGCCTAGATTTTCGAAGCTGTTTTAACACTAACTTTGTCTTACGTACCATCGATTAACATTGGAATACGACTATCTTACCACTAAGAAAGCTACGAAAATTTGGCCCTGCTTTCTAAGACTTCTTATTAGTAAATGTATAAATCTTCTAGTGTACATACTTATGAGAATTTACATCAACTTCCCTAACCGCAGGTTGCCGAGCCAGACGAGACGTTTGTGATACGGGTGGACGCTCCGGACCCGATTGTGGATGTGTCCGCCAACATCTCCATAACCGACAATGACCGTGAGTCAGATAGTATCTTCATTTGCCTAAATCATTGATTTAACTGTTGAACTTATTTTGAAGGAAATAAAGATATCTTACGAAAACAAATGTTACCAATTGCAAAATTCAAATGAAGCTAAGCCTAATAGCGTATTAACAGATTCGTCATCGTTCATAGAAACTTATCTTCTATTTACCTCGTCCCAAACTAGACATGTTATTTTATTCAAACAACGGCGAAAGTCTGATTGTATCAATTACAGGGAAATTGTTGCCACTCCTAGAAAGCTACGGACGGACTCGATGCTTAAATGTTGAGGTCATGATGGTGTGTAATTTGGAAAGGAATATTTGGCGATAGCACTAGGAATTTAATTTTCAAAAGGAATTTGGTTATTGACCGCCTTACAACCCTTTTTCTCTTCATAGTAAGAGATGCTCGATCGTAGAATCCAATGCAACTGCCCTACCCAAATGTTTCCATGTTGACGACACTAGGGGCTAAGTGGCAAGTCATATAAACTCTTGATAAACTTTTGTTCAAAAACTGCATTGCGTTATGGTCATATTTATGCGTTATAATCATATAACTGTAAAAACAAATAAGTCCATATCAATTCTAGACTTTTGTTATCATGTTTTGTACAGAGGCTACTTATATCATGAATTCCCAATTTCTCTTTAAAGACGAAGGTGTTTTGGGCTAGATATACAAATCCTGATTAGTAGCAATCGAAGTTAGTCGTGCAATTAGCAATTTTGTTTCAACATTGGCATTTGATTTGTTCCCTTGAACAAAAGTTTCACCAGTACAATCTGCATGTGTTTCTGTCGAGATATCGGTCGTATTATTTATCGTATATATGGAGCGGTAATTGATTTTAACGACGGTATCGGTGTAGCAAATGTAAACACAATGAAGTACCAAGAAATATGGCGTACCTGTAACTACCTGAGACTACGTGAGAACATTTACTTGCGTAGCTTCTGTAGGGAGAGAATGACCATAGAAAAAGGCGGCTTCGACGGAGTTCTTGTTACATTTAGTATTTGTCTTTTAATTCACATTGAGTCAGAGTCCTATTAGTAAAATAAGAGAAAGAGAATGAAAAAGGAGACGATTTAGGCTGTCGAATGTGTGAGAAGAGAGCATTGATTGTGAATGTTGAATATTATATACTTGTTATTAGGTTATTCATAAAATGTTTCATTTATTCAATATAATTGAGCGTACTCAGAGACAAACCTAACAAACTAATGAAAAAATTCTCATACTAATGTTTTAACCGAAGTAAGCAAAACTATGCAAATACTTATTTACATGAAACTGATTGGCTTCTCTGCTAATTAATTTGCTAATGCTCTTTGTGTTGCATGTATGATAAAAATGTGAACGCAACTTGACTATATTTTACTTACTTTTTCTTCGGTTGACAAAGTAAATAAAGTTTCGAAAAGTTAGAACTTAAAAGATGGACAAATTCATTTATTAGAGAAAAGCTAGCAACAACCCTGCATTCTAATTACAACGCAATCTTTTAAGAGATAATTCAGCGAAGCAGGGTTAGTATCAATCTCACTAAATGGTTTGGTGTGGGTAGTTATTGTTAAGGTTATACCCCCTTTCTTTCTCAGCTGACACGATATCCATAAACACGTTTCCTGGTGTTGCCGAGAACGGTGGGAGTAAGACATTGACTCTGAGTAGGACCGTGTCGCAGAAGGAGCTCACCGTGACGGTGGAGGCAACAGATGTGACCGCCAAGGAAGGCACGGACTTCACCATCGACTCAGATGCAACCTTCGCTGCTGGCTCTCTTCAGGCTACCTTCGTCGTGAGGGTGGAGGACGACGATGTAATGGCTCCATTTTCTAATATTCTCTATCTTACTCTTGGAAGAAAATATTGCAACAGCATTTTGTGTACATAATCTTTGGTTAGGTGCATTGGAATTTCTTTTCTCGAATGCATTGTCAAAACGGAAATTGAAGCAACTACCTCTTGGACAGCTTCAGCCTCTTGAAATGTCCACGAGCACACGTTTTGCTACAAACAATTTTATTAACAGGGTTGCACCAAATACTTTCTTGTTTTGTGTCTTTAGCAATAGCCTGTATGCAGATAAAGTCGACATCCAACTCTACTTATAAAAAAAATGCTGCTTTAGTTTTTAGAAATGTCATTTTTTGCAAGGGGCTACTTTCAAACATTGATAAAGTTTGTAAACAATGAAATAATTGTTTGTTTTCCTACCCCCAGACCTGCTGTAACTAGATATTAACCAGACCAAAACCTTAACAAGGATTGGACTTCTTAAACGTATATCATTCATCTATATCACGACAGTAATTGAAAACAATTGTGTTGCAAGACTTTTGGTCCAGGTTTTTATTATAGCAATTATCGTGTGGTTCGAATGAAACTGTATCTTCACAGTTTCATTAACATAAAGGCAAGTTTTATAGGAACATGAATCAATAGTCGAGTTGCGATCATGTACTGTCATCCAGGCCTCTGTTTTAACTTTCAATCTAATGAATTTGATGGTTGAATGTCTTTCAATGAGAATGGAAAACTCTTGGTTTCTTTAAACAAAGCCGCTATTGTCTATTGAGAACCATATAGCTTTTAAGTAGGCTGCTCTTTATAAATCATCTTTACATGTACCACTGTCCGTTGTTTTTTACTTTCGCCTCAAATTGTTAATAAACTTCATCTATAATATGCTGTGTTAAAGATTTATGTTTTATTGGCCATTCATAGTGATGTTTTATTTTTAACAGAAGCAAAAAAGTGTTCTGTGATTTGTGAAAAAAGTAAATATTTAGTTTTTGACTCAACTGTCAGCTTTGGTGTAAAGTTGATCTGATTTTTTTTTTTATTTAAGCATATTAATAAGTAATTGTGAAGTAATATGTTTCTGATTATTATATTTTGTAACTTTGGAAGTACATAGTTTCCCTTGATTGACGATTACTGATAAATTTTTGTTGACTTCAGCTCGAAGAAGGTTTGGAGACCTTTAGCATGACCATTTCCGGTAGTAGCAGCGAGGTGAAAAGTGACGTCACTGCCACTTTTCAAATTGCAGATAATGAAGGTTTGTTCATAAATGAAGTTAGAAAACAGTGTTGTAAAACGGGCATGAATAAGACAATATAGAATCAACAATGTCGACTTAAAGGGCACAAAGTTTGTTCCTGCAGTCAATTGTGTCAAACATGAATGTTGTTATTTTATCGAGAAGTAGTGGTTGTTTCTGAAAATCAGTTTTATAATTCTTTATCATTTCAGCATATAGTTACATTAAACAGGCTTGAGAGGTGATTTTGGATCGAAAACAGGTCAATAGCATTGTTGATTAGTCTTATCATAAATCATTTGTTTGAAAGTAAAAGTAAAGCAAAGTCTACATTGTGTATTCTATGTTGGCTTATTTATGCCCGTTTTAACATTTCCCCCAAAACAAGATGGCGAACCGAATTTCCGATAGATCGGGCTTATTAAGTTAACCCTGAAGTCCTTTGGTCCACACTACCTTGATTTAATGGTGGAAGTCATGTACACAATTGATTTACATTTTATAGGATAATAGGTTATCCCTAAAGTGAAGTTCATGTTACCCCACCCCATAAACTAGTCATATCCAAATCAAGCCGATCGAAGATTCGAATTGACAACAGCTACAATTTTATCTTTAATCTAATAGATTATATTCGTTGTAGAAACAATATTTCCGATATTGAATAAAAGTTGGTTGAAGGTCGTTCCATTCGTGATTTCATTCATCGGTGCCAAATTTACTTGGACAGCTGCAAAAATGTATGCAAGGGTTCCTCTATTTTATTAAGTTGATAAAACGTCTTTCAATCCATCCCTCGTAGTGAAAGTAAATGAGTATGACATATGTTTAGTAATATCTAAATTTTCCTCATTTTTACCTATTCTATGGTGTTTTGATTAATAATATAATCTATATAAATTCAGGCCAATTTATGTAAAGGCCGCTTTCTAATACTGACATTATTAATTCAATTAATAAAAAGAGAAGCGAAAATGGTACTTCAGTGGTTTTAGTATTGGTTTATCAATCACGTTTTTTAGTTGCATTAATTATCCTGAGCACTTTATAAATAATAAAATAATGTTTCATGAATATCCTCTTCGTTTTCAGGGAGTCGCCCTTTTGACTGTCGGCGCAAAAACCAGGGTTGTGAAAGCGGTACTGATATCTGTTACCCCGACTTTCCATTCTGTGTCTGCACTGGCGGAGACCCAAGAGAAGGAGAAATGTGCAACATAGTTACAAGTATGTGATACGTTGTCACACACCTTTAAGTTTTCATTGAATGTTCACGGAATTATCCGACTTCGGTTTATAGCTCATTAAAGGTAATAATGATCCATGACTCTTGTATGCGCTATGAGAACGTTATAGTGGAGTTTAGCGCTATATAAATGGACATATTATTAGAGGTATAAAGGACCCGATTCACTTAAAGGTATACTCTGATATTTTGATGGATCATATTGTTGATAGGCAAGCATCTCAATGATATCGTGTTTCCGATCCAAAGCGTGTTTCCTTTCTTGTTTTTCAATTTGATCGCTACGCTGTTAGTTAGCCAATATCATAAGCTAATGCTGTCCTGGTAAACAATGTAAAATGTTTATATTGTGTGAAAATAAATTCAAACCAAAATTGGTCTTTAAACATAACCTTCTTTGGTTTATTGAAAAGAGTTCTTGGCTGGATTGCTTTTAATATTTATGCGAAGGTTGATTCTGATGGTCATGGGTTAGCGGAGGGTATGCCTCCTCGTGGTGTAACTTGTTTTGATTGTCCATGTTCTGTTTAAACTTCTTAAAACCACTTCGAAAGATCAGTAGCTTTGAATTTGCTGTTTCTACCTTTGGGTGTTTCTGTACAGGTCCAGTTGCTCAGTAGTGATCCTAACAAAACAAAGGAGAATGAAAGGGAATAATTTCATTTATCTTAAAATAGGAGCCTTCAATTCGATACACTTCTGCAATCGGTGCTGCAGAGAACATGGTTTAGTTCTTAGCTGTGTAGAAACTGGCCAATGGCGGCAAAGCTTTCATCGTCGGACCAGAACTGCTTACTGGAAAGACATTTGTACCTCAAAGAAAGAAACAGACAGAAGTCTTGAGATGCTTAATCAGTCGAGATTGATGGATGGTTTAGACGTTAAAGCTACTCTTACGAATTGGGATATGTGCACTGGACATCAACTTTCCTACTGACGGAACAGTTTTTGCCTTCTTTGGGGTCGGCTACCTGACGTACTTTACTACTTCTCCCGTGGCTTGATACATGGTTGAATGCGTTGGATCCAAGTTGCATCGATTTTTAAAAATTAATTTCAGGAAACTGTCAGGATCTGCATCAAATAATTCTGTCACATGTATTATCCCCTTTTGATCTACATGGTGTCAAACATTTTGGCCCAAAATAATGCCGAAACATTTGTTGTTTCCAAAGGTTCAGTGATAAAAAATGAACTTACCCCTGGCTAATGCAAGTGACCACTCATAGTATGCATCTTTCGGTAACCCGCCGGTGATTCATCAGATCATGGGATTAAACCGGTTATGGTGATGGCCAACCATGCTGCCTCGGCCCTGCTTGAAGTCAGCCCACAACCTTTTGATTGGCAACATGTTAGAATTTCTTAGTAAATCGGACCCGACTTCATTGAAATGAATCTTCACAACCAAACCCTTAAAACCAATGTTTGATGACAAAGCCATCATAACATGACAGTGAACGTGCATAGCACTTGTACACTAGGATGCAAGGTTATCAAAATCATAAAGTATAAAGTTAGCTGTTATTCCATCTGAGTGTTGGTTGTTTCTGTAAATTATATATAGCGTTAAGCTAGCTGTTATTCCATCTGACTGTTGGTTGTTTCTTTAGATCAGAAAGTAAAGTTCTGTAAAAATCAGAAACTCAAGGTAAATAAGCAGTTTTTTCTTTTTAGAGTTGAACATTGCTATATAGTATGCCTCCGAAAACACGTTCGGAAGATAACATGGAGGAGGTCATTGTTAAATCTGAGAAACGAATCTGTCTGTTAATTACGGAGCTCCGCACTGAGCTTGAAAATGCTAAAGTTGACATTAAAAGTGAAATCCAAAAAGTTTGTGTCCGCGTAGATGACGTTGAAAACGCACTTTCTATCCAGCAGGATGAAGTTAATGAACTGCGTCAACAGGTCTCAGTTTTGAAGACAAAGCTGTCGGACCAAGCAGAGTCCTTTGAGACTAATTTATTACTCAAAGAAATTCACGACAGAAAACCTAATTTGCTAATATAAGGTCTGAAGACAGAGCCCCAGGAGAACTCCGAGCGTGTGCTTAGAAATTTCTTGACGAATATGCTCAACTTTTCTGAGCAAAGAGTAGACAACATCTACTTTAAAACGGTCCACCGCCTACCGAGAAAACCTTTTGACAATGACCCAACTCCTAACGCGCCTCCGCCTATTATTGCCTCTTTCCTGTACATCCCTGATAGAGACGCAGTTCTTGGAGCCGGGAAAATGCTGAAAGGCAAGGGTGTGTCTGTGCGTACAGATCTCCCCCCTAAGCTGAAGAAACAGAGGGCAATCCTGTACAGAAAATCTCGAGAACTCTACAACCGAGATACCTGCTACACCCGAGTGAGACTGGTGGGTGTGACCCACGTACTGGAGACCCGCGACCCTCGAGAACCACGCTCACCCTGGGTGGCCTACACACAGTAAACATGGGCAATATAACTCCGCATAAGATTCGTGTGGACATACCAGAAATGTTATAAACGGCAAGGTGTAATCCTTTCCGTGTTTTATGTTACTCAAACAAAAAGTAATCCTTTCCGTGTTTTATGTTACTCAAACAAAAAGTACCACCTTTGTTTTCCTGACTTTTGCTTTACGTTCTTGATGGCAATGTACAGGTTGTCAGTTTAGGTATTTCAATTTTATTTAACATTGCTCAGAACAAAGTACTTGGTGGCGTACATACACCTTGACATAATAACATGGGCAATCTATTTTTGGATACGATTTGTGTGTACTTACCAGACATCTGGTCATTCAACGGCAAGGTGAAATCCTTTCCATGGGTTGTTATTCAAAATAAGAAACTTTTCTTTTCCGGACTGTTGTTTTTAAGTTCATAGATGGCAATGTAAAGAGTGTCAGTTGGCAGATAATTCATATTGATTTAACATTTTTCAGAGCTAAGCACATATCGCTTGTAAAACTTTCGCTTGATACGATGTTTGCTTGTTTCATGTACTCCAAAAGCTTGATATGTTAATATCCATTCCACCATGCATGTGCCGTCAGACAGTGTTGATATTCAAAGTAGTGACAACAAGCACTAAAACAGTTGACTGATATTCGCCAACAGCTGACTTGTTCGATTCCGTGTTTGTCATAAAAGTGTTACTGCACTAGACGTACGGAAGTTGAATTGTAGAGCGGATTGTTATTTATTATTATTCTTTCAACAGGAATAGATTTCCAAAATTTATGTCAACAAAGTGAAAGAATTACTACTCTTGAGATATCGTTTTAATACAGAGTTCTTGATGTTAACTGATTATATAAGATCACGTAAGATCCGTGCAGCGCACGTGCAGATAGCTACTGTTTTGATCAAAGTCAGCGTGACTTTTGTTCTCATTTAAGGTCAAAGCGACATTTGTTTATTGAAATAATTGTTTTTATATACAACTTAACTAGTTTATTTGTAGTGGGTACGGGTTGGGAATTTTGAAACCAAACTATCCGAGGATGCATTTTATATTTTCTTTCCTTTTTTGTTTTATTTTGATAAAAAAAATCCACTGTCATAATACATCACAAAACAAAGTGCAAATTCGGGAACTTTGTACAAAAATGCCAGCATTTCATCAATTGTGCCATCTAACCATTAGAGTAGAATGATTTACAATGGGATCTGAAAGAGTAAGAATTATTTCGATGAATTGTAGGGGCCTTGGTGACAGTCTAAAAAGGAAACAAGTATTTAGTTTTCTTAAAAAGAAAAAAGCATCTATATACTGTTTACAAGATGTTCATTTTACGAAACAACAGGAACAGTTTATCAAACAACAATGGGGCTATTCTGAATGCTACTTTAGTTCCTATAAATCGAATGCTCGTGGAACCGCAATATTTTTTAATAATACTTTTGAATTTAGCATTAAAAAACAGTATTCTGATGAAGATTTTGGGAACTTTAAGGGTTTAGATATTGAAATTGATGATAGGCAATATCTTCTTTTAAACTTATATGGCCCTAACGAAGACACACCCGAATTCTATGAACGAATTGTAGACATATTAAATGAATCAGAGTCGGAATTTTTAATTCTCTGTGGGGATTGGAATTGTGCTTTAAATCCAATTTTTGACCAATTTAATTACAAACATATAAACAACCCTAAAGTGAGAGCAAAAATACATGATCTTATTGAATTATATGATCTGAAAGATCCATGGAGATTATCCAATCCTTATGAAAAAAGATATACTTGGCGACAACCTACCCCATTGAAACAATCACGTCTTGATTATTTCCTTATTTCGCATAATCTCCTTTCATCAATAGAATATACCAAAATTGACCCTGGCTTTAAAACAGACCATTCTATAATAGAAATGAGTCTGCAACTAAACGAGATTGTACGAGGTAAAGGCTTTTGGAAGTTCAATAACTCCCTGTTAAACGATCCGGAATATGTAAAACTAGTTAAAGATACGATAAAGGAAACTTGTGACCAATATAAGAATGACGAAGGTTTTAAAATTTCGGATCAACTTTTATGGGAAACTATATTGTGTTTAGTAAGAGGTAAAACCATATATTATTCTAGTAGCAAAAAAAAGAACAGAGAAAAAAGAGAAAAACAATTAAATGAAACCCTTTCAGTTCTGACGATCGAACTTGACGAATTAGAACCTCTTGAGGACAAAGAAAAAAAATTAGAAGAAATTGAAAAAGTCAATTCCGAATTGGAGCAAATTAGCGAAATCAAGGCTAGAGGGTGTTTTATTAGAGCCAAAGCTAAATGGATTGAAAAAGGGGAAAAACCAACGAAATTCTTTTTAAATTTGGAATCGAGAAACTTTCTTAATAAATCATTTGTTCAACTTGAAAAAAACTCTGGAGAAACTATTTCAAACATTTCCGATATTTTATGTGAGACAAAAACATTTTACGAAACCCTTTATTCGGAAAAACATATCTCCCAAATTAATTTAGATGATTTATTACCAAATGAACATTCTAAAATTACTGACGATTTGGCAGAAAATATGGAAGGAGAACTTACTTATGACGAAGTCCTCAACGCCTTAAAACGTATGAAAAACGATAAAAGCCCCGGCCCAGATGGTTTTACTGCAGAATTTTTCAAATTTTTCTGGCGTGATCTAAATAAATACCTCATCAAATCATTAAATTTTGCTTATAGAAATAACGCCCTCTCAGTAACGCAAGTGCAAGGAATTATAACATGTATTCCAAAAGAGGATAAGCCAAAGAAATTTCTTAAAAATTGGAGACCAATATCTTTACTCAATATTACCTACAAACTTGCTTCTTCGGCTATAGCTCAGAGGATAAAACCGACTCTTGCTACGTTTATTAGCGAAGAACAGAAGGGTTTTATTAAAGGTAGATATATGGGAGAAGTAACAAGACAAGTGTATGATGTTATGGATTATGTTGATACTTACCAAATACCTGGCCTGTTAATGCTTATAGATTTCGAAAAAGCTTTTGATTCTCTAGATTGGGGGTTTATTCAAAATGTTTTAACTTACTTTAATTTTGGTCCGTCAGTACGTAAATGGATTAGAATACTGTACGAAAACTCTGAATCATGTGTATTAGTCAACGGTTTCGCAAGTTCCTTTTTCAAGCTTAGTCGGGGCTGTCGCCAAGGGGACCCAATTTCACCATATATTTTTATCATATGTACCGAAATATTAACCAGATTGATTAAGGGTAATAAACTTATCAAGGGGATAAAGATTGGTACCATTGAACATCTTCTAGCTCAGTTTGCAGACGACACATCTATGATGCTGGATGGCACAAAAACTTGTCTACAAGCAGTTATAAACACTCTGAACATGTTTGAACGTTTTTCAGGACTACGAGTAAATATTGATAAAACAAAGTTGATTTGGATTGGTTCGAAAAAACGCTGTCGAATGAAACTTTTACAGGACAGTAAAATGGATTGGACTGAAACTTTTAAACTATTGGGTATAAAATTTGACACTCATCTTGAAAATATGGTTGATCTTAATTATAATGATAAATTTAAAGAAATAGAAAATTCGATGCATCTCTGGAAAAGTAGAATCCTGACACCATTTGGACGTAATACAGTATTGAAATCACTACTCTTGCCAAAATTGAATCATTTGTTTTCTACTCTCCCAGCACCATCTGAAGATATTATACAATCCTTTCAAACTAACTGCTTTAGATTTATTTGGAACGAAAAGCCAGATAAGATTAAAAGAGACCGAGTAACGAGTAATATTCCAGATGGAGGTTTTAAGGTTCCAATTATAAAAGATATCATTGCTTCACAGAAAATTTCCTGGCTTCGCCGTATACAACTCTCAGATACTGCTTTTAAAACATTTCTTATGGAAGCGAAGATTGTTCCACCAACTTTTTTGGAAAAAGATGCAAAATATATCAAAGACCATATTATAGATACCATAAGAAACCCTTTCTGGCGGGAGGTGTTATCATGTTGGAGTACCTTCTTGGATACATATAAGAAAACACGAAGGGATGCCTATTCCCAATTCTTATGGTATAATGACAATTTACAGGTTGATAATAAATACATTTACATTAGGAACTGGGAAGAAGCGGGAATAAGATATATCAATGATTTGGTAGATAATGAAGGCAAACTCCTCTTTCACGAACAATTCATGAATATATATAATATTTCCTGTAATTTTTTAACGTACTACGGTGTGTATAAAGCCGTAGATGCGTATCTAAAAACTCTAGAATCCGATGAAAATACCCCTTTGATGTCCCCAATACTCCCTTTCAACCACTCCTTACTCATTAATAACCAAAAGGGATCAAAATATTATTATAATGTTTTATTACTATCAAAATTTCAGAGGACATCGGCCAATCAGCAATGGGAAACTGACATCACTAATTTCACTGATCAAGAATGGAGAAATATAAATGAAATTCCCTTTCGAGCTACTGATAGTGTGCAATTGCGTTGGCTTCAGTATAGAATCATTAACCAAATCCTGCCTGTTAGTAAATATCTCTTTAAGATAGGCTATAAGAATTCTCCTTTATGTACAAGCTGTTACGGCTCTGATGCTGATATATGTCATGTATTATGGAATTGTGAACATGCTCACTCTCTCTGGAATGAAGTTGAAAACTGGATAAATACGCAGGCGGAAATAAATATCTCCTTCACTAAGAGAAATGTTCTTCTAGGTTTTCTTTCAAAAAGTAATGATCCATTAAATGCAATATGTCTTGTGATTAAAGATGTTATTTTCAGAAGTTACCTTAATAAGAGGACATTATCATTTACGCACATTCAAAGAGAGTTGGCAAATTACTATAATGTAACAAAAACTATAGCCTTTTCTAATTGTAACCCTAACAAATTTGTAAAATTCTGGTCTAGTTGTCATAACTTGTTCATTGACCATTCCGAATCAACTGTGCTGTTCAGTGTTTCGTGACAATGCTAAAAATGTTTTATATGATTTGCTGTACTTCAAAAAAAGTGGAATAAAAAAAAAAAAAAAAAAAAAAAAAAAGTTTTTTGTTTTAGGAACAGTTTCTGCGGATTACAACGTTTAATTTGCAGATATGTAATCTAAGTGTTGTTTCTGTAAATCATAACGTAAAGTCAGCTGTTACTTGTTACTTGTCAGCTGTTACTTGTTTTAGGTAAACCAGAAGCATGAGAACTTAGCAGTATTTCTGAATTTAAAAATATAAAACTGGATTGATGTAATCTAATCCTTTCTGTTTGTTTCTACAGGTCAGAAGGACGGGGCCGGGTGTCCCGCCACATGCACCGAGAACGGACAGTGTCTGAGTGTCGGCGGTGTTGTGTCGTGTGCCTGCAAACCAGGGTACTTCGGGGACAACTGTGAAAACTATTTCTGTACGTTAACCTTACGTCGTGTTGTAAATGTATGGGCATGGACAAAATTCATCGACACTCTACTTTTGTTTGACGAGTTTATTGAGACTGTAGTAGATTGTAGAATGATAACAATTGTTGAAACTTGTTCAACATTCAAAAAACATTAAATGTATTCTCTATTGTGTTCTAACCTTTATTTGAAAAGTTCTTTGTTTGGAAATTCTTCATTAAAAGTTAATATTAGTTGTTGTTTTATATATAAGTGATTTTAAGTGACTCATATTTTTTTTCCAGTTCAATGACAAACTTTTATTTTGTACGAAATTAGCACCATCTAATACTTCATTTAAAGTCATAAGTGGATATGCTTGAGTGTGTCCATGTACCGTGTGTATGTTTGTTTATGAGCGGATGCATGTTAAGTCGTAGCTCAATTTTATGTATTATTTTAGAATCTTTGAGGTTGCATGTCCTGTAAAATTTTACGAATGTGTGTATGTTTGTGTGCCTGTATCTTTGTCTTTGGTTATCTTGTTCGTTCTCTTTTGTAGTTGATCAACCAGTTCAAGTATTTTTTCTGTGTTAGTGAAAGCAGAATGCTCCTCATCCGCAATGAAACTGATAGTCAACCCTCATGGAGACTTTGACGGAGTGATATATGTGGCGGAGAAGCTAGGAGAGAGCACGTGTCGAGCAGAAGATGGCGAGAATGGGTTTGCAGTAGAGGTCGCACATGACAGCACCGCCTGCGGCGAGATTTCACCTGTCGAAGGGGTAAGCTGATGCCATGGATACAAATGACGAAGAAATCAAAGTTGATATTTTTACCTTGTGACAGCATATTCTGCCAAACAAACAATCTAACAGTGGCGAATGCAAGTTATGGCTGATGGGGGAAAGTTGTGTTGAAAGTTTTGAACGAACAAAGTTTGTTGCACATAGCTAAGTTTTCGTAATTACTCTTTAAAAGTTATATTTGAAACTGTCTAGATTTTTCAGATGTGTTAAGAGTCTTAGTGTACTTTACATGTTCAACTTTTGTTTTTTTTGCATTCACAGGAAACCGAAACATCATACAGTCGTAAATTCATTATCCAATATGATGAGACTATACTAACCCAGCTGGACCAATGTGTGACGGTCTCATGCAAGTTCGACAAGGATGACGTTCTGGTGGATACAGGTGTCGTTACAGTCGACCCTAGGTAGGTCATCGCTTGTCTTGCTAAGTGTGATCGTTAGCTTCTGGAAATATTCAAACCCCGCTTCCGGGAATTGAATGTCCTTATACTCATTACATTTCATCCCTGAGACATCAGCAAACGTCGTAAGTGAAACAAATAGGCAATAAGAGTATGCATGATTTTCCCAGGTCAATACTTTAAACCTTAATGCCTGGCACAAAGAAACTGAGGATGTTGAACAGATATCTAATGAAGTGGTGCCTTTCCGGGATTTCAATTTCGAAACTCGACTCAACATCGTAGCGGGTTGATTAACTTCACTAACATCAATCTAAATCCCTATCTAATTAAGGCATTGCAGCATTTCTTAACTATTCCGCGTCGTCTCTTTATGTTACTGCAGTTATAAACTGGGTAGTCCTTTGAACTTACTGCTGAAGAGGTCACTGCCCTCAAACCAATGTTTGCGCTCAGAAGCAAGATTAATATCAACCATTGAGTGGCGCAAGTTTTATCTTGCGGGGGAAGTGGTGGTTATGATGGCCATCTCAACTCTTGGGCGATTCATTTTAAGGTTTTCCCTTTTTAAAGTCCCGGGTGTGGTATAAACTATAAACTTAAACCAGTTCGCCTTGGTGGCCGTTAATAGGTAGCATTTGGTGGTCAATGAATCGTTATTACACACAGTTGACCTTTTGAAAATATTAGTAAATTGTAAATCGTTGTATAGTTGTTTAGTTATGATCGCCCTAATAATATTTACCGTCCTCATCACCCTTTGACCAACCATTCATCTGGGTGTGTTCCAAAACATTTCAGTGTTACATTTGTTTTTTGGACAACTTTCAAATATTTCTTTCAGGTTTATATTCGAATATTTTACATTTTAGGATAACTTTCAAATAGCTGTTGAGTCTGATAATAAGTTTCACACAATGGTTAAATGGAAATGTCTTGTGTACACAGCGGCCCACTGACAGAAGAGTCTACAAGCGACGTGTTCTCCCCCGTCTCACTGCAGATTCTAGACATAAGCGGCTCTCCTGTCACCGAATCAATGGTCGTGCCAATATCCAAGAAACTCTGTGTGACCCTCAGCATACCTTCAGGTACATCCTCGATGCCATTTCACCTGTATGAGAGGTATAAGAGATTATCATGGTGACGCAGGCCCAAAACTCTCCCTGCTAGAAACTCTCTAATGTGTTCTCCGGCTAGCCCAAAAACTCTTCCCTGCTACAAACATCTAGGGTGTTCGGGGGCAAGCCCCAAAACTCTCCCCTGCTAAAAACCCTCTAGGGTGTTCTTTGGCTATCCCCAAAACGCTCCCCTGCTAGAAACTCTCTAGCGTGTTCCTTTGCTAGCCCAAAAACTCTTCCCTGCTATAAACATCTGGGGTGTTCGGGGGCAAGCCCCAAAACGCTCCCCTGCTAAAAACTCTCTAATGTGTTCTCGGCCTAGCCCCAATACTCCCTTCCTAAAAACTCTCTAGTGTGTTCTCGGGCTGGCCCAAAAACGATTCCCTACTAAAACCTCTCTAGGTATTCTAGGGGTAGTCCAAAAACGCTCCCCTGCTAAAAATACTTTCCCAGCCAGCCAAGAAATACTCCCTTCATTTAGTCTTGCAATATCAAGTTCAGTGATTTGAGTAACCTTTTTCGGGAAGAAATGATAATTTTATCGTAAATTAATTTTCTAAAGTTTGATGTTTTCGATATAAGCACTTCTCCGATTCCATGCATATCGTTTAAATTATATATTCTTTGAGAAGCAAATTATAGAAGATATATAATTTTGCCAACGCATAAAGTTGATATTTTCACGAGTGGCGCTCGATGTTTTACTCAGCTGATACATTCCAGTTTTTCATTGCTGATAATGGTAAATTTCTGTAACAGCATTTGGTGGCCTGGAGATGATTGACATCGAGTTCAACAACACCTTGAAAGCCAAACCGAAAAAACTGCTAGTTTTATCAGCAGGGTAAAGTAATGACGTGGAACTTAATCACGAATAACCGACATATCAATTTCCATATATCGGGTTAATAATTTTGTAATTTAATTGGAAAACACGTTTTGGATTTTTTGTTACCTTTTGTTTAACTTTTTCAAAAGATCAATTTTACGTTTTACTTTTTCCTTGCATACACCATATTCGGATTTTTCTTGACACTACATTATAGCCATTCTCTCCCAACAGAGGTAGCTCCGTCATAAATTCCTATACAATCTTTGTCTTAATACGAAGGTTTCTCGGGCTTCCGGTAGGGGGTACTACCGGCACAATATTGCAACTACCAATAAACTACCTGCAAATATTTCAGCCAATGAAAACAACGAATGCATGCTAACATATTTATTATTATATTATTATATTATATAACTCCAATACACATAATTAGATCATAACGAAATTAGAAGACATGCAGACAGTTGACCTGGGCCAAGAAACCCATAATTCAAGAAAAAAATTTATTGTAATTTGAAATTATAAGTTAGCCACTGCATGTATTACCTATATATACATTAATTACCATATTCCAGTTGCGAAACCAACAAAGCTAAGTTCGTCTTCTCCAATCCACCTTTCTACGTGGAACCCAGTAACAAGAAGGTCATCAGATTCTGTTTCTTCGCCTTCAAGTTTGTCGACATCGAGAAACTGGCTATCACGATGAAAGTAAAGATTTGTGTCAAACCAGAGGACTGTTTCGAGGTAAGGGCGATTTTACATGTTCGAAGGGGAGACTAGGGCAGCTTGCTATCTCACCCCTCCCAACCTGTTTCCGCTGTATATCACTGTCAAGGCATATTCAGACAAATCAGAAACAGGAATGGCCTCGGCTCTGTGGATATCATTTTAATGGTGCCAAAATTTTTTAAATGTTTGTAAAAGATATGGAAACTATTTTGTAATGAAATGTAGGTTAATTTTGGAATCTTTGACAATGAGAAATTTAAAAGCAATGATTTATTTGAACAGCAAAAATAATAACTCGTATGTTCAAGAGTTCTTGGCAAAAGGATATTTTGCCAATCAAATTCATGGCAATCATTAGATTTTATGAGATCGAGCAACACACTTACCACGAAATCACACATACCGCTTACGTGATTATCATTTATGCAATCTTCTATATGCCTTAGATAATAGATAAGTTACCAAAATTACCTTTGTCACGAGCAGAATTGAGACTAAATACCTTTACACCGTCAATGTACTGATCCGATTTGTATCAAAGTGACACAGACAGTACTAACAGTTACCCACATGCGACTCCAACAACTGACTGAGTGTCGCCTAAACTTTACTCGTTCCACCACATGCCTTGCTCAAGCTTCTCTTTATGAATAGAGGAGTGACCATATCATACTACATCTACGATACTAGAGCCTTATTCTACGAGAACGAGACATTTAGATAGTTATATACATTTATAAGACTTTCAGACTTTGTTCTATCGTAGGATTTGGTGAATGATCGCCATACCAGCACTGATCCAAAACACTGTCAGAAGTTCAAATATAGTGCCAAACATTATATCCCGCCTTCTGATTTGACTTCAGACTAACTGTAATCCTGTTAGAAGAAAGAGGGAAGCAGGAGAAGAGACGAGGACCGAAACCTTAGGAACTACCTTCACAATCTCCAACCCTGCCCAGCAAAGCAGTGCAAGTCAGAACGGAACGGGTAAGGGTTACACAAGTAACTTTATACTTACTTAGGTCTCTCCTTATTTCTTCTTGCTCCTTCTCATTAAAATGAAGTACTTACTAGAAATATGTTTCAAAATCAATGAAAATTTATTAATTGCTGATTTGGACGTTGTTCAAGAAATATATTACAAGTTCTAATGGCGATATAAATTGAGAGGGATTGACGTTGGACGTTGTTGATGGCACAAATAAAATAGGTCAAACTTATTGGGGAGAATGATACAGAGATATAACAGTACGATGAACCTGAAGAATGAAAAACACTAGGAGTAGAATCACGATAGAGCATATCTGTTTTTCCTTTACAGTATAATTGTAATCTTACGAAATGAGGTGACAAGGTAGATTTTAACTTTTATAGTTAAAAACATCAATACAAGGTCCATCAAAAAAAACACCATATGCAAAGCGAAGATTACTAAAATTTCGTTTATGATAATATTAATGAATTTACCTGATAAAGGTGTAAACGTGTACTCGGAAATGTCGTGAATGTCCACAACAATGGAAACTGTCATTGTATTCAATGATATTTTTCAACAATGTATACTCTGATCTGCTCCCAGAAGGCGGATCGTCAAACGTGAAGTCTGAAACAACATGTGAATACCCGAGCCACTACCTGCCCACCCTCATCGGTCTGGGAGTCCTGGTCCTCTTGCTGGTCCTCCTGGTCCTCTTCCTCACCTACAGGCTGGCTCGCAGGCCCTCCAAGATACACCACCCGCAGAAACCTGAACCCTGGTTCATGAAATACCCCTCCCACTTTAGTTCCAAATGATCTCACTGGCCTACTTCCGCTCAAAGAGTCTCAATAGTTCACTTCAGTCTATAATAATCTCACTGGCTTTCTGCTGCTAAAAGAATCGCTATGGCTCAATTCAGTGCCAAATAGTCTCACTGGCCTACTTCCGCTCAAAAAATCTCAATGGCACAGGTCAGTCCCGCATGATCTGACTGGCTTACTCTCGTGGACTTACTTCCGCTTTAAAATATAATAGCACACTTCACAATCAACGAATCTCAATGATTACTTCAGTCCCAAATAATATCACTGACAACGTTCAGTCCCAAACAATCTCAATAGTTCAGTTCAGTCCAAAATAATCTCATTGACTTACTTCCGCTCCCAAATAATATCACTGTCATAATTAAGTCCCAAAGAATCTTAATGGCTCAGGTTAGTAGCAAATAATCTATGTGGCTTACTTCCGCTCAAAGAATCTCCATGGTAACCAATGCTCCACAGTCCCAAATAATATCACTGTCATAGTTCAGTCCCAAATAATATCACTGTCATAATTAAGTCCCAAAGAATCTCAATGGCTCACTTTAGTAGCAAATAATCTATGTGGCTTACTTCCGCTCAAAGAATCTCCATGGTAACCAATGCTCCACAGTCCCAAATAAAATCACTGACCTAGTTCCCAATGAATCTCAATGGCTCACTTTAGTAGCAAATAATCTATGTGGCTTACTTCCGCTCAAAGAATCTCCATGGTTCACTGCTGTACAAGTCCTCTAGTACCCGGTTCAGTCCCTTTTGGTCGTGATAATCTAGCAGGCATAGTTGTGTTATAGGTAGCCCAGCAGACTTACATGAATTACAGATCATCTGGCTGGCTAACTTCATTTCACACCTTTTCTATTTTGTACCCAGTTTTCAAGTTTCCGCGTTTTACCTGAACTCTTTATCTTACTTTGGTTTGAAATATCTATCGCTATCTATGTGCTGTCTTTTTTCAGTTTGATATAATAGCTGGTTTTGTCTATCTTCATTTTTCACTTCGACATATTTTTACATAACATTTACAAATAACCATTTACAGGGTTTTAATGAGAGCTTCTATATTTTTTATAACAACCACCTTGATCGGTATGTCATAACTAATTCGTCCTCTATGTGTCTTTATGTTCAATGTAGTGTGGTTTCTATTTATGCTTGTTTGTGTGTACACATATCGGGCAGGACCCGTGTTTTCGCCTTTCTTGTGTCTCTATATATATCATAGATGAGTGTTTCTGTTGAATGATTTTATTTAGTTCTTCATCTCGTAATTCTTCTTGTTGACCGATATATGTATACCTACAATCTCATTAAAACCCGTTCTAACGTTATTCCTGATCGGAGCAGTGCTCAAAATCGCAACAAATCGCAATTCTCTATGCATACAGTGAATATACCGGTGTTATTGATGTTTTGTAATATTTACCTGGGGAAAGTATTGAAGGCCTATATTTTAAATTTTGCCCATCTACTGATTTATGTAATCACTTTATTATCATGTAAAAGATACATGATGGTGTCACAAATAACAAACTTTATGAATGAGGTCATGATCGAGAAGTACTGAAAAGTGTCTCTCTTAAGCAAATCGATTCAATAGAGTAACGATTTAAGTGCATAACGTGGCGATTCTAATTGAAAATCTGACATTAACGCGCAGGTAGAAGTTAAAATCAGTTGATTATTGTTTAAACACTATACAGCTTGTATTCATGTAAGTGGTACATGTGATTTCGACTTCGGCACACGCATACCTGAGTTCGATTTTTATCCAAATTTATCAATGTCATGTATAGGGCAAACTGACCGAGGTTCGGACACCACCCGAGGTCGCCCGAACTTCGGACACTTTTGACTAGGAGCTGACGCAATAATAAGTGCATTGTCGGCAATATATTTGTTTTGAAATATGAATTTCTAGTTTGTCAATTTATTCATTTCATTAAATAGACAATTGACCGTAGGTAGTATATCTAATCGACATTTTTCTATGATGTACAAATAGTAGAGCCATGTAAGTAATTGACAAAATATTTGTTTCAATGTAAATGTTGACTATCAGGTTAGGTAATGTAGGAAGCTCCAAAACATTTTAAACTGTATTTATAAACAATGAGAAACAACCAAACAGTTAAATTGTGCTGAATATTGGTATATATGCAGGGGATATTCAAGTAAATTTTGGGATATTGATAATATGTCAAAATGACCTTGCTTCGGACAGTTTTGACCATGGTTCGGACACTTTTTATATTTCCTTTATACGGACTTATCATGCTGTAGTTCAACCAACAAAAGTTCTGGAAACATGCAATAATATACGACTAACATATTTCACAAAGTCATTAATTTTAAAAACATACGGTTAAGCGAGTACGGCGTTTTTGCGTCAAAGGCCTACGAAACTGATTGTGACGTCATAATTATGTAACAATGCATGCGGCAGTTTTGGGAGAATTTAACATCGGAAAGCATGCTCTGACAGAAGACAAATTAATCCAAGTTTCCGAAAAACCTTGATATTATTGTACATGAACTACTCACTGCGTGTTTTGGAATGTCTGAGATCATTTTGATAAATATTTCAAGCTAAGGGTGCATGCGAGAATATTATGTGCAACTGTCCGAAGTTAGGTCAAAACTGTCCGAACCTCGGGCGATTTCACATAGGCAATAAAAACCGTTATTTTCGGTTAATCTACGAACAATTCTGTATTTTTTTATATAAATCCAAAATAAATATCACTTTTTGATAATTTGGTATACTCATCTTTACATTATTAAAATTATCTTTTATAATGCAGAGTTTCAAAATATTTGAATCGATACACTGTCCGAACCTCGGTCAGTTTGCCCTATGCAAAAAAAATTAGATGTTTTCAACGAAATTGAATTTCATGAATTCATATCCAGGATAATTGGTTTTTCGTTATATAATTATTATTACATCTTCATAAATTTAGTGATCTGTAAACGTGGGTGAGCACATGTTATGAACTGAGATACGTCATAAAAAGAAACACTAAAACAGAGAAAACCATATGAAGTTTAAGAAAGCGAAAGAACTTCCAACAGTAACTGCCCAACGCACATTAAACGTTGTTAGATCATACAGGAAAACATCAACCAACAAAAGCAATGACTAGATGAAAGGTTATTCTAATAAAACAAGATGATGTTTTGCGTTGTATGATTGTTTTCTTGGCTCTGGAACAGATCATGTGTTAGATCATTTATTCTCATGTATGATCAACGATTTCTTGTATTTTTTTTGTTAAACACAAATGAAAGTTCTATCTATAATGCTTATATGCTTATGTTCTATTCTATTAACGACGTTATTTCCATGAGGGCATTCATCACATTCAATTATGAAAGGATGAACATGTAATTATTTGATAATTGTTTAATAAATATATATGAACTAATAACATTAAGTAATTATTAATTATTTGACAATTATACAGTTAACTACGGATTAAGTTTAGTAGGCACTAGTGCACGCTTTTAAGGTTTAAATTGGCTATTTTAAGGTTTAAGAGGACTTATGCATTCACTTAAGCTTTTTCTCGACGCAAAGAAATACTTAAAATTCTTTACAGTTGACCTGCAATCAACAATGAAAAAGTTTAGACAGCCGCTGTTGGCTTGGACATAAAAATATATGGTTAGCTGTGCACAAAACGGATAAATTATTGACACTTGGGAACGGCTGAACTAGTATTGTATGCAACTATTGAATTCACCTAAACTCTGAAATGAGAACAAATCATGAAATATGTTTTTTGAAAGCAATGTTGTAAATTAACCGATTTAATAACACAGTATTAGCATTGTTGTTATATTGACCATAGCGGCTGGCGTTTCCGCTTTTTTTTGGAGAAAAATTTTAATATTTCCGATATCGTAGTTCATGCGGATTTAAAGTTACGTTGCATTAAATACTTCCGGCCTTTAAGAATCCATTTTACTACCTGAATACGTAAATATTTGTTAAATAACTTACAAGGTAGATAACTCGAGTGAGGCTCGTGAGTAATATCGAGAGATCTGCAGTATCTGTGCATTCGTTGTGTTTACGAAATATTGGTGTGCACTAGTGCGTTTAAGAGCATTTGCGATTGTTATTCTATTTACGTATGATAACAGTTTTCAAAGTTTATTAAATGTTTTACTTATTTCTAATAGTAAGAATAAATTCATTAACAATTTGAAATGCTTTATATAACATTTTAAGTTAGTCTGAAAATTTTAATTCGCTTGAAGAAAATTATATTTTTAAGATCAATATTTACACCATAGGGTATCAGGTGGAAACTGCAATCACGCAAGCCCCTAAGGGTAACAAGCACCTGCTTTTTGCTTAACAGATGATTTTAACAAGTTTCTATCCGAAAATATTTTGGTTTGGCTTTGATGAAATGAATTTTAATGCGATGTCTTATAATCACTTTGAAGTGAAGTAACTGTTTTTGTTGTTTTATTTGTGTTTGTCTTTTTGTGTTTATGACAGAATTATATTTTTTGTAATAAGAACATTTTGGTATTTTGAGATGCTTACATGTTTGAAAAAATAAAAGATCATCTGTGTTACTTATTCATTTTTAATCCAGCAACAAACACCATCTTGTGACAATCTCATTAAAATAAAATCTAACATTACTTCACTGCGTTACGCAGATTATAGATCTCACTAGGCTCCCTTATTCAAGCCGTCAGGTTAACCTTTTTCCTCAGTTTGACCTCTAGATCTCATTGGCTAGCCGCAGATACCATCAAGCAATCACAATGCGCGTCTCTTGATAGCCTTTATGGAGCTTGCAAGTACTAATGCGAGGAGAAGTTGAATCTCTTAATAAAATAATTTTGTCCAACAAATCGAGCTAGGGTAAATTGAATGTACATAAAATACATTCATTCGGGTATTTAGGCAGTACGACATTCGGAAGTTTTTGGTTTCCAAATCTGAAAAGCGTACAAGCGAAATGCAACTCGCCAGCACCATAGATAACGGGGCGACCTCGCTGATTGGCTGATTTGAATTATGTCAGAGGCAAACCTGACGGCTCACGTGACGGAGCCTGGTGAGATCAACGTGCGTAATGTAGTGGAGCATTTAGATTTTTTTTCAATGCGATTGCATCTTGTGACAATTGATGATCAACCATCATCGAAGGAAACTCACTATGAGGGTCAAAAGGAATGAGGCAAAGGGTCTGAAAGGTCGAATGTCAAATGACAGTTTCTTTCTCTTTTTTAGGGACAGTTGTCATCGGTCCTTAAAGGGAGACTGCGTCCACAATAGAAATGAGAATCATACTTATCGACCCGGGCTAAATAGCCCAGCGGCTTCTTACAAGCACGCTTTCCCGGCAACTAATGACGAATGTCATATCTATTGTGGACGCAGTCTCGCTGTAAAGAATAGAGTTCATGAAAATAACAAATTGTGGACTGGTGTTAATACCTCTATTAGAGAAACCTCGAAAACGTTATTGATCGAGGACAAAGTCAGGGGTTTCCATTTGTCCTCAGGTTCGTAAAAACTAATGTTGATCAAAATAACATCTTTTCTCTGTGCTTCGAAAAAAATAAATAAAAATTCCCGGTTTGTTCAAAGTACCCTAAGACAATATTTTGATAAATAAACATGTAGATAATCAAACATGTGGATGGCCCCTGTCAAGTAATGCTAAGATGCACACGGTAACAAGATAACTGTACAAGTAGTTTAACACTGCAATGAATGTCAGAGTATCATTGGAAGTTATTATACACTTTACAACAAAACAGCCTTATCAAAATCGACCGTGGTCCTAGCTATTAAGTATATAAAGTTACAAAAATATTGTAGAATTAATGTTATAGGTGTCCCTGGAACCTTTAAAATGTATTCGCGTGATGTAACTGAAGTTGAAGTCTAAAAGATCTTTATATTTAATTAATTCTAAAAGAATATCTTGCAAAAGGTAAAAAAAAAATTCTTTTCCCTGAGATCAATTTTCCTGTAAGAAAAAGCGTTACAGTGCCTTTAACCACGATGTTCAGAAAGCAGACAGAATCAGCTTTATCCTACGCCAAGTGGAAAAAGAGTGAAATATATCAATATATTGTACAGTTAGGAAGCTGTATTCTTGAACAAAACGTTATTAACTCACGTTTAGGTGATAACTAGCAGATGACAGTCCTACAGAGGATAACAGTATAAACCATATCACCAGAAAAATATTCTCAATTGTTGCAATACAAACAGAAGAAAAAAATCGAGGTCAAACTTCCTAAACACTTCCAAAATTTTTTTTTTTACTCCATTTCAGTTCCAGACTTGACAAAGTCAAGATTAGTTCAACGAAAACAGGATTTGTTTAAAGAGACAGAACGTTATAAGGAAGATAAACATGATATGAGGAGGCAGCTTGTACGCAAGGTATGGTGATGACGTATGCGTACCACTCGGCAACAGATTTCACCTTGTCCACGAACAAGAACACTTGGGCGTGATGCATCCAGATAAGATAAGCATCACACCATTGCACCAAACAGTCGGTGAGCAATAGCCTATCAGCATATCACCCCAGACATTGAAAAACAATCAAATGCAAACAACACGTGTTTCACAAACAGAAGATAAAGGCCACACATTTATTTGGGAGCGATTACTCTTTCGCATCCCCCGCCAAACGAAATTATCATAGACAATTAATGGCCATTATGTGATATAAATTGAACTCTCTACGTCCGTCCGTGCGCACAGAAATTTCTTTTCCCGACCATAAGTCAAAACCATAAAGCCATATAAACAATTTCATGTGTTGTGTTTATTCTACTGCGTTTACTTTTTACTAAGAATTTTTGTTTGTTTTTTGACTAGAAATGAAATTCCAAAAGGCGTAACTTGGCATTTTGAAAAAATATAATTTGTATCGTGTGTTTTCAACTGCGTCTATTATCAATATTTTCAGTTTCCATGGACAATATTTTTTCCGTTTCCATGGCAAATATTTAACTATGTCTTCTTTGGGTAGTTATCAGTTTAAAAAATTATTCTGAAACGACTAAATCCGGCGCACACATCACGTCCAAGTGTTCTTGTTCTTGGACATATTAGGCTCATTTGCTGAATTACCACGTGACTGTCTCAGTCATGGAAAACAACCACACTACTACTAGCTGTCAACAATGCATGACATTAGAATGCTTAACAGCAGCGCCGCACGCAAATATTCCGAAGGTATTGATAACGCAAAGGTAATGCTTGTCTCTAATCGAGCATGTGGGTTTTTTGGAAAATAGGTACACATTAACTTTATAAGGTGCAATATTATGAAATACAAGAAGTAGTCAACATAACGATGCCTTTGATACGCTCTAACTGCGATATCATAAATATTTAAATTTGGCATGCAATCTGAAGACCAAACAAGGCAGCCGCTATTGTTTATGCATCAGCATCGCTAGCTCTTTGTGTGAACTATCAGTGAATTAAAAGGCATCCTTCAATGCCTCGAAAATGTAAACCATTACTATATCAACCAAAGAGTATCACATGGACCATACTCAATCAACCACGCCATATGGATCATACTCAATCAACCACGCCATATGGATCATAATATATCAACCATGCCATAACATAAAGACTTTTCTGTTTCAACAACAGCATACCATATGGGCTAACTTTATATAAAAAATGCATTACCATATGGACCATACTATATCACATACTCACAATATGTATCAAAATCAACCATGCAACAACATATAGTCGATATAGTCTATATCAACCACACAATACCATCTAGTCGATACCATACCAATAATGCCTCACCATACGCACCAGTTTATATCAACATTACCATACCATATTGATCATAATATATCAACATCGCCATGCCCTATGGATAAATCAATTTTTCAATCTCATTGAAAATAATTATAATTATTACTCGCCCGTGTAAGATACCGCAGTGTAATATTTATACGGCAATATTAAACTAGTGTAATACCGCTCCCCGTATGACGTCATAATATTGTGTTTTTGTGACGTCACAATCTTTGCACCGACGTCACAATGGCGGCTTAGTCGCGGAAATGCTTCGTTCAATACACTTTCGGCAATCAATGCTTGATTACTGAGGTCAAGTAATAAACAGAATACTAAACTTCCTTCAATTTGATACTATTTTTATTAAACTCGTTAATGATTTGGTATCAAACTCGCTTTCGCTCGTTTTATACTTAATCATTAACTCGTTTAATAAAAATAGTATTAAATGGAAGGTCGTTTAGTATCCTCTATATCTACTACTGATGCACTACATTACGCAGATTATAGATCTCACAGCGGCCAGTACTCAAGTCGATAAGTTCACTTTTTACCTCTTGATTTCATTGGCTCATCGCATATAACTTAAAGCAATCAAATTTACAAGACAATTGTTATAACTATTAATGTCTGTTTTGGTGTCATCCGTTATCAACATGTATATGGTTACATTTGCATACTGAGTATTCAAAGAATATTACAAATCAATAGACGAAACATTTGTTCAACGTAACTGTTTCCAAATATAGGAAATTTTAATTGGTCCTGTCTACTTAAGCTTTAGTAGTGTCTGCAGGGATTGCTTTATGAATATATAACTCTGAACCTACGATTTGATTTTTGCTACCAACCAATCGAAACAGGTGAAATCTAAGCAACGCACATAATTCGGATTGGAGGCAGCTCGTTATTAATGTAACACTCTGAAGTTTCGTTTGCAGAGGACTTAAGATCATTGTTGTGCAAGCGAGCTTGCCTGCATCCTCGTATACCGAGCGAACTCGCTGGTTGGCTCATTTGAATGATGTCACAGGTTAACCTTACGGCTCGATAAGTGTGATCTATACAATTTCGATTTCATTTCAATGCCATAACATATACAGACCATTAAAATTCAACAACAGCATACCATAACTATATAAACAATGCATATGGGTCATAATTTATCAACCATGCCATGACATATAGACCATTTTATATCAACCACATATTACAATATATTCCACATTATATCAATAATGCCATACTTTGCAGACCATTCTATATCAACAACATCATAACTGTAAACTGTAATATATCAACTAACATATTACAACATGCCGTAACATGTGAATCAAACTATAACAATAACGCCATACTCATCATATTAATCATCTAAGTTCACTGCGTAAATGACAATCCACATGGATCATAGCATTCCACTATGTAAATGCTATAACACATGGATCGTACTATGACAACAATGCCATAGCATAAGGATCAAATTATAACAATAATGTCATTTGAATCATACCATTCCATCGTGTAAATGGCAAACCATATGAATCTTACTAAAACAACAATGTCATACCCAGGGATTGGGAAAGGTAGGGGCCATGGGCCTTTTTGCACATTGGATGAAGAAATGGCCCATTCAAATTAGACATTTTACCATTACTGGCCAATTCCAAATTCTGAAAATGACTAAAAGCCCTAAGAAATGGCCCCATTGTCAAAGGTGTCTTTCCCAATCCCTGCATACAATATGAATCTTACTAAAACAACAATGTCATATCTTTTGGATCATACCAAATTGATCATACTATACCAATAATATCATACCTATGGATCTTATCAAAACAACACCGCCATTAGATATGAAGCAGACCTTTCCACTGTGTAAATACAATGCCACATGGATAGTACTGTAATAACAATGAAATACTATATGGATCATACTAAAACAACAATGCCATGCAATATGAATCATACCAGTCCACTGTGTAAATACCATACCACATGGATCATACTATAACAACAATGCCATGCAATATGAATCATACCATTCCACTGTGTAAATGCCAAAGCACAAGGATCATACTATAAAAATAATGCAATACCATATGAGTCATACCATTCCACAGTGAAAATACCATACCACATGGATCATACTATATCAATAATAACATACCATATGGATCACACTAAAACAACAATGCCATGCAATATAAGTCATACCATTCCACTGTGTAAATGCCATAGCACAATGATCCTCGCCTACAATACCAAAGGAGCGGTTTAAACCTAAACCTTTGAACTTTTCCGAAAAATATTGAACTTTTCTTCCTACTCGTACGATCATTCTCTCACAATATTTGTTTCTCAACTTAGCACGTAAATTTCATTCTCATACGACAGTATTTTTTTAAAGCAATTATAGACAAGGCTGCAATCAAAGTTAGCTGAACAATCAGGATGTTAGATATGTTCTATAAATTCTGGTCTTCGTCATTTTCTGTTTATGTAAATTAATTATGTGATTGATACCTGTGTATGTTTAATACATAGGCCTAAATCTATTTACATCTTATCAAACGATTTATTTCCAAATCTAAAAATATTTTACTGTGTTCAAAATATATTATTTTCTTAGTTCATAAATAATTACAATTAATTAGTTAATTCGTTAAATTAACAAGAATAGAATGAAATATTAACAATAAACAATATATACAATTATTTAATTAATTTTCAATTATTTATCACATTACATTTACGGGAAATAATTAATATTAATGAGAATTGCATGCATACACTGTAATGGGAGGATAGATTCGTAGATGAAAAATATGCTAAATTCAAATCTCTATCTAAATCTAAAAAACATATTCCATATTGTCTGGCAACTCCCACATCATTTCGTTTGTTTAAAAATACTCATATTTAAAACCATCCACCAGAATCAGTAATATTTGCAGTTGTGCAGGAATTAATGTAGCTGACATAAAATAATTTACCTTTCGATGTGAAAGCTAACAGACGTATTTTACGATCAAATATATGTCAAATTGACATTCAAGTGTAAATTTCTAGTTAAAACCCGATCCCTCAAATATCCCAAATCCATCTGTGCCCCTCGATCAACTTACCGGCTTCAATAACAGCTAGGTATAATCCCTCACATCTAGTGAGCCCTATTTCAGCGTGGAAAATAAAAGAGTTGATCGTCAATAAAAAATATTAATGACTTTAGTTAAGATAACGGGCCGACGTCGGGCAAACAGGTTAGGGCATGCTGTTCGTTACTTAACATTTATTTCATGTGAGGGTTTGCTAAATTGATGTTTAATATTCAAACAACCTTCATTGAATGTCTGACATCCCCTTGTCTCAGTACCAGTCTGCGATTGGTTGCACAGGATGATCTGAGGGTCAAAATATGTCACGGGAAGGTGAAGGACGATTGAATAGCTGGCGCGATCCTCAGCCGATTTACGAAGCATTATATGAATTACATGCATAAAAGTTAAATGTCATTTATGATGTCAATGGGTTAGACAAAGCGTAACTATATCACAATGTGTCGCGAGGAACAGAGCAAGGGAAAAGCTTTATCATCATATTCCTGGGATGACATTCGGAAACACGCTTCGAAGGAAGACCGGTGGATTGTGATTGACAACTTGGTGTATGATGTCACGTCTTGGGGAAAACGACACCCCGGCGGTGAGAGAATCATAACAAACCATGCAGGGGAAGATGCTACGGTGAGATATCAGTTTTATTTCACTTTCGAATTATGAATATGAACAATATACTGTACAGTGTACTATTTCCCGGTCTGATTTAGGAGTCGCTGAAGTAAACGCGCTGCACACGATGAGCCGAGTGTAAGTGCACTGCTTGTAAACTTACAGCAAGGTGCTCGAACGTGAATTATGTATTATAGGCCTAGAAAGTGGCGGATCACATTGATTAGGGGTTTATATTTGATCAATTTTCGATATAAAATTTTGATATAAAATGAAAGAATGATATAATCACCATTGTTGTGGCCGGTCTGGTTTAGAAGTAATGAAATTAAAATGGAGAACCAACAACGAAATAAAATCAACAGGTTTATTGTTTGGCAGAGTAGCAAGTCAATGACAATGTCAACACAAATGGTAATAAAGTGAAATCTGGAATTTGATATAAGAGATTTAATATGTTATGTAGATTTTATGGTTGTAAATGTATTGCGTAATGTTATATAATTTAATTGAATGTTAAGTGAATTTCAGTTATGATTTATAATGGATTGAAATTAAGAAAGTGAAATATCTGTTTACATAAGCCCTAACTTACTACATTCAAGTAGACTACACAAGAATATTCTAAAGATGAAACTAAATGACAAGCTGATAATGGCTACTAAATGGGAGAAAATGACTAAACAAATATAAACGTACTCTACAAGGCAAATTAACGATAGGATTTATTAGGGATGGGAGGGCGGGGAAAACACGTGTTGCTTGCGCGAGGAGTACTAAAACAATGACCGCCAACTGTGCGCAGGGGTAATTTGATATTACGTTGGGTCAACTGGGGGTTAAGGAGACGAAATCTCGTTGAAACAACGGCTAGCAGCCGAGAGTTGGTGGAGCGTATGCAGACGGGAAAATGCAGCGAAGGAGTTTGATAGTTATATATCAGGCTACGCTAATTTGCCTTCTAACCTAAAACATGCAAAGGATGTAACGCAATATGTATATGGCTTCCGTTTCAATTATCCATTTTCCGTAATCGAAAATTATGAAATTAAAATGGAGAACCAACAACGAAATAAAATCAACAGGTTTATTGTTTGGCAGAGTAGCAAGTCAATGACAATGTCAACACAAATGGTAATAAAGTGAAATCTGGAATTTGATATAAGAGATTTAATATGTTATGTAGATTTTATGGTTGTAAATGTATTGCGTAATGTTATATAATTTAATTGAATGTTAAGTGAATTTCAGTTATGATTTATAATGGATTGAAATTAAGAAAGTGAAATATCTGTTTACATAAGCCCTAACTTACTACTCCCAAACAAATGCCAAACAAAGCAAACTGAAATATGAATTACGGGAACCTGTTAAGACCCCTGGCGAAACGAGTGGCTGCAGCAAGTTTGACGTCAGGGGTAAAGTCAAGGTAACGTAAGTAGGCATCGGAAGTCCAGCCCCCTAACATTTGGATTAACTCGCCCGGGACCCCGTTCTTGAAAGCCCAGGATGCCCCGCCCCGTCTGAAACTATGCCCAGTGAAGGCAGTGGGGGATAAGCCCGCTGCAGTGAGGGACGCGCGGAGGTGGGATTGGAATAGTTGATGAGTGACGGAAACTTGACCGGACGGGAGGGGGAGGGTAAAGAGGGGGGCTGTTGGAGAAGCTGGGACGATGGCTGACATGACCTTAAACGCCCGGACCGGGCACAAGGGGGAGTCGGGGAGTGAAACTAACGGCACAGAGAAAGTTCGGTCTCCGAATTGATTGGTTTTAGAAAATTTTAGTTTTACCCATAAGCCAAAGGGGGACGGGGTGACGTCAGCTCTACAGGGAAACTTGATCGGTGAAAACATGGTGTGCGAGGGCGGAAGTAAGGAAGACTTCCGAGCCATCAAAAAGAACAAAAACAGGTACAAACAAAACATAACTGCATGCTCAGATGAGCGAAAGTCCATTGCCCGCCAAATAGCTAACAAGTGACAGGGCTCAATGGGAGAAGCTTGAACGGGTTGGCGAAATAGTCGTTTACCAATGCCACGCAGAGTTAGCCGCAAAAGGAATGAAAGTTGAGGGAAATGAAAGCCTTTAAATAAATGGAAAAGTTTAACGCCATGTAAGTAATTTTTAACAGAAGTGGCGCTGATAAACGACCTACTTAAAAATTGAACATAAGCACATAATGTGTCTTGTGAGGCTGGTAAATAAGTTAGGTGAAAGTAATGACAAAACATGAGGAATGTCCTCCACTGGGTTCTCAGGTTCGCATATGTCCCAGAGGAGAAGGCGGAGTGCTGCGCATCCCGTACCTCCCGTAGTAGTCGGTCCAGTTGTGGGTGTTGGCCTGCAATTACCAATCATGGGAGAGAGTAAAAATTGAGTCATGGACCGGGCAGTGCTGTAGGTTGGGTACCCGATACACTGACCGGAAGTGGTGTTCACTGTGGGGGGAAAGGTGCCATCTAGATAAGATATCCGCGGCCGTGTTTAGGCGCCCGGGAACATGCACTGCCCTAAGCTCGAAATCATGGAGTGCGGTCAAAAGAGCAATATTTCGAAGGCAGTCGAGCAGCCATGTGTGCCTGGCTCTGCCTGAGTTCAAAAGGATGACCGTTGCCAAATTATCACATCCGACCGTTATGCACAGACCTGTCCACTGTTCCCCCCACAGGCTCACAGCAACTAGAATGCCGAAGCATTCGAGGACGGCAATGGGGAGTTGTAACTGCAGCAATGATGACGGAAATTCTTTGTGAAAAAACTGGTTCCCACACACACCTCCACAACCAGTTAAGCACGCATCCGTGCTAAACATTACGTCCGCGTCAAGCCATGGGTCTCTCTTGATGATAGATACACCGTTGTACTGCCTTAGGAACCGGCACCACCATCGAATATCCTTTCGAAATTCCGTGTCCAATACAATTTGCTGCTCGTTCACTGGCACTCCTCGGAGGCACTGCAACATCCGTCCGAGAAAAAGACGGCCAGGTTTGACACATTTTGATACAAAAGACAGCTTCCCAATGAGGGACTGCAGGTCTCTCTTTTTACACGATTTGCGAGACAGCCAGGTTGGTAAGACTGCCTCGATAGCGTTCAACTTGTCCTCGGGAACCCGTAACTCGGAGTGAATAGTGTCAATGATTATGCCGAGGAAGACCATGCACGTTGACGGGGGGCATGCCTTTTCTATAGACTCACAAGCGCCGGCGTTCTGCAGGACGCATCCCAACACTTCAAATGCATTCTCGGCCCTGGCGGCAGTATCCGCGCCGCCAAAGTCATCGAGGTAGTTCACACACGAGACGCCGAGGGATCGCGCAATGTGCGTGAGCGCCGATGTGACACGTTGGCACACATACGCGGCTGATCGCAGGCCGAACGGCAATACCCTGTCAATATAAATACTGTCCTTCCAAGAAAAACCAAGTAGGTGTAAATCCCCCGGGTCAACGGGAATTTGGCGATATGCTCTGCTCAAGTCACGTTTAAAAAGTAAACAACCAACACCTTTACATTTGACGATGTCGACGAGAGAGTCCACCGTGGGGTAAGTAAGAGTGACTTCTTCCCACATATAAATGTCCTTATCAATGCCATCATTCACAGAGGCGCCTGGAGGCCAGCTGAGGTCAAGAATCACCCTCCGTTTGGTACCATGATCCTTCGGCACCGTATTGAGTGGTGAAGTCGACAAGGGCATTGATAGAGGGTTATCTGAAAACGGACCCAGTGTGGCCCCTAATTTAACTTCCGTATGTAAGTAATGATTGACTGCCGTCGGGTAATTCCGTGCACCTGCGTGGACTCTGCCGTCTGATTGAGGTAAGCCAGAGAAAGTATAGTTGACGGGAAAGCCGTAAACTAAAAAATCAACCACCTGTTGGTCTCCATAAGAAACCAAGTGTTCACGTAAGTAACTGGCGTTCCAGGTGGAAGGAATTACATGGCGACAGGCCATAGCATTTGGCAGACCCGAACGCTGAATATCAGCGTGACATTGCACTAAAAAGGACGTTAAGTCTTCCGGAGGAACATCTGACTCCAGGGGGGGAATAAAACAGGTGGACGAAACATGAGCTGTTGAAGAGTGACTGTCCGGCGAAACCAACGGGGGAGACGAAACAACATTATACGACGAAACGGACGAGACGGTACTGTTAGCATCGGGTAGTCAGCGTGCCGTGTCATCCTTGGGGGCACGTGTCTTGGGGTTGGGTGATGGTCTGCTGTTCAGGGGGCAGTCATAACTTATCTCGGGATGAGTAGCCACCTCTTTGTTAACGAGCCAGCAAGTGGCACAGATGTGCGACAGTAGACGCCTCTCCCCTTTAATGAGTCCTACGTGGGGGGAGCTGGTAGCGTCACACTGTCCCGTCTGGAAGGCTTGACAGAACCAGCGCCGGGATGATGAAGTACTGTCCCTGCTCACTGTGGGGCGCCGGTCCTGACCCGCTGAGTGCCGCGTGCGGTACAGCATCCCTTCGAGATCCAAGAAGGAGTCCCCCCATTGTCGGCGACCCCGCTCGATGTCCATGAGCACTGCCGCATGAAAATCAAGAATTTTTTCCCACGGACACGTGCACGCTTGATGCATGAGCAATTCCAAGTGGTCAATTCTCGCTGTGTGCTCTGCGCATTGAGGGGGAAGCTGGGCGAGAATGCTTGAATAGCCCGCAACAAACTGTGCTATTCCAAGTTCTTCGTACTTCACGTCATGGGTGACGAACTGGCGTCGGAGGTGTGTGTGAGGCCAGTGCTGGGGATTTATTACGTGATCCGTGACCTTTAAGTCCCGACCCGATTTTAATACCCTCTTACCCGAACTTTGGGGAAGGGATCCGGGGAAAGTCGAAGTAATTTCCCTGTCCGCCAAATACTGTAGGTTAGTCATCCGTCGGATATCTTCTACCGTCACTTGGGTGGGGTCGCTGGCAGACTGTTGGTCGATGATGTCTGCTTGGGGGCCCCCTCTCTGCTGAGGCACTTGCGACAGCTCGGCCCGCAGGGCAGCAACTTCTTCTTGAAGGGCGTTGAGTTTGGAGCGCTTGTTCTCCGTTTGTAAGCGTTCTTCCAAACGTAACTTCGCCATACTAAGGTTTTCGATCTGCTGGTCTAAATCTGCTGAGATGGCGGATCTAGATTTGGTAGTCGTGGAAGTGGAGCCAGCCGACTTGGACAGGCCAGACTTGCGGGATGCGGTCGCTCCCTCAAGCGGAGGGGTGGTATCCCGTCCCTGGGAAACCATTGTAGATTTTCCTCCAGCGCATTCTGCCTCCGATATGTCACTGGGCAGGTCGTCGTCCATCAAAGATATGATTCCTGAGTGCAGATTGGCGTAATTGATGTGTCGTTGACGGGGACGTAAACCAGGTCCATTTTCGGCCATAATGTAATAACAACTGGATTAAAAACGAAACTGACGAGACGATACTGAAAACACGTGTTGCTTGCGCGAGGAGTACTAAAACAATGACCGCCAACTGTGCGCAGGGGTAATTTGATATTACGTTGGGTCAACTGGGGGTTAAGGAGACGAAATCTCGTTGAAACAACGGCTAGCAGCCGAGAGTTGGTGGAGCGTATGCAGACGGGAAAATGCAGCGAAGGAGTTTGATAGTTATATATCAGGCTACGCTAATTTGCCTTCTAACCTAAAACATGCAAAGGATGTAACGCAATATGTATATGGCTTCCGTTTCAATTATCCATTTTCCGTAATCGAAAATTATGAAGTGATACAATAAACATTTATACTAGCACACTCAATAGAAAATTTTATGTTCGTACAAATTATTTTTCACAATAAAATAATGACTTAGAAATAATTGTTTTTAATCCAGTTGGATACCAGCCAGACAACTCTAGCTGATTAAGGTTTCTATAGAAACAAGAATGCGTAACAAACATTGAAACAAAACAAATCCCAGGAGACTGGGTTAAGCAAGAGAAAAGCTTTTTTAAAAATAGGTAATCTCCTATGAGCAGACTCAATTATTTATACAGTCCTTTATGGTGAAGTTGTTTGCTATTATCGCCAGCTTTGTCAGTATACTCTGTAACAGTAACTCTTCAAACCTTATAGAAATTGTAGCTCTAGTGAGCTAGCTGTATGACAATACTTATATCACAATATAATTTTATATTAGTTGAAAGTTTTGTGTTGCACATTGTCCATCAGTAAAATATTTTGATTAAAAGCCTCACCAATTAATTATTTAAGAGGTTGGAATAGGCACATCATCATGTGACCATAATTTCAAAAGTCCACAAAGTTTTATATTTCATTATAGTGTGTAATACACATAAATTTACAAATGAATTTAGTAAAATTAACCTTATGACAGGTAGGAATTGCAAATATCAGAATTGCCCAATTTTGAGACAGAACCACAAAATAACCAGGGCTCCAGATAAGATGCGTATCTGCTTAAAATACGCATTGGTAATACAGATATACGCATTGAAAATAAAATCAATGGGTGACAGATACGCATTAATTTTACAGAATATGTGTCAGATACTTTATACAAAGTTTCATTTCTACATGTCTGATTTACATCTCGAATAGTAGCCAACTTGATGCCAACCTGTATGAAAAGAAAGATTACCGAGTTTATATTTCATCAAAGAAAAACGACTCATTTATTTACAGAATAAACATGTGGAAAATATATTCAATGACTAACATCGAAAAAGGTGCTGACTTGGAATGAGAATCTGAAAACGATAAACCTTGAAATACTCCCATCTTTTTCATTTGGTAATTTTACTCCTCAGTTTTTATTTTATTTTATTACCCCTGAGTCCAAATAATTATCTGGAGCCCTGAATAACTACATTACTATTTTAAGGGAAACGTTTTTGAAATGCAAGTAGATTTTTCAAAAGATATATTCAAACTTCATTGTTCACTTTTTTAATATGAATCTTACCTGAAATACTGGATTTGATATTAAATGCATTCCCAGCAAACATGACTCTACTGGGCCAGTATTGGCTTTACACTGGCTGGTAAAGTTTGTAAAGGCATACTGGCTAACAGTATAGAACCAGTTCTGGTCCAGTATCGGTTTAACCAAATTGTACCATTTAAGGCAGGATTTCTGGAAATAGTACTAGAAATCAGTACTGGAATTTAGGTACAAGTGTACTGTACTGGCCCCGTACTGGCCCGGTTATGGCATATCACTACCTGCCTTAGTGCTTTATGGGATATTTTAAAAGGGCCAATACTGGCCCAGAATAGGCCCAGTGGAGATTGTATGAGTGTACATACTGGCCCACTACTGGCCTAATTCTGGCATGGCATTTCCTGTTAGGGAATTATGGATATGTTTTTCAAACTTTCGTCTGCTTTATAGAGATGACAGGAGAAGGCATCATTCAAGTATTTTTTGTATTATATGACTTGATGTAGAGTTTTTGCATTGATTGTTAATCTATGAAAAAAAAAAGATACGAGTAAAACCAGTAGAAAACGGGAATTAATGTAGGAGCTTTTCAAATAAATAAAGGGTGATGTTACTATTGTAGCAAATGGGACTATGCATGAATTTGTCGCGACATTTTATCTGTTATTTTTTTTATTATGAACTGATAAACATTTTTCAGGATGCATGGACTGCGTTCCACCCGGACAGACAGATGGTCGGCAAGTATCTCCGCCCCTTGTTGGTCGGCACCGTCCGGGAGGAGGAGAGAAAAACTGTGAGAACGCCTTACTAAACTTATTATCGAAGTAACAATGATATGTGTGTTGTGTCATCATATTTATCAGCAGCTGTTGCCTTGTAAGTCTAGAAAATGATAATGAATATTCCCAAGTTTTGCTAATAAAATCAGATCCTGAAGTCTGAAGGGGATGATTGAGGATTTACATTTTTTAAATTGGTTGGGATGAATAAGAGTAGAAGTTACCAAACCTTGGATTGTAGGGAACACCTAGCTGCAGATCTGTAGCTAGTCAACCCCAAGTATCATCAGTTTGAGGGTATCAAAGAGTGTTTTTTGATGAAGCAACATGCTAACTGTGCTAACATATGGTAACAACCAAAGCAGAAAAAATGAGTCTATTTATTTGGAGGAACAACAGGATCAATATGCAGTCTGATAAAAATCAACTATGTTAAACATTGTTAAGAGGAATAAAAGTCGAAAAACCATTGCTCTAACTGAAGTTTAAACGCTTCCCCTACACAAAAGACTGAAAACAACCTCAAAACAGCCTCAATGCTTACAAGTTCTGACACCAGGTTAGCGCATATAAAACCTAGTCATTAGCAGACCAATCACATCATCAACTTAAATAGTTGACGGCATGTACTTGCCCTTACATATTTACACCAAAGACATTTCCCCGGGTCTTTGAGATTGACTGGTCAGAATATCCAACCAGGAGGCTAATTTCTGATGAAAAGGCAAACCCTGATAGAATGTGTTTGATTCTTGCAAGAGTAAATTTACATTTGATTTAATTTTTAGCTCATCAGGTCTGAAAGACCCGATGGGCGCATGGCATGGCATGGCGTCCGGCATCCGTCCGTCCGTCCGTCCGTCCATCCGTAAACTTTTCACTTTTTCGACTTCTTCTCCAGAACCAATGACTCTAGAGAGCTGAAATTTTATGTGCATACTCCTTGGCAAATGGGGATTCTAAATTGTAGATTTCGTGACCCCATGACCCTAAATAGGGTCACAAGGGTCAAAACCTTAAAAATCTATTTTAATCTTCTTCTCCAGTTCCAAAAGGTCCAGAGAGCTGAAAAGTTGTGTGTAGACTTCTTGGCCAATGGGGATTCTAAATTGTAGATTTTGTGACCCTATGACCCCAAATGAGGTCAGAGGGGTCAAAACATGAAAAACCTATTTTCATCTTCTTCTCCAGTTCCAAAAGGTCCAGAAAGCTGAATAGTTGTGTGTAGACTCCTTGGGCACTGGAGATTCTAAATTGTAGGTTTGGTGACCCCATGACCCCAAATGGGGTCACAGGGGTCAAAACCTGAAAAACCTATTTTCACCTTCTTCTCCAGTTCCAAAAGGTCTAGAGAGCTGAAAAGGTGTGTGTAGACTCCTTGGCCAACGGGGATTCTAAATTGTAGGTTTGGTGACCCCATGACCCCAAATGGGGTCACAGGGGTCAAAACCTAAAAAACCTACTTTCATCTTCTTCTCCAGTTCCAAAAGGTCTTGATAGCTTAATAGTTGTGTGTAGACTCCTTGGACAATGGGGATTCTGAATTGTAGGTTTGGTGACCCCATGACCCCATATGGGGTCACAGGGGTCTAAACCTGAAAAACCTATTTTCATCTTCTTCTCCAGTTCCAAAAGGTCTAGAGAGCTGAAAAGGTGTGTGTAGACTCCTTGGCCAACGGGGATTCTAAATTGTAGGTTTGGTGACCCCATGACCCCAAATGGGGTCACAGGGGTCAAAACCTAAAAAACCTAATTTCATCTTTTTCCCTAGTTCCAAAAGGTCTAGAGAGCTGAAAAGGTGTGTGTAGACTCCTTGGCCAACGGGGATTCTAAATTGTAGGTTTGGTGACCCCATGACCCCAAATGGGGTCACAGGGGTCAAAACCTTAAAATCCTACTTTCATCTTCTTCTCCAGTTCCAAAAGGTCTTGATAGCTTAATAGTTGTGTGTAGACTCCTTGGACAATGGGGATTCTGAATTGTAGGTTCGGTGACCCCTTGACCCCAAATGGGCAATGGGCCTTTTTTATTTGATTGTGAATAACTCGGACGTTGGGACAGGCTATCTTTCCTACACTGTCCATGACCCCATGGTCTAAACCCAAACACCTATATCTATCAAAAGTCTGATGAGCTACAGAGCCCATGGCTCTATTTTTTAATAAAAAAACTTATTCCTCTGACCACAGCGATTTTAATTAAATTGGATCAACATGAAGCCATATCATGATATCTCGAAATGATATGATTCAATACAATACTTATCATGATACCCTATTTTCATAAAGAAAGATAAAACTTTGAGAAATATCATTTTAATTTTTAGGGAAAATAAACAATTCAAATGCCATCGATATGTATGACGCATACTTATGTATCAACAATGATAGATTAAGTACAATTCTCGATACTACGATATATCATCACAGCTCTAAGAACAACTTATTTCAAGTTTTACCCATTTTTCCAGAGCGAGCTGATCAAAGATTTCCGGGATCTTAGACAGAAGGTGGAGGAGATGGGCCTGTTCAAGACTGACACCTGGTTTTTCACGTGGACGGTGGGGCAGGTGCTTGTTCTCGAGAGCTTGGCCTGGCTCGTGTTCTCCTATCTGGGTGCAGGGTGGGCTCCATATCTGCTTGCCTCCCTCCTCCTCACCATTGCACAGGTATATCTTCTTTTGTTATGAAAAATTATAATATGTTACCTCATCATGCCTGAAACGACTGATTCAAGGAGCAAGAGGCCTAGAAAACTGAAACTTTGTACAATTCTCTTCAGCTGATCAGGATTTTAATTTATAGATTTTGTAACCATGTGACCCTGTGACCCATACTAAGGGCCTCACACCTTATAAACTTTGTCCATCTAATTTTTCTAAGGAAAAGGCCAAAAACTGAAATCTTGTTTACTGATTACTAAGATAATGAGGATTTTAATAAATTGGTTTCATTCGGACTTTATAATATATAGATCTATGGTATTAATGCCACCCATACTTTAAGGCCCTGTTTATTGACATAAAGGAACCATTGCACTTTTTTTTAAAAATTTTGTTAGGTGAAAATCCAATTCAACAATGTTTTCATACACCTTGATTGCTTACCTTATATTTAATCATGTCTTTCGTAAACGGTGTGCAAAAACAGCACGTGCTATGTTGACGTCACGAACCTACAACACTAATAAACTTGCACTACTCTACCATATGATCTGTGAATAGTCATGGTTCTTCACTTTCTCCACTTCACTTCACTCTCTTCACTTTCTCCTCAAGGCTCAAGCTGGCTGGTCTCAACACGACTTCGGACACCTTTCTGTGTGCAAGACCTCTCGATGGAACCATGCCATCCACATCTTCATCATCAACTTCTTCAAGGTAGCAATCTCGCTCCTTTATTCATCATTTCAAAAGCAACCATAAATTTCTCAAAAGAATTCGTTGTGATGAAAGTACTGAAAGTGACGGGGTATTTACTTTATCAGATGGAGTCTCTGTGTATAAAAATGTACATAAAAGTCATTTATGTAAAAAAATATGAAGCAGTGTAACTGTGAAACAAACTCGGACAAGACCTCTTTATCCTGCAGAAATACGATGATCGAGTGGCACAAGTGAGTGAAAAAAGTGATTTATTTGCAGACTAAACAAGACAATAAAAGGGTACAATGACTAATATATGTAATTCAGCAATAGGCAAGAATCAACAGCTAATTAGAGTCAACCAATTGTGAATAAGCAACAGACAATCTCTTTTGCTTGACACCACCTCAGACCTTGAAACAATTGGATAATTATTGTTTTAAACATTTCTTTTAATTGTTGTTTTAACAAGAACATCGGGGGCGGGATAGCGCAGTGGTTAGCGCGTTCTGCTTTGGATCAAGAGGTCCGTGGTTTGAATCACGCCAGGGGCTCGGCAACCTTGTCTGCAGTAGAGAACTGTTCTAAACGCAGTCAGGTTTGGGTGCAATGCTACAATGCATAGCCATGATGTTGTTGCGGGCTTTCTCCCTGCAATAATACTAGCAGCAGCGATATAAGTGAAATAATCTTGAAAGCGGCGTTAAACCCCATCTCACCTCACCTAACAAGAGCACATCAATCTGAACAGATTAACACTGGCTTGAAATAACCCGGGGCGGGTGGACAGATAGGGAATGAACAAAAAGTACACAGTACTATCCCTGATCACTACTTGAGTGACTAAATAGATAAGAATGCTAGATAAGCGTAGCAGAGCTTATCAAAATAATGGAATGGAAAGGTTAACTAAGTCTTTAAAAGAAGTGTTCACATTCTCTAAAAAGGTTAAGAGAAACAAAGGAATATTAACCTCACCAATCCAACATCAATACACCCAAGATTTCTCTCTTGCCGTTCCCTGGATTGTCACCTGTCGTTACTAGCCAGAATCAGACTCTTCTCTCTCTATTAACCCTATACTCGTGCAGAGAGCGGGCAGATGTTGGAGAAGTCAGTCCTGTACCCAATTGGCTAGCCAGAGAGAACACAAGTTGTGTTTATTAGCTGCACTTAGATAACACAAAATAGCTCATTGTAGAGAGTGCAAACTCTTCTGGTTAAAAAACAGCCCTCTGTTGATAACTTTTTATTTATATGTATGTTTTCTCAAATCAATCTCTAAAAGAAAAAATTGTGTCTTCATATTTATCATTAATTACCATTATTGTTTGTAATAGAAATACATATGCATTTTGATTGAAGATGAAGTACTTGTTTTGATTAATTGTATCACAGACATCAAATACTTATAATTTTTTCACCAGGGTGCCTCAGCTCATTGGTGGAATTACAGACATTTTCAACATCATGCCAAGCCAAATGTCGTACAGAAGGACCCTGACATACGACTCGACTATATTCACTTGGTTGGAAACAAGATACCAGTGGAGGTTAGTAGATTTATATTTGATTACGGTTACACACAGTGAATCGATACAGATTTTTAATTTCAAACTGTATCCACAAACAATATTTCAAATCGGCAATGATACTTTATAAATGGTTACAAAAAAACCATCAGCAAATGTAAAAAAAATTCTTTTTATTTCATCCCCTGCCAAAATAAAGTTAACTCTGTCTTCATTTTTAGATTTTAAGATTTTATTTAGTGACGGCAGAACACACCAAATCTTGCAAATCGTCAACTTCTCTATGCATTTAAAAAATTTTTATTTGTATTTTCCATGGCAGTGGGGGAAGAAGAAGAAAGGAGTTATGCCATACAACCATCAACATCAATATTTTTATTTCAGTAAGTATCACGATACCATCATTATCTCAGGAGTTGGTGTTATTGGAGATCAGTTTAATTATAGTACAGTTTTGCAGTGTCTCCTTTGATGACACCCTGAATTCATATCATAATGTTTGTATGATAATCCCTGCTTATGCTAAGCACATGTTTCTTTTCCACGAAGTCAGTTCAACCTTACTTGCTCACAAGATATGAGGTTAAGTGAAATGTTACAATGAGTTCAGTTCCACCAATATTTTGTTATTTCAAGCAAATGCTCATCTTTCAGCACAAAGATAGTAAAAATTATGTTTTTTGGCCATCTTAGCCATCACTTTTGTTAGTAATATCAGCTCCTGTGTTGGAGTTTGAAAATTATTGGAATCAGCAAAACCTGTAAGTACATCACCAAATGAATATTAGGCCAACTGGCTCCCAAGCAAATTACTCAACACTTGTAGAGCTATTATTTGCAAGGATGAAATGTCTGGTGTCAAGTACTAAATGCATAGACATTCTTCCTGTATCTTGATGTGTGATAAAGCTAGCGTTTTAGCTTCAATGTTGCTTTGAAAAGCTCTGTATTAATTTCTCTAGGGGAATATCAGAAAAGGGAAAATGAATATAACCAATCGCGAGACAGTCTTAAATATACAAGGATTATGAATGTACCAAATCCTATGCAAACCCTTTTCCCTTATCAAAATTATTCAAAGGTATATTCACACTAAAATGGCTGCAAAATATGCTTCAGTGCCTTTAGAACCATTATCTCAATTTGAAGACAAAGTTACTTTATTATAAGTGTTGTTTCTGAGGAGGCAGTAGCAAACTTTAGGTAAACATGGAAATCTCATGATTACAAAAATAAATGTTCTCAATTGCAAGACAATTTTTGTATTTAAAAGAGAAGCAGTTCTAAAAAGAGTATATCATGATTGTTTATGCTGGGCAAAACCATTTCCCTGCTTCAAATGACAACAAGGTGTTCACAACAGAATGGATGCCACTGGTTTTTGCTGGATACTTATTATTTTCTCTACAACTACAAATAATCAGGTTGAGTAATGAGATGTGTTGATCCTCTGAAGGTAATACATATTTTATAAAGTAATGATTATTTGGGGGAAATTTTAAGCTATAAATCTGTCAAAAAATGTGCTACCACTCCTTAAAGCTGAAGTTTTTGATATACCGTATTCGACTTAATAACCGCCCACTCCCCTATAAGCGCCCACCCACCACGTTTTTGAGTGAACAATATGCGTCCTGATTTAGCGCCCACCTATCAACATTACTTACCTTGCATGCTGATTCATTGAAGAAGGTTTTTCAGTCTTGCAATGAGTCTTTTACTTCCAGTAAAGTGAAGAATACAGGGTATTTCAAGACCCCCAGCCACCACCAAAATGATAAAACTTATAAAACCATATTTCAAAGACATGTGTATCGTAAGAAAACACTTTCAAGACTTAACTTGAGGACAATTTTTATCGTTTTAATTAGCGCCCCCTTTTACCAATTTTTTAAGCGCCCCGGGCGCTTATCACGTCGAATACGGTATATATATGAAGTATTCTGCCGGTGCTGGTGCTGTGTTGGTCATGTTTTCACTTCCTGTTACAGTTATGCCTCCACTTCTCCTGCCTCTCTACTTCAACTACGAGATTCCATACTATCTCATCACCAGGAAGAAGTGGGCGGTAAGTTTTCATTAGTTCTCTGCCACAGGGTTACAAATTCCAGTCTTACAAACCTCTTTCACAAGTGGAGCTCTCTCTGGGCTTATACCCCTTGTTGGTACAATAGTTTGTACTATTGCAAATAGTGTGAACCCAAAAGCTCACTTGAAACTTGTACTGGAAACTTGTACTGCTTCATTCCAATGTAACGCACATTCTGAGGCAGGTTAATGCAGACAAGACCTGCTTTTGTCTGAGGCATTGTGATTTGATAGCTGAGTTTACATCAGAATGTACTTGTTACGTGCAGCTGCAGTCAGACTATGTAGAGATGAAAGCCCTACACATAACGAGTTCAAATCTCAATGAAGTGAATACTTTAAGATCTTATTATTCTGAACACAGGCGATTTTATTCAGACAGTTGTTGAATTGTAATTGTAGTATAATCTATGTTAGAATGTACTGATTGGTTTAAGTTAATAAGATGAACTTGAACTTGAGTAACAAAAGCATACTGATCTTAACTCGCTTAATATATTTGTGATTTTCACCTACCGACATTAAAAGCCAATTTTGTATGCAATTTGTTTAGCTACTGTCATTAAGATTACTTGCTTGTAATTGGAATGATAACAAAAATAAATTCTCATCAACTTTGCACTTTAGTCTTTTTCCAAATAATAATTACAGCAACTCTCTCTGCATACAAACACTGCAGTCTTGGTTCCATGGGACATAAATAAAACGATTTTACATTTATTCAGTATATCTAAATGGCATGCATTGCTATTCGGAAACTGAATGACATGGATTGTCTCCCCTTCAGGAACTCTTCTGGATGCTGACATTCCACCTGCGCTGGCAAATCATCTTCTCCCCCTTCCTAAGTCCTCTGAGTATCTTCGGCCTCTACATATTCGTCAGGTAGGCCGAGTAACCCCTTGAACTGGTGGAAGAATTAAGTGTCATTTCAGAAAAATAATGATAAAATTGCTGATTCCTAAGTGGCTGAGAAGTGATTCTGTATGCTTTATCCTCTCTGTAACCTCATTCATTTTGTAGGATTATCACTCATCTATCAGTTTTCTGGTGAAATGCATCAAGTGAGTCAGTGATGGAGACTAGCAAAAGTATTTTGCCTTCTTGGAGAGGTTCCCAAATTGTTCATTAGCAACATTTTTCAACCTTCATTTTAAAAATTCACATTTCAAATATTCAGAATGGTGCCGTCATAACTTCACTCAATGACATTTTGAGCCTTGACACAACTGTTAAAGGAATCTAAAATTAAACTTGTAGAGGACACAGATATTTCACACTGCCATATGTATCACAATATCCTAGATTGTTACTTAATTTATATAGCCTATTATATGTCAGTGACTCATGACCCTGCTAAACAATATGTCCAAAATTACCTCAGATTCCTAGAGAGCCACTGGTTTGTGTGGACCACACAGATGAACCACCTGCCGATGGAGGTGGACCACGACAACCATCTCGACTGGGTACGCATGCAGCTCCAGGCCACGTGCAACGTGGACCAATCAGCTTTCAATGACTGGTTCACTGGACACCTGAACTTTCAGATAGAACACCAGTAAGTCGAACAGGTTTTCCTAATTCCTGAAGTGGTTGTTTTGATGATTTGTTCATATTTTATAATTCTTGGAAGAAGTCTATTCAAACAATAACAAAACATTTTTTTTTTTTATTGTAAACTTTCGTGCTTTAAGTGGTGAAATATATCAAATTAAGTAAGTTAATGCTTTTTAGCAATAGTCTATAAATGATTTAATGATAGTTGACAAAATGAAACATTTTGCTTCAGCTTTTTCCCAACAATGCCGCGACACAACTACCACAAGGTGGCGCCACTGTGTCGGTCACTTTGTGAGAAACACGGCCTTCAGTACCAGTCCAAACCACTTCTCACTGCATTTGCTGATATTGTCGGGTGAGTTCTATTTTCAAGGCTTTCACTTTTTTCATATATTGATTTCACTTAATATACTTAAAAATGAGTTTTTATCCTATCATGTTATCACTATTGTTAGGTTGATCTGAATTTACATAGTAAAGCAGATGATGATAATGAAAATGATAATCAGGAACAATAGATTTTGCTGAATCCACAAAATAAAGGGCCCTGCTTGAAGGTAATCCACATTACCCTCGTTTCAGGACAAACATCATTCCATTTTCCTTAAACTCTGTCGGAGTATGCAACTAAGGTGCTAATGTGTTACAAGTTGGTTTGTCCTCAATATGTGCATTTTATGAGTGCTTCTTTACTTTCAGCTCCCTGAAGGTTTCGGGCAAGTTATGGTATGAAGCCTACCATATGTGAAGAAGAATCTTAGAGATCAAATTTAGGAAAGTTTTGAGCTGGATTGTTAAAAGGAGGATTTAAGATTAGAATAGATAAATGAATATTTATGACTCTGAAGAGTCAACCTGAAACAGGTCAAATGCATAAATTACTTTTGCAAACCTCTAAACACCTCATACCAATCTTAAGACATTTTTCCATCATTGATAACATACACACAAGTTTACCAATTGATTTCAAAGCAAACGAAACCAAAAGAAATACACAATCTCTGCAATAACATTCAAAACAAAATCTGTAGAAAATCATTTATGAATTCTAAGCACCTCCAACACACTGTATTTTACGAATTTTCCGGTGAGTAATGAGCTTATGTATGTTATTCAATGTGCATGTTTATGAATGCTGGACACTGTGTTTAGAACATCATACAGGAAAAACACAGTTTTAAGAAATGTGTTGTTGGCAAAGGGGGAATATGATTATTTTTTATTCCACATAGAGACACACTTTGATACGCTAGCTTTCCTTTGCCTTATTCATTGAGGTTATAAGGAATCGGTACAGAAATAATATCTTTTTGTTTCTACACCTTTTCTTGTTTGTACTGTTTGAGTGTATTGAATTATTTCTAGTCTGATCTTTTATGAGTTTTTCATCACATTTGCTTTGTATGTTTGTTGTTTGGAGGGATTTGTAAGTGAAGTAAACATGGATACTGTGTTTACAATTCAGTGTTTTATGTCTCATTAAAAAAAGATTTCCTTGTTATTTTTTTTAAATTTTTACTCAGCCCTTATGTAAAGACCACAATGAAATAAAAAGATCACTAAAATAAAAACATGAAATATACTTAATCATTTATGGTAATATCAAGTCACTTAATCCTGCTTCATGACTGTGTATATTAAAGAGCCTTTGATACAGTCTAGGTACACATTCAGCAAGTCTAGATTGACTGAATACACTATGAAATTATGAGCCCAATGAAAAAAATATTGATGAAGAAACATTTCATTATTTAAATTTTTCATGGACTAAATTTTAGTCAACAAGCAAGTAATCCTCACATTTAAATGATAATATTTGATTTGTGGTCCCTGATAAGTTATTGAAGTAGCTATGTTTGTAGAATGATTCATGAATTTCATACGTTAGTATGTTGCCTATTATTAATTTTTGACAACTGTTTTTTGGGGGATTTATTTATTGTCTGTCAAAAGTGATGAGTGATTGCTTAGAAATAAAACATTGTTTTGCCAAACCTAATTCTTGTTTTTAGTGAATATCAGGTTCCAAGGAATGGTTGTTAACGCAGTTTGTGAACAAACATAATTTCATATTTTCAAAATGTACACAACGGAATTGGAGAGATTTACCTTACTGTAGAACGATGCTGAATTTATAACATAACACTAATACAAGGGTGGTAACTTTGGATATTCCTAGCACATCCGAGCTGCTCTTATTAACTCTGTTTAAACCACAAGAGAGAAACAAGGCTTACCCTGACTTAGTTACTTCCAGAGTCAGAAATTGTAAATTTCAACCTATACTTGCATTCTGATCAAAGCTAAATGAATTTATCAGAATCTGAACTCACAATGGCACCATGTTTCAGTTCATCGGGCCCATAAGGCTTTTATTTAATGTTTGTTTATACCAGCGATTTTGTGAAGTATTTTTAGCAAAATCTGCATTCCCCAACGTTATCCTTTCGTAGACCGTATCAATCCAAATGCTGATTCCTGAAACAGTTACGTTGCTAAAACGTTTCGTCTTTTAGTTTGTAGTAATCGTTGAATAATTTTAAATTTCGTGAAACAAATTAACCATAAACATGCTGAGAAATAAAAACAACCAAATTAATCATATATTAGTCATTTGCAACGTACATATGCTAATGAGATTGTTATAATTAAATCTGTTTCGTTGCTGCGATTCAACGGACATATGCAAATAACTGTATTTTGTTATGTTAACAATAAAAAAAATAATAAGTGTTTCAACTTCTACTCGCTTCCGTACTTGCAAGCTCCACAAATGCTATCAAGAAACGCGCATTGTGATTGCTTGATGTTATCTGCGGCAAGCCAATGAGATTTTGTGGTAAAACTGAAGAAAAAGGTTAACCTGACGGCTTGAGAAAGGGAGCCTAGTGCGATATTTGATCTGCGTAACGCTGTAAAGCAATGTTAGACTTTATTTTAATGAGATTGAATGAATGTTAGAAATGATGCATAATGTCGGTTAGACAAAAACTGTGAAACATTTTCTCTTTTTTTTATAGTATTCAAAAAGAAATGGTTTAAATCATGAGAAACAACACCTGTTGATTTTGATCTTACCTTACATGGCAATGCAGGTGCAACTTGTGCCCAATGTTTTCTTGTTTGAATAAAATATCTATCGAAGTCAACGGGATAATTCCTTACTGTAATTAATGTACGATTCCCGAAATTGTCTACTTTCTGTTGACTTTTTTTGAGGAACACAAAACCATATCTTCAAACATTTGTTTAAAAATTTTATAACCAAACAAGGCATTGTTAAAGGATGAATAATAGATCTACACTGCCTTTTAGCATTTTCGAATAATTACTCGGCCCGAAAACTCGCGAAGACTTTGTGAGTATCTTGTTAATGTTTAAGAATTTGCATGGACTGTTTTGCGAAAAGAGTTCGTTTATTTACCTAATTTCCATATTTATCAGCTTTGGATAGCGAATCTAAGATAACAACATCCCTTATTTGACAATCATTGATATTAAAGAATTTATTATCTATTGGAACTTAAATTTCGAAAAACAATTCTCGATAAAGAAGTATTTTTGAACTGTAAACAAATGTACTTTAAAATCAAAATTTACTTAAGACACTTTTGAGAATTTAAAACGTTCTTTTCTATGTAACACTTGGCCTCTTAGCAGTTCGTGAAAAAAGCACTGTCGAGGGGGGAAAGGAGAACGCATATTCGCTGAATATTCTGTCATTTTTGTGCATCAACTGTCTCGACTACAATATTATCGGATGTATATCTTGCACAATTATCTTTAGAAGCTACCAACCTTGATTTTCATCTCTCAGTTGGAAATATCTTTTAAGTGATCTGGAACAGTCACAAACAAAACGTTTTCTACAGACAAAATATTTATTTTTTCTCTCAACAAAATCAATTCCATATTACTGGGACATAGCGCTTGTAAGTAGAACTTGTTCTATCCTGAGCCTATCCTTATCATCCGTGGCCGTGCTCAGCATAGCCAAAACGCAGCCAATGTCCACGTTCCTTTTGGTGTTGCAAAGGCCGTTACGTTTTACGTCTGAAAAGAAGAGGTAAAATATTTGAACTCTTAAAACCTTGTAAGCTTGCTAATCGTCTCATAATTTTTTTTCGCGGCCACTGGCTGAAACATAGTCAAGGCGACCTTGAGCAATAACTTACTCACTATGCATGTTTTATATAAGAAGGACATGTACATGTTAATTTCTACATATTTATGTGGAGGTAAAATGTCAAGGCAGGCAGATGCAAATTCAAAGAGTCCAATAGTCAATTTAAAACGGATATTTTTGTATCTTAAGAAAATGTGTTCACACCTTTTACAGAATTCGAAATTTTTAATCTTCTATTAAAAAAAAAAGCCATTTCTCCAAGAGCGTATTTTTTAATTGCGAGAGCCTCGTCTATCCTACGTAAGAGATTACAATACATTACAACCAAATATCATCCACAGGATTGAATAAATGTCTGGGCCCGGATGTAAAGACAACTGTAATCAAATATTTTATGGAACAAGATGGGGCATAAATGAATAACTTTCGACACTTAACGCAAAAAAAACCCATAAAATGATATAATAAGATAATCACTTGTGACGTCACGCTTGTCCTGATTGGCCAGAAGAATCAGTTCCAACCTCTTGTATTCCTCAGGAGTTTTAGCACTATTCAGCAAGTTGAAGATGCAGGTGAGAACCTCAGTTGAATTGCGCTTTTTTGTGTCACACATACCATTTCTCCTGTTCGAAGCAGCCAGTGACAGGCCTGAAGAGACACAATAGTATTTTCATGTATGGTTTACTTTTTATGACTTCTTTGACGTAACATAGAGAGTAAAGCCTCAAAACAGCGTCCTGGTAATGATTACGAGTGGTAATTTTATTATTACCCGTGCGATAGAGACGGTTTAACACAAATTTTGGGTTGAGAGGACGTTAAATGACACATTGTTATAAATTGTTATTACCGATTCTATTCCCTTTGTATATTACGTTGAAATATTCAGAAAACGGCATACTTCCCGCACAAATTGCGTCAGAAACCATTTTTATAACTTCAATGACGATGATAAATTGGCTTTCGTGATGGAACAATCGTTGCTTCTTAAAAATCATATGTGCACATATGATAACTATGCCACTACTTATAACCAACCACATGCAGGGAAATAACTATTTCCATTGTTATCTACAGCTGCATACGAAAAATGCTTTCACATACCTTGGTATACTAGTGCAAATATCATGTTATTTGGGATGCCTTTGAGATATCATAGAATTGCGAATAAGAAATATATAATGTCGAAATTTCAATACAGATGTGCCGATCCATTCTTCTTTAAGGCAAATGTTTATCAACCCCACAATTAAACGAAACAGTTTTGGCTGGGGTCAAAATTTCGAAAACACTTATTTTTATATTCCTCCACGAAATCCAGTTATCAACTGATTTAAAAATTAGTCATGTTTGTTCCTTTGCACTTAGTCAATGTGACTGTTCTGATTTTATTTTCAGAAAGTCGATATGGAACATTTTATAAGGAGTTTTACAAAATCGAAATTTCGAAAATATGACTCCTTCTTTCTATTTCAACATGCCATTCGAATTTTTGCGCTGGAGACCGGACGATCCCGAAATACGTTCAAGAAATGCTATGTCACACATGGATAATAGTTGATCCGTTTTCAGTTGTGATTAAGTTATTTTATTGACGTCCAAAGTAAACACAAATTGCATGATGGTAAGTGAACACAAGTTTGGAATGCAGTTGTACACGTTTATAGTTTAAACCCGACAGAGTGAGCCGTAAGTTTGTATCTCTGCAAATGGCGGGTGGTGAACTTCAGTGAATCCCTAAATTTATATCATTTGGTTATCAGATGAATTGATGCGAACTTTTTTACCGCCTTCATCTCTAGGTACAGAGGTCTTTGCGACTAAGCCAACATTTGTTAAAAGAGTAGTCAGGGCCTGCTTTCACAAAGCAACCTTAACTAAGGTTAACCTTAACTCCCATTCTTTAACATTGCACTAAGGCTACCTTAAGGACTTACGATCACCTTAGAGCTTTGTGAAAGCAGGCCCAGGTCATCACAATTGCAATTGATGGTGAAATCACAACTCACAACTCTGTTTGTGTTAAAAGTAATCGTATTCTTCTTTAACAGTAGCTATTTATTTATTAATTATTTAAAGCCTTTCAAATAAACAATATCGTTCAACTCCAAAGGAAAAACATTGTTTTGCATTCTTGTGACGTGACGGTTAGATTACGACACACCAAGAGAACAGTATTCGAATGCAACAGCCCTCAATAAAAACGTGAACAAAAATGTTTTGCCATAGAGTCAAACACATGAATGCCGCAGGAATTTATTGGGGTTAACGCTTAAAAAGAATAAAGAAGAAACTTTGACGCTCATACAATGATTATAAGATCCTAATAATCGAAGAAAATATAAGTATCAAATCTTCAATCCGCTAAAGTCCCTTCGCGATCATTGTCCTTGTGAACTTGCCGGCAACGTGGGGATTTTGTTCAAATATACCAATCAAAGTAAAGTAAACCTAACTCGTGTTTCGATACATGTTGATGTTTACGTTTTCTTATGAAACATTCTGACTCGTGAATTAAATAGATTTTCAAGTAACGCTGTATTTTTTTAACAGCGTTTGAATCATTAACGCCTATGATTTACAAAATCCTTTCAAACTAAAATTGATTCTTTATTCCTCAAAGAGAATTTAGTTGTCTTGCATTTTTATTGTAGGTCAATTGGATAATAATACTTTTCATAAGTCAGCTTCTATGAATTTTTAGAATATTTTTTAAGTTTTTGAATATTCATTAATCGTTTTAAGTGCAAATCTAAACCGTTCAGATATTTTCACTTGTTTCTTTCATTTCATTTAGACACATATGTTGAATTAAGAGATTGAATTGAAGTATATGGGTTTTCTTAAAAACTCACCAATCAGGAAAAGAAGAAAAACTGCGGACTTCATCGTTAAAGGATTGGTTGATAATGAAAATTGGCTGATAAATCAACTCAAATTTATACAGGCGTAGACCTTAGCCAGGTGTTCATTTCAGAGAGAAGGGTAGTGAAGATAAGATAAGTTACAATTTGGTTTTGGGAAAATTTCTGTAAAAACAGATTATAAATTTCTCGGGACGGTCTGTTATCTATGTCTTGTAATTCTTAAACAATTCTAAAACCTTTGCTGTAGAAGGCCGATAGCGATACTTTCAAAATTTAGGCCTGTTTCACACTTCACCTACATATTTAAACTGTTAGAAAAGACTTTCAATTGTTTTTTGTAGAACAAATGAAAATAATTTGAGCCAAAGTACCAATCAGCATATCATATTTGCCACAGCACGAAGACTGCATTAGAGTAGTCAGCGACCTTCAGCAGACAGTGGATCTTGGTGTTCTTGTTCTTGTTCTTCTGGATTGAACAGGAGCCTTTAAAACTGTCAATCATACAACCCTCTCTTCCGCCTTATTCCGGAGTTGGGTATTAATGGATGTGTCCTAGTTTGGATAGCTTCCTGTCTCTGAGGATGATCTTGCAAAGAGGTGTTCCACATGGATCAGTGCTTGGACCGATTCTATATACTAATGACACCACTAGGTCAACTCATTCATACCCATGAAAAAGGTCATCATCTTTCTGTTTACGATTCATAGGTCCTGGACAGCTTACTCCCCACAGTGAATCCCAATCTCATTAAAATAAAATCTAACATTGCTTCACTGCGTTACGCAGATTATAGATCTCACTAGGCTCCCTTACTTAAGCCGTCAGGTTAACCTTTTTCTTCAGTTTGACCCCCTTAGGATGTCCGTTCCTCAAATTTAAAGTATTAAACTTTTTTTCTAACTTGTATTTTTCAAACGTTTAGTACATTTGCTTGAAATATCAACCCAAAGAAATGGGGGTTAGTGTGGGTTTTTTCGAAATATTTTAAGACAAAGATCCTTTTGCCAGTCAGAGATTTAACATGGGAGTCAATTGGGAAATGATGACATTTTTTGAGAAATTTTAAATTAAAATTGGTTCCTGTATTAAACTTTTTTAAATATGAATATATGTTAGAGTTAACATAGTTTTCTTCAAGAAAAAAAGTAAAAAATATATAAGGTAGTGTGAGTTTTTAGCCGCTACGGCACAACATGTATTGAAACATTTCAATTAAATTATCAACATTCAAGCTATTTTTGTACTAAAAACATGCTTTCTCCCACTCATTATCTAAAAATCTACCTGAACGCATATATACTAATCATATTCATTCAACAACATCTACTTTCTAAGAAAACAGTTAATAGAACTTGCTCAAATGATAGTTACAATTGAAAATTGCTGAGTCAGCAAAATTGTGAATTATTTGAAAATAAATATAATACTTTTGTTAATTTGGATGAATATTAAATCAGAAATCATCATACTTAAGAAATTACCGCTTAATTTTGGTTTATTATATAAGAACATTATGATTTAAGGCTATTTGAGTTTTTAAACTGTGACTTGTAAGCAGGTAAGGAGCGAACATTCTTAATCTCATTGGCTTGCCGCAGATACCATCAAGCAGTCACAATGCGCGTCTCTTGATAGCCTTTATGGAGCTTGCACAGTACTAATGCGAGTAGAAGTTGAACCTCTTATATTTTTTTTATTTTTAAGAAAAAAACAAGTTAAAGTTATTTGCATATGTCCGTTAAATCGCTGCAACCCAGCAGATTTAATTAAAAGACGAAACCCGTTTATTCAACGTAACTGTTTCAGGAATAAGCATTTAGATTGATATGGTCTACGAAAGGATAACGTTGAGGAATGCAGATTTTGCTTTGCGAAAGATAACTCCATAGATTCGATTTGACTTGTTTGTCCAACAAATCGAGCTAGGTTAAATTGAATGTTCATAAAATACATTGATTCGGGTATTTAGGCAGTTCGACATTCGGAAGTTTTTGGTTTCCGAGATCTGAAAAGCGTACAAGCGAAATGCAACTCGCCAGCACCATAGATTATGGAGCGACCTCGCTGATTGGCTGATTTGAATTATGTCAGAGGAAAACCTGACGGCTCACGTAACGGAGCCTGGTGAGATCTATATGCGTAATGTAGTGGAGCATTTAGATTTCATTTCAATGAGATTGCAGTGAATCCGAGCTCTCCTCTGTCAACCCTTGAGCGCTGTCTTGATAATATCAGTCTTTGGATGCACAACAAAAAACATTTTAATCGAGTCAATACAAATTATTCATCCCTTTTAATGAACCCCGGAAGTGACCAAGGGGTATTTCAATCGACCTTTATACTTAACCAAGACGAAACTAAAGCTATGCTGATCGGAAAAAAGACCATGCTCTCGAAAACAAATTTAACAAGCTTTTAATTGGTCAAGAAGAAAATAGTTTGCCTCATTTGTGAATAACCTTGGAGGTTATTTCCAAACAGACTTCAACTATGGCAGACATGTTACTGATTTGTGTAGCAAGAGTACTTACCACTTGCACAACATTGGGAACACCCTTCATCTTCTTACACAGGAGGCAATATCTCTCATCTTTAAAATAATGCAGCTGTTATAAAACTAGTATCCATGTATATTGGACGTGATATCTACACCTCTGTGCATTTAAAAGGCTGCTTTTAGATTTTCATATAAAACCAGTATTTGTCATACATATATATGTCTTTTGGACATGAAAAGTTAAGATGTTTTGATTTTATATCAACACACATGACATTGGGTTTCGCATCAAAGGTAAATAATATGTTATGAAAATCACATAGTGGCTCTTTAACTCTGGACTTAAGTGAGGGAAAATACACTGACTGGATCTGATTTCCCTGCTGACCTCGCGGACAGCCGACGTGAGTCTCGTGATCATCATGAGTGCATGGAAAGGTAAGATTAAATTATCAAGCTGGCACACTTTCTTCAGATAAGGTCAAGTGTGACCTCATTTTTGTTAATAACTCCCTTTTTAAAATAACTGCCCTAGCCCTTTCGCGGACTCGCAACCAAGTATTTATGTGGGTTTTTTATCACCTTATGATTTTAAGTGACAATGAGTATGTGATTCGATTTTTAATTTGGCTTTAATATGAGTCAACATATTTATGTTCACTTTTACATTCAAATTTTTACTTTAAAGAAGTTTCGCCTTTTTTTAATGACACTTAAATCATTGTTAAAAAGAAACAAATTTGATAGGTTCGGTTCAACAGTGAGTGAAATTATTCTAAATTTACTTTTAAAGGCTCATGTCTTATTCATTTCAAATATTGAAAACACAATGTATTTTTATCTATAAATAAGAGAATAGGTCAACACTGCTCACCCACATATCCCCACTTCAAACAGTGATCAAAAGAGCTTAAAGGCACTAGTGCACGCTTTTACAGTTTAAATTGGCTATTTTAAGGTTTAAGAGGACGTATGCATTCACTTAAGCTTTCTATCGATACAAAGAAATACTAAAAATTCTTTACAGTTGACCTGCAATCAACAATGAAAAAGTTTAGACAGCCGCTGTCGGCTTGGACATATACAAAATCTATGGTTAGCTGTGCTTGTTAGCTTAACGGATAAATTATGGACAGTTGAACGCGGCTCAACTAGTATTATGTGTAGCTATTGAATTTACCTAAACTCTGAACTGAAAACAAAGAATGAAATATGTTTTATGAAAGTAATGTTGTAAATAAACCGATTTAATAACACAGCATTAGCATTGTTATTAGATTGACCAAAGCGGCTGCCGTTTCCGCTTTTCTGTTTATAAGCAAAATTTTAATATTTCCAAAATAGTAGTTCATGCGGATTTAAAGTTACGTTGCATTAAATACTTCCGGCCTTTAAAAATCAACTTTACTACCTGAATACGTAAATATTTGTAAAATAACTTACGAGGTAGATAACTTGAGCGAGGGTCGTGAGTAATATCGAGAGATATGCAGTATCTGTGCATTCGTTGTGTTTACGAAATATTGGTGTGCACTAGTGCGTTTAAGCTATTACAATGGTTTAAGATTCCATCAAACTACATAGGTCTTACCCACATCATTCCACTGAAAACTTGAAACAATGAAATCAAGAATAGATTAAACCATGGAGGGACCAAGGTTGCCACGTGTTTGACTTAGCAGATGTTAGCATCTGTAGGTTGGGTGATAAGCTCTGGACAACATGATTGTTTCAAAGCACACATAAAAGATTGAGATCTACAAATACTTTGAGAGTAAAGGACCGAACAATGTTAGAATGCATATCTTAATACCAATTCAATAATAGTTAATCTGTCAGTGTCTGGGTTTGATTTAAACATCGTTTTTTTATTCTGAAGAACAAGAAAGAAGTTCAAATTCTATAGAATTTTGAAGGTACATAAAACTGTAATTCAAGCCCATCTGGTAATCATAGAAAGTACTTACGAGGGGATATAAAAAAAAGTTTCAATTATCACAAAGAATGTACTGGTGAATACGTACCAAATGGTAACTGTAGCATAAGTGATCCTTTTCTACTTCCTGGGTCAACAATAGTCTTTTTCGCGACAGCCAGTTTTACGTCTGTTGACCAAATAGCACAGTACTCCCTATTATGGAGAAAATTGAGGCGCGCAGTGTAATTAAGTTTTAAATACATAATTTTTACATTTGAAGAGCTATACTGCACGTCAATTTCATGATGTGATGAAATCTGTTTATGAAAATGACAGCCCACCCTATGACACTGTTGTGAGATGGAAAAGGAATTTCCAAACAGGCCACATGCCCCTCGCAGATGAGCCAAGAAGTGGACGCCCCTCACTTACTGATGATATGGATGACATCAAGAAGGTTGAGACGCTGTTTCAAGAAGATCGTCGCGTAACTCTACAAGTGATAATGCATGAAACAGGTCTGAGTTATGGCAGTGCATGGAACATTCTCCATAACCAGTTGCATATGTCCAAAGTGTCTGCACGCTGGGTTCCTCGCTTTCTGACTCCATTGCAAAAAAACAGAATCGAAGGGACATGTCACGGCAGGCATTGGAGCTTCTGGAACAAGACGAAGAGGATTTCTTCAAAAGTCTTGTTACCATTGATGAATGCTGGGTCTATCAATATGATCTTAAGACAATAGAGATGAGCAAAGAGTGGAAGCATGCTACGTCACCACCTCCCAGTCAGAGTCCCTCAGGGGCCTCGTCTTTAGGCCACAATTCCCATCCCACACCATGATACCTCCGCCTTCTAACGGGTGTTCCTCTCTAATGCAGTCTGGCGCGAGACGCTCGCCCCTTCGTCGATAAACTCGAACCATCTATCGTTCCTGAATAGGCAAAATCTGCTTTCGTCTGTAAACAGCACCCTCTCTTAGTCACGTCGCTGCCACCGGCGTACAGTACGTGTCCATCGTAATCTGCGTTGACGGTGTAAACGGGTCAAAGCCACTCCACGAAAAGGGGTGGTAGCCTCGTATACCAGCCAAACGAAGTCGACGAAGGGTTGTTCTTTTGCTCATGACATGACCGAGTGCCATCGCCGCTTTTGATGTCGCCGTTACAAATCGGTTTCGGAGGTGAATTTACCTGATGTAGCGATCTTAGGCCGCAGTTGTTAACCTCGGTCTTCCTGATCTTGGTCTGTCCTGTGTCTGGCCTGTCTTCTGGTAGCGTATTAACAGCCTTCTGATGGTGGTTTGGCTGCAGGTGAAGGTTTTTGTCATTTGACAATGGACATACCGATCGCTTGGTCACGTTGCACTTGCGTAAGTCTTGGCATACTTTTGGTGTTCTTTATGATACTAAATATCTTCTCTTTCCAACAAGGGTATTTATGCAACATTGCTGCACGTGCATCACAAATTATGCCTCATAAGCAAGTTTTGCACGTGTTTGTGCAGTGGCTGCTTTCGATGCGATGCGTTCGTGTAGAGGGAACGATGCAGTAATACTATCATTTCCTGCTTAGAATAAAACCCGTACCGGCACTCTTAATGTTGTCATGAAAAAAAAGTGAAACCTTTCCTTTTCCTGGGAGTTTATTTGCCTAATTTTGAATTTAGATATTCTGAAGTATGGCTATAATAACAAATTCGCACAAATCAAGCCATCAAGCATTAGGTTTCATAAAATTTTATCACTGAGAAATATTATTATAATCTTTCAAATATTAACAATTTGACTAGCGGTTTTAATTGTATGAGTATTGAGTGTAAAAATATCAGCTATGTAATATAAAAATATAGCAAACACGTTTTATATATTAACTACTCGTATAAACTGTCAGTCCCGCAGAACTACTTTTCTACTTTATGTTTCATAAATAACAATGACTAAGGCAGAGAACTCATCAAAACAATCTTGCGTATAATTTTCATGACCCTCCCCTGGAGGCTGTATATGTGTTTCTGACCCTCCCCTGAAAACCTCACATGCAACCCCCTGTAATAACGACCGGTCTCTATGAGAATTTAGGTCACTATATTCAATTCTGAGATGTCAATCTACGTACACTCGTCTCTTGACACGTTTGATTTGAATTAATCTAATAGCAATGAATATAATCACTACACTACGTTACGCAGTTTATAGATTTCATTTTAATGAGATTGAATTGAATTATGTCTTACACTATTTGATAATTCATATAATCTTAATCTTATAACTTAACCGATTATTTCTGCTCTAGTGCTTTAAATTTCTACTGACCGTATAAAGAAAATGAGACCATCACTCTCTGTATATATTCCTTATATTTTATGTACGCGTCATTTAATATGTTAATACGGACATGAGAGGGTTGTGTATAACGAAGTATTTAACTCACACGCTAAAGTGAGGACATTAATCCATTGAAAGAAAATTCACACCCGAACCTGAAAGTGCGGTACCAACATTGTTTACAGACTTTTTATTAAAATAAATCAAAATTCATAACCCCTGACAATGAACCACTTTGAACCGCCACTGAATCTGAGGTTTCATTCCGTCGATCAAAAGTTGAAATATTCATTATATCTCATACAGCACCACATCCTTATTTAACAATCACTGTTACATTACATGTGCAATAAAAATCATCTACTCATCATCTACTTTTTCATGATATTCCAAAATTGACAAAATATGCCTAGCCTACTAACTAAGTAATTGAAAAGTTCAAATTTATGGGTTTTGTTATCCATTCAGTGCCTTATTTTTTGTTAGTGTTTATTTCGATTTCGAAGTCAAAATAAAGTTAGATCAACAATTATTTATTAGTTTATGCTGTTGATTTATTCAGATCGAGTGCTCGCCTTTACTATGGACAGGTAGGTGCGCTGGCCTTCACCTTGGGATAATGAGGGGTTTTCCCAGGTTGGAGTGACATCACGACCAAGATGGCGTCTCCTAGTTTGGAGTACTTCAATAATGTCTGGCAGTATGTGCCACAGGGCCATGAAAAGGCTCTGAAGCAAGCCTTTTACAACACAGCAGCAAACATATTCTTGATTTTCGCGGGAGCAGCTTTGATCGCTGTCTATTTCATCCTAAATCCCTTTCTTCGACCCCTCTGCTGGGCCGTTTTGTGCGGGACGTTTTTGTATCCTTTCAAAAGATCGCTTACAAACGTGTTGAAGAAATGGTTAAATGGGCTTCGAACCTCGGATACTCCCTTTGCTGTAGGGATTGTCATCTTACCAGTTCAGGTAAGTACTGTAATAAAATGCTGTATTTGTGAAGTTCTAGTTTGAACACTTGGCTCTACGCCGGTTATATTCACAACATCAGTACTAAGCCTATAAGATAGACCTACAGACCGTGAGAGATGCCAATGTCGGCCTGTCAATCACCGTAGGTGCAAGCAGCTGCAGTCTCGATGATTCAAGCCTGAGTGGTTCCTTTGAGAAAACGAATAAAAGCAGTGAACATAAAATCACATTTAGCTGCTCGAATCTTTGGAAGAAAAACTTTGGAAAAGCTAATTCATCCTCAAAATTCCAATAACCTTCTTTGGCATGTGCCAATAAAATCTAAAAATAGAACAGACTGAGAGGTAATAGGTGCAGTGAATGAGCATGGTATGCCTAGTTCTAGAAATGTGACAGAGGGTAGAAATAACTATTGTATCTTGAGTGAGTGAGTGAGTTATTGTTTAACGCTGCTTGGGCAATATTTCAGCCATTAGCGGCGTGTATTGTATCTTGATGATCAGAATTCCAGAGTAGATGCATCATGTTGAAGTATTGATGATAAATTTCTGTTTACAGGAGATACCAATAAAAATATGGACTGTAACATCACAAACAATATTTTGCCAATCACAGGTTATAAATGACTGAGGTCAGGGACTTACCAAATTTTACTTTTGACATTCCCAAATAACACACAAATAAGACAGTGACTTGCCTTCTTTTCAAAACAATTAAAACTAATTTACCAAATGAACTGTGTGGGGTCTGTTGGACCCCAGTTGTATATAGTTAACCTGTGATACATAAAATAAAAATTTTCAACCTTGTTTTTTTGTATGCTTAAACATGTTAAATGAATCATTTTTACACACACACAAAAGTTGTCACTGTATATCTTTATTAAAATTATAGGTTCAAATGGTCATAATTTTTTAAACTCGCACAATACATATCCACCATGTGGGGTTCATTTGACACCATTGATTGATATGGTTTTTATATATATCAACAAATACATTAAATATGAATTAAAAACTACTCACTCAATCATCATCAAAGGATAATTATTTAAAAATCTATTTTTTTCAATCGAAAAACAGCCTTGTATATGTCCTGAGGCCAAATTATATGTCCCATTTACTAAGTGAATTTTAGGAATTTTTTAACTGTCAACTGTCCATCTCTGTCTTTGTCCTGAGAAGACTGAATCTATAAACTTTAATCTTCACGTATCAAAGATGTTATTCTGTAAATTTGAGTTTCCTCACAAAACAAGCTTTGGTTTTGGTGAATTTCCCTAACTATTCCCCCCTGCCATGCCCGTATTATTGGGGTACGGCAATGAAATTTACACATTTGGGTCTCCATCCCATGGAAAATGATAATTTAAAAAATTGAGATTCCTAGCTTTGGTAGTTTCTTGAAAATAGAGAAAAGAAAATCTGAGGGTGGACACCCAGCCATGCCCATATTTTAAGGTTATCAACATCAAACTTACAAATTTGGGTTTTCATATCAGAAAGATGTTACTCTTAAAATTTAGGCCTCTTCTGCCAATTGGTTTTGGAGAAGAAGATTTCATTAAAAATGCCTGCCATGTCCATGTTAAAGGGTGGGAGGGTCAGTCCCAAAAATACAAATTCAGATCCCCTGGTTGCAAGGTTGATCCCGCAAAGTTTCAGCTTGGAGGGAACAGCAGTTTTGGAGCTGAAGTCAAAAGTGATAAAAGTTTACAGACACTAGACAAGGAGCCAGGTCTGATGATCTAAAAATTTACTTTTGACAAGCACCTTGATACAAGGGCAAAATTAAAAATTCTGAAGTCAACAATAAATATCACAATCACAATCACAAAAAATTTCATAATACGTATGTCATCAAGATATTTTTTGTAACTTCTTGACAGGCGTCAGACACTAAAGTACTCTATGACCATCCTGTCTTAGGGTAAGACGTATAGCTGACGTCTTACCCTGAGACAGGATGACTCTATGACATGAAATACCTACTGGAAAATAGGCACTATGCTAAAATACTCAAATGAAACTAAAAAGTCCAGGGCCTTACATTTTGTCTTATTGATAAAAGTATTTATAAAGACTTACTTTTTTGATGCCATAAATTTTTACACTATCATTTATTAAAAAAATAGAGATTTGAATCCTTTGATATCAACTCCTGTAAAACATAGTTGATGTTGAAAATAATACATCTTAGTTTCAAGAATACCCACTAAATGTCAAAGTAGTCGGTATATGACCCCCTTGTAAAAATCTTTTCTGGATCTCCTTCCATGCTTGGGAGAAGTGTATTTGCTAAAAAATAAATTACATTAAGCTTTTGATGAAATAATAAAAATTTCAGTAAAATTTATAGATTACTATTTATAATGCATGTTGTTATTATCGCTATTTTTCACACTGTATTCAATGGTTGCTATTTAAGTTTTAAGCCCTTGTATTCACATTCACATTGCACAAATAATTAATGATAATATAGCGTGTAGTTCTTTCACTTGTTACTTTAAGAGGGGATACACATCATATTATGCTTTTCAGTTCATATGTGACCATATTACTTGATATTGAGTAGATATCGGTCAGGTATTGATGAGTCACAAATCCAAGTGGTTATACGGGTGATATTACTCAGCATAAGTAGTGATGGTTCTGTTACAGGTCGTGAACAATGCGTCAAATACACTATTGACGCAGATCCGCAACAACTTCTACCTGGTGTGTGGGCTGCTCCTCGGGATGCCCATCCTCCAGTTCATGTACTACTACGGAGCTGTGCAGAAAATATTCTACTTCTGTCTTTGTCTCTTCAACTTCTCTCATGACCTCACTGCATGGTTCAGCTCGATGTGGGTAAGCAGTTGTTGTTGTCTTTGTCAGAGCTTGAAAACGTCTACAATGGCTCTCTTGAATTATTTTATAAATTTCAAATATTCTTAAGAGGAATTGCAACCGAAAGGTATCACGTTGTAGCCTGGAATGATTAGTGTGCTATCGTTGCTATGATACACATGCTATTGTACTTTGGTTCCGTCTATGTTTGATTCTACAAATGTGATTGGATTATTTTCGATTTCAGTTAACAAATGGGTTAATATACTATTGTTCAAAAAGTTGTCTTGTACAAAAAATTAAAAAACTACCGCAATACTGAGGATTTAAAAAACACTTTTTTTTAAATTATGTAATTTATATTACTTACTTACTCTCGAATTTTGTTTACCTTTTACAGTCAGGTGTTTTATATTGCTTTACAATATATCAAAGAGTTATGTGAAAACACTATATTGAAAATAAAATGAAATTTAAATTTTGACATTTAGGATAGAAAGATAGAATCAAAACATCATGTGTCAGTTCTTGGTATATAGAACCAAATTGTAGCTCTAATGCAAGCATTTGAAGTATGGGTTGATTAAATTCTTTCAGCTGTGGACCATCTTCATTGGCTACATCGTAGCTGTGATCTTCGTGTGGACCGAGGAGACGAGGAAGACGTTCCACTACGTGTCAATCTCAGTGTGGATAATGTTGCTCCTCCACATAGCAACCGTTGCAGGCCCCCTCCGACTTCTGCTATTGGCTGGCTTTGTGGTTGTCCTAGTGATCGGTTATCTGTCAGAAGGAAATGGAGAGAAAGAAAGCACAGAAGAATGTACGTTGACGGTTTATTTGTTGAATGCTAATTTGAAGGTTTGAAGAAACTGAATCAGTAAACCTAAACAAAACTTTGACCTTACATGAATATTTCTATTTTGCTTGGTTGATACCAACCATTTTCTTTTAGACGAGAACTAATTTAGTTGAGATTGCTTCCGCTTTTATTAATTCAAGGCTTGAAAAGTATAGATATATATGACTAAAGTTTAAATAGTTTGAGGTATCCTAGTTTCCTCCTTAATTGTTTTATTTTTAAGAAAATAGCCATTTTTAACTCTATGTGCTTTCCAAATTTCTCTCAAGTGTTTCAAATCAAAGTAAGGTTCTGTCTTACAGCTAAAGATGAAAATGTAGACGAGAAAGTAAGCAAGATGGCAAGTGAACAGTGGAAGTCCATATTTGACGATAGATCATCTCAGGGTGTGAAAGTTTCCCAACCTCCTGTTGCCACCCACAAACCTCAAACTCTGAGTCTCTCGTCCCCGGGCAAATCATCAACGGTCACTAAACCAGAGACCAAAGAGGAGACAACTCCGGAGGAAACAGCTCCATCCCTTAGCAACCAATGTTTTGTGGCATTGTTCTGGGCCCATGTGTTGGTCCGACTGTGGATCCACGTCTGGGCTCTGATCCTCATTCTCTTCCTGCCACTACTTCTGCTCATCATTAGAGCGCTCGGTAAGTATTTTTTAACTTACCTACCGAAGCAGAGATTGTAAAAGTTGAGGGACAAGCTGTGTTTTTATCCTCTGCCTGTAAAGCTAAAGGAGACATTATCTTGGTTCAATCCATATGTCCATATGCCCAAATTTTCAACTTCAGGTCTCGTGAAATCAACACCCCTCACAGTTTTTGATAACTCATTCAAATGCTTTAGATATATGTTAGTGAAGCACATTTCTTTATTCGGTATATTCGGCTTAGTATATAATCAATATATGGACTACTGTACACCTATCAAAACCTTTTTGAAAATAAAGTGATTTGATACCAACAGCCGGACAGTTTGGCAGCGAGGGATTTTTGAGAGAACGGTTTGAGAATATGAAGACATTTCTGTTTGACTGGTACAAAAAGCGAGAAGACGCCATCGCCCCTCGATCCATTAGTGGACTGGCCAAGATTGGTCTCCGAGGAGACAAGAAGGTAGGATAACACTTTACCGTATTGAAAAATCGTACCTTATTCGATGCAATAAGCTTTCTCTTCCTGTAGGCACTCCTTAACTACATTTGTAACTCACAAAATAATAAGCACCGCCTTCCTATAACTTTCCCTGTGTGATTAAGCTAGACAGTTGCAATGAAAACATGAGTCTTGCTTTTTCTTTTTTTTCCAAGGCCTTTAGTCTGGATCGCCGCAAATGGCTGAAATATTGCCCAAACGGCGTTAAACAATAACTCATTCACTCATAAGTCTGGAGCTGAATTTCAAGTTCAGTCATGCATATGAGCAATCAAGTGTCTTTTAATTCCAAATGTTGGCGAGCCCAACTTTTAATTATTATCAAAGAATGATAGATAATTATCTGAAATCAACTTCTTTCTAAAGATGAGCTTTCAGAATAGTCGGGGACTTGAAGATGGATAGTAAACAAAGATAATTTGCAAGTGTTCTTGATAGGCAAACCGTAACTAATTTTAGCAGGTATATCCATATTCGAGCTAGATGACTATGGGCAAGTAAAAAAGGTGTCTACACATTCACTAGTAGTGTCTGTGCCCTTGGTAAAAGAATTCCAGTCAAATAACCCTATAATGTATGTATTTCATAAATATTTATCCTGCAAGACTGTTCTAACCACTGTTTATGTTTATCATATAACAAGATTCTCTTCCCTACTACAGAGGGTGTCCTGTCATTTCTTTCTACTTTAACCTCTGTTTTAATTCAAGCGCTTGAAAAAGGATAACCACTTGATTGTAATCAAAGTTAGTTCTGCATCAAGCACTGCAGTTTTACAACTAATCATGCCTCAGTCATTTCTCCCGCCCCCAATGGCTGACATTGCCCAGAGTTTTTAAACAGCAACTAACCCACTTAGTCATTCCTGTATGCATCAGAAAAACTATAAGTTTTTTGTACACATGTCTTCTGGACAGACGTCAGATACATAATATGGAGACTGAATCATGGTAAAGGCCTTGCAGACAACAAATAGACTGTCTATGCAATAAATGTTTTCATTTGCTAAAGATTTGGCAACTAGGGAAATCTAAAGGTTACTCCAAAAGTGCTTGCATTAAAACTGAGGTTAGTAAAGAAAGATGAGAAATCACGTCAAAACCAAAAACAGAATTCCTTATTATTTTGATATTCAGATATTGAAAACTAACATAAGAATTAGAAATACAAAAGAATTTGAACAAAGATAATATTCAAATCAAGAAAAACTTCAACAATTTTGCAAGTGTGGTATGTATGTATGCAGGTTGTGGATGCACTTGAGATGTCCACAGACAAAGCCACCAGTATCCTGTTAATTCTCATCCTGCTCATCGGATCCGTCCTCTTTGTTATCATCGGATCCATCCAGGTACGTTACAACTCTATATCTCACATTATTTGAATTTTCCTATTGTGGAAAGATTGGGAATCGGGCAATGGAAAAAGAACTCTGAGATTAAATTATTGGTCCAAAATCTATAACTCAAGTAGCAGAGGGGAAATTTCCTTGTTTTAATTGTGTTTATTTTAAATGATTATCATATATATCAAAATGATGATTTTAACTGAAACATGTGTGGAGAGGGTGACAAAATCAGTGATTTCTCATCAATACAAATAAAACAAATACTAGTGTATAAAAATGAATATATCCTGAATCTAACTTTGATACTACTTTTAAATCAATCATATCTTAACACTTCAAAACTCCAGACTTGTAAACTATTTCCAATTACAAATATTTGGATCTTGATATATTGAAAGATATTTTTTGCCTCTGAAGGAATCTGAAATTGATAATTTAAAATAAGGTGTTTATGCAGATACACCAGGAGAGCATTCATATGATCACAGTCACCAGCAACCTGTTCAACGAGAAGGTCAACCCAGAAATAGCACAGTGAGTGAAGACTTTTGGGTTGATATGCCAGCCATGATCGGCTATTCTTTACAGTGATTTATATCTGTAGACTTTATTGCAACATGATTACTTCAGATGTAAACTTCTGTATGTTCTTATACTGTTGACAACATGCAACATGATTACTTCAGATGTAAACTTCTGTATGTTCTTATACTGTTGACAACATGCAACATGATTACTTCAGATGTAAACTTCTGTATGTTCTTATACTGTTGACAACATGCAACATGATTACTTCAGATGTAAACTTCTGTATGTTCTTATACTGTTGACAACATGCAACATGATTACTTCAGATGTAAACTTCTGTATGTTCTTATACTGTTGACAACATGCAACATGATTACTTCAGATGTAAACTTCTGTATGTTCTTATACTGTTGACAGTCTTAATTCTTTGATATCTATTTGTTCTTCCCAAGCATCTTGACCATCTAACAACATCTTAAATCTTTAAAGCAATATCACCTACATTACTATTATAGATATTGTTTTATACATTTCTCTATGTTTATTGTAAAACATTCCATACCTGAGTTAAATAATATACCGTATTTTAGCTGTTATGTACAAGACTTTGTTGATTGTATCAAAATGAAGTGAATTGAAAAAATGAAAATCATAATATCATCAACCAGTGCAAAGACAAATAATAATTAAAAACAATTATCAATTTTTGACTTCTTTTATCTAAAGATGGCTGCCCAACAGTACTGATATGGAAAAAGCAATGGACTCGATGGCAGAAAATGCTTATTTGTATGGACGAGACTACATAGCATCCATGGTGAGGTTTATTGTTTTTCCTATACTTATATTGTATCACAGTAACATTATGTTTCTTTCTGTGTACACAATACTATGAACAGAGTCATTGTTTCTCTTTAATGTTTGTTTTTCTATGTTTATTTTTGTCTTTATATCAGATTTTGAAATGTGACTTTATAAAATTTGGAATGAAAAAAAAAAGAATATTAACTCTCATGAGGATAAATATATCGCTGAAACATTTGACACACAAAAGTATCTAAATAATCTGAATTGGAAGAAAAAGATGGTTTACTTTTCATCATCCCAGTAGAGGTAACTGAAGTCATTCCGCCAACATGTCCTGCTTATATATACCGTATTTCCTCAATTACAACCCCGGGGTTCTATTTCACTCAGCACCCCTTAACCCCCGGGTTGTAAACGAGGCCCGGGTTCTAATCGAGGCTCGGTTCTATTTTTTCAGACCTGAAATGGCATTACAAAATCTATTGCTAGAGTGAGAAAGTGGCATTCTATATCTCAAAACTTTCCATCTGGAAATCATACGAAGATTACATTAACATTGAAAACACAACAACTCGGATACAATTGTAAATAGAGGTGTTAATATCATTGACCTGACAGTTTGTCCAAGTCATACCGATACTTCATTCTGTACTATATTTGAGACCCGGGTTATATTTGAGGCCCGGGTTCTATTTCACTCAGCCCGCCTTAGCCCCCGGGTTATATTTGAGGCCCTGGTTGTATTCAAGACCCGGGTTGTAATCGAGGAAATAGGTATGTCTAATATGGAATGTTTCTCAAAAACACCACTAACACTAAAGATTTGCAACACAAAATACTATCATTTGTTCTCTCCAGGAAGTGATTGTCTTCTATCTTTAGAACATGTGAACTTAAGCAAAGCTGAAAATTTCCAAACTTCGTATGTGTCATAAGATCACTTCATTTTAGTGTTACATGATATAAATTCTAGGAAAGGAGTCAAATAGTTTCTATGTCAGCAGATTTTTCTCTGTGTTGCTCTCATTGTATTCCAAGACGTAGAATAATAAGGGCAATTTTTTTTTAAAGATATACAACTTCTCTCTTCAGGCAGGGCTAAGCATGTTTATGAATTCTCATTGACTTTCAACGTTAAAGTCAGATAATTGTTTATGTTTCAGGTGCACGGGTTGGTAAACAGTGAAGGACAGAACAACACAGAGTTGGAGACGCAAGTCCTTGAGGTCTGGGATCAGCTTTACGAAAACTGGTTTGCAAAGGTCAGAGGTCAATACTTATATTTCCAGTTGTCTCCCCTTTTTGACTGAAGATACTTGAATTGGAATAAAATGGTTATCAATGAAAAAAGTACATGCAGTTCAGAAAGAAATCAAATGTAACATTGTTCTGTTTAGGATCAAAAGTCAAGACTTTGTGAGTGAGTGGTTAAGCTGTCAGTACAGTCAGTGCTTGCCATTGTTACCTGACTTCTAGGGCGTGAGTTAAAATCCCACAAGGATCTTGATCCCAAAAAGAACAAGAATTTGAATTATTGCAGATTTTGTGATAATCTCACTATAAAAAATGTATTCTCATTAAAATCCTTAATATTTTTTAAAAATCATTTGAATTAGTATAGTTTAATTATTGATGCTTCAAACATTGCTTTTATTGATTTGTAGGATGAAGCTTTATTTCATTTATTTGCTGTCTTATCTAGTGCTCTTCTGCTGTTAATGTGCTTTGTTTTCTTATTTAATTTCTTTTATAAAATAAACATTGAACTACAATTCCGGGTTGCCTTTAGACACTTTCCTATCTCTAGCATCAGTTTGCCCATCCTTTCATAGAAACAGCTTGTAATGTTCGCTTGATAAAGATTCTTCTGTCCTGTGAAATCATCTTTGATTAATCCATCACATCACAGTGTGGAAACAAAACTCGATAGACTTCTTTGAAAGACATTTTAAGAGTTGGAATAAAGTAAATTATTTAAAAAAAATTGTAATTAGTATATTTGTCATTTTCATAATGCATAGGAATTTTCCAATTAGCGCATTTAAGCATGATACATAAAAAACTGACCATTTGACGATATCACTTATTTTGGTTGCATTTGAAGTAACAATGTGAATTTGCATTCACAATAAGTAGACCGGTTGATCTACATTCCCTTTAATGATTTCTGTTAACGTCATGTGCAGAATTCTAGTCAATCCCAAGATTCCTGGGGAATATTCCTCTCAGGAATAATGGACTTGCCCACCTACTATAACCACCCCACGAAGGTAGTAGTATAGACTCACCCATCTCTCTATTTGTCTTCTCTTCCTGGTGATTGGTCAGATTATTCATTGGTAGAATTTCCAAAATTTTTGGATTGGGGTTTTCGTCATACGAGTGCAGAAAGGAAATACAAAATGTTATCATTCTTTTTCCGTAAAATGGATGTCATGCAATTGTTTGAGTATACAACAGGTAATAAGCATTTGTTAATTACGCGAATGTCCACAATGTATTATTTTCATTTATTGGCCTGGAAATCTGAATATTTGAATAGGTTATCCCAGGAGTCTGAACATTCAGTGTGGAAAAAACATTAATACTGTTTAAGATGCAGTGAGAACCCCCATCAAGTGTTACGGAAGGAGTTTATACATATATATAGTGAGAGACCAGTTCTTCTATCTAGAGTGACACTATGAGTTTCATAAATTTTCATTCGGCCTTGATACATACCAAATAAAATAATTTAATGATTATATCAACTCTCGCAACTAGCAAAAAATGTTAGCCTAAAATACCAAAATTAAGATATTTACTTGTTTTCAGTGATAGTTGAGCAAATGCCTTAAATATCGTCAATTGTATGTCTAATTTACAAGTAGTTTTACTAGTTATATCGTTACCAAACACTATCAACCAATAGTTATCGGTCAGTCTTCCAAAAATATGTTTGACTCATTTGTGTACTCTGGTTGGTGTACTCTGTTTTTTATAACAAAGATGACTACTTTAACTGTTAAATTGATGTTCTACTGAACAAAATAGCATTTGAATTGTAATTTTCAGGAAGTCAGTACTTTATGCTAAAACATCATTTTACAATGTTTGACATACTGACACCATCAACATACATTATCATTTGGAAATATGGTTACATTAACAATATTATTTCTTATTGCTAACTCGGTAATGTTTGAAAGGAAAATGTTGTTTTAGTTGACTCAGCTGAGATCTTTCTGGTTACCGTTCTGTCACAAAATCAGTTGAGGAGACTTATATGGTAATTAAAAGGATGTTATTTTTTGGACTACTTAAGTTGGATAACCTTTGCCAAATACTTTCTTGATTAGATATGTTTGAATAAAAAAAAATCACGAGGTTTGACAATCAAAGTCTTTGTATTGGAAGCTTAGCAAAGCAAGAATCGGGTTTCATGACTCACAGATATTAGTTAAAACATGGATTATCATAACCAATAATCTGCTGATTGGGTAGATGGTCTGTTTGGGAGCCATTGTTCGTGTAATTTGTTGCACATATTTGTTGCTGTGTGTTGACACTGTTTATGTTTGTGTGTGTACATGTAGTTTCAAAGTACTTGATCTGAAACATGGCAACAGATGTCATCATAAACCAATGACCATTGTCCTTTCCATCCAGCGCCCACATTTGTTAAGGTCTTCTAGTTATAAATGGTTAAAGAGCCATCGATTGAAACTGGCTGAAACATATTTGGTCCTGAATTTAAAGGTTCAAAAAAATTACTTCTTATGTTTTGAATAACAGATGCTATCTTCACCGTTACGTAAACATGTTAGAAAAGGGGTAGAGCAAGAAATGAAGAAACTTTTTGTATTGTATTTATGATAAATGGTACTAACAAAGTGAAAGATGTCTTTTGTGTTATTACTAATACAAGGTCTCCTATGAATGTTGTATCATTAGGTGGTGGATTTTTTAAAAAATTGTAAGAAGGGAGAATTGAACTTTAAATACTATAATAAAGTCCCTGATTTTATGTAAAGCCTTTAGACCCTTTACCTGTGGTCAACACGCTAACGTGACTCAGTCATTTCATTCTACATTCTAATTTTTTGCAATCAGAGGGACACGCCGCTAATGGCTGAAATATTGCCTAAGCGGCATTAAACAATAACTCACTCACAGAATCAGAGGTAATTTGAAAACTGATGTCATACAAGCTGAGTGTTTTGTCTGTTTAAGTAACCGTTTAGAAGAACAGAAATTTACTTCTCGTATTTCATGTAAGTGACATGGAGAACACTTAGGTAAATTATGTAAGATAGAAATATAGATAAATGATTATTAAGTTGCTTCATTTGTGTGATTCACTCTGTGACAGATTTTACTTACATTACAGAAGTCACAGATACTAGATGACTATCTATCATCCATGTTGCTAATTGTCACAAGGGATTACGCTGGAACTGAAAATGTTAATTTGGCCCAATTATAACAGAAGTTATTTGAAAAAATATCATTAAGTTATATATATGGGAATAGAATGCCTTTAACTTCTATCTTCTATGGAAATATTCAAGGATCCTACTTTAGTTAGTCTTCGACTTTGTCCCTTGATCAATAGCTCGAAGACGATTGTAAATCATATGTAAAGACGTCACTTTACATATTTATGTATATATCATTCTCTGAAATATAAAGGGAAAGCGTTATTAACCATCTTTGAGAATGGGAAAATTGTGAAAAGTTTTAGCCAATTTTCACATATTTTCAGCTTAATTTGTTTGCTCTGTTATAATGTTAGAAATATAGAGAATTCCATTTTTCATTCCATAATTGTTTCAATTGAAAAATGAAATAATATTTTCTTAAAATAATTTTTCAGAATTCAACATCCTTAGCGAAGCCAAGCAGTACCCCCGGGTTCCCGGACATGTCAAACCTGACAGCTATGTACGAGATGATGTCACAGAGTGACAGCCTCTTTGACGTCAGCAGTCTCATCTCCTTCGCTCAGGAGAATGTTGGAACCTTTATGTCCGTGAGTAGAGTCTTTAACAATGAACAAAAATCTTTTCAAATATAAATTAAGTTTTTTAATTTGACATTTTTTGTATTCAGATGTAATTGAAAACAAGTAATGGTTTTGATTCCAAAATTTGAACCTAAAAGCCTACATATGGTTCATTTTAGACATGTTGCAAATATTTTCAAAGTAACCACAATGCGTCACAAAGTCAACTTAATTGGTATGATCTTATTATTCTATTGCAGGTGTTTGAGTCCATCTGGTTGGTGATTAAGGGCAACATGGATCTCATGATGAGTATTGTAACAGCCATTCTCTCCATGGTCCTGGGTGGTGGCACCGCCATCTTGAATTTCATCATCTCTGCCGTAAGTCTGTTTAACCTTGGTTCATTAGATTGTTTACGAGATATTTTATCTGTGAAGTAATTAATATTTGTGACTCTCTAGAGTTTAGATTATTTGCTAGTAACCAATCCCATGTTCCTGATTACTGTCTATGATAATCAACCATATTCATACGTTCCCGTCTACTCCAGATCCTGTTCCTGACGACCCTTTTCTACCTGTTGGCTTCAAGCGGCAACCAGTACAAGCCTCTAGAATGGTTCTCGAGCGTCAGTCCAGGAAGTTCTGGAGGGAGCAAATTCGGAGGAGCTGTTGAGGAGGCAATCAGGTACAGAAAAGGAATTGATAATGATAATAACAATAACAATTCATATAAATTTATTAGACGCCTATATCAGGCAATCAGGTACATATTGCATATTAATCATTCGCAGAATGTTCTTAGAAAATTTAAGATATGCACTTCAGTTAAGATTTTAAATACTGATTGTAACATATATCAAGGCCAATTGTCACTTCTTATGGAAAAGGTATTTTGAATTACATTGGGTATTCATTCATGAGAATGAAGGCTATGTATCCTACATTCTGTATGTCATAGAAGATAAACATCATAAGTTTTAACTATTCCTGTTGTGTACTTATGCTTCACATGGTATTGTTTCTTCCTTGTTGAATATGATTTTTGTGGATAAAAACTGCTATAAAATGTAACTGATCGTTGCAGTGGAGTGTTCATGGCATCTCTCAAAATGGCCTCCTTCTACGGACTTTTCACCTGGCTCACTCATCTCGTCTTCGGTGTCAACGTTGTCTTCATCCCTTCAGGTAAGATGTCTTAAAGTCAAAGTCTGAAAATGGCAAATAATGCAGAACCAATACGACCAATAATCACTAATATTTGTTTATGTTATTTTAAAAACATATATGTGAATAAAATGAAAACGGATGTTATCACCTTCTTTCCAGCGTTGGCCGCTATATTTGGAGCAATCCCGTTTGTCGGAACATACTGGGCAGCAGTTCCCGCCATGTTGGAGCTGTGGCTAGGTCAAGGTCAAGGTCTTCTGGCTATTCTGCTCCTTATAGTCCACATGTTACCAGCCTACGTTGTTGACACTGCCATCTACAGTGAAATAAAGGGGTGAGTTTATGATAATCAAAAAGAAACATGAATGATTGCCAACGCTGGCATTTTTGCTTGACTTTGAAGGTGTCGGTTCAGATCCTGGAAGGGACTCAACACAAAAAATACAGGCAGTTGTACTATTGCAGATAATGTGATCCTCCAAACAATTTGCTCATTATGTAAATGGCATGTACTTCAAATTGTCTGGACACTTTCAGAGGACATCCCTTCATGACGGGTCTGGCAATCGCAGGGGGTATGTACTGCCTGGGTCTAGAGGGCGCAATCATCGGCCCCATTGTTTTGTGCTGTCTAATCGTCGTCATCAACATCTACGGGACGATGATGCAACCTGACCCAACAACCCCTGGGTCAGCACAACGTATGTAATTCAATTTGTCATCTGCATTCATTTCTCTAGCTTATGCATTTGAAATGACAATTTGCATGAAAAGTATAACTGTTGAGCAATTAATTAATGTTCTTTTAGCCTAAGATTGTCATAAGTGCAATACAATAGTCCTTTGCCTGCAGACGAAGAATATGGCAAATCCCAGATATTTTCTCTAGCCATTGGTCTCAAGGGCAGGAAATTCCTTGGCTCCTTGTCAAATCTGTAATATAAATAATGTAAAAATATTGTTTAAATAACTTCTTCCATGCTATTCCTTTCAACAAGAAGAGGTGATTCATGAAAATTGTTAGCACTAATGTGAAAATGTTGCATTTTGGCTGTGCAAATAATAAGAGATATAAAGTCTTGAGCCTGATAACTTTCATATAAAATAAAATTCTGAAAACCTTTGAAGATGTAGATAAAATACCCTTTAATTTGTGCCATTCATGAAAATATTTTGTTCATATGTATCATATATATACCGTTAATCAATCTTATCTGCTTGACTTGATTATTTTGATATAGTTTGCTCAATTGCACATTGAGTTTTTACCAATTTAAAGAGAATGATTCAATTTCTAATGTTATTCTAATACCATGCTTCCACAGAATATTGATTAACAATTAAAAATGATAATACTTTTTTCAGTGCACCAGCTAACTTCAATGTTTGAGTAAATGTAAGATGACACGTTATGTTGTATGTTCAGTTATGTGAACCAATTTAATTCATGAAGTTTTTGTTAATTTTAGTACTGTTGTAAATAATAAGTGTGTGTGATTATACAGTAAGCTTCAGAAACAATAATTCTTATTATTTCTTGCATAATTTTTCTTTTTGAAACAAACCATTTTGAACTTCAAATTATAGTTTATGACATTTTGAATGAAATTATTTTTTTTTATTTATCAAGCTCAATATCCTCTAAAAATAACTTATCTTTTCAAGGGAATTTCCAAAATATATATTAAAATTTGAAATATGATTATTATTAGTAAAGTGTGAAGTTTTCATTAGGATTTTATTAGATAGATGCAAAGTTATATCATAGTGTCTGGATGATTTCTTGTAGAAGTTTTTTTTCCACGATCATTTACAGATTAGCTGAACAAGGCAATTTTCTTGACAGTTGTTATATTTTTGTTAGATTTAATGTTTGATGTTTGTATTGTGTTTGTATAAAACAGGAATGCCATTTCGCCTTGTACAAGGCAGACACACGCCCACATGGAATGTCAAACGGTGATTTTCAAGCAAAAGTTTATGTCTGCTTCTGGTATCTCCTCACTTCATCTACCCATCATGCATCACTCACTGGTCGTCCATCTTGTAATAAGATTTAGTCTAGTCTAGCAATAGATGTTTGTTTTACCAACTTTATTGAATAATACAGTATTTCTTTTGATTAATTGCTTCATTCAGAAGACTACATAGAGTGCTCATTGGATTGAGTAATTTAAGACATTTTGAATATAATAAAACAATAATAGACTTCAGACTAGGTTGATCTAGTTATTTATCGACCTTTGACTCACATCATTCACCTCGCTTCACGTGTCCAAAGTCAATAAATCATTAGAGCAACCTCACTTTAAGTCAATATTTGTTTATTAACAACCACTTGATGACAATGCACTCCTGATATGACTCTGTTGGGGTGCACTGGCCAAGCTGAGCTAGCTAGCAGCCACCGATTACCGGCGTCCTCTGATCTGTAAAACAGGCGTGAAATTTTAATTATTGCAATCGCGACAGGAAGGGTTGGTGTAAGTGATGAACTGTTCGCTCAACTGTGACGTGGTTAAAACATCCACCTGAAATATTTACTTGATTCAGCAGTACTTATGGCCTCTTTCCTTTGAAAACTTCAAGGGGTTATTTACCTGATTTGATTTCACATAGTTTTAAATAGAAGTTGTAGATTTGAAGGACAACCAAGTTTCATGGATAGTCAGATTCTTTATCACGATTGATGACACACCAAATTTCATGTAATGGAAATAGTTACTCTCAGTATATTTTCAGACACTTATCGTTACTTGCCTAAACTTTTATAACATACGCATTTTGATCAGACAGAAAACCTTTAATTGATCATTTATCCAGATGAGTTATATCAATCATAAGTGTTGGTAAAACAAATATCCACTCACATTTCAACCACAAAAATCATTCCAATAAATCATCAGTCATCTCATTCATCAATTTGATAAGTTCAGTAATTTGTATATTTTACAACTGTTTGTTATAGGAAACCCTCCTCACAAGGGGCTGGGTAGGTAGGTTTACATTGAGTTACAGAACCATCCTTACCCTGGTGCCCTTACGTCCCTTGCTTGCTCATCAAGCTGTTTTTGCTCATCAGGTCTAAGGCTTGACGCACTGTCCTCCATGTCTTTAAACTTGATAATAATCTACTTCTGCAGAACCTCTTCACCCTCCAAGTTTGATTTAATGCAGAGGTACTTTTAACACTGTGAACTGATGCACTTGTATTTGACCTTGACCTTAATCCCCCAAGTATAGGCATGGTAGTTATTGTCCCAGAAACCTTTCAATGATTTCCAAAAGGGCATAGCCTGGTCAACTTTTCAGAATAATATCTTTGTTACATGGAGATCAAAGTCTGTAAACATGGTCTTCATCTTTCCTCAAGTATGGGCACAGCAGGAAATCCTTGCTCATATCTGATATTTTCTCTTGGGAGTCACTCCTGAAAACGGAATTAGTAAGGAGAGATGTACTGTAATGCTTTTTTAAAGAATGGTTATTATCCTTATGCACATAATAATCAGATTTTTACTCTGGTTTTAGATACCGCCAAACTAGACCTGTGTATGCTTCGAAAAATTTATTGAGAAATGACATATAAGTAATTTATTGCGCGATTTCAGATTTAAGCTTGAGTAGTTGTCAATTGAAATCCTTTATTTAATGCTGTTATGTCCAAGGACTGTCATAGTCGACTTGAAGCACTGGAATAATTTAAGTAATGTGAAAATGTGTCTTGATCAATGCATATTGTAAAAGTGATGACAATCCAACCAAAAATAGTGGTTTCTCTCCAAACCTATTTTTTCATTTGAAAATTTTCAACCTTTGACATTAGATTAAGCAAAACCTGATTTGCAAGAGCTAATGGCTGTGTTCTTTACTTTTGGGATTTCATAAATCATATATATATATATATATATATATATATATATGAAGTTTGGTAATAATGGTTATTTTCTTGCATGCCTTTTTCAAATGTTTTTGTTGTCATATTTTGATACAATTCTTTTATCATTTTTACTACTGATAAGGTATTACTTGATATTGAAATTTATTCCCATGTTTTCAATTTTGGAACTTAATTGGCTATTCTTGGGTCAGGATGAATTTATTGGTTCTAATATTTTTTTAATTCACCAATTATTTGTTCATTATGAAGTATTGAGTAGGATACAATTCCCTGCAAAACATTGCACAGTCCACATGTACATCTACTTGTTAACTATAATTTTTTCCAAAAACACCACCAGGGAGCAATCTCTTCTCCCCCTGATTCCATTTTCCTTTACTTTCCCATGATTAATGATCACACTTGTATCTTTATCAAAACTTATTTTTGAAAATTCTTCTTACAAATAAAGTAGATATTTAAAGGCCGAATGTTTATATTCAAATAAAAAAGTATTCATCATAGATATGAGTATATTTTTTTATATTTTATATGCTTACCATTCAACATTTCTCAATCATATGTCACTTAAACTGTCATACCATGATGTTCATACCATATTTTTTATTTTGATCATTGTACAGAATCATACTCTTAAGTGCCCTTAAGCCCATAAAGACGTTCTCTCCCATCATACCATTTGTCATTCACTCATACCATTGTCACTAGGCTTTCATACCATTTGTAGCTCAATCATATCTTTGGGTGTTATACTGACTTCCTTTCTTTCCTTCAATCGTATTATTTGGCTCTAAACTGTCATACTATTTGGTACTATACTATTTGGCTCTGGTCTGATATATCATTTGGCAGGAGACTAAGAATGTTTTGCTTTTTGACAAAAGACTGTTTTACTATTTGACAGAAGAAAGTTTTACTATTTGACAGAAGACTGTTTTACTATTTGACAGAAGCGTCAAATACTATTGTATTTGTCATTAGACTGTAAAACGAATTGGCACAGGACTATAATATGGTTTGGTACATGATTATAATACTATTTGGCCCACAACTCTAAAACAATTTAGCATAAGACTGCAAAACTATTGGCATAAGACTGTAAAAGTATTTTGCTCAAGACTGTAATACAATTTGGCTCCAGACTGTAATTTAATTTGTCTCATGAGTGTAAAATCATTAAGCATAAGACTTTAAAACTATTTAGCATAAGACTGTAAAACTATTTAGCAGTAATCTAGACTGCAACTATTTGGCGGTAAACTGACACCAGACTATCTGCCATGAAACTGTCAACTATTGAATCATGTCATTTTGGAAGATCATTCATACCCTTCAGAGCTCCACCACACCATTGGGCATTAACTTCCATACCTCATACCATTCTAGAAAACCCTTTGTCACTCACCTTACATAATTGAATGCTTCATCATACTGTAACTAAATGGTTAAAACATACATCCTTCAATCATACCAATAACCATGTCATCTGTCTACCTCACCACATACTATTTATTACTTATATCCTATGTATATCCCTCCAAAAGCAAGATTATTGTAGGCTTGCTTCCAATACACATGCTTGATTATTTTCTAAGTTTAATCACCAAAAAGCTTGTGCTTAATTGTATGTCTGTTTTACACGTGTATCATTTAATGATTGGCAAAATATCTAACATGCATGTAAAATGTATTATCGATAAATATTTAATCGACAATGATACTTACAATTCAAGAAAGCTTTCCATAATAGCATTTCCAATACATGCCAATTATGATATGCATCCATTTCCCCTTAGCAATTTTACATATGATTGATAAATATATAGACAGATATTTTATGAGATGATAACTAAATCTTTACTCATGATTATTTACAATTTTCAGGTCGGTCAGTTCTGACACGGTAAAAACTTCATGAAGCAAAGGTCAAGGTCGTTACTAAGGGAGAGAAGAATCTGGACTATGCAGACAGCTGACAAGAGTTGAAGATATGAAAATATTTGACAGAAATAATACAAAATAGAGAAGTTGTGAAGTGTTGTACAATTGATGGGTTGTTGGTTGTGATTTTCTATCTGAATAACTTGTAAGATATGTTATCTAAACACAAGGAACAAGAATAACATGACCTTTGGCCTTTTTGCATAATTTGAAGCAACTTGCAAATGTATAGCTTCACAAGCTTTTGAATGGCATGTTTTTTTAACTACAGCAAATGCATTTAATTATTTGGCCAGTAATAAAGCTAGCCTAGCCTAGCTAGCTTAGATGTTTAATAAGTCATCTAAACATATTACATTTATGTTGAGCGATCCTTTAAATGTTTGTGTATTTTTTTCAAATATTTCCAAAAATAACTTAAAAAATTATGTCAGGATTTAGGCAGTTACTGCCCCAAGTAACCTATGTTGGTAATTTTCTTTCCATATATATTCCTTTTTTTTTAAATTTCCCTGGGAATTTGTATCACGATGTGCAGTAATTATGTTTGCTAACAAGGAAACTGAACAATAGAAATTAAGTCTTTTGCATGTTAACTGCTGTTGTTTGCTGCAATGATCTCATTCATGTATCTTTGATGTGTATATTCTCAGATGACTGGAAACTAACTTAAAATATTTTGAATTTATTTTCATGGGAAAATTGTATTTGGTTTATTACATGCAGTACAATAAGCTGTATGTTTGGCACAAATAGTTATGAAGTCTTTTTGAAATGCGATTACCTTTTGGATTGGGTATATTATTTACAACTATTTATAGGAAACAATTTATTTGAAATTGAAGGAACATGCAAGAAAATGAAACCACCCTGCTACCTCTCTTAGATAGAGAATTGGAAATGTTATAATCATGACCCCAAAACACAGAGAGGGCTTCAATGATTGTAAATCATAAGCTTATTGCATCCATGCTGTGTCTTGACTATAAGCCAAAATTCTTGCGAGTGAATGATGGATAGTTCAGCAAACCAAACCCTTGTGTTGAAATGGTCTAAATATAGAGATGATTATAAAAATTCACGCAAGATGTTGAGGCAAGTTGGTTAGCTGCTGTTATTACCACTGTTGACGGGTTTCGCCTAATTCTGAGTCTTTGAATCCTGCTTTGGTCTGTCCAATAATGTACAGTATTTGTACTATTGCAGATAATGTATCCAAAAAATAAACATTGTTCTTGGAGAAGCTTCTAACGTGTTTTAGATAAACATGCAAGGTTGCTGATTGTTGGTTGTTGATACGGTAAGAGACATTGTTTCAAAAAAGGGTATGTAAGCATAAAAAGGACCATTGTGAGGTAAGAGGACTACATTGAAGTGCCAACATACAATTTTAAATGGTTTCTAATCATCTTCTTCCATAAAAAAAACAACTTGCCGATGTTTTATAATTCTTCGCGAATTTGTCCCCAAATTTATGAAGTTTATCTCCAGATTTTCTCAAACTTATGTGAATAATTTGCTTCAAAATTATCTAGTTATCTTTAGATTTTCTTAACTTATGTGAATATGTATAATGTTTTGCATTTTTGTGGTATTAATGTACAAGTCATTGGAGGAAATCGACGAAACAAATATTTCTCTAGCATTTTTATCATTAGTCAAAATAATCTTTTAAAATAGTCTGACATGCTTTATATAAAACCTAGTCTCCCGTGCAATAAATTTTTTTACAATTATAAAGTTGTACAATTCCGTTTATTTAGGGTCTTTCTAATAAGTATTGTTTAGAAGTCTGTTTTGTTTTCATTTTGTTTGCATTTCTTTGTTTATTTTGATTTTGTTTTACATGTAAGTGCAATTTTGTTTCTGGTGGTGAAAAGTTGGGATGAACCTTAGAGATGCACATATGTTTGAAGATATTTTGTAAACTTAGATTGTTGTTATAAGCTTCTTGTATTCTGTGATGCATATCAACATGTGTATAAATATTTAAGCTATTTCACCTTCACGCCTTTCATTCTCTCCGTCCCATTACTCTTGTAATTCTCGTATCTTCATCACTTAAAATATTGCTACAATTTCAACAACTTTTCAAAAGAATATCAATTGAAACCATGATATTCGGATGTGAAAAAATATCATCAATGGCCAATTGACATCACTTTTGTCCCAGGTCATTAGTTTTTAAATTATTGCTGTTAAAGATAAAAGATCAATATAAATGTCATTTGCCCAGTGAAAAGATTTTTCAATAGTTAGAAAAGATATTTCTTCATGAATCATTTGTACATCTTCTGTTTTTGAGTTTCAATTTATGACGTCGTGAAATTTATTGTAATGGTTAAGTATGCATTTAGATATTCTATACCGGTAATTGTTTTTTTAAATACTACTTTCCACGAGAGCAATAACATCCATTATTACCTCAGCTTTTGTTATAAGATCTTTTTCATCTGTCATTTGGTTACAATTTCATTGTCTTTCTTTCTTTCATACAAAAGAAATCCACAACCTTTAGAACTTTAATAGAAATATGCATATATTTATCCTTCTGTAAGAGCGATAATGATAAGTTGTATATATCCTAATTGTCAACTTTGGAGTAGAATTAATTGATATGAAAATACCATTGATGCATTGATAATAAGGTAAACTATAGATAGGTTTTATGGTCTAGTTTTACCAGCATTTCAGATGATTTGAAATGTTTTGCATAAATTGATTTCATTCATGAATGACTAAAAGGGGCAGTTACATGTTTTTTTACATGTAGAAAGTGATCTCACAAAGATTCCAATTGCAAGACAATAATTTTTTAATCTTAAAAGAAGCAGGTTATATATTAATGAGCTATGAGAATTAATTTCCCTACCTCAAATGATTAAAAGGTGTTCATACAAAAAGCTGCCAGTGGTTTTTAGCTTGATACTTGATAATTTTCTATGGTAAGGGCGGCGCTAAGTTATGCTAATTGAGTAGAGTTACACATGGGATGACATAGCTGTGGATCAAATAAATGATGCACAACGGTACAAAAAAGTATATGAATTTGGGGGGGGGGAGTAAATTGATAATTTTCTCTAAAAATTGTATGACCAGGTTGAGTGATGTAATGTTTTGACCTTCTCAAAATGATTCATTTGGCACATACCAATATTTAAGTGAAAAAATTTTAAGAGGAATTTTTTTTTTAAAAACATGCCACTTTCCCTATAAGATAAGAAATGTGGTTTAGAGTGATAGAGAGATAAATCATTTAAATCTCACACTTTGATGACCTGTTACGGTCATCGGTCAATTTATTCTTTCTTAGTGATCCAAAACTATTGCAATAGTAGTTTTAAAAAGACTGGCTATCGCAATAGTCTAAGCAGGGTTCATCCCTATTTATAAGTATAAATCCTTAAGTGTATAATTCTAGAAACATATCAAGTGAGTTAGATTCAACCAGGAAGTAAGAATATTATTCAGTTATGTATTTCAATTTCGTCTTGTCAATTTGAAATTGATTAAAATTTAATGTTAATGGTACAGAAGAGGATGAAGCTGCTCTTAATTCAAGGTGTGTGACCAAATAAGGAGTTAATTGTTTCCTCAATATATTTAGATTAGAATATCCTCAGATCTCATTATGGTGCTATTTATTCTGTTGTTTTATTACTAAAATATGTCGTTTTATTTCATCTCTCTTTACATTCCTCTAAAACGGTGAATGTCTTAGTTAACACATGTGTTATTTGTAAAAGAAATTATGTGCCAATCTCCCTTCATCTCTGATCTTATTTCATCAATTCGATAACCTTTTTGATCAAGAATATTTAATGTTTTCTGTAAGTAAAGCTAAGCAATTCTTCTCTCATTGAAATTTTGTATTAAATGTTTTGAGTGAAATTTCCTCCTCTTTGATAATGGTTTTAGATTTATTTGTCCTCATGGATTCAAATCCTCATATAATTCTTGGTAAACTATGTGTTAAATTCGTGCATGACAAACTTGCAACTCTGAAGCATGTTTTATATGTAGATGTGATTCTTAGGGTGTGGCATAAAAGGGTGCATAGTTGATTATTTTTTACCTTGTAAGATGCATAGTATAATATTAGCATGGTTTACAATTGAGTTTCAATAATTGTAATTACTAGAATAGCAATGTTTCTGTTTATTAGCAATTTGGACTGTGGTATGACCTTTGCTATCATGACAAATGTAACGAATTCCATGTAGCATGAATCTGTGAAAGTGTTCAAATTAATCATTTAGTTGCCTAGTGTCATAAATGAAAATGTACTGTTAAATGACAGTTATTCTTCAGATGACATGCAATATATGAGGACATAATACTCACCTTGTAGGTATTTTCTATGCATAAAACTTATTTCTGACAATTGTTAATAAAATGCTTTTAGGTGATTATTTTTGGATTGTTGGTTTTATTTTGCTTCCTTACAATTTCAGAAGAAAACTTTTAAACTAAGATTGTGAAACAGACAAACCAAGATCACTATCTCCAGTAACAATTGTCATCAGTCATCAAGAGATTTCTTGATAATACAGCAGTGATGCAATCAAAATACCATGAAAAGTGATTTCATACCAAAATCATCTCACCCTGACTCATATCGGCACTTCCAGAGAACATTGAGAAGCTTGGCACTATTGGAGGCATTTTGCATAGCAACAATTACCTGTAAGATGCTAAGAAAATGCAGAGCTGTGATAGAACTTATTTATTTACAAAAACATGAATATGATATTTGGTAACTAACTAGTTTCATATATAAAACTAGATATATATATATATATATTTTACAACATCAATAACAACAAAAAGTGTTGCTTCCCTGTTCTGCATATATTGCTAAAGCACCATGTTAATTCACTCAATTGGTCCTACAAGAAATTGCATAGTTAGGAGCATAAAACATGCATATATGAATCAATACCAATAATTCTTTGGTTAAACCTTGTACCTTTGGAGCCTTTATCAATGTGTTGTTCCTTCCTCAATATAATCTTTTATTGCAAAATTGTAGTTGGTATAACATGAAACACTTGTTTCAAGTATTTTCATTCCATAAAAGTATGTGACTGAAAAAGGTAAGGGTTCGAGCTATTTTGTGCATTAATTTTGTCTTTTTGTGTCTCTCCAACAAAATTTGATGCTATTTCTGTGCTATTCAACATCAGAACAACCTATACTGAAAGAATAAAGAAAAGAACCAGCAGATAATGTCTACCACTACAGTATTTTTTTGGACTATATCAAACAGAAACATCAAAACAGGTAGGTGCATATAAAAATATCGGGCATCAGAGAAGCTATGGCCACACATCTGATAACTAATTAATAATGTGTATACAGCCACTTTTGTCATTATGTATCTATACCAAACTGTAACCTAAATTTAGCCTTTTATCATAGGCAAAATTCTTTTAACATGTCTAAACAATCTCCAAACCCATCACATCTGCTTTTTGCAAATGATGATGTCTGAAGAATATTTGCACCATCAGACTAATTATTAGAACTAGAGGACTCGGCAGCAAACATGATTTCTTCATGGTGCATATTGGAACCAATAGTTATGTCTGAACAGTCCTTGTATCACCCGATTGTGGTCAGCGGACTTCCTCTGAATCCTCAGTAGAAAACAATTGATTCACATGGACTTCCTCTGATTCCTCAGTAGAAGACAATTGATTCACATGGACTTCCTCTGATTCCTCAGTAGCAGACAATTGATTCACATGGACTTCCTCTGAATCCTCAGTAGAAGACAATTGATTCATGTGGACTTCCTCTGATTCCTCAGTAGAAGACAATTGATTCACATGGACTTCCTCTGATTCCTCAGTAGAAGACAATTGATTCACATGGACTTCCTCTGAATCTTCAGTAGAAGACAATTGATTCACATGGACTTCCTCTGATTCCTCAGTAGAAGCTAAGACAATTGATTCACATGAAACTTCCTCTGATTCCTCTTGTTTCCCTCGGAATTGGTTCCTGGCCTATCAGCTTCTTTGCATACAACATGGTGGCACCAGAGAGGAATAACTTTATCCTTCCCTTGTAAAGACATGAAACTGCTATCTTAAGGTGTGTTATTGTATTTTGACATATCCCTGTATGAGTATCACAAGCAAAATGGTAGGCATGGTCTCTGAGTGTTATTGGTTCTTTCTGGTTACGATTTTCTCTAAAGCAATACATGGAGCCTCGACCAGGACGGAGAAGACATAGGCAAGTCCATAGGAGACTACCCAGGCAAAGACAAAACTCTGTATCTGAAAAAGCAAAAAGGTTTATGTTTTGTATCAGTAAATTAATGATAACAAAAATTCTGAACACAATTTTACAAAGAATTGTTTTAAACGAGCTGAAAATATTTTGATATCAATTGATTCCAATTGTATAGAGAACCGACTCAGTAGACTGATAGAACAACAGGATAATTTAAACAGTGTTCAATTCACAAGCAGTAGTGTTCAGAGTGAGGGGTTGGTCTATGTTTTGCACGCCTTGACCAATATTTCAACCGTTCTTGCAAAGGAGTGTAAGAAGTCTTACTATTGAATATAACAACTACAATACAACAAGTTAACAAGGTAGTTCATTATAATTGGTGATAAAAGGAAAAGATTGTTGAAAAACGGGCAAAATGCTGATTAGTACTATTTTCAAGGAGGATGGCAACACAACTCTTTGTCTAAAACACCAACTCACAACAGTCAGTGTTGAGAAGTAGAGTGGTGTCCGAGACTGCGTCCAACTAACGGTCAGTACTCCAATGTGAAGCAGAAAGACAGCATAGGTCAGTCGACCTAGTGGTCGCCACACCCGCCAACACAGTACTGAGTTCAAACATCCTGCAGCATAAATAACATTGAAAATCAATTACAATATTCGGAGTTAAATTTTCTCATGTTCCTTCTTATTTTTGGTGAAACTTGTCATATTTCTCTGGCTTACCCCTAAATGGACAATGATATTTTATCCAAAGTTTCTCCTCTACATGTATTCTATGAGTGCATTGTATTTATTTAAAACTATTGCTAATATTGCTTGAGAGGCCTTTTGATAAACTAATAATGCACTTATTTAGATCACAGATACTCATTTTACTGTATTAACCACCCTTTAAGCTGCTCGGCCAGTTACCTATAATGATGTCAAGCTTAGTTATATGACACCACAGACGAAAATATTGCATTAAGAGAAAAATGGCATGCACAGGTGCACATTTGAAAACTATTATACTGCTTATTTTTCTCAAAATTGGTAACTACAAACTCACCACCCGACCCCAGACAACAAGCATAGATGATCCATGAGACAGCCACTGCCCAGGCGGGTCTTGAGATGACCTCATGTGCTACTCGCTCCCAAGTGCTCCAAGTGTCCACTCCCTCTGACCACTGACCAGTTGTGATGACAGAACAGGTGATGAGGACAGCAACTGATAAGGTCCAGCCAATCGCAACACGTACCTGTCAAGAACATCAAAGAATACATTTCAGAATTATGAAATTCCTTTTAAATGTTTTAGATTGTAGATAAAAACCAAGTTATCAAGGGTAATAAATAGTAAAAAACCGCTTCCCTTGTTTACAGAAAGAAGAAAGATACCTTTGATTTGAGATAGTCGTGTTTTCTCTTGTGCAGCAGAAACCCCAGAACAATACCAACAGCAAACACGCCCACTCGGCAGTATGGCATGAAGTAGTATGAGGTCTGATGTTCTATAGGATTCCTGTAACCATACAAGAGATTTAAGAAATATGCTGGGGAAATTATAATGATTAAGTATTTTTTTCAAATAGATGTAAACTATATATTCACAAAAATGTATCTGTCAAATTTGGAATAATATATCCGATTTCCATTGCTATTTTAATGTTATAATAGTTTTAACAACTACAATATATGATAAGCTATAATAAAAGAACTTCTTCCTATTCATTAACTTCACTCAATGAAGAGACAAGCATTTTCTCAGCAATCTCCATAGTACAATCTCTTTCACTCTATACATAATAAAATGTTAGCCAGTAATCTTGTTCATCATATGAATGCCATTTCGAAATATGCTATGTATTAATAAATACTTGTGAAGTAATAACCAGAACAATAAAATGAAAAAACAACAACATATATTGAATCATAATAATCTGAAAGTGGTCACCATCATTGACATCTTATGGCATTATTCACCTCTGAGGTCGAAATGATTTTAAGAAAAATTATACTAATCTAGACACCAGAAACCAACTATTTCGTATATGCATATACCTACAACAACACGTTACCTCCGGACTTGTACACAAACACTGTACTTGTAATGATGTGGGTGGAGACAAAGGCAGCGATTACCAGAAAACCAATGAAAGTCCACCTGGTGATAAAATACATTAGACTCACAAAATGAAGCAATGGCAGCTGTCAATATGTACTCATACCATTCTGCTGTCCAGTATTAATACAGCTGACAAGATAATGTTTGTTAACCATTTAATCTTTATAATCATAACCTTTTATCATTTAACTGTTCTTATTTTGGCCCTCATAATATGAATACAATGTTCTTATACAGTGCTGTTCATTACACAACTTCATGGAACAACGTGACGTCAGAGCACTGTTCATGTCAGCACATCAAATCAAAGTACAGAGCACTAATGTAAAGGCTTGGTTAGAAAAATGCTTAATAAGTTTTGCCCTTTTAGATAAGATGTAAAGCACTGATGACACTGCCAACTTACCCTGAAGCCAGGGGTATAAGTGCTAGTGGGGCTGTCCAGTGAAACTGCATGTCGGCTGAGAGAAACCAGGATTGTCCCAGACACTAAAATGCACCAAAAAGTCATTTGTAACAAAATCATTATATAAATTTTACAAACCCCCACCCCCTGAACCCAAAACTATCGCCCTTCTGGGGTCCGCCACTGTTCGACTTTTAATCTTAAATTTGGTTTGGATGTCCAATTTGGATTCAAGATATAGGGGTGAAGACATCATAAAATGAGACGAATAAAAGAAATATGCTCCTAAACCCGTGTAAAACAACCTAACATTTTCCATGAAGAACACGATTCCCTGTATCTTCCTTACTGCATAGAAGTGAAAAAAATTTCTAAATACTAACACTGTTGTCTATTCATTGACCATGCCTGACCTCATCTGATTATCTTGTATATTGCCTCTAAAAAGAAAATCCTGAATATTTACTCACAATATCCTCCGGAGTGTTCCTGTACACGTTGTTTATGTATAGCAGATTCACCCACCAGTTCCGTTTGCAGTTGTTGCAAGCTGTCGTGATGACGTCATAACTGGTACCACTGAATACGTCACTCACACCAACAGATACTGCTATGACCGCCATGTAAAGTGGGGTCAGACTGTAAACAAATAGATACATCAGAAATATATCCAATGCGCCTATTAGTCAACATGTTTTTTACATTGATAGCTAATAGAACCGGCTTTGTTGACATTGAAATACAAGCATGTAGGTTTTTCTAAAAACTAATTTTGTAACCATGGGTAAATTTGTTAGCATGTGAAACATTTCCCTGTGACTTTTGATGAAAGGTGCCTCTTTATTTAATTTTTAAAAGTGAACTGTCAAGTTTTGTGGTGAATTCACCCTTCCATTCATTAAAAAAACCTCTTTTCGATTATTTTACACAAAGCAATCTAAACTATCATGTTTTACTACGGAGTGTAAACAAGAACCTCATCTTACCGCAACCACCTGTGTATAAGATATTTCATCAGTTGTCCACACCCAAGTCGACCATTCTTCTCCGTCTCTCGTAAGAACAGAAAAGAAGCTAGACATCCACTGGAGTTTCGTAAAAAAGAATACGTAATCAGAAACTCATTCTATTTGTCAAATCGAATTAACATCAACAAGCTACCACACAAAAGGGAAACTCGACTACCTTAGAAGTAGTTTATCTATATTTATCCAACGGAAAACCAAAACCTTGCTCATTTCACCACATCAATCATATTAAAAGAGTGGCTTTGTCTTTTAAATTGTGACAACTTACAGCTTCTTTCAGAGGCATTTAAGAGGTTGGAATGACGATAATGACAAACAATATATTGTAGTCTACGTTTCGACACAGATTCTAATATCGTTCTCAACAAGGGGTGAGAAGCCCCTTGCCTGTGAACGACACAAAACTCTGTGACGAAAGGTCGCTTAAATGAATAAAGAAGTTGTTATCCATATACATCTGAAACTTTCACAAGCAAATGCAGAATAAAACTCTTGTTCAGGTTTGGAAGGATGTGTCATCATTTATATAGATGTCTGGGGAAATGGAGATGATATATATGAGTTACTTTGCGTGAGGTCATATAGATAGCTCCAATGTATTGAAATACAAGTACATAAAAGTGAAAGTATCAACAGGGAATAAACCTTGTATAAGGAATATTTTGGCTTACCTGAGAAGAAAGAAGGTATCAACTGCTAGATAGCCATTGTTGATGACTGTTTGCATTGGTACACTGCCGAGTGATCTGAATATATCCATCCTGTTCCTGACTGGACATATAAGAGAGAAATATCATCTAAATGTAGGTGGTTTTCATTGAATATCTATGAACAAAATAACCGCAAATCTTATGAAAAAACTTTATAATTTAATCCACCAATTGCAACAACACTTAGAAACATTTATGATTGAATTGATGATATTATATTTTCAATAAGGAAAGTGTTTCTGACAGCAAAAAGTAAAAATGGATATATTAATGTAATAACACATTTTTGTGTCAGTAATGTGAGCCAGAAATAATCAAATTACTAAACCAGCCCCCGTGTAATACAATTTTAATAATAAACTAAACATCAGATTAGATTTGGTATCTAAGCATCGGATTACCAAATACAGTATGAAATAGAAGGTGGTTCAGTAAGTTCTATATATTGGTATACAAACCTCCAAAAGCCAGAGTAAGAATGGTGTGACCAAGGACTATACAAGACATGCTCAAAACCCTGATACCGTGGACACAGGACAGGTCATCATTTTTGAGCTGGTTACCAAAGCCTTCTGTATCTTTTGGCCAATCAGGTACAAGAATGCCAAGCCTCTCTGGTGATCTGTTATTCCAGTTATTGCTTCCATAATAATTGGACGGATTTGAACTTGTGCTAAATATATTTTTGGTATTCTGAACCACTGAAAATGAGATAAGGATTCTGTGGCATATTCCTGAGAAGAAAAAAGAATTATTATTAGCTACAGCTTCATTAAAGAGTACACTTTGTACGTTCGAATAACCTGAAGTCTTGAATATTCACTAGGTCAATGACTTTGTGTAGTGTTACTAGAATGTGTTATATGAATAAGCACAACACCGATACATAAAACATATAAACATAATTTTACACACTACTGCTCTTAAAGCGGAAATCGAAATTGTTACCAGTCAACGAATATTCTTAAAAGCATAAAAGACCATCAATACAGTGACGTTTGCACATACTTCTAGTACTCTTAGAAAAGTTTCGCAACAGAAAGTTAATCATTCTGTTTGAATACAGTGTTTTATTAAATGAATTGGTCTTGTTTCAATCTCGGCAAGATTACTGACTGGCAACTTCTTTATTGTTATGTTACGTAAAGAATCGTTACCTCTTTTTTCTTTCTGTTCCACCGGAGGTTTAAGCTCATGCTCGTAGGCGAATCCTCGTTCAAGTGACGCTTTCGTTTCAAGTTCGTGAGCATATCTACTTGCTAAGGAAACCTTGGGTCGCTTTGGGGCCGAGATCACATCATAGCAGGTGCCAATGATGTTTAGCAATATGACCAAACTGATGATACATCTGTTAACAAACACTCAATGGTTAAGGTTGATTAAAAAAACTCCAATAAATGCCTTGGGACAACACTTTTATTTGAGTATTTGTGGTCTAAAGCGCCAAGTATAAGTAGGTATGTGCTATGAAAAAAAGGATTAAATGTTTTTAAAGGATCGTGCAAATTAAATACATAATTATAAGTAAATATCATAAAATGAATATATACCTAAAGTAACTACAGCATGTACCAAGTTTTTTTTTTCTAAAAAAACAGTCACACTTCCAATGTAGGCGAAGTGATGGTCAGGTAATATCAACTTAGAGGCATCAACATTTCCTACAGCGAGAGACAACCATTGATAAAGGAAACAAAGCTTCACTGCGCAACAGGTATTATCTTTATTTGATGCTAAACCGAACCGATGTATAGTTGAATACAGCAACATGCATTGGTTCCACTTACATAGCGACAAGCGAGCTGGTGTTGATACCAGCATCTCCCTCTCCTTTACAGTATACTCGACTCACTCGCAGCTTCTCATGTAAAGCTGAAACAGAGAAAACCAACCTGTATACTTCAAATAAAACAACTATACCGGATATACTGCCAAATGATACCTTCAGAATACTCAGAATTTTCCATTGGATTTCTCAGTTCAAAGGAACAAGATAAGAACTAAACACCAAAATCCATGCCAAAGAATGACTTCTATTATTATCAATATCAGCTCCACCACCACCACCACAACTATCATCATCATCTTCATCATCATCATCTTCATCAAATTATTCTTAGTTTCCATCATCATCATCATCATCAAATTATTCTTCATCATTTCAAACAAACAAAGCATCACGATATTGCAAGGGGGAGCCCACCAGTGTTCAGAATATCAAAGACGTCCCCTTCAGGACAAGACTTGGGTACACACACGTGCCACGAAAATTCAGTCGGTATCCAGGCAGAATTGAGCTGGAACAAATAAAAATTTTCAGACTCAAGGCAAAGGAGTATCTGTGACAATACAACCATTACTCTCTTGGCGTTATTGTTGTTATTTTGACACCGTCCCATGGTGTAGTTATAATGATATCACTTGTAAAATTAATATTATACTCTTCGTTAAAATGCAGTATTAAAAACATATTAGTAGTACAATTTCATATACAGGGCTGTTATATTTGCAATTCTTTAACTTGAATTGCCTTTGTGTAAGATTGAGGTTCTCGGGAGTAATAGGCATGCTATCATTGTTTAAGCATGATATTGAATGGTTTTCAAAATAACTATGGCATGGTTATTATAATACAATACAATGTATGGCACTTACCAAACTTTGCGGAATGTCAGCTTTCTTAAAGACAATGTCTGGTATTGATACATAAACAATACAGGTGCCCCCCTCAATCACGTGACCATTTGGACGTTCCTCGCTGATACTCAAACACCCATCAGGGTCTCCGGTGAGTTCGAAGTTCCCCTTTAGAAGACCTGGGCCAACCCTTCCGGTAGAATCAGCCACTGTTTCCAAAGTTACAGATATATATAAGTGATTGGTAAAATCGACTGTGATTTGTATCATTAGCAACAGAATAAATGCAAAAATATTGTCTCTGAGGAGTTCACGGTCTTAATACCACTTTCTTTTCGTGAAAACATGAGCTTGATAATTAACAGAGAGGCGTTATCCTCTTCGCCGAAAACACTTTTGATTCACTATTGATTTTATCAACTGCAATTTACATCTCAATAATCTAAGCATTTCCAAATTGATTACATTTAAATCTGATCACCAGAAGAAATACGTTTCATATAACAAATGCGAGGCAATTTTAGAACATATTTAACATTGAACATAGTTTCCACGCAGTTATTCTTGCTAGAATCTCAGTTATTAGTGATATTAAAGATATTCTTTGACATTTTACCATCAACACACCAGTCTCCGGCAAGGCATAAGTCGCGCCAGTCCAAACCACTTGCCAAACTGAGCCTTGCTGCATTGCACCACAGTTTATGTTACAGCATTTCGGACTACTGCACCTTAACTTGATGGCCCATTCAGATATTGCCAAAATGTATACATCAAACCGCGAAATTGGGAGCAAGCAGCATGACTAAGTGAGAGATGGGACTGGCCCGAGGGATGCCTTGCGGGAATGAATGAACTATAGCCTACTTTTAAGCGCCCAAGATGATCTTTCCTGTAAAGCTCCACCGTACTCAACCAAATCACGTCTACATTCTCCTTCAGGATATACCACCTCTTCTCGGCCATTGCTGCCGTTGGAATCTGAACTTTTCTCTTGAAGAAGGTCGTTTACGACCCCAAATGCCGACTTCAAAAACTCTTGGAGGAACTTGATTTGCCCATGGCCTTGACCTTGATCCGTCACATTAACAAGGGTGCTTGAAACAGTGATATTTTCGGTCCGTCGGCCTTCATCATCAGAGTGTACTACTATTTGCAGTGAAGTTACAACCAGCAGTGTTAGTATTTGTCTGCTGTTCATAGTCAGCTACCTCATGTTCACGTGTTCATGTGTTCCTGGAGCAAAAGACAAAATCATTGATATAACTTGTAGCGATATATACCTTATTGATTTTGGTTACAGTTGAACCTCTATCGTTTATTGTTGAAGCAAGTTTCAGTTAATTGATAAACGACAATCACTCATGTTCTTATCCAAATTTCCCAGTGTTTTTTTTTCAAGTTAAAAAGATTCATTTAAATTAAACACGTATTTAAAAGAAACCAAATGGTTGCCCAACTTTTCCTATTCTATCTCCGCACAGGTTAATCTAGTCATCTCTTAGGACAAGGGAGAGAAAACAATTTCCCGCACTTGAATGTAACAAAACGCACTTCCATTATGGTCTTTAGTAAGCACAAGATCGCAACATTAATTGATTATTAACTAGTTTACCAGTCATCGATATGTCTATTGTAAAACATCCAAATTTCAGTGATAAGTTTGTCCGCGGGTCATTCCCAAGGGAAAGCATCCTTTATTCTGATTAATGCCCGTCAGTCTTGGTTTTCCAATTTATAAACTGTCGACTAATTATTATTACGTTCATTCAACTGATCACGATAAGGCAGAATATGTACAGAACCGACCGTAGTTAGTTTTTAGTTATAAAAGGGTGTGTGGATTGATGTTCTTTCAGCTCAGCCTCTGATAACAGTGGTAAAGAGTTGGGATAGCGTGTATGAGAATGGAGTTTGTGAGTTCGAGATTGCACATCGCCCACAAATTTGCAGATTGAAATAGAACAGTTGGAAATGAAATTTAGCAAAACATTTATTTCAGCCAAACATTTATCTTCATTGAAATACAAAATTTCGAAGACGGATGTTTCAACATAATTTCCTGAGATTATATTCATAATAACCTGCATTCGGGGGTCATTGGGATAACAATGCCCTTGCGCTGAAAGGCAGAAGGTAATTAAACTACATAATGCCCTACAAGAACATTACAGTGACGCCACTAAATGTTTATAATGGTAAAATGTGTTTGTGTAACAGCAAAACTAGATTAGGCGAGGTGAGACACTAAGACAAGACTGAAAGTAATGATTTAGTGTAACCTAAACGACCACTATTAATGAACAAGAAGAAAGACTGTAATTTCAAGATCTCTGAATGTAACTATAAAAGCCCTTGTGTTCAGTTGAGTTGCAGAATATGGGAAGAAATTGCGATATTGGTGTGTCAATATTTTCTTCCTGATGTAACTACAGGACTACCTGCAAATTGCAAACCCTTTATCCTCAAGTAAATGTCATAAACTTGGAACCTATTGAAAAAAGGGGGGAAGGGGTACCCTTTACAGTCACCCAATTTATGGGTTCGAGACCCCTAAGCACCCATCCCAACCATCCAAGCTATTCATGTTGTAAAAACGGTTTGGTGGGTGAGATCATAATTATCTGGTAAATACACAATGATAATCGTAGATTTCACAATGAGACTTGGTTCAGCAACATGGATTTCCACCACAGGGGTGATCAGGCATACATGCTTGATAATCAGTGTGTATGGCGTAGCTTAAATGAGCATCGCTAAACGCTTTGGTGCGAAACACCCATCTTCACCGGAGTACATGTTGATCCATCGAAAATGAAGAAAGGCTTAGTGTGAGGTGGTGTACTTACTGTAGAGGGAATGTTGAGTTTCAAGGATTGGAAGGACAGGCCTTACAAATAGAATGATAGAAATTACAATAGTCAGCAGCTGGTGTAGATAAAGATGTTATTTCATCACTAGTCGTGTGAAACTAAATATATCGCGGGATACATACCTGTCGTAAATAGGACATGTTATCTGACTTCGGTTACCACTCGATACAGTTTCGTCATGTTTATATAGTAAAAACTATTTTGACCTTGTATTCCAATAATAGTTGGCGTGTCGTAGAGCACGTCACAATGTTCTAAACGCGGGTCAAAACATCTGGGTTGATTAGCAATATGATTCAATTCTGTATCTTGGTATCTTTTCATTTTGTAAGCTCATGGGGGTTCATTTTTCTTTTAAAGAGCCACTCCGTGAGTTGTTGGAGTCATATATGCCAAACTTAATCAATGGTGTCATTTAATCGCGAAGTATCGACTGTTACCAAAAAAAACCCACATTTTAAAGCTGATTGTTTTTTTACAGTGACAATATGGAGGTAGAACGTCGCAATAATGATCGAAAACCGGACAGTGGCACGCGTCAAATAGTCAAACGTAATTTTGGAGACTTATCTAAAACAGCCAGGAGAGCAGTTAGGAGTTGATAGCGTTTGTTAGGTTATATAACTAGTATCCAGGTATATTGGACGTGATATCTACACCTCTGTGCATCTATAAGGCTGTTTTTAGATTTTCATGGAAAACCAGTATTTGTCATATATATGTCTTTTGCACATGAAAAGTTCAGATGTTTTGATTTTATATCACCACATATGACATTTAGGGTTCGTATCAAAGGTAAATAATATGTTATGAAAATCACGGAGTGGCTCTTTAATCAATTAAGGTATTGACATGACGTAAATGTTGGTATGCCCCTTCAGATGATACGGGGGTGAAGTAGGCGCTTCCCGAACACTATCTATTCATCACTCAGTGGTTAATTCCTTGTTTGGTTTTGTGTTAATTTTTCTTGTAAAGTTGGGAAATTATTCCCTTTGTTTTAATTGAAGAATATATGCCATAACCACCATGTGCGCAGGTTGGTTATCTCATAACTATCATGGTCGGTTATGAGCGAGTAGATGAGTTTGGGTTAATCGTGTTTCTTTAAACAACATTTCACTTATCAATTACCTGGGTCGGTTATGAGATGTTCAATAAGTACAATCAAAGTTAGTAATTTAACATTTATAAAAGACCTAAGTGGGATTCGAAACCGTGATCTCTCTCTTGTCAAGCAACGTCTCTACCACTAGAACTAACGAGGACAAAGTTAGCGGAGGTAGCTTTTGTTGTGTCATGTCTAAACTGATTTCCCCCTGTATATATTTATAGGTAATAGGTTTTGTATATATCTGATGTAAAGGATTTAGTTTTTAGCTTTAAAATAAAAAGCAGGCATGTATTGTAAATATTCTACGGGACTCCTTCTGTCAGAATACATCAAGCCGCAAAATGTATAAGTATAACCTTTATAAATTCATTGTATATAAATAATTAAGTTTAAAACTGTTTTAGGAATGTTCCACGTGAGTGTAAGGCAAATAATGACCCGATTCCCTCGCGTTATTGCAATAAACTCAGCTCCGCTAACGCCCTCCCGAGTTTCACATGACTATTAAAACACCTTGACTCCAGGTTATAGAGTAATAAACTTTAGCTTCAATTATGTTCCATTATTCATAATTTTTCATGCTGCTTCCCTGCAATATTTTCAAAGGTACAGAGGGGAAAGGTATGGTTATACACTAAACAGAAGTTGAAGAGTACTCCTATCTACTATTTATGCATGATGAAAGACCAAAACATGACACCACACTGGTTAGGTGTTATGGTGTTGGATTAGGTTTTATGGTAAAACATGCAAGGCTTCACTGGAACTAACCCTGTAAGATATCTATTCGAAGTTCTAATACATTAGCAAGGTGTGCAACAAAACATGAGAGTTTCTGAATGTGGTCTACATTTGAAACTGACCAAGCAGTCAACTTGTGCTTAGCTTATATCTCCTGCACTGAACTGACATAATTATCAACAAGGGTTTCAAGCTTTCAGCTAGAATATTAGTGATATGGATATATAACGTAAGTACCATCAGCATATCTCATAATAATTATGTTTGCTTTGTGTATAATGAATATTCTTAACTGCCCTAATCAACATAATAAGCGTCCTCTCCCTTTAAGCGTTGTTTGTAACTCACAAAATAATAGGCACACCATCTTAAAACTTTCTCTGTGTTAAAGCTTGACAGTTGCATTGAGCATGAGCCTTGTTCCTTATGCCATTAGTAAGATAACTGCATTTCAAGTTTAATCTTGTACTTAAACCATTATCTTTAATTATATATGTTGGCAAGCCAAATTTTTCAAACATTAATTTTGAACACATGGCAAACTTTGTTCTTTTTATAATCTTTAGAATTTAATGGAAAGCCATTTTAATAAGCGGCCACTCTTTTCAATTTCCTAAGCGCACAAGGCACTTAATACGTCATATACAGTAGAAAAAGTACTTGATATAGTATAGTAAAGTATATACAGAGGCTATTATGCATAAATCAAAATTGGAACTCAAGAATGTTCAAGTTTTTGTCATCTAGCGACTCTCAACTTGAAGAATTCAGATGACTACACTCAAATTTGTAAATGATGCCTTCTCGTCAACGTTTTTCCCTCTGGCACAAGGAAAATATGTAATTGAACATATTGAAGTGTCTCTCAATATTACAGAAAAGGCTGAGATTCAGGTATTTCATTTTATCATATCTGTTAAAATTGTGTAGTACGCAGCATTAAAAAGATAAGATTGATATGAAATGCCTTGTAATGACTTTTATTGATATTAAGATTTACAATTAAATCCAGTAAATTTTACCAAATAATTTTAAATTTACCTAAAACTATTTCCCTTTTGTCAATGTGAAGTAAATCTTAAAGACATAATAATCCTTACCGCTACTAAAACCTTTCATTGTAAGTTTGGAAAGCAATAATACCCTCAAACTCTTTGTAATTTACAATAAACAAATGCAAACCAGTTCCTTGGTTATTCTCATTACATACATAGTATATACACATAGTTACTTCGACTACACTTGGACAAAAATCAGATGAATTAATGACAGACAGACGATGTTTAAATGATGATAAAAAATGAGTAGTCTTGTAATCAAGTCAAAAAATGTCAAATCAGCCCTAAGGACATTTTCTTTCCACACATCCTTTTCCTCCTTCGTCATATTCTTGCTTGGAGATCCACATTTGCTGGAAAGATCCTAGAGATGCCAAGATGGACCCACCGATCCAACTACTAAACCTTCTCTCAGCTGTACTCGAAGCTGCAATGATCTTGAGTCTCATACTGGGAGGGGTTTTTGAGCTCAAGTCTCGATTTAGTCTGTCTGTGAAACCTCCGAGAAGTGTGTTTCCACCAACCACGATGACGCTGCTATACAAACTAGGTCGAATGTCAATGTCGCACATGCCTACACTTGTTGTGACGACATGACCCACACCAAGCATGGTATTTCCAGGCACATCTTTGATAATAGACGGATCAAATAGTCCTTCTGTTACTTTGAACCTCTCTGCACCAAAGTCCTGGTTATAACCGTTAGGGAACTCATAATGAGTGGTTGGCATGCTGTCCGCAGTTTCCTGATCATACGAGGAATCAGAAACTTGGAGAACCGATGCTGCATAATCCTGAAGCACATCTTTTACCATGTAGTTCTGAAACGATTTGGTGACATTTGGCACTTCTTTTTTCTGCCAGTTTGCCTTAGAGCTTTCTTTTACTTCTTCTTTTGATTTGATTAGGTAAGGAGGAACAACTTCAATGTCAAGTTCTTCCATGAGCTTCTTGCATTCTACTGTGATGAAATCTCCAGCCAATGGTGACTTGACAATGCCATGTTGCAAGACATAGCCATCATAAACAGGAACGGCAGAAGTATGGGTTGCACCACTATCAAGAATTAAAGCTGTTGATCTGCCATTTGCGAATGCTGACAGCACTGAATTTTTACACAGAAAAAATGCAGGGACATTGTATTTTTCAAACATGATTTCGGTAAGTCTTTCTCTCTTTGCTTTACTATTCCATGCAGGTTCTGACATCATTACAGGGTGAAATTGTGCTTCTGTTTTGATGTGTTTACTGTAAGTATAATCCATCACCTTCTCAAACACATCCCAGTTCTCTACCATTCCATCCTTGAGAAAACTGACAATATCCATTCCCTTCCTTGGAACTTTTAGATTAACAGTGTCTATATAGTACTTCCTGTCTGCCTGACTCGCTGGTTTCGTAGCATCATCTTCCATTTCCATGGCAGCTTCAATTTCTTCCATTACACCAATGTTGCTTGGAATTTCAGCTTTTGGCGTGTCTTCACCGGCGAATCCCGCGCGGATCGAATATGTCCCAAAATCAAAAACAAGCGCCCCAACCTCATCTCCTCCGTATACACCGCCACTCATTATGAAAATTATGCGCTTTGTTTGTTATTAAATACTTGATATTACCACGAAATATTGACGAGTTTATCGTCAAAATGAAAACACGCTAACCGGTGCTTTGTCCCACGCTTCCGGTGAGGGTGACAGAGTTATGTCCCTTGAGTTGCATTTAAGCGAATGTTTATGTGCAAATAAGAAATAAAAAACTTTACCTTTAATATATAGCTGAGGCTACAAATATACATATTTTTACTAAGGCTGAAAACTCTATGATTCTAATAATTAAATGATACCACACCCGAGGCAGATATTGGAACAATGTATTTATGCATGAAATTGACTTGAAAGATGTCTTTAGCTACTACAGGAACTGCACAAAGTACTGTTAACTCTGATACTTTCAATATAGATTTATTAATGACTAAAGTATACAAAGAAAGAATTTTTAAAATGAAGTAAGTTGATGGTGTTGCATATGTTTTCTGTAAGAATACCCAAAAAGATATATATGTATTACATGTGTGTTTTCAATGTTTGTGTTTTTTAAATATAGGAATAAAATTGAAATAATTATGAATGACAACCTCAAAACCAAGTCGACACTTTCAAAATTCGATGTAATGTTTGGATTTTTCTCACAAAACCAAGTCATGATTATAATTTACTGATTTATTGAAGCAATCATGAAATACTAAATTATAACAAATTCACTCTGTCCATTATCAAACCTATACCAGAACTACCTCCAATATGCCAATATCACTACTTCAGGGTTATTGGTTTGCTTTTGGTTGTATCAATTTTTAAAATTCATATTTTCCAAAATGAATTCTTCAATATTTTTTTTATTTCTTTCATTTGAATATATAGTTTTACCTTCTATTTGGCAAAATGAATTCTTTAAGATTTTTTGTTTACTTTCAGTTGTATCCGTTTTTCACATACATAACTGTCTACTGCAATCATGAGGGGTTTATTGTCATGTGATTTACATGATGCTAGAAATGTAATAAAAACGATATTTAAAGAATATATCGTTAGTGTTACTTAGATTCGAATTTCGATAAAAAAATGGAAACAAAAACCCCCAAAAGATTACAATATAACAACTTATCCGTCACGCACACCTGGGTGTATAATTAATGATGAAATAGATAAGTATAGAATGTTACCCAAGAGTCTTCTGATATAAGTTATATCATCAGTCGTTGATAAGTAACACTATTCCCGTGCAAGTGTCGGATAATCATTGTTAGGCTACTTTAATGCACTCGTGTGCAATTATTTGATACGAGAAGGCTCCTAACGAGCAAGAAATAATTTCATATCCTTGAAAGGTTTTCTAGAAATGGAACAAACAAGAATTTAAGTTCATACGATCTAGCAGTTGATGTGTAGAAATCGAGATTTTACTATTACTATTAACGACATGACATGCTCCGTGTTTTGTTGTCTCGGCACTGCTGAGAGCCGAGAAGGTTCTGCATGGCGTTTGCAAACAAGCGCTCTTTCCCAACTAATAAGCCGGGGACGATACCGATGTAGGTCTCAGTAAGGGCGTATATGTTTTTATTGCTAAAATCTAGTCAATGAAATAGTTTAATAATTTACTGTTCCATAATATTCTTTTCTTCGCGCACTTAATTTCATATGTGTAGGCAGTTAAATCTAGACTTACCGAATGGTGACCTAGACTTTATTATATACCCATGTAAACTTAGGATAGTAATACAAGGGTGCAATACGGAATCCGTCTTCAAATTCCGTATTGCACTCGAGATTCCGTATTGCACCCCTGCCGGTTCTACTTTTTCTGAACCTTGGGACTTCCCGGATTTCCCCGAAGCAGCTATTTATAGATATACATTTAGGTCATTGGGATTCCCAGTTTGCGAGAGTTGCGCAAAAGCTTTATAAAACAAGATTGTCATTTCGAAATGATTTGATTACAAGTATAAACAAATACCATGAACCATGAAAATCAGCAGCAAAAGCGTAGACGTGTTATCTTCAACAGTGACTCCGACTAACTGACGGCGCGAGCCAATATGACGACAACGTATTTGAAAATTTTGAAAATGACCTTGAACTTTAAAAGTTACTGATTTCTACACGATTGTTTATAAACAAAATAGCTTGATCATTGTTTGCTTTATCATATTAAATCAATTGTGAACTTGATCAAAATATCTTTCATTTTATCTATTTGTTGTTATCGTAAGATGTGAAAGTCGGACTTGCTATACTTGACGTCATGCGGAGGAATGTGGCATTCAGGTCAATTGCGTTATTCGGTCATCGGCGTACTAATACCAATGTCAAGGTAACCTCAACGCGGAAGTATGTATGGCGTGAAAATGTGTATTGCTACGCAACCTTTTATTTTTTATAAAACATATTTTTATTAATTAAGATCGGGTATATAATAAATATAGAACGTCATACTAGTGCATTTTGATGTTTTGTATTGAACTCGAAAATGTCATGGGAGCATAGAAACAACTCGTTCTTCGAACTCGTTGTTTCTCTGCTCCCATGACATCTTCTCGTTCAATACAAAACATCAAAATGCACTAGTATGACGTTCTATATATGTATTAAAGGGTCCTAATAAACTCACAGTCATGAATCAGGAGTAATACTTTTATGGCCAGTCTTGCGGATCAGATTGTTTTCAAATATCATTGTTCCGAGTTTTTTCAGCGAGAGTGCCAAAATTTCATTTCAACAACGCTTCGTGTAGTTTTTCTAGATAAGATGCATGCATGAGAGTTAAATGAAATGAGCATAAATAAAAACAACAATAAAATGTAAAAGGTTTTATCTTAACATATGACGTATATTGGGTTTAAATATGCTTTTCAAGAAATGAGTTAGAAGAATTTTTTAAGACATGCTAGATCTATTGACTATCATTATTATTCATCGTAAAAGACAAAACCGTTTCCGACATCACTTGTTCCTATCACCACAACGCAACTAGTATAAGTTTGGCGCTAGACGGCGCTAAGGCTTTTCTATCAGACCGCAGGTGGCGGGGAGATAAAATGCGAGTGAGCTTGACAGTGGCTCAGTGTAAACAAATCCATTTGAGATAGGCCTGGCCTATTTCATTCTTTTTATCATGAAACTTTTACTTATGACATTTCCTCAAATTCTTTCCTCTATTTTTTTCAATTTGTTTTGTTTTACCAAAAACAAATGGTAAAAGTTACCAGCTTTTTAGTGAGTTTAAGTTGTTGATAAATCAGTAATTAATGAAATGTCAGTTTACCAACATGTTATTATTGAAATATGATTGTAACCAGACTCATCAATTTATATTTTTTATTATTTGATACTTAGAAATCTACATTGATTACATCAGGGAGATTTAAATTTGGTAAGAATATCTTAAATTACTATAAAAAAAATTTCAAAGGGTGACTCCCTATAATCACAGGTAGCCTACTGATTTCTAAAGTAATCAGAAAACTTGAAAAATATAAAGCCCAAAAAAAGTCAGATGTTATATTAATGTCAAATTAAATGTGAAATACAAGAATTTACTAATTAGGCATTTGTATCTTTAAAATAATGTATCAGTGGCAGTACCAATCAAATAGGGGAGGGAAAGAGGGCTGTTAATTAAGGAAGTCAAGGATCAACCAAGAATATAAATGTCGTATATCAAATGCTTATCAGCAACCAATTGAAAGTTATTTCAAAGGTTATAGTTTTTTGCAATCACCCCAATCAGACAGGACAGTGAAAAACAATAAGCCGCCGATGAATATTCCATTCCAGAGGAATTAGTTTTATGAAATGAAATCATAATACATAAGCATTAAAATACATCCTTCATTACATATAAAGTTTGCTAGATCCAGCTGGAGCTGACAGGTTTCACCATAAAGTAGACCTAAATGATGTAAATGGCTTTCTTCCCACTATGATACTTACTGGTGGGAAGTGTGTGCTTTGAATGCCTTAAATGGCTTAACAAAATGATGAGCAGAACTAAACCTGACCCTACTTATTTTCATTTCTCCATCTTTAACACTCTTATCTGTTAATTAGATATTAGAAATTGATAAGTAATAATCAAGTAAATCACAAGTTTCATGATAATCATACCAATTATTCCACGGCCAAGATCCTGTACAAAATGTATGAATGAAATAAACATGATGGCCTCCTCCCAGTGTAAATAAACTCCTTCCAAGTACATACTTCAGAGGCTCACATGCTCATGTTTGACTATTAATACAAACTACAACTGACCCAACTGAATAACCCCCTACCCTGACTATAACTCGCCTTGCATGCTGATAGTTATAAGTTTACCTCTGAATGCCCGGAGAAAAATAAACATCACAAAACTTCCCTCAACTTCACTGCTGTACAATCAAAGACTATATCTGCCTGGGGCATTTAATCTAGTCTGTAGGCCAGACCCTGAAATAAGTAAGAAGCCTAAGCAAGTCTATGAAAGACTCAAGAGCTTAATTTCAGACCCAGGCCTGTATTCCCACCGGTTCCAAAAATACCTTCTCCCTAGCCTTGCTGAGTCTCTTATAGAAAAATATACATGAGGGAAGAGGGTCATTCAAATCAACTGATTCTAGTAAACTTAGTGCAGTAAATACCAGTATACTAGACTTGCTGAACTTCTGGGGAATTCATCTGATTATACCATTCGTACCAATAGACTGAGTTAAAGGTATGACAGATAAAAGATTTAGTTAATGAGATATTTGAAGCCAAAACCAAAATTTTGTTTCCCCCTTTAAGCGCATTATCTTTCTTTCTTTTCATTTATTTTACCTTGATTTGCAATTAAATAGCCATAGTCTTTCTAGTGATTTCTAGACTGTATAAAAGGTTCCCTTAAGATATTATCCATGTGCAGGAGACTCTTGTCATATCTTTTCTCCATGTTTTGGGGACCAGGGTCTAAAGAGATTTAAACATCTTTCGAGTGGTCATTAAACCATTGAAAACAGCGTCTGTTTAGCATTTTGTAGACTAAATGACGAATCCTGAGATGGGTTGAAGGAGTTCAAACTTCCCCCTTTTGGATTTAAAATTAAAAAATAACCATAAAATGGGTGAACCCACCTCTCCCCTACTTTTCAAAAGGTGAACCCTCCTTCAAAATTTCTGGATCTGCCACTGAGAATAAGATGACTTCACCTGCTGTTGTTTCTCCCTCTTTATTAAAACTCCTTATAGTCTCCTCTTTACCAGTTCTATCAAACCAGCTTGAAGCTTGTTAAGTTTATTCATGATTTATGTAATTTCTGAGAGTATTTGAAATTTTAGTCCTCTTCAAAGAATAATTAAGGTTATTTTAGGGAACTTTTTCATGCATTTAAATCCCACAAAGCTTAATTGATTTAGTCACAAACATTAGTTTCCGAGGATACTTAGATTTTCAGATAGAGCGTCTATTCATAAATGATGATAATATTCTATGTGCCAAATAAGTTTCATTCTCTTCCATAGTTTGAAATAATAGTTTAAGTTACCTCTCAGTAAGTCTATCCAGGCTTTAGCATGCTTTGATGTAGTTTTCAGGACTTTGTTATTCGTTGTGTCACTGATGTGTAGGGTGAAGTGGAACAATGAATAGAGTCCACAGTGAATATTTTTCTATTTACATAACAATGTCCCTGTGCCTCTGAAAGTCGAATTTGTATTAGTGCAGGAAATATTATGTTGAGGTTTGTGGAAATATTCATGTCATGGGAAAGTCACTTGTATTCTATATGTTGCATTTAAAGGAACTTTAGTAAACTATTTAAAAATAATTTATTTGTTCAAATCTTCCCCATTTGTTTATGTAAATATATTTTATTCAGAGGGTACAACATCTCATTACTCCAACCCATTATTTGTAGTCTTGCAATGAGGTGTCAAATATCAAGTGATAACAATGTGTCACTAATAAGTGTTATTCATCTAATTTGAGTTAGGAAAAATAACTTAATTAAATTTTGCATGTTTAAGAAATCCTTTTAGTAATTCAAAAGTATTGTTTTACAATTGGTAACATTTTTTTTTCCTTTTTGTGAGTGGCCTCCATTTCCCTCCAAAAATGTGTTAGTGCCTTTAAGTGCAATGAAATATACACCAAATACAGCTTAAAGGGGTGTAAGTTACAATACCCACTAACAATGTAAATTGTTTTGTCATGCAGTCGCATCACAAGTGCAATATATTTAGAATCTAGTAACTACATTGTCGATACTTATGAATGATGCAATTCTCATTGAGTTTATCTGTTATCTGTATTTAGCAGAATAAAAATGATAAGCATGAGCTAATCTCATTGCATTTTCATCTCTGAACTTACATGTGATCTACGCCAAAGTCATTTGCCTGGTCGGACTTGTGGCTCACCAATTAATATGGGTAGGGCTGTTTGAAATTCATTTTCAAGGGCGCGAGTACATGCGTAGATTTGAAAACTGTCATGTGAGTGATGAACTATTTGCCTTGTGTGCATAAAAAATTGCCTTACAAAATTGAGACAATGACATTAAATAGTAATGAAATAAAAACACCAAATACATTCAAAAGAGGTGTAAGTTACTATAACTCATCTTTAATGTAAATTCTTATGCAGCAGACTTTATAATAAGGGTCATGTTGACTTAAAGGAAAGCAGTAATTGTTGTAGACTGGCTTTGGGGTCAAGGACTGCCAATATGAAAATGCACATTGCTTAATGATTTTCAATTATTGCCAAGGATTGGGGTAGGGGGATAAGAGTTTTGTGCTTTCTAAATCCCTTTATGTTTGATGGTGTTAGTTATACAAACCTTACAGTATCATGGCGAGCACAGCTATTAGCTGAGATGTCCTAGCATACTCATCAAGTCAATTCACTTTGTTGTCCAGCCATATAGGACTGTTTGATTAAAAACCTATCCACAATTCAGATATGAGGAATGAGAACCCTTTTTACAGACAGAGTCTCTAAAGTTAACAAAACTGACAATAACAGGTCAAACATTAAATCTTTTAGAGAGATATTAATCTAAATTACTACAAACTCTGAATGGTTCCATGCAAGGGGCATCTATATTCTCATTTTGCATTAAGTCTGTCTGTGTCTGTGTCTATCAGTGCTTTCTGCTACATATTGGACTCATGTTTGAATTGCGTTATGTCTGAAAATGGAACACAATAATCAAAATAAGCTATGTCTCCTGCCAAGTCAGAAAAGTATCCAATATATTGATAAATTTTTATGAAGCTTTATTCTTAAGAAATCTTTCAGCATCCAATCTTCTTGTGATATAAATTAATCAGTGGTAATAACTTCAGCCTACACAAAAATATTGTTCCACAAACCAAATTTAATTGAGCTTGGTAGTATTGGTTTTCAGTTCTGTCACAAGAAATTTGAAAGACACCTTTCCATAGAAAAAGCGGAAACTCCTTCCAAAGCAGTTGAAAATATGAGCTAATGAGTCTGTACAAAATGTTCACCTTTCTAGGCCTCTTGCTTCTGGAGGAAAAGATGAAAATAGGTTTTTATGGTGTGGCCCCTCTTGCCCTTAGGGTCACAGGGTCACCAAACCTATAAATTATAATCCCCATCACATAAGGAGTCTGTTCACATGGTTTCAGCTTTCCTGGTCTCTTGCTTTTGGATAAGATGATGAATATGGATTTTTAGGGCATGGTCTATGAATTAGAATCCTTATCAGCTAAGGAGTCTGTTCACAAGGTTTCAGATTTCTAAGCCTTTTGCTTCTAGAGAAGAAAATGAAAATAGGTTGTTAGGGTATGGCTTCTCTCAGGGTCACATGGTCACCAAATCTATCAATCAAAATCCCAATCAGCTAAGGAATCTATTTACATGGTTTCAGCTTTCTAGGCCTTATGCCTCTGGAGATGATTAAAATAGGTTTGAAGAGCTTGTTTCCTTTGACCATAATGAGGGGTCACAGGGCCACCAAACCTATAAATTAGAATCCGAATGAGCTAAGGATTCCTCTTTACAAAAGATTCAGCTTTCTAGGCCTCTAACTCCTGGAGAAGATGAAAATAGATTATTTATTTTCTCTTGTTTTAAGATTACAATCCTGTTTAAAGAGTTAAAAGTTCTTAAGCAATTTTATGTTGATGATGCAGTATCAGACTGAACTTTTCCATTTGTAGTTGTTATTTATACTGAACAACTATACTAGAGTTCCCAAAGGTGTTCAAGGTATGGTCTTTTATTATGTTTTCAATGGTGAAATATGCCATTTATTAGTGAAAATAAAATCCGTATTTTCACTGAGTGAAATAATAATGGTATCCTACTCAGTGAAATAACGCAACAATCATATGACGTCATCTGTGACGTCAAGAAACAATTTAATGACGTCATGCAACGGCCGCGCTAGCGAAGGGATTTAGCTACTCCATTCATATAGTTAAGGTCAATTACGGGGTTTTTGGAAACATAATAAATAGAACATTTGACATTTCTCGTCGAATACCATGTATATCTCATCTCGTGAAGTAGAAAATCATATATTTACACTCGTGGCTGCGCCACTCGTGAAAATATCATTTCTACTTCACTCGATGAGATATTCATGGTATTCGACGAGAAATGTCAAATATCCTCTATATATATACTGAACACCAATAGAAACACACATCAAGAAGGTGTGTTGGAATTATTACGTATTTTGTTAAATAAATATTTTTCTTCTCTTTATTCTGGTTTGGGTCATTTTGAAAAATAAAAGCCATTTACAATTAAACCATATCAGTCATCTGTTTTAACAACATTTCCAATAATAATTATGAAGATGAAGATTTTGTGTTTCTTTAGGTTTTCACTATACATTCTTTCAAACATCTAATTTAACTTTTTGACAGAAATTTATCAATTCCTAACGATAATACCAATAAGGTTATTTTCAAAATGCTCTAATTCTCAAGATGATCACGAGTTTGATGTATTCCATACATCTTCAAACCAGAATAAAAGCCTGATTTCATAGTCAAAGTTAAAAGACTGACTAAAATAAATGGTTGATATCTTCTTTAGTCATTGGATGTTTTATATCATTCAAGCTAAAGCAGGGGTTAAACAGAAATTTGTGTAAAGAATACAAAATACATTTTGATATATGATAATTTACTCTTTACCCACTTAATTCTTGTAAACGTGTCCATTCTGATTGCTCATATTGGTTTGGTAACAATCTCTTGTTGATGTCAGATCATGCCAAGAAAAAAACCCAACATATTAATAGTTTTTTCACAATTGCATTGATATCAATTATGACACCAATATCATTGCACCCTTCATATGTGTCCTGTTTCATACAAGTTGGATACAGTTTTTATTCATATTTAATCATTTAACTTCTTTTTTTCAAATTCTTTCATCTTCAAACATCCAGATCCTGTTGACTGCCCATCATTGTTCGGATCTCTTTCAGAAATGTTCTGCAAAATAAATTACATGGTCAGATTTGTAACTTCAGTAATATGAATTTCAAAGGAACCCCTAGATAAATTTTATAATATAATTTGAGTTATTATTGATTGGGCAATATTTTAGCCATTAACGGGCAAGATGTTGAGGTGTAAGCAAAAAAGATTTGCAATTGTTAGGCATATCTCAATAATTCAAATATTCCCATATCCGCTGAGATAATGTTTGCTGAACACTTAACAGTAACTAAAAATTTTGAGAAAAATTGTGTCGGAGATCATTGAACTTTTTTTAACCTAACGGCATCCACCTCCTACAGGGTATTCTCTCCGCTAGGCTACTACAAACCCCTTTCCAAGACAGCTTTTGCAGCTGGTTATTAAGGTTTTATATATATATAGCATGTACTTTTCAGCCAATGAGAGTCAGGGGATTGCAGTTATAAAATGAAATGAAGCAGGTGGAGTGAGTAGTACCTGGACTCCTCATCATCCTCGTCTAGTTTCAGTGCCAGGATGTCCACGCTGCGCTGGAGTGTCTCCTCACATTGCTGCACATGCTTTGTCATCTGCTGGCCTGAGCGGAAATATAGCACACATTGTTCAATAATGGATGCAAGTCAAAAACTGTGTTGAAAAAAACAAGTTCTATGGAGTGTAAACTTCTTCATTCATAAATGTGATGTGTAGCTACTGCCATCAATATTAAGCAAAGTTTTCTTAAAAATAGTAATTACGACATAAGGTAAAGGAAAATATAGTGATTTATTTGCTGACTGCAAAACCATTGACTGATCACAGGATTTCTGAAGAGCCAAATGAAGGAATATTTCAGTATTTGGAAAAAGGCCAGAAAAGTATACACCTGGATTGTGAAATAGTATGTCGTGGACACTCATTTAAAATCCTCTATATATTTCACCTACTTAAACTTGAATATCTCACCTTTTGTTTTCGATATGGCTTTAAGGAGATGGAGACAGCCATTTGCATGGTGGAGGTCTGGTAGACTTCCTGACTCCATGAAGTCGTTCAGCACTTGCAGGAAGTAACTAAAACAATAACAAGCAATAACTCCATTTACATTCATACAAGACATTCTTAATTAGCTACTTGAAATCTAAAAATAAACCAACAAGTTATCGAGAAAACTATTTACTTCTAACCTGCCAATGACGACAGCTGGAATTATTGGCTCTGTAGTTTATCAGGCCTGCAATTTTTATCAACAAAAATAACAGCATAACTGATTTCCATGAGACTAAAATAAAACCAGAAGATCAAATAGGTTCAGATCATTTGACTGAAACAAATTGACACTAAAATTCCTGAATACTTGTAAATGAAGAAAATGGGAATACTGACTGAAGTCGTGACTTTGGCGTTGAGAGGATCTTCATTAGGAGCCCAGAGAGGGGAGGTAAACTAGTGATGTCCACCGGTTCATCGAGGGACTCCTGAAATATACACGCATCACTAAACAGACTTCTCTTGTACAACATATACCAGCCTTCAAACTAATCAAAACATGTTTTATATTACTAAATTGATCATAATTAAAAATAATAAATATCTGATATTATTGTTGGATACCAAATTAAACAATAGTTGCACGTTTGTAAATAAATGCTTGATCTTAAATAATTGTGATTGGCCAAAAAAAAAGAATTGTTGTTTGACTCTTAGTTAAAATGGAGCATTAAATAAATGATTATCAAAAAGCATAAAAGTCTATGAATTGATTTGAATAAGACATGCTTGGGATAAAAACTTCAATTATTTATCATTTAACATTCGGGTTACTACTTGTGGCCAGTACTGTTATCAACATAATTTTCTTGCAAACCTTATGCACAACAATGACAAGTATTTTGGGTAGTTACTCCCTTTAAAGGTTTTTCTAATTATTTGAACCCTTTTAAAATTTTAAATAAAATTGTACCTTCACATATAGGCTATTAAGTTGATCGTGGTTAAGGTTCATTTGGTATAATGCGTAAGTGCTCTCACCTTTCTGCTGGCATGGTTTAGTTCTGCCACTATTGCCATGAGGTTTGCGGTCATGAGGTCTTCCACGTAAGGATAGGAACAACCGCTCTTCATTGTCGTGCTGAAGATCTCCGTCAGCTGTGGCTTGATACTGGTGAGGACCTGAAAGTAAACAGGACAATTGTTACACATAAAAGGAACTTTGTTAATGATTGTCCTATGTTAGATATATGTGATATATTTGATAGTTGTTAACAAAAACTTGTTTTTGATTGTGTGCAATGTAATCCTGTTGAGGGGTCTAGCTTCTATTTACTGCCATTGTTAACTTTTATCTTGACAAAGTTCAGTGGCATTTTCTTGTCGTTCGAAACAGTTTTTGAAAAAAAGCAGTGCAACTTAGTGCATTCACAGCCAGCTCCATCATTAATTTCTATGCAAACTCTGTTCTAAAACGGGTTATTCTCGAATTCTCTGAGGGTTCCCCAAGGGACAAAATATTGCAACCTAAACTACCTTGCAATATTACCGCCAATGGAAACACTGCATGCATTGATAACATATTTGTTGTCACACAGGTAGGCATACACAATCATGCAGTTGCTAAAAAAGGTGAATGTATTGTGGAGAAGACTCAGAGTGCAAAGAGTATATGTTAATAAAGTTTAGCTTGCCGAAAGCATATAGAAATAACTGAGGCGGTTTGAATGATATCTTTTAAAAAAGTATCGCTGATTCCATCCAATCAGGATTCAACATTTCTAGACTGAGAAACATTCTCATTAGGACAGACGTATAGGAACTTAAGATAAAGCTTTCTCTGTTGGGAAAGAATGAGTGCATTAGGAACAACAAAGTTTTACAGTCTGTAATAGCTTATGATTCATAACGTACTTAGACAGGCCTACCAAGGTAACGGATCAAATAACCTCCAAATGGAACAAATAACCGCATGAATGGATTAGATAACCTCAAAAACGGTACTAATAACCTCGTCAGCGGTATTAATAACCTCAAAACGGAGCGAATAACCTCAAAACGGATTCAATAACCTCGATTTGCGCAGCGCATCCCTACGATCTACCCAGTTTGAGTGAAGGAGCCCAGTCTTTTGTTTATGTTTACGCCTGCGGCTCTCATTTTGCCTGATAAAAAAAAAACAATTTAAAGGTATTTAGGCCTACTTGAATCCAAAAGGTACGGTAATCTAATGATGATTTGGTCACCGACACAATAATTTTACTAAAATTTGGAAATATGTATTGTGGTTACGAGAATCAAGAATAGGCATATCTATATTTGCAAATGGTGAAATAAATGAATGAACCAGATGTATCTAAAAAGTTTTAAAAAATCGAAATATCAAACTACATTTTCTTCGAAGTTCGCTGGTTTGAAGTCTGCCTAAATTGAAAAAAAAAAATTTTTCTTTATAAAGTATTGCCCGTTTGGCTTGTACTTTTGTTTATGAACAGCTGGATAGTCAATGATGAGACATGTGACATGGAAAATTCAGGATTCTATATGTGTTGAATGTAACATTTTACTACAAATATAAGAACTAACTCCAAAAAAAAAATGTTTACGCAAAATATAAGGAGGATATCAAAAGGTTTAGAATTTTTTAAAAAATCTTGTTTCATCATAAAGATAGAATATAGTTAAGTACAATGTTGACATTGTTCCGATATAACCAAACTTGAATATTATCAAAAGATTTAATATTTTTAGAATACCAATTTCTCTGAATGAATTATTTTTCTTTCTAAATATTGTTATTTTTCTTTTTTTCCCTGATATTAATCAAATTAAGCTAGTGTCGATGAATGAAATAAAAAATACTAAATATTCCAAATCGGAGTAGGCTGTTTATCAATAATTTTTAAAAAAATATTTTTTACATCATTTTGTTCAGAATGAAATTTTGTACCAGAAAATAATTAAGGTGCATGACTGGGAGTTCGGTCCAGCAAGCAAGGACTGCTTATGCATTGAAAATGAGAGAAAAAAATCAAGGCAATTCGAAGCAATGGAAAATTCGTGCTGATAGTATTTCATACAAATTAACGTATCAATCGTTATAAACTTAACCCGGAAGTGTAGGAAATCTATTCAGCTTTATATGTTCTAAATGCAATATTAGTTTATAACATCGATTATATCTATATCATCTAACGTCCATCTCTCATTGTAATCGCCAAAACAGGAATCATATGTCTAAACGATCCCTGGCCAAACAAACCGGATCAAAAAGTCTGTATCAGTTACACCACACAGAGATCTTCAAATCAAGATATTGAGAAATTATTTTCATATTGTACAAATTCCATTTAAAACTAAAGAGAGAATACATTTTTGCAGCTGAGAGTTGAAGGATTTATTTACTTTTAATCTCGAATAGTCGTGAAATACAATCTACACACTTGTGACATCAGCTACGGAACGCATCGGGGAAAGTGTCAACAACTCACTTGATGTCTGCGCCGGTCATCATCAGACCCATATTTTGTTTGTTATTATTTTTTTAATTGAGCACAAATATAATCTTATTTGATGTTTGAAATTTACAAATTTTCATGAATGTAAAAAAAAACGCGTGATATTTACATAATATAAACAAATTATTTGATATAATCCCCATAACATGTCCCTTCTCATTTGCAATCATTATTGAGAATTAACACTTGGGATTTTGTTTGAAAACGGATCAACTTCTATGAAGGACAACATTCCAAACTAAAAATAGTGAACAACAAGACCTCTACAATTATAATCGTACAATAAAATTATATTTACACGATAAATAAATTTGTGATCTACGATTTTAGTGCGTGTGTAGCAAAAGTCAAATTCGCCGCAATACAAACTCAACTAAAACTATCGATCGATTACAGTCTCACGTCACATCCAACACGGTTCATGCATGCGAACTCAGTTACGATTTAATTTTTTGATTATCTGGTGGTAAATGTCTTCTAGTTTGATTGTAGGGCTATATGAAAATAACATCAACATTTGACAAAATCTACTCACGGATTTTATTCGTGACCGAATCCTGTTACGCGATGGCTTGGTCTACATATTATGCAAATTATGACCTCATAGGGTCAAAGACAGTGAATGGAACACCGCGGTTAAGATAAAATTACGACATTATGATGATTTATTTTTGATTTATGGGGGGAAATTTCACTGCTAGTGTAACTTTGTTGACAGCCGCTGGCGTAAACATAAACGAAAGACTGGGCTCCTTCACTCAAACTGGGTAGATCGTAGGGATGCGCTGCGCAAATCGAGGTTATTGAATCCGTTTTGAGGTTATTCGTTCCGTTTTGAGGTTATTAATACCGCTGACGAGGTTATTAGTACCGTTTTTGAGGTTATCTAATCCATTCATGCGGTTATTTGTTCCATTTGGAGGTTATTTGATCCGTTACCTTGGTAGGCCTGTTAGATATTAACAACAAGCATGATTTCCATGTGAATGGTGTGAGACACTCAAAGTATCAGACCATGAGCAATAGACCATGTAGACGTTACAGTTTAATCACAAAGAGTTCAGTATGTACAGACATAAAGGGAAGTAACTTTAAATTTCTGTTGCATCAGACATGCGAAAAAAATTTCAGTATTATAAATGCTATGGTTGTTGGTGAATTTAAGGCTTTTTAAGGCTTTTTAAAGCTATTTGTTCATTTTCCAGACTTTTAAGGATAAAATATGATTTAAAGGCCAAGTGCCCTAATTCTAGGCTTGTACGAACCCTTTCGAACCACAAACTCACCTCTGTGCAAGTCTGGCGATGATGCTTGATGTAGTTGGCGAGACTCACATACACCTTCCCAATGAAGTTGGGTATGAGCATCATGAGCTGTCCCTCAGCATTTGTCTCACGGTCAAGTGTCCGCCTAGCGTCCGCCACCCACTGGAGACAGGTCATTACACTATCCACCAGGCGCAGGGAGGAATCTGGAGGACAGTGTGTATTAAATATTTTAGCACAAATGTGGCAGAAACAGCATTGGCAACATTTTATGCTGATATAGTTCAATGTTCAGTTGTGTATACTGGCCATTTGTAGTTATATTTGTAAATGTTCATATTGGGAATAATGACATAACACACATACTGATAACAGATCAATCAAAGAAATAACAAAATCTCTAATTATTTTGTCCAGTATTAGATTACAATGAAATCAGCAAATCACAAAGAAAAAACACCTAGTGTCTATATCTTTGACAACTAACTATAGTCAAAATTTAAATCTGGCACATCTTTGACATTAGAGAAGGACAATTCTATTCAACACGGGGCAAAAACTTTTACACCATAACCTACCTTGTTCCAAACAAGAGATGCACAACTTAGCGGCCGCTGATGTGAAATCCTTATCAGCAGATCCCACCATCATCAGGTGCCAACTCATCTTCAGAATAACCTGGAAAGATATTGAAGTAGCATCAGTTTGTAACATTAATTCAAATCAATTATCATTTTTTATAATCAGGCACTGTCACAATTTATCCTCCATGTGATATGAAAGAATGACCAGTTGGTGTTTAAAAGCGTTTTACCAAGTGTCCTTAATAGATCCCTGATATGCATATTTTCAGTCATTGGCAAATCTAATATTGTTCCCTTTGTTAATGAGTTGTGATCCCCATACATTGGATACACAGCATGGTTTGGAAGTCAACAGGTGAAGGACTTACTGGAAGTAACTGAAGATATCTGTCTTATATTGACAAATACCATGTTTATCTCTCAGAGTTAAATAGAAAAATAGGTATCTCATAACTAACTGCCGCTGTGGCTAGAGGGTTTATTTCACAAGTAGAAAATAGTATTTTGCTTTCAACATGATAAAAAACATTCTCTTCTCCAAATTCGATGTTAACAAGATGAGGCATTTAACTTTGAAGTTCTAGCAGGGAGAATAGCTGCAACACAATGTGCCCCCAAATTTATAAATGATTCCTCCTTGCAGAACACATCTTATTTTTCATCCACTGAAATAGTTAGCAAGCATACAAAATGGTATAAAGTCTTATTGATATATTTTTTGGTTGACAGATGGATGACTAAGTTGATCAGTAATGACATCAATTCAAAATTAATGATGAAAAAATCATGGATCCAACTTATATAATGTATGTAGCGGCCATGCTTTTACTTAACTTACCTCAATCGTCTTGAAAGCCAAGTCACCATCACAACGTGACCTCTTGACCCCTGACTCTGTGGTCTGACCTTTCAACTGAGGAACAAGGTCACTCTGCGCCCAGGATATTAAGTCTGTAAACATAGGTTTGGGATTTGTTTCCTCCTGAAAGATAATGAGATTTTTATTAATGTTTTTTTTTTCTATTGAAATGAAGATGTTTACTAAATCATTTACCATATTTGAAATGGATTAAATAAATAGATCATTATAGCTAACATGAAGTCAATGCATGAAGTATTGAATTGAAGATACAATATATATATAATATTTATAATGTAAGTAAGGACAGTTGCTAGTCTACTGTAACCGGAATATTATACGATCTAAACTCTTGGAAAGTTCCAGGAACGTTACATACAACATTATACACATTAGATAACATAATTTATCAGGGCATATCCTACAACATTCCTCAGAGTAATGTCTTGCTGGATGATCAGCTGTTAGAAAGACATATAAACAAAATGTATTTGGGAAATAAAGTGAAATGTCCTACATGTTTGTGTATCAACAGATACAGTCGGAGGTAGAGGAAGAAAGTCTTCACAACAAAGTCTTCGTTCTTGGCACTTGTTTCACACTCTGCACTATTCATCGACTTCAGGATATCCTGGAACCAAATCATTGGTAGTACATCACTACATGTCACATTTTTTAAGTCTGTCAATGTCATAAGAAATAGATTGAAGTAGACAATGAAATAAATGTAAATCACCAAAGTTGAACTAAGCTGATAAACATTAGTAAAATACATAGTTATTTTGTCCCCATATAGACTTCTTAGCCAACAATCTGAATGGAACCTACAACTCACACCAGTTTAATGTGTGAAGGGAGATAACTCACCACACTGCAATGTATAAAGGAGGAATAACACCCCACTGTCATGTGTAAAGGGGGATAACTCACCAAATGTAAAGAAGGGATAATCGAAAGTGTCAAAAAAGGGGTATAACAAAATGTGTAAACAGATATCAATCACTCATATGTTTAGAAAAATGAGGAATTCACAACACTGTGTGTTAAAGGGGTATATAGCACTACATGCATGATCTGTACACTAAAGGGAGATAACTCACCACACTGCTCTGTAGAGCCTCCATGGTGTCCCTGAGAGCATCGATGTGGTCAAGGAGGATCACCTCCCGACACATGTCTCGTTCCAGGAGCACCTCCAAGTACTCCAGGGCTAGCGGCGGCTCTGGCTTGATGGTTTCCTTCAACATCACACACTTAGCTCCTGCCTTCTTCTTCTGTTGGCCAGATGGAAATTTGAAAATAAATTTATCCACTTACATCACAGCAAAATCACAAAAATATCACATTAGCTCGAGAATTCAATATAAAAGAATTCAACATTGCAATGACTCCTCCACCACGAAAAGTATCAAGCAACACATATTGTGTAGTTTTTTTTTCAGTAAATGGAAGATGGCATTGCACTATAAAAAAGTAAAACAGAAGTTAAGTGATAATAAAATGTCTGTCACAAAGTATGGAGAGAATGTTTTTTGACGGTTAATGACATTCAAGACTTACAAGATTTCAAAAAGTGGTCAGTTTCATGGTTTGGGCTAAGGTGAACATAATTATGTCTACTTCATAATCAAAACAGGCTGGCACAACAGCACATACTTTGTTGATACATAGTAAAAACTAACAGTTTTTTGCTTGGAACTCATTGTGATAAAGAAGTTCTTGGTGTCAATGATAATATACTTCCTGCTGTCAAAGAATAATAATAAATAAATGATAATAAAGCTCATGGTGTCAATAATAATAATAAATAAATAAATGATAATACACCTTTTGGTGTCAATGATAATAAACTTCCTGGTGTCAATGATAATAAAGCCCATGGTTTCAATGATAATACAGATCTTGGTGTCAATGATAATAAATCACTTGGTCAATGACAATAAACGTCTTGATGTCAATGATAATAAACCACTTAATGTCAATGATAATAAACTTCTTTGAGTCAATGATAATAAACCTCTTGATGTCAGTTATGATAAGGAACTCACTACAACAGATCCGCCAGGTTTGTACTCTGCGATGGTTTTCTCCTCCAGACCAGCTTTGACTGAGGTTTGGATCATCTCCAGGATGGAGTTGCTGAACCTCCACTTGCACATGGTGGCAATGAAGTTCTGTAGGTGGATCTCCCCCATGTGATTATCCATCGTCATGTTGCGTAGCTTTGACATACAGCTCTCACTGTGGGCGAACAGAGGTATGGAGAGTTCTTAAATGTCAATGGATAACATTATCATCTATGAGATCTACTTATTTAACCAATCTTTGGGATATTATGATACTTACTCTGATGACTCAGGTATTTTGATTAGTCTCTGTTACATAATAATTATGATTTACTGTAAGATTGTTTATTTTGCATTAAAATCAAGGTGTTGTCATACGGTATCTAGGCATGTATCTTATCTTTATGAGATATCATGATTTGTGTTGTAGAGTGAAATGTCTGTATCGTGACAGCTCTTCTAAATGTTTCTTTTCATTGTTGAACGGAACAGTGTCTAAAACCAATTTGAATGTCCAATTAACCATAGACGAAACCAATTGACAAATGAAATAAATTTCAATTGGCAACTTAGTATGAGAGAACACAGATACCTAAGAACGGGCACTCGTGTGGATGGGAGGAATCCAGATAGAAGCATGATTGCAGCATAAGCTCTTGGTTCCTGTGGAGACGAAAATAATCAAATTCAAATGATCAAATTGTTACTGTATTTCAAAATCACATTTCTTTCCTATCAGTTATAGGGATAGGTGATCTAAGAATCACAGATATATAAGTATATCAGAATGATAATGCTTTTATAAACTTACCTGAAAGATTTTCAACATCTGAGGGATGATAACACTGTATCTTTTTTGAAGTTCATGACGAACATCTGTGTTTTCAGGCTGAAAAAAATTCAACATTGGATAACACTTACAAAAGTTTTGTCCTCTTATAAAACTTGACATAACTTTCATTAAAACAACAGGTTATAAAGTGATGGCTTTGATATGATACAGGGTTTTCTTGATTGAATCTCAGTGGTTATAAACGATGATTGTCAGATTTTTTAAAAGTGACAGAAACAGGCTGATAAAAAGTTGGAAGGTTTGATTTCCTGCCGCTCAAGGAGACATAGGTTGCAAGGTTGTGCTGTCTCCAAAGGTATTTGATACAAATAAACAAATCAATAAACTCCAAAAGGGGTCCTAGAGCAGTAACATTTAAGGAAAATGATTGAATGGGTCTCATATCAAACACTGATGGTGGATAAGAAATGTAATTGTGAATGGTGTAACCAGATCTTTAAAGCTTTCCTTGTGCTTAGATGAAAAGGAAGACAATGTAATATATGGCACTTAATCTATCACAACACTTGGAAAGCTCAAACGATCCCTTATATTTCAGTGTGTCTCTCAGGGCATCAATGAGCAAACAATGGTCAGGAGGCTGTTACTGGAGGTGAATACTCAACACACTGTGATTACTTGTCTGACTCACAGTGTGAAGCTGAGTAGCGATGGCCTCCCACATGAGATACATGGCCTCCACCAGCCCCATCATGATGTCAGTGTTCTTCAGACTCAGTTCCGAGTCCTCATCTTCATCCTCACTGCCTTGGTCCTGAGAGGACGATACAGGTTACGTAAAACAGTTGTCAGTGTATGAAATTAGTTTGAAACATAACAGATGTATAAGAGAAATTTTTGTATAAACAGCAAACAAAAACAATGAAATATCCAGCATACAATCTAAATCAGTCTATATGAATCCACTCTTGCTATGATCCGAATACCCTGATCTCTTTCAAGCTAAAACCCTCGTATCGCCAGCTATCTAAACATTGCATTCAGCATCAGCGGCATAACACGGATGGAAAAATATGTTAGTTCATGCTAGTAGCTTCAAGCTCCTTAATCAACATTCCATTGGCTGAAAAAATAACAGGTGCCATACGAGGGATTTAGCCTGAAAGAGATCAGTGTATTATGGAGGAGCGAGAGCAAATTCATTTACGCTGATTTAGCAGGATGGCAAACAATGTTAGCTTACTTGGTTTTACTTCATGTACTGTTGATGTGTAGATAGTGCTTAGAAAAGAAAGAGTAGGCATATGAAATACTTCCAATAATTCCATTCTTATATTTTTATCATTTCTTTGAATAGTACTGACAAATTTTTAAGATGAAAAGCCTACTGTTTTCTGGGCGCTGCTTGCATCCTTGGTCTCATTGAGAGAGCTGGTGTTGCTGGCGGTGCTCTCGTTGGCGTCTCCCTCCCCCTGCTGGCTATGTCCTCGCTTGATCAGCACCATCATAACCCGTGACAACAGCGTCAAGTACTTCACTGAAGAAGAATCACACACATGTCACTGGAAAGTTTTTTTTATTCCTGTCGAGAACTCTGCTAGAGGACAACTGGCAGCAGTCACTGACCTTATAAGGTAACCAAGGATTTGAGGATTTACAGAAGGACACCAAGTTGGTCGGAATTTATCAGAATTGTAACAAAAGTTTCGTACTCAAACCTGACACAACAAATTTCTTTCCATGTTACCTGTTACAATGTATTGTGTTTTTTGTGTGTCAGCACTAAAGAATCCTGATTGGTTACAATCAAAGTGACAATCTAGTTACAACTGTCATTATCCCTCATTAAATCTAGAGTTCCCTAATCATGGTTACTGTCACATGCTGCAGTTTACCCTCACTACAAATTAAAGCAGCTAACTAGAAAAGTTTGGCAATGACAGCAAGTTATTTGCCACATGTCTTTCCTATATCTACCTGTTTCATCAAGCTTGATTTCAGCAGGTGCAAACTGGAAGAACCTGCGAGCGGCAGCGGGGTCCTCCTTGATGAGGTGTGTGAGTCGCGACACTTTCTCCTCTGTGCTCTGCTCCACTGGCATGTAGCTGTTGATTAGCAACTTCACAATCTTCCTGCACACGTCCGCTCCATCTTCCTTCAGTCGCGCCAACAGGTGCTCTACTGGCACTATGGTCCAGAACTGGTGTGGACATTTTAATATATAAAGATTAGAAATATATGCCATTTAGAAAATGATTAAATGTTGGATTCAAACCCACAAACTCAGAGTTATTGAAATGGACAAGTTGATAACTTTGATAATAACAAGAACTTAACTATGGCAAAGTGCGTTTTATTTCAGCTTGTTGACTTTTACCACATATTCATCTGTAGTTACCTTGATAGTCCTAATCTTCTTTGCTTTGAGGAGGAGATCGAGCATGGCCTTTCTGACAGTCTCAGAGGTGTCATGCACGTGGTCTCTCATAGAGGGCAGCACATGCTTCAACAGTGGGTGACACAGATGGTTGTCCAGTAATTGGGCCATTCCCTGCAATATCAGTAGACGTATTTGAAAAATGACATACTAAAAAAACCCAATTGAATTCTCATTTCAACAGCTTGACCCACACTTTAGCAAATTTCAATCGCTACGAGTTCAGAGATCATAGATCAATTCATGACAAAATATCATTAATCTCAACCTTAAGAGTTATGTTTGATTCAAATTGGTCAATGAAAAATGAATAAGCAGGTCAAGTGTAAAGAAATGAAATGCAGTTCTCACCCTGACGACTCCGAGCCGCACATCAGTAGAGTTAGCATCGTTGAGATGGTCCTGTAGCAGCTTGGTGATGAAGAGTTTGATGGTTTGGTTGGGCAGCAGCTCCCAGTAGCTGGACATTATCCGACACACCCCCTCCACCGCTATCCTTCTAGCTACAGGGTAGTCGTCGTACAGAGCACTCTGCAGCCAGTGGATGGTGATACGTTCATATATAAAAACCCTTTAGTAAAATTTACAGAATAATCTTGTATAGCTTTCCTTTGAAATACACAGTCTTGTGCACACATTTATGATTCGAATGCAGAGCTGTCCTTGACAATAAGCAGCTTCAAGAATTCTAATTAGCCAAGCTGCTGAAGCCCTTTACTTAAGGTCACAGTATGTTAAAGTATAGCTCTCAAAATGGTTTTATATTGCTATTTAGGGAATGGCAACTTAACATTCACACTTTTCATGGCGCAGAAAAATCTTTGATTTTCTTTATAATTTTTATATAAATGAACTTAAAATCATAATTTCAAGGTCAAAATTAGGCACAAATTGATATTAATATTGTGGGAAATAAGAATTGCAATTAGATGTTTGTTCAAAACTGAATTTGAACTCTCTTTTAATAGGGTTTCAGAATGATAAGTTCATAAGAATGTTTCAGTTTTTTTATCCTAACAGGTACATACTTTCAAAGCTAGGATTCCAAAAAAGTAAATGTATAAACAAATGTAGCATGCACTGACCAGTAAAGCTTCACACTGTTTGTTGATGAGCTCATCCTTGTCGATAGGACACGTCAATGGGAACACATCACACAGGAGAAATATGGCATTTGCTCTCACGTCGCAGTTTGGAACCTGAAACAAAATATATCCTTAGACAAGGACATATACATTGTGCCTTGCTCAAACCCATTATATTCCGATTCAAATTAGCTAACTTCATAACTCTGTAAGCACTCTTTGTTGAAATAGTTGATGAATGATTAGAAATACATGCCACATAGATAGTGAGCAAATTGTCTGCGAAAGAACAATTTCTTCATTTTCAGGTGTTCTGTATATCTCACATCCTCAAAAGAAGTCTGTAAAAACACTTGCCAGCACTAGCTACACTAATAACTTACTAACTTGACCACCAATCATTATTGATTATCCAAAATGTAACCATGTAATAGACTGAATGATGAACCAGGGCTACACTTACATTGAGAGATCTCCACAGTATTGGGTTGTACAGCTTGAGCAGCATGTCATTGACTCCTCTCTGGATCTTCTGGTTGTGGATGTACTGCAGCAGCTGCAACAATAATCCTACTGAAGGATGGGTATCGCTCCTCATTTTCCTATCACAATATATTGCAATAAAAAAGCGTATTGCAATACGTTGGTACTTTTCAAATTTTAGCTTATTCCATGTACTCTTGACTAAATAATGCCAATTAGAACAGTGATCAATGCCATCGTTTTGTAAAGAGAGATGATTTAGTGTCTGGTTTCAGACTTTTAACATGTCTGTGCTATTTTCACTTTGCGAGTTCACAGTTTATTTACAATTTTCAGTAAAATTATGTTTAAATTTTGAATGTTAATTTAAAAACCTCCGACATATCGGATATTTTCAGAAGAGTGACCTGGTACGTATAATGTTTTCTGTATTGCAAGATACCAATAATACCACGCACCCTTAATCTTCCTTACACTATTGGGTCTATAGTTTCAAAGCCCTCTTAGTGCTAAGATAGTCATAATCCAATGTTGATGTATATGAATACACGGTACTTACAATCATCTTAGCACTAAGAGAGCTTTGAAAATCTAGGTCCTTGAGTCTTCATCCTGGCTTATAGTGCCTAGTTGGGGTCAAGAAATAATGGGAGTAGCCTACACAAGATTTTTACTCTGCTTCACTGTTAGATAACATAGAGTTCGCTGAATTGAGAATTGGCCTGCGAGAGGAGTGGGAAAAGTTGGCTGTGAGAATATACTTATCATTACCAATCACACATGATGCAGGTATCATGAACTATGATGAAAGTCTTCCACAATCTATGTGAAAAGTTTCAATGATGCCGTACTCGAAAATCTGTTAACAAGGCATAATCTTGCTATGCTAATCTTGTTACGATCTTACCCTGGAGAGGAGTGAGAAGATGTTGCTGCCTCCATCTCTCCTGGCGTGGACTGCGTGGTGCATCAGGGTCTGAATACAGTCATTCTCAAGTTTCTGTCAACACATGGCGCGGGTATCATATGAGGAAAAGCGAGGTGTTTGAGGCTTGATAATGACTTAGGAATATTTTATTTCTATTTAGACAAGACAACCAATATTGTGACCTTGGCAAAGGTTTTCTTAACTCTCTTTAAAGTTGGAATATGGTTTTTATTGCTATCTTAGCTGCAAGAGCACTACCATAATAGGGGATAGGTTCCCTTGCACAAAACAATAGGCTACTATAATTCCCTAAGGTAGCCTTAGTGCAGTGTGATGGTTTGTACTTCGGTAAACCTTAACGTTTAGGTTTTTGTGTGCATTGCCATTGATGGAAAGTATTGATAGCTCTGGTATCGATAGTACTGAATTTCATTGTTGCATTGAAGACAAACCTTACTGTACGGAGAATTGTTTCCCACTGCAGAATCAGTAATCAACTGGTAGGAACCATAAGACTCAATCACTAAGCTTTCTCAAGCTTACGCAATTAAGTGATTTTGATTGATAATTTCATCATTATAACAGACTGTTACAAGTTTTAATTAGATACATGTATATATTGGCAAACTGAAGGGTACCTCGAGACAAGGTCCGGATGCCTGTTTCCATGCTCGGAAGAAAACTTCTCCATAGTATGTGCTCATTTCTCTGAAAGAAAATACAAAGTATTTACTAGTAAAAAGTTAACTTATCTTCAGTTATTTTATTTCAAATCTAACATCGTTAAGAAAACAAAAAAATACTGGATTGGCAAATCATTCAAAGTACAAAGTTATGCATCATATTACAGCAACACTTTGTATTAAAATGGTACAGTAATCCAGAATTTGGTATCTCAATGGACTATCATAGGTAATTGTAAAAGAGAATGTCATAACATGTAATTTAAAATTGTATACTTGACAAGAGAATTTTTTAGGGATTAATGGAACAATATTGCATCATGTAAAATTATCAAGATAAGACATAACTAACTAGAAAGTGTTTTTACTCGTAAAAACAGATGTCTCCCCCGTACACCTTGTCAGCATATTTTTTTTAAACTCAAATAAAATTTAAGAATTTTTCTATAAAACAACATAAACTTTAGGTTTTGGTTTAATGAACATCTCCACAGTTTTGACAAAATATTAACTACATATGATTCAATTTTAGATTAAGAAAATATAAAATTTAAAAAGAAGTTAAAACCCCCAAAAGGCACATCTACATAATATGAAGGGGATGTGTACCAAATTTGGTGAGGATTGGTCATTTAGTTTCAAAGTTATGCTCCGGAAACTAACCCTACCCTTTAAAATGACAACTCCAAACTGTTGCCAAGGAAACATAAAAAAGAATTGAAAAAGACGTTAATGTTGTAGTGAGAGCTGGTACCTTGTTGAAAGAGGAAAGTACTCCTTGAACCTTCTAAACAACTCGTCTGTGAATTCCTCGGAGAGGTTGAACAGGTGGGCCAGAAACTTGCGTCCCTTCAAGGTAAAACAAAACAGTTCAATAATATATGATTTATCCCACTATTGCTTATAAATATAGCTTTTGTACCTTCTTGTGAAATCATCAGTGTTAGTTTCATCAACCATAGTCAAGTACAACTTACTGTAAAAAGTGAAAATACCATGAATAAAGGTAGACATATTTTGAAATGTTTTAAAATGGATGTTGTATTGAATTTCAAGAAATCTTGAAAGAAAAGTTTTGGCCTTATTTGGAGTATAAATGTGAATTATTATCTTTGTTAAATGTGACAACCTGTTGTATAAAAAAAATATTTAACAAACGATACATTTACATGATAACATGCAATAAATAAAACACACAATATCTAGGCACAATGATTGTATCCAGTATCCACTAGTAGTTTAGATGGGTGCAGTCTGAAGTATTGTACAAAAGTGTGCTGAAGCGCCTTATAAAGACTGATGACCGTACCTCCGGTTCTCTGAGAAAAGATTTTGCATGTACAGTTTCCACAAGTTTCTCCTTGAGGGCCTGCATGTCTGGGCTGTTGATGTTGATCAGTTCGAGGGCCTCGTGCATCCCCCACACGCTCTTCACCTTCACTGCCTGTGTCATAGATACATTCATTACATGAGCAGAGACATATTAATCTTATGTGTACATATCACTTTTGCCTAGCATTGATTGTATCAGCCTCTCTACATATTTGCCATCTGTGATGTCATAAATACAAAGAAAAAACATCAAATTTTCAATGAGTCTCATATGAACATACAAAGCCATAATTCATTTTCCAAGTAAAAGGTACGGAATTCTTTTTGTTTTGACTTGTGTCAGAGCAGTCACTTTAAAGACCTGACTAATATTATTCAAATCCTCAAAAACAGGCAAGGAAAAATATGTTGCGGTTATGTTTTCCCAATTTTATAAGAGCATCCATTTTTAGGTTTGTCCTGCATGAGAGCAGGCTCTAAAGCAGTAACAGACCTTGCCAGTGAGGAGAGCATTGTCGACGAGGAAGTGGAGGGTGTTGACAGCGAGCTCCTCCTTGCCCTCCAGACCTCGCTTCCACCAGTGCTCCATCAGCTGGGCGATGTCACTCTTCAGATTCATGGTCTCATCGGGTAGCGACATCAACACACCTGCAGTCATTGACACAAGCTTGTATAATCAGTGATCTTCAAACTGATCTATCAAAGTACAATTGGTATCAGACATACAGACAGAACAGTTTATTTCTCAACCAAAAAATGGTGGTAATTGAAAATATGAATAACACGTATCAATAAAATATATACATTGACGTGGACAGTGACTGGACATTTTCACTGATTATTACTTCAACAATTTAAACAATTCAAGGAAGGACTTAAAAAAATTTAAGTGCTTGGTATACTTAGTACACATTAAGTTCTTTACTAAAACATGCTTATGTAGATTACCTATTTGTGTCGTAAGATAAACATTTCGATGTTGGAGAAGAGTGTCACATTCAAAGAGATTGTCATCTCCAACAGCACTAGTGTTACACAGTTCACACAAACGTTCCTCTTTTTGGATTAAATGCCATCGATCGGTTTCAATTGGTAGATTATGGTTAAAGTTGCTTAATTTTAATATGGGAAAATATATGTCTTTAGGTAAATTTAAGTAATGTTCAAAGCATAGATTATCTTTGAAGCATTTGTAGAATGTGAAGATAATGGAAGGTGAACTTGGACCACCCTACCTATGCAACCATCATATTGTCTGAAGTCGCATTACGGATTGCTGAAATGTATTCATATTGTTGCCAGGCTTTCTACATAGATCAAAGATTGTTAGGATGAAGAATGTGAAGTTGGTCTCTGAAGCTTACTGTGATCATCAGACATTTCTGTCAAAGTACTCACCATGCAGGAGGACAGCCGTCTCGAACAGACTGGGAGGAATTGGGTCCTTCTCATTGTGAACTGTTGACCTTGCGATGAAGACAACAGCATCCAGAAGTTCAAATGTTTGCTTTGTGTTCTGTTAAAGAAAACGTGTTACTCTTGTTCTCCTACTCGAAGGAATCATTATTTGTGCAAGTTTATAGATCAGAATAGATTCCATCCTCGGCAAATATCAATAAAAAATTTCTTTTAAAATCATTGCATGCAAATATTCAGGGGTAAATCTTTTGGAGGTTTTCTTATATCCATAATGGATTTTCAGGTAATGAAAAAGTATATACTTTAGTATTTTTAACTTTTCAGGCTTATTTCATATATTGTTAATATTTCAAAAGACATGTTTTGATTCATAGTTGATGGACACACCTCTTCAGTTTCATCCAATCCCATCACAGCTTCTGTTGTCATTGAATATAGCTCCGCCCACATGTCACTCACATCACGCTGTTGGCATGACGACAGTGTCTCTCTCAGCTTTCGAGCTTTTTTATTTTTCTGTTTACATCACAAAATGTTTAAGTTACATGACAATTTCATTTTAACAAAATAACAAGATATATTTTTTAAATCTCTTGAAAATCATGAATAACAAAATATCAGATTCATGAAGCTCTGACAATAAGAACCGGGACATGATCACTTTACTATGAATACGTGAATGGCTATGTGAATTATCATAATGAAAGGTATTAGAACTTCACTGACCAGCTTTATTTATTATGAATTACTGAAAACTTAATATAAATATTCAACAACAGGGTTTTACGGGACTCAACTTTCCTGAGTATTTGACGCAGAAAATGTCTCAACGACCCCCCAAAAAAATTCATATGGGTCCCTTGTGACACAGGATTTTTCTGATACAAATACATATCTTTTGATTAAAACAGATTTTAGTATGATTTTCATAAGAAAATGTTATTAAAAACATCAACCATTTATAATCTAAAATAGCTAAATCTTCATCAACCTTTTGTCAGGTGTGAAACATCCATTGTATTTTTGGAGAACTCCTAAAATAGGAAAAGGGACTCCAAAAAATATGTACTCTGCGTCCCCTGGACTGTCAGTTTTGATTGACTATGTAAAACCCTGCAACAATATAACATCGTTTGCAAAAACTTATAACGGCATGACATATTCTGTTTCTTTCAGAATAACATTGTTTACATTTTACAAGGAGAATTGAATAGAGGTTTACGCACATTTGTTTCATTTGATACAAAGGTAATGATTCCACCAGCATCCTTCTTCTCACACAGAGCAAAGAGCTCCTTACTTGGCATGTTGGATAATTCTGAAGAAAAAAATGAAAATATTAACATCAACTAGGGTAATGAGACATGTTTTTTTTCTCGAAAATAATGCGAACATGACTACAACAATAACAGATGAGACAGATTTCATTATTCATCAAACAGCTTGTAATGTAGAAACTCTGATATTAGATGATGATAATTATAGATTAACTAGAAACAAAAACATCAGGCAGGCTAATAAGGCTAATAAAGATTTATCCATCCGACAAGTGTACTTTTCCTCATTGCTAGACAATTCATTGGTCTTCAAAATCAATGTTTGATAACACTTTGACACATGTAAGTTGCGGCGACTGGCAAAAATACATAAAAATTACCCTAGGCCTTTGATAAGATGGATTTAGCCAATAAGAGGCCATTTAATGTAAATATGTTTGCTGGAGGTGGAAAGCTAGCCACGTCATTATTGGACTGGTTTTGTAACATGGAAGTGAAATAAGTTATAACCCAGCAGGCAATTTGACGTAGAATTAAGAATGGATTTGCAATTTGTGGTGACTTAAAATCGGACAACATCAATAACTTGAACCCTCATATGAAAGTAAAAAAGACATCAGAGCAATTCAAATCCTGTTATTATTATAAGAGCTTGTTTTGGGATGTGAGGTGATTGGGTTTTTTTTAGGTGCTTGCAAGATTATTTCATTTATATCAAGACTGTTAGAAAATATAATTTGGAGAAAGCCTGCAATATGATTATGGCTATGAACTGCAATGAAACCTGTGAGCATCTGATGGAACTTACGAAACCATAGGTGGTATTGCGCTAAAATTTAGTGTAGCATTGCTTAAAAACTTTACTGCATGTAGAACAGTTCTCTATGGCAGAGTTTTATGCAGAAGTTTAATGCATAAGTGACTTTGACTTACACTGGAAAATTAGTGGTAAATCATATCTTTTAAGATACGGCTGCTATATGTAATGATGGCTGCATATGCCTGTTTTCCATAGATTGGAAAGCAATTAAAGGATCTCTGGGTGTTTCATATCTATATGATTATTATTATTTAATATATGATTTTGAATACAGTGTAACCTATAAGAAAGTTTGAAGAAAATGCGTAATTACAATTTTGTTGTTATTACTAGGTTGATGTCTAGGATCCAATGCCTATTTTATCTGTAGCAGCTTCCGGTTATCCTACAAATTTGATTGGGAAGGACTTTGAAGTCTCTGTCAATCAAAATGAAACATCTATCTTCAATTGACACATAGATGGAGAGACAAACCCTTTGACTACTATATCTAATTGCTGTCATGTCTAACAAAATTGTCTTTATTAATCAGCAACATTGAATTCACTGCCACCCTCCTTGTTTTTGACAATTTGAGTAAGGGGGGTAGCATTGCATTTATTGCCACCAAAGAAAAAAGAAATTTTTCTAATATGAATAACTGGTTGGAAATAATAGTCAAAGGGTTATCTTTCCATCCTTGTGCTGTTTGAAGTTCAATATTTAAATTTTATTGGCTTAGAACGTAAAATTCTTCCCGATAAACATCATGGGGAAGATGCTACAGCAAAAAAAAGCTTCAGACTTGAAACTTTGGGTGCATAGTCATCACACATGGACCAAATTTTTTTTATCTGAGTGAGTGAGTGAGTTATTGTTTAACGCCGCTTGGGCAATATTTCAGCCATTAGCGGCCTAGATTATCTGAGCGAACTTGTAAATTTAAAATGTTCAAATCCGAAGTTTAGATTATCTGAACTAACTTTGATGCATCATGACATTCTTATCAAATGTCACATTAACGGTCAAGTCATCAGTAAAAATTGGTATTGTCCCTTACAAAGTAACGTATTACCAAACCAAAATAGCATGAATGTTTTTAACTTTTACCATCAGGTCGTCGGTATAATTTGTACCAACGTGCAAAAGCAAATGCTATTAAATGTCATTTGTGCCCTTGTCCATTTCAATTTTTAATCATCATTAATTGCTCACTATCACACTTTTTGTTCACTTGTAGCCTAAATATTTATATATATTTTATTTGTATATATGTTTTGTATTTACTTTTGATATTATGTATATACTTTTGAATTTCATGCTCACTTAAATGTAACACAAATTCCTTGACGGGCAATAAAGAATTATCTTTTCTTACTCAGTTACTGTCCATTTTGACATTTAAAAAAATCACAAACGCACATAACTCAACAGAATGTTTCAAGTTACACATGACATATTTCTATGAGATATCATCTTATAAAACAACTTTTGTAGGGGTAGAGATATAATATGGATTATTATTTCTCAGTCGAAAATATATTAAAACAGTACCTTGTCAAGGATTTAGATACACAGCTTGAATTTGGGCGCCACAATATTATGATCTCGCGTTTTCTCGTTCGATAAATTTCATCATGGTCCAACGTATTGAATTGATTGCTTAAGTTTCAATTTGAATGACCGCTTGTGTATGAGCAAAATGTAATAACGATATGATGATTAACTGTTGTAGGCAATATTATTCATCTACATTAATTAGGACAAACAACTATAGGTTACCACTTCTTCGTATAAGAGCTCATTTGTAATAATACAATTAGTTTCCTCCTAATAGTTTCTCAAAAAAACATCGCGGTAAGGAGTTTTGTGCTGCGTTTAGGCAACCGTTTTCCTGAACGGTTCCGAGGGACCGGTGTTTTCGTAGATGCGGCGGTTTCTTAGATAGATAGACCTAATTTTAGTCTGTGAAAACTTTAAATAATTTAATCATCAATAATATTGTTTTCATTGGGCTCCTAATTTCAGTATTCAGTCAATCTGGACTTGCTGAATGTGGACCTAGACTGTATTAAAGGCTCCTTAATATACACAGCCATGAAGCAGGACTAGTAGAAAGACTGACCGGTCGGTTAATTTGATACCCAAAATAAAATTTATAATTTGAAACGCTAAATGTATGATTTAATATCATCACAGGATTCTTTTGAAGAGTATTTACGTTTCTTTTCTATCTTTGGTTCTCATAAATTTATTATCTAATATCGAAAATGAAATCGAAAAAGCAGGTAGTACCTATAGGGATATATACCATGTCAAGATATAAGTATAGAATGGCAAAGAAATAATTTTGAAGTTTTGGTAAATAAATTTACATCTGACTTTAAAAAAATTGTGGGTAATCAATACAGGAAAAAGACTCGAAGAAATTATCAGATGACTAACAATTTGGAGGAAAAGAAATTTGACATTGATTGGGAAAATCAGAGTAATTCAAACATTGGCTCTTTCAAAATTAGTTCACATTTTCAATACTCTACCTAATCCGCCATAAGAATTTATAAATTCTCTTTAGAAGATATTCTTCAGATTTATTTGGAATGGCAAAATTGATAAAATAAAAGGAAACATCTTGAAAAAATACTTTTGTGATGGGGGCTTACGCATGTTCGATGTAAGAACTTTCTTGAATGCAATGAAATTGTCAACACTTAAGAGATATTAAGAAAAATAAAGTTTAGTAATCCCTGTAATTTTCCATTCAAGGATGTGCTGATTATTGCGCAATTTTCCAGCATATTGTAAAAACTGATAACCCATTTTGAAAAGATGTTCTGATAGCATGGAAACTATATTGTAAAAAAAATGTCAAAGATGATGATAATATCAATAGTATCTAAGGTCAGCCCTTGTGGTTGAATAATAAGCTAAAAATTCAACACCTTTTCATTAGACATTGAGCTAATAATGGAATTTTCAGTCACAATGGAAAAACCCATTATATTTACATATATAATTTATAAAGTTTAATCAAATTCTTAGTGCGAGTAAGTTATGGTACGAATTTGAAATAGCTCTTCCAAAAAAATTTCCCTGATACAGTGCGCCAAAACGCATCTTTCACGGGAACCACCCAAACAATAAGAAAAGCAATGCTTTGAGCTTGTGATCTTCCCTGGAAACTGTCATGACAAACATGCTGGCGACATCACCTAAAAAAATGTGACCTCAATTGCCCAAAGCTGCGTAGGAGGCATCGGGGTGGAACGCAGATTTCGAAAGATTGATTATACGGGTTTTGGAATGGGAGCTGTCCACACGAATATTGTCAGAGTGCATCGAGAAGACCGCGCATTCTACAGGTAGCCCACGTGTTGCGGAGTTGCGGAAATGAGGAAGTGAAAAACGTAGAGCTACCTTTGAGGCATGCACCGTGCGTGACAGAAAGCAAGGGCGTGTTGCACATTAGAATCACAAGATTAGAATGGTAAGTGTTTGTTTGTTGTTTGATCTGTATTAAATTTGTCTTGGTCTGTAGGCAGAAATATTTGTATGGCTCCTGTTGCAGGAAATGTCGAATAAACGGCCGTATCTGAATGTGATTGTGATTTTAGTTTCTGTTGCATTGTTACATTATTATTTTGAAAGATTTAAATTCTTTCGTTATTTTAGAGATTTATTTCCAGATTTTATCTTTCAGTAGGTTTATTTTGATATATTTTTTTAGACAAATATATCGCATATTACTGGAATTGTTCAAACTTTATCCTGTCATAAATTAGTTTTTTAAGTTTTCTGTTTGATAAAAACATTGATTTATTTAACTTTTATCTAATCTCATTGTGTCATGGTAGACCTAGTTAAACTGAATTCCAAACAATTGTTTCTGTGTTCTTGATGTGTACAGAAAATATTATGTTGGATTTTTTACATTTGCATCCAACTGAACAGATTGTCATCATCATAACAGATTGTGCTATACATTCATAACTTGTGACAACTGTCACAAGCTGTTGTCATGCTCAACTTGTAACATAATGTGAAAGATAATTCATTAACACTTACTCAGAGAGCAGGTATACTGTCACATACAGGATGTTTGTAGAGGGGGTGTGAACTTTTATAAATTGTATAAAAAAATTGTTGCCACAAGTAAAGAAAAGCTTTCACAGGCCATTTGACGCAATATACGTCTTTTATGTCAATAATCCAATGTGAAGCATATGATACATCATGAATGATTGATGAAAATTAAAATAATATTTCATACAGAAAGTATTAACAAATTTATTATATATAACAAAAGTTTGGGGGAAATCCAGTTTAAATGCAGTTTTAAAAAATTCATGCCTGAATTCACATGTACAAAAGTTAGGAAGCATTCTGGTCGATTGATTGTTTCAAGTAGCTACCTCTATAACAAGTGATTTTATTTTCTCATCGAACTAACTCTTCAGATGAAAGAACTGTTTAGTAATTAATGAATCGAAAGCATGGATGTCATAGCTCATAAATTTATCTCAAAGACCCTGTAGTTTCAGTTGAATGAATCCCTACATTCAGCCATGGCAACTATTCAAGCATTTCTAGTAGACCCTAGAACCTGGAGAATAACCTGAAGTCACTTTGTGTGTGAATGCTCTTGGGATGATATATGGCTTTTTATCTTGGTTTTAACTCTTTTCCTGCGGGTCTTAGAATATTTACTGCCTCTTAATCAAATCAAATGATTATTCCTTTTTCATATATAAGTTATCAACTCCTAGTCTAACACCCAGACTGGTGTTAATACTTTGTTTACCCAAAACCAAAATAACCTCCAGAAAAGTAGGTCTAAATTCAATGTCTGCTAGCCATTTTTCTGTGTCTTCTTTCTTCTAATTAACAAAAAATAGTTTTTGAGAATTATTTTTTGAGAGACTGAATTTGAATACAATCAATCCCGACAATTAATTTTTTGCAGTGCATTGTAATTATTTATTGATGACGACCATTGTTGTATCCTGTTAAGAGGGTTAATAGCTTCATTTTATCTTTGCAATATCCAAAATCTCTAAAATTGAAGCAACATCAAGCCGATAGTGCAAGCACCCCTACTGAGGAACATCACAGGCTACCACTCATTCTTTGATAAAATGCATTTTAGTAAAATTATAAATTTTTTTCCTAATTGAAAGGAGCCTCGAAAAAAATGTTTATGAAAAATGATTTCCATTCCAAATCCAGACTGGCCTATTTTAGTGTAGTAAACGCCTATATGGTCATCTCAGACTCACAGAGTAGAAGTAAGTCATTCACAGCTAGCTAATCCTATGCATGGTTAATCCTATTCCATTGACAACACCGGGTTTATTCAGAGGAGAGAAAGGACATGGGTCGTCAGTTACACTCGTCATGGTTGGTTGACGGCATTAAAGTTTATGATAGATACTCCAACGATTAACTGTCAGGCGATCAGTGTGAGGCATTCCTGCTATGGCTGCAAATCAAAAGGTGTCGATATTTCTTGGTTACACATAAACAAACTTTGTTAATTTGTTTATACCATTTAACCTCACACCGTCCTGGCTGGTCTCTATGCTTAGATGTTATTGGAGTAAAGGTTTTGGTAAGAGGACTTTTATGTTTAATCACTTATAGTTTTTAACGATTGTTAACAAAATTTATTTGGGGTGAATTTTTGTTTTGAATTAAAGTTATTTTTACTAGATAAAATTTATGCAAGGACCTGTATAGAATATAATAAAAGTCCTTGATTTATGCCAATCAATTTCAGGTATGCACATCTTTAAAATTCTGTTTTGACATTTGTTGTGCAATTTGTAAGGTTTGTGGATGAATTTCAATATCTAATAATACAGTTAGATTTCATGAGGTTTACTTAGAATTTGTAAATAGTCACTTTTAATAAGGTTTTTTCAAGTAGCTGTTTACTAAGTACAGCATGAGCAATGTGTAATGTTTTGACCTGTTTGGTATTGCAATAATTAGTTTTGAAAAATATGTACGAGTATTCTTGTGGGTTAGAAAACAACAGTGGCCTAATAGCCAATGCCTTGTTTGAAAGGTGCGCTTGGCTGGTAAAATGCTATGATGTGGTCTGAAGTAATAACTTTGTTGAATTTAAAGACAAAATTACCTTGTAGATGTATGTATTGCCAGACTCTTAAAGCCAAAGTCATTTTATGCTTGATTACTTCCCTTTAATCTACAGTATGTATGTGATATTCTTTGATCAGGAGCAAGTATGCCATCCAATTTCAGTAACCACGCTGTATATGCATTGTGCGTCAAGATTAATGTATTATTTTCTATTCTAAGCAGTTGATTAGCCGGAAAAAGATTTAACAGCAATGTGAGCCTTATCTCATGAACCTATATGAGAATTATTGTATCATTAAATCAAGTTGAATATGGTATCCATAAATATTAACTCAAGCCGTCCCAAGTTACATGGATTTGCAGAAACAACAGTAAATCTTTAAAAATGAATTAAGATCATCATCTTTATTGCCATGATTAGAAGTATCTTTTCCGGCATCTGAACACGAAACCATTTGTTAATTCTAAGAAGTCAATAGTTTTAAAATTTTTCTTTCCTTTTGATTATCTTTCATGAAAAAATAATATTTAAAAGTTAAAGACCATTTGTATGCAATTTGATTTCTTGTCAAGCTTGTGAAATTTTAAATAATCCCAGCGGTCATTCCTATTAGTCGTCACAAAATTATTTAGGTGGCCTTTGGCTAACAGTATGTGGTTTCCCTCAAAGCATAACATTGAAGGAAAACATCTAAGAAATAAGAAAGTTCTTGAAAGGCATTTAGAAGTTACAAGAACCAGATTTATATATACTTATATAATTATGGCAAAAAATCAGGACGTTTTGCTTACTCGTTCATCAGGTTGGATGTGAAAAGAAAGCTAGAAAGTATTTTCTATCAAAATTACCTTTCTACTTAGCATGAAATACACGGGGGAAAAACTGTCTTGATTCAGTAAAATGAGCAGATAATGGTAAGCAACAGCTGTTCAACAAATAAGACTGGGCGTCAGTGTCCACATCAGGGTTGTCGGATTTTCATTCAAAGCTTCATTTCTCTGTGAAAATGACATATTTTGGAAAACAATGGGATTGGCAAAATACATTCAAATCCTCCCACAAATGAAATAATACCTGATGGTAAAGCCTGAAGTACGATTTCCTCACCCAATACAGTTTGATAAGACCCACAGGTGATAACGACATCAAGATGAGTATTTCCCCAGGAGCAGAGATAGATCTCGATTACAAGAACACTATAAGACTGTCCGTATTATTTCTAGATCCAATGGTTTTTTTCAATTTAGAGATTGGGATATCTGAAACTGATAGGTCACCTATCCATTTCCTCCTGAAGAATTAGACTTAAGACGGCTAGCTCTTATCAAATGTGACAAAACGAGAAGAGAAGAGGTGAGGTGTAAGGATAAAGAGTATTCCCAAACAGAATCTAAACACCTCAGTGCATTGCTCCTCAGACAATTTGAAACACACTCCTCCTTCAAGGAAACCAGCACATGTGACATATTCCTTGAGGGTAAGTTATTTTATGGTTTATACAATTGATAAAGAAATTATCACTGGTGTCTTTTTTGGTTAGATTTTTAGCTCAAGTTTGATCTGTCATGCAAGTAAAGACTGGGTAATTATTTGACTTTGTGTCCTGAGAATCTGAATTTTGTACTGATTGAATCGTGTAAACCTGTCCCTAGTCACTATTACTTAATAGAGCTGTTACGATAAAGGGTAATATCGAGAATCATGATACTAAATTTGACAATTTACATCTTGTGATACTGTCTGTTATTGTGGTATGTATTGCTGACTTTAAATTTTTTATTTTGCCTTAAAATCAGGTTGCTTGTCAAAAATATATCACTCTTTTTTTTCAAAAATCCCAGAAAATAGTGTATTGTGACTTTATCGAATCACATCGTAATGAAATATGGTGATACATATCTTATGGTGATATATCTGTATTCTCACACCTCTACTGCTTATTACAAATGGAACAACAAGCTTGAGGCTAGATAGAGAGCTGGTTTCACTTAGTCCTAAATGGTGATCAGTTGTATCAAGACTTGCCTCCTTTGGAGTCATTTTCTTATATAAGGCTCCTATACATTCATGTAATGCTGGTTGGAGACTCGCTCAGCTGGAGTTTTTTTTGTTCACATACCTTTTCAGGAATGTTTCTCTGCTTGAAATACTGCGTTGCAACCAACCATAACTTGAAACTTATGCTATTGTTATTTTTACACTGAGGCATGTGTTTTTCCGAAGGATTTTGGTTTTGGACATTTGAGAAATTAATATCCATTATCTCAGGTTAGGGTTGTAAATGGTTCTTAAGGTGTTATATTGCTCATATGATTTGTTTCTTGAGTGGAAAACAGTTTCTATCTAGGTTTATTATGTCTGTCTCTATTTAATGGAATGCTTTTTTAACATGACTTAATAACATTAATAAATGACTTGTAAATGTCTCCGTGAATTTCAGTTTCACTCAAACTCACGCTGACCCTTCAATGAACAAAACAGTCCTTTCAGTATTGTTTTAATTACAAGCAAAACAATGAGACAAATTTTATAATTAGTAGTGGGTTGCAGCTTGATGATTTCAAACATGGATTATAATCTGTTGTACGTCTGACGTAAGATGAACACTCTTGTTTTAGGAACTTGAATAATCAACATTAACATTGTTTATGACTTTTTTGTGATTAGTTAATTAGCAAGAAACTCAGATTATGGTTGAAATAATGAACTAGCATAATACTTCACTCACTTCCTTTACATGCGGATTTAATCTTATTAGATGACACACACACATCTATTTATAAACTCAAAACCTATGTTTACCAGTAAGTTCACAATGGAAAACACATGTATATATCTTTATTTAGACACAAATGCTAACAATTGACGGTGGATGTATAAATTGGAATTCAAACTATGTCAAATTTCCAAATCTGTTTTATCAGATTTTAATTTTATCTAGGCGCAGTCTTTAGTTTCCAGCTGTAATCCCTGAAACTATAACTTGTTGAAATTCTCATTGATCCTATTTTCATTGACTTTTGGGGTCGTCTTTCGGTGAGATTGGTCAGAGTGTTTGGATTGTTTTCAATTCAGATAACAGTAACAAACACTTTGTTGAGTTTAGTGGAATGAGTGAGTGAATAGAGCTTAACATATATAATTCCACAACACGATAAATACTGGGTCATCTGGAGATTATTATTCGTGTAGGCAAGGTTGTTGTCAATAACAAAGTTCATGGAAGTTGGTCATATGTGAAATCTTGTTAGGAGCCTAGGAGGGCGTGTTATGAAAGTGAATCTTAAGTCTGGCATTCAGCTTAACATTTATTTTGTGCTATGACAATTAGGTGGAGGGTTTGTTTATTGATCAAGAAAGCTTAAAAGTTAAGGTCTATAAGAGGATTTCACCTTTCTTACCCTTTAGCAAGAGACTTTCAAGGATCAGTCCTCCATTTTCTCATGTTAAACACTTGTTAATACTGTACGTGTAACATGTACTGTGACGTCATAAATATGCACTTATATGACATCATGAATACATACTATTGTCAATTGGTGATGTCATGCTAGCAATAGGATTACAATAGTTGAATATTGATGTGAAAATATTTCACTGCATTATCTCACATGTGCGACTTATAACTAGAAAACTTGGGTACCTTCAGTTTTCAAATTATTATTAATTTTCAAAACTTATTGTTGGTAAGTACATTTTAGTGATAGGAATTCTGGAAAGGAAAAGTCAAAATAAAAGTCAAGATCAAGATCAAATGCACTGTAATGAAATTCATCTTATGTTATTACCAATGTGGGACTTCGTAAAGGGGTTTCATAACAATCTGTTATGACACATATGTGTCATAACACCTTCGAGTGATTTGATTGGCTGATACATGAGTTTTGACGTTACCGGTACTACTTTCATCAGCTATTTCATTCATGATTTCCATTCATAAGTTTTCGTTCCTAAGCACACGAAAAACGAGAAATTTCATAATATAATCGAATAAAACTTAATTTTCATTGTGGTTACATACAAAGCTTTTCTTTCCTTAAATTACTGAAATGTCCGTAAATAAATAGAAAAACGATCTGAATAAGTAACAAAATTCGTCTGTTAGGTCTATCGGGACTCGTAAACAAAGATGGCATCACCGGTAAAAATCAATGATTTGGTCAAAATCTATGAAAAAGTTATTGGACGAGTTGTGAATGTTATTCGGCCTTTGAACACTTTTAGCATATATGTTGTCAAGACTTCTCAGGGGGGAAAGCAAGTACCTAGATATAGACTTACTGTTTCGCCAAGCGTCGCCGTATTGTTTATGTACAGTGACTTGTCCTCTGATGTAGCCACTAAACGGCCCAGAAACTTGAGTTTCGGGGCCGTTAAGTGGCTACCTCTGATGAAGACTAGTTGCAATTGAATAGAACGTTTCTTTACAAGTTGACAGTTTTTGAGACATAAATTTCAATGTTATTCCCTTTTGAGGGTTACGTGTGCCATTCAAAACGTGTCTTGTTTATCCGTTGTTTCCGAACAGTTATCCCCGTCACGACTCGCCTGTAGTGACGGCCGACTTACGTTGAGCCGAGAATTAGGTCACGTTTATCAGTTCAAAATGTTGACAGTTTTCGTGTTTATGCTGAATAACAGATTTTTAGCTGAAACCAAATCTTTAAATGAAGTGAATTAAATGATTTTTGCTTTCAGTTGTAGTTTATTTTCATGTGTTTCTTTATCAATTGTAATGAACTACATTACACCAAAGCAGCGTACGTTTTCCGAAGTGAAGGGGCCGACATTCCAATCACCAGTGTAATGTATTAATCCGCGTTTTGGGTTTCTCTATAGGGAAGCTGAATTTTACTTTAATTTGACGATGTTTTCATTGTAAAAAACGTGGGTAATAAATAGGATACAAAACTCATTCCCCTTTCATATCAAGTTAATGTCCCTCGTGAAATAATTTTGTTTTGTCACTCGCCAAGGCTCATGACAAAGCAAAATTATTTCACTTGGGACATAAATTTAATATGAAAGGGGAAGCTTGTTTGATATCCTATAATTATTGTTTATAGCGTAACTGATGAAGCTATTATGTTTTTTCAATGACATTCTAAACTTGGTAAAATTCTAATGAAACAAAATCAAAAAGTTGAAATTGAAATATTTCATGGTAGTCAAGGACTTTTAGAGTGTTATTCTTCGATCATGACTTAAATGGAGTTTTTGTGATAATGATGTTTTTGCCAGAATTAGACTGACGTTCAGTCTCTGAAATATTATCTCTCAAATAATTTTCTTCCAAAGTAGCCTTTGAGGAATTGCTTTTACTTCAAATCTAGTATCTTTTTTAAGAGGCTATGTTGAGGTCAAATAGTATTACCTATAGTGTGGGTGCAAGACTAGGCCACTTTGTGCTCCTGGTGACATTCTTGGCCTGTTGACTCAGATGATCCAGTGAGTGTTTTAGAGTTAAAGTCCCTTCCGCCTGGGCCTGTTTACTATAGCATTACTCCCTCTAAAACAGATTGAGTATTTTGGGTCACATACCTCCGGACATAATCAGATTCACAACACTGGGTAATCAACTAGCATTGAAGATACTAGACATCACTGATGCGGATTACGACAGATTCGAGACTGATTTTGATAGGATTTGTCTGTCAACTGTGCATTACAAGTGAACTAGCTCGGCTTGAGATTATGGATGTTACTGTGACAAATTTGAGGTATTTCCATTGAAAGGTCAGTCAGGTTATTTACTTTCATTGTCATCTGACGGATACATACTCCTTATATGGTGAAAAACAACAATGGTCTCGTTATGAATTTACACCAAATTAATGTAAACTGGGGCATTATTATATATTCTTCCCTTTGTCTTATCAGTTCTCTCAAACCAAGTAAGGGTGAAGTCATGCTTAATCCATCAAAATTACTTCACTTTTTTTTATAAAAATCATGGAAACATCTCTTTTTGAACGTACTAAGTAGGGTTCATTGGGGAAAAGTTTTGTTTAAACAAATAACATCAAAATGAAGGAAATTTTGGTTGCAGTTGTTTTTGATGGTTTTCAAAAAAAACTTCAGAAGAATATTAGCTTTTGCATAATGAAAGCACTTAATAATATTTAAACAAATTAATAATTATATATCATGCATTTGTCATATTAATTCAGCTTGACTAAGATACAACATTTGACTGCAAAGGCATAATTGTAATATGAAATCTTTATCTTGATTGTGAAGTGTTGGTCCTTTTGTACATTGACTGCAAACCATGATAATAATCTGTTAATCAGTTTATAATATAGTCTGTGTTCTTCATGCACAAGTAGACCCGAGACTCGAGTAGACGTTGATATATTGTGTGATTGCATGGGATTGTTTTCTGTTTGACAAGATCTGACTTGTATCTTGTCAAACCTGTTAGCAAGATCCTGTTTGTGTGACTGATGAAATAACACATGTTTAAGGAGTATGTTGTTGGATGCAAATACGTCCGACTTTAAGAATGGTGTCAATATATATTACCATTTCAAAAGGTAAGCAAGGACTTGAAAAATGAGTTCATTATTTTTTAATTTTTTAAACCCTTGAAAATTTAAAAAAAATTGATTACTACTCAGAAATTTACGCATGTTAAATAAATTAGAATTTGATCAAATGTTATTTCTTACTTGCCCAAGTACAATTTGGCATCATCAGCATAATTGCCCTACATTAAAATATTACCATTCTTGGCCAATCTTGGGCGCTGGTATTAAATTAGAAACCCCAGAGCTTTCTACATAAATAAGTGCAGGATTATTGACCCAAGAGGAACTATTGCGTTAGCAATAGTCTGTTGCGACCTACTATTGCAAAAGCAATATAAAAAAAACCACAAATTCCAAAATAATCAGTGTTAAAGGGCATAAAGTTTTAAAAAATTTACCCAATTTCAAAGTCGGACCTAACTTATCATTGACATTGTCATTTCTAACAGGGATATCTCAAAGCATTTTGTCTACTCAAAAAAAGCAGTTGTTATCGAATTTCACTTATAGATTCAAGTAGACAACTAAATTGACTTAACTATCAAATTCTATCGATACGAAAAAATTGTTATTAAGAATTGCTATTGATAAAGTGATGTCAACAAATCAACTATCCCGGTAAGTCAATAGTTTGATCTATTGTTCATTGCTAAAAGACACATCATTAATGATCCCAAGATGTGCCCTTAGAGGGTGAAGCCTACATCTGATATCTAAAGAGTCTGATTAAAATTGATCGGGTTCCGAGGAATACAAGTTTTTAAATATTGACTACTACCAGGTGCTTTTCTCTTCATAACGGTCTGAAAGCATCCTCCTTGCTTACACATTCTTACACCAGACAAAACCTAGTCATTAGCGCAGTACCACCCATGGATCGCTAGTTCCTGCCGATGCTCACAGGTTTCACCGCAGTGCATAGGCATAATGGTGTTGCAGGCTTTCTTCCTAATACTAGCAGCCATAATTTAAGTGAAATACTCTTGAAAATGGCCTAAGCACTAACTCGCCCAACCTTTAACAAATTTGAACCGTCTTCCACAGAAGTTGGTTTGGAGGGATAATTAAGCTGTGCTCTCTTTTGCAATTTAATAACAATAAATGTTGTTTCTGTCTGAATGTTTATATATATGTAGTCATCTTAGTTTTTTATTGAAAAAGTGCCATTTTCAGTTAGGGTCGGGGTCAATTTCTACCTTGCAAGAAATTACCGGTACTTGGTTTTGATAAATGGCGGTATTTTAAACGTCTTATCTGGCAAAATTTTAAGAAGGACTTTACTAACTTTTCAGACTGCATGGCTCGTAAGTCTTACGATAATTTATTCTCTCATTAATCATGGAACTTGTTTTGAAAATGACACTTCTTATATGTAACTCCTCAGGCTCCATTGTTCCCAATTACCAGAAATGAGATGAATCTTCATGAAATTACAATAATTATTATTGATTTGTATGTGAGAAGGACTCTAATTAGAAATAACGCAAGGGACAGGCTATTGTATCTCTTGATATTTAATTAGCTGCTAATGGAGAAGGTGTTACGGTGATAATATCAAAAACAGTTTCCATGGCGATGAATAAAGTGATTAGTGTAATATGTCCGCGGACCTTGAGATGCGCTTCTAGTATTACAGTTTATGCAATGGTGGAGAGGAAAATTGTAAGTTGTGCTGTTAGTGTGGTCAACATTTCATTGGAGACATGTGGGATAAGATTCCGTTTGGACTTTATGGGTGATCGCTACTTCCTGTCTGATGTGAGATGTTTATGCTTTGTTTTGTTACCGTGAAAACCTTGGTTTTCTGCTGAATAAGATGTTAGAATATTTCTTGTCTTGTAACATAATATGTGCAAAATATGTTGATTAATGACGGCATGATATTATTTTGCTATCTTTTCAAGGTGAATATGGTGAAAACCAGTCATATGACTGGGTTTTTGTTTTCGATTTTATATTCTTATTATAGGAAGGAAACGTGCATTAACTTTTATTGAAGAAACTTCATAGTATATTTACATTCTGCATTTGATTTTTCAGACAATGGATTACACAGTACATGAAGCCAAATTCCAGAAGACGGGACAGAGGTCGAGTCCAGGGTTGGGAGGTCCACTGTACCAAGTCGAACAAGTGCCCGAACATTTCCATGAGCTCTTCATCCTTAGAGGCTACCGCCATCCGAAAAGCTCAGCAAAGCAGTGTATTCTCAGCCTGTTTGATGCGACCAATGAGACACTCAACTTCTGGACTCATTTCCTCCCATCATGGTACTTCATGTACGTCCTCAAGGGCCTGGCCGAAACTCTCGACTTTAAACACAACAGCTACACATGGCCACTCCTCGCCTACATGTTTGCGTGTTGCATCTTTCCCCTGGCCAGTGCGGTCGCACACACCTTCAACACGATGTCAGATACTGCCCGCCACATCTGCTTCTTCCTTGATTACTCAGCGTTGAGCCTCTTCAGTTTTGGTGTTGCCCTCGCTTACCGGGCATACGTCTTCCCATCAAGCCTCAGGGATACGTTATATGCTGACTACTACATATATGGTGCAGCTGTCAACGCCATCCTTTGCACTGTAGTATCATGTCAGACTAGGTTCATGAAGCCTAGTGTTTTCCGCAAGTTTATTCGATTTGGCGCTTTTGCGTTGCCGTATGTTTATGACAATGTCCCTGTGTTTTTTCGGTTGTTGTTTTGTCAGCCTGAGGAGTGTCACCTGTCGGCCCATTATCTGTACATCCGACAGTTTGTATTTGCCTTTTTGGCAGCGTTCCTCTATTCTACCCATCTACCTGAACGTCTGCACCCTGGAAAATTTGACATCATCGGCCACTCACATCAGCTCTTTCATGTCAGCTCCATCCTTGCTGCTTTTGACCAGTTGCAGGCCGTCCTACAAGACATGCAGGAAAGAAAGGCTCTCATCCAATCAAACTGGGAGTTTTCTTCACTGCAGGACAGCATCGGAGCCATGTCTGTGCTTCTCTTTCTAAACACATTTGTTATTCTCTTGTTTTCTCTCAGATTGGTGCGCAACAACAAGGAAATCAAGAAACAGTCCTAAACCTTCGCCTCTAGCTCAGCAACAGTCAGGATATGTCATTCTATAGCCTTGACTTATCACTTTCCCAACAGTTTCCGAACAGTCAGCAACTCTACTCCGAGACCAGCCAATAATGGTTCACTACTCTTGGACAGGGCAGTTGATGAAAGGGGGATATGATTGCAGTCAGTGTAGTTTTGCATTACTTATGATCTCCCTTAGAAACTTCTTCGTAATGCAATGATGCATTCATGCAAGCCAAGACGGCAGCAAGTCAAAAGGGCAACAAAAGTCAAAAGGGCTAGAGAAAATTAGAAAAGACAAAAAAGGACCACACGAATAGTAAAAAAGTATGCAAGAAAGTCAAAATGGTACCAAACATAAACAATGATTATCCTATGTATTATTTGGATGTTTTGAGGAAAGCAATGTCAAAGATTGGTATGTGATAATTATCATTTCTTTGATAAATTGTAACCCATGTGCGCAAGGGTTGTGACTGTACATATCCCAAGGCAGTCTACTAACATCCAAATGCTATCATACGTAACACAACTCCTGATATTTTTAGTTCAGTAATATGATAAAATAGTATTGTGTTGATTGAAATAAGAATCCTTCAAAAGGGATCTTTTTTATTTAGCTTAAAGTCCCAGAATACTGTTCTCGATCCTGCATCTTTTAAGGATTTGCCGCTTAAAAGTAATACCATATATTTCTTTACTTGTTGCATTAGTACTGAGGTGCCCTTATATACAGCAAAAGAAAGTCACATGTATCCATAGACGCCAGTCCCTCAATATAAGTATACATACTATCTATTTAACATATTTATATAAGCAATTTAGGACATGGTTAGTTTTAACTCTGTGACTGAAAATGGTTGAACTGGTAATTTTTAAGGGTTTATTTAACATTTAATGTAAAAATATATAACTTTTGGGCTGGTTACTTTTCAAACATATTTCATACACTATATGTATACTTATATCTGTATTAATTGTCTGATGCCACTCGATGTATCTCTTCTTATCTGGTTTATGGTTGTACAACTTTTTAGTGCCTTTTGCTTGGAAAATGGTTTCCCTTGTCTTTGATGTAAATATGTCATATAAATATATTTTGATGACGTTTTTTGCTGTCACCAGCTTCTGTGATATGCCAGTTGATCATACAGTGTGTCTCTACATGATATTGATATTGTGCAAGGATGTCTGTATTTCATACTTTATTAAAGCAATAATGTTACTTATTGCCGTGTTATTTATATGACTGCCTGGTCACATGACATTACTTGTTGACAAGGTCTGCCAAATTTTATCCAAAATATCATATCTCTGTAAAATATTTAGAACTTAGAACTTGTTTGAGAACTTGTTTAAGTTAACAGTTTATATTAGTTGAGAACCTGAGTTAGGTTTTGGTAAAGATTTAGCAATCATGATTTGATTTTTACTGTAAGACAAATTTAGAATTATTGGTTGTTGAATTGAATATCTAATTTACATTTAGGATTTGTAGTTGAATACTTTTGAAAATTGTAACACTGTCAAAGATGGTGTTTTGCTTTTATTAATTATTTTACTTTGTTCTTAAAAAATGTGCAAAGAAATCAAGTTGATAGATATTTGTAGCAATTATTTCCTATTTTTTCTAAAGTAATAATTTGCAATGTACTGTATTTTAAACGTGGTTGTCCCAAACAAACAGATCAAAATTTCAATATTTTTTTAGATAGTATGTTTTCAGTTGCAGATATATTCTGTGAATTTGTTATCAATAAAAAAGACCATTTATTCTTCATCCTGTAATAATTAGTTACAAGATTCCATTTACCTTGATAGGTTGTGATTACTCTTGAAATTTTATAATTTTTTTACACTTTATGACATATATTTTGTTAGATGGAGCTTAATTAGGAATAACATATCACTGACAAAAAAATATACAGAAAATTTACCTTCAGATTAATGAGATATTTTATTGTTATTTTTTTATAAACTTACAAAATATTCTGTTTATTTAGACATGGCCTGTAGGGATTCTTTGTCCACTGTAGAGAACAGTAATATATGTATCATGTTTGGGTCAGTGGTTAGTTAGCAGCAGCCAGGAGGCTCCACTACAATGCATATTTGCATTGATGTTCCATGCTTTCTCCCATGTATCTTCGTCCCTTTTATATATATGAAATTGAATAAAGCTTTATATTTTTTATCCTTGTTAAAATAAATTAAACATTCTGATAAATTTATACTGATACACTGTATCCAAGGTCGATGATTTTATTACATCCCTTTGCTGACCATTTTCCAATCGGCTGTTAAGTCTTTGATATCAGACATAGTAATCAAATGATTTCTTTCCTGACACATCCGCTTTATCAATAAACAGTAAAGGCGGCAGCAGATATCGACATAGAGTAAGTTATTATTTTATATAGTCAAAGACACTCTTTTTTTTCAATATCTGATAAGTAACAGAGAGATAGCAGGACCATCAAAGGGAGGTAATAAAATCATCCCACTGAGCCTATTTTGAATCCAGGGTACAAGAGGAGAATAATCAGAAAGTTTGGCCCTGGATTGTCGAGAATCTATATTTTGGTTTTATTAAGAAAATATAAGTTGCAAGAGTTATTTCCCATCAGTTTCACTGTAATGTGGAAGATGCAAAAAATTATGAATTCTCTTCACCTGAAAATAAGTGTTATTATCCAACATTAATTGAGATTGAATTTGAAATCCTTTTTTTTATGTTGAATATATTTAATATAAAATGATGACATTTCATTAGTGTAAATGATTAGCTTTCGCTCTTGGTTCTCCATTAATAAGCTTGACCTGAGAGATATGGTCTCTTTCATAGGGGCTATATTTGAAGCTCTGTAGTTGTTCCAATGGCAATGCTATTATCAGGATTGATGGCCAGATTTTACTACTTGGTATTTAATATATATTGAAAGCTTTCTTATTTTTGTTAAATATGCCTTATAGTGCTAAACAGTTACTTATCTTTTTATGTTAATTTCCTTGGATGAATTATGTTTTTCTTTTTCTTTTTTTTTCAAATATTTATTTCGAGTTTATAAATTTGAGGTGTGGGCACACAATGACAAAGACATCATGTTTATGGTTATCTATCAACATTTTCTATCAACTGTATCTCTCATGACAAAATTTAATGAGAAAAAAAAATACATTAAGTATTTGAATTACTTACAATAAATGCTTTGTTAGAAAACATCGTTTTATATTTTGATCATCTCCATTTCATATTTCTGAGACACTCTAATGACACTTATTTTGAGTGGAATGAAACATGACCAAACGCTGCTTGTGATAGTCTACTTATGCATACTTTGTATGTATGTTTTTTCGGGGGATCTCATTTTGGTAGTATTTTTTCTCTGAAAATTAGTTGTTTTATATGTGAATGAGCTAATGATCTAAATATTTATATCGGCAGCATTTTGTATTTTCTGTGTGAAATTGAAGAATCAACACGTTTTGACAGCATGCCTACTTTTTATAGCCTGCTATTTTATATGTTATGTACACTTTGTTATAGATGTAAATGTTGAGACTTTCATATACTGGACAAAAATAGTTAGGGACCTATATAAGATTGGTATTTATAGATAATTATTTCATTTTTCATGGAAAAAATAAGATATCAATTTAATGAATTGAAATATCCTTATCTTATTTTGTCCAGTAGGTTATGGTAATTGGATGGTGTACTGTTTATATCAAACTATGTACAATAATCCTGCTCCATCTGTTGTTATAAGCATTACCATGTACCATATGTAATGTGTATTATGATATGAATATTTAAATAAATATTTAAATATAAAAGGTTGTGTTTTATAGTTTTCAGAATCGCTGTGTTATTTCCTTGTGGGAAAAAGAATTTAAATTACATTGTATACTATCATGCCCAAGGTGGCTTTACTTTCTAGTTCATTTGTTTGTTTGATAGTCTGATGTTGTATCTCATCATCTGCCAAGTGAAACCCCAAAACTAAGATGTAGTTCATGAAACTTGTAATGTTGAACAATTAACAAATGACTTTCAGGATTATTAACCTTGTGGAAATGTTTTTGATCATCTACAGGGAAATGTATTTTAGAATGATGTTTTCCTGGACACATCTCACAAACTGTAGGAATTACCTCATTGATGCTTGCTGAGTTGGACAACCACCATGTGTAGATTTGCCTTTTGGGGTGTTCAAACTTTTTGGGAAACGAACAAAGTTAAAAACTGCTTGTTGTCCCAGTAGCAAAATGGAACTGGAGACATTGTATTCAGCAATACCTACATAGAGATTCTTCAAATTAAGTGGTCAGATTTGGGTGAAATGCTACACTGAAATTCAGCGCCGTACCACCCATGGTTCGCTAGTTCCAGCCGATGCTCGCAGGTTTCACTGCAATGTATAGCCACAATAGTGTTGCGGGCTTTCTCCCTGCCATAATACTAGCAGCCGCGATGTAAGTGAAATAATCTTGAAAGCGGCGTTAAACAACAACTCACCTCACCTCACCTCAAATTAAGTGACAGCCTAGATTTGGTGATAAAGCAAACACCAGATAATTTGATGACCTATTTTCAAGGTCATCTAGAGACTTTAATTGCTTTCCAAACACTTGTCAGCACCATTACAGCTGAACCCAGTGTCTCCAAATTTAATGACAAATTCATTGGGGATTTCTTCAGACACCAGTCAATTATCTAGACCTTTATCTTATATTCGAGGTCACTCCAATACCTTGACCAGTTTTTAAACTCATGTCAAACAGACTACATAGGGTGAAATACACAGACACCACTTTATGAAATTTTCCTTCGTGGCATTTTTTTTTTTTTGGCATCGTCCATCCTAAATAGGGTACATGTCTTGTGAATAACTCCTCCCACAGTTTTTATTTTTTTAACTCTCGAACTCTTCCCTTTTGGGCGCATTGCTTTTGATTTTTTGGGAGTTATGACCCTTGAGTAAACTTTTCAATTTCCGAATGACACTATCTGTCTTGCGATACCAGCTCCTCAGTTTTTTTACCAATCTTTTTTAAACTTCCGGAGTTATGGTATTTGACTTAAAACATATGAATCAAGGTTATTTGGAACACCTTACTTATCGATAACTAGTAAATTTTTAACCTTTGGTTCCTCCAAGGTTACAGGTAAAGGTCATGGTCACATATCAAATACAAGTTCTATTAACAATAATTCTGCATACACTAGACATTCATTTGGAATGCTTCGTTAGGCCCATCAGCACAGTATCACCCATGGTTTGCTAGTTCCAGCCGATGCTCGCAGGTTTTACCGCAATGCATAGCCACAATGGTGTTGCGGGCTTTCTCCCTGCAATAATACTAGCAGCTGCGATATAAGTGAAATACTCTTGAAAGCCGTGTTAAACACCAACTCACCTCACATCACCTCGTTAGGCCCAGAGGCCTAGAAAACTGAAACCTTGTGTACAGACTCCTTAGTTGATGGTGATTCTAATTTATGGATTTGGTGACCCTGTGACCCCTTACAAGGGCTTAAGAGGCCACACTCTACAAACTTTTATTCTCTCTTTTTTTTTTAAACAAAAAGGCCTAGAAAGCTATAAAAAATAGTACAGACTCTTTAAGGTAATGGGAACTATTATTTATAGATTTTGGTGACCATTTGATCCTTGATAAGGGCCATTGTGGCCACAAACTTAACACCTATGTTTATCATTTTCTACAGAAGTTAAGGCCCAGATAGGAGCAGCTTATGGGAAAATGATGTATAAAGTGCCACAGAGGACCCATCCTAAAAATAGGATAGCGCAGTGGTTTGGCTTGGATAAAGAGGAACAGGATTCAAATCGCTCTAGCCAATTTTGTCTGCAGTAGGGAACTGTTCTACATGAAGTAAGGTTTCGGGGCAATCCTTCACTGAATATCATCACAGTACCACCATTGGTTCGCTAGTTCCAGCCGATGCTCGCAGGCTTCATTGCAAGACATAGCCACAATAGTGTTGCAGGCTTTCTCCCTACAATAATTCTAGCAGCCTTGGTGTAAGTGAAATACACATGAAAGTGGTGTTTGACCCCAAGTAAACTCACCTAATTAAGTTATGTTTCCATTAAACCCTACAAAATAAAACATTATAGAGAGTTGAAAATCCAAAAAGGAACTACTTGTGATAAGTCAATATAAAAAGTCTGATAAACTTAATTTTCAAGTTCTACCTCAGTGACCATGGCTGGCAGAAGACGGAGTGAGCAACTATATCACCTTATATTATAGGCAGGAGAGAAGAAAGCAAACTGATTTTGGAGCTCCATATTTTATTTTCAATAACATTCAGCGATTCATGTTGATGATATGGTCATGTAAAAATGAGACAATTTGGAAAACATCCCTGAAATAAAATACATCTAAAAAAACACAAATTACAGAAATATTCAATATAATCTAAAATATGTACAAATATGTTGTAGTAAAATGTTATCAGCAACATATAAACATATATTTGAAATTATACATAACAATACATGTATAATATATTTTTTACAGACGATAGCAAAAATTTGTTTTAGATTATCAAAATCCTTAGTTCAAATGTCAAAAATTTTGTCAATAAATTTTATTTAATTTAATGAATTTATATCAATAGAGGTTCATATTTTATAAAGTCAATTATACATGCATACATTTAGATTGACATCGGCACATTAAAAGATTATGTTTGTCAGTGTGTTTGCAGTTAATCATTAGTGCATTTTCTATATACAGATAGATAATTAATCTAACTATTGAAGAGGAGTCTAAATGAAGGGGCTGAGGCACTCCCAGTTGAAACTAACTTCACATATGCTGTGTTCGATGTCGTAGTTAATTGTGATGACGGCTCCTGGAAATAATTGAACAAATGTCAATTGCGAAATATTACAAAATTAATCTACACACATAAATTAATGATCAAGCATTAACAGAAATTAATTTTTTTTAAGTTTGATATCATGTATCTGGAAATATGTCAGGAAGTACAAAATGAATATGATACAGTTTGTAATGAGGGAGAAATATGTTATGTATCATGAAATACAATATTCTGAGAGCTTGATGCTTTCCTTTAAGATTAAAATTTATAATTGTTACCGATTAAAACCTGCTTTTATTTGAATATTAAATGACAAAAGAGAAATAAAACTTACATTGCAGTATCTGCCAAATATCTGAGCTGAGTCGCTGCTACCGTCATAAACAGCCACATAGTTGTTGGCGCAGTCCGCCGTCCCCAGTACGTTGAATGTCTCAAAGACGAGGGTTATTCTTCTCTGGGGTGGTACCTGAATGGACCAGGCACACGTGTTGGCGTCTGAGTAGTTACCAGGGAAACCTGGGCTAGTCAGACTGCCGTTGATTCCAGTCAAGTTGCCACCGCACCCAAGGCCTGAGAGATTTAAGAAAGTCATGTTATTGAAAGCAGATGAGAAAGTTTCCAGAAGGATATGATAACTTTGACAAAGACAGCCAGGTATAGTTATCAGAGAGAGCTTATTGTGCAAAGAGAGAAAAGACTATTTACCCTAAAAAAAGAATATTTAAAAAATGATTATCACAAATTTTATTTGCCACAATCACTAATCATTTAAAAAAAATAATTAGGAAAGGAACCCAGTTAATCATTAAATCTTTTTGGATTGAAAGTAAAAGGTTAACATAAATTTGAGAAAATGGACATACCTTGAGTAGTTGAAGTAAAGGAGATATCATAGCCAGGATGCTGAACAGATGAGTCCGTCCTGAAGTTCATGTAAACCTGATTGTTGCTGATGAAGAGAGGGTCGGGGACAACACGACCACACAACTTAGCGATCATCGTTCCTGAACTGGAACCATTATTTACCTAAAAAGAAATGAAAATATTTGTTTCAAGCCATGTTTTTCTAGCTTAACTTCAAATAAACAGGCTTATCTTCATTCAATTGGTTTCAACTAAATGAAATATTAGAGTAAGCATTATTCAAACTTGTGACTCATTCATGAATGCATCCTCTTAATTACTCAGACATGTCTTGATTAACTAAACTAACAGCAGGGAAGAGTACTTTTATCAAATGAATTCTGTGCTGTCACTAATATGTCCTGTTCCTAAGATTATATAAAATATCTCATCCTAGCTGCAGAATTATAGCTATATAACCTCTTCCCCCAGTATCAAAGGCGACGTGAGAGTATCAAAGAGCCTATTTTGGCTAATCAACTGTAGCTAATCTCATCCATGTCTTCTGATATCAAATATATCAAGACAAGTGATAAGGGACTTGAAGGATACATATTTGTATCAACCAGAGTTACTCTGTTCAAGGTCTGGAGACATGCTGTTATACCTGGAGATAGTCATAGTTGCAGGAGCTGTGAGGCTCAATGTACATGGAAGTGAAGTACAGAGCTATCGTAGTTCCAGGGGGCGTCGTCAGTCTGATGTCGCAGTTGCTGTTTCTGGGGTAGATCCCTGGCCATCCAGGGCTCACAATGCGTCCACTAGCTGCTGTGATGTTTCTGTCACATGCTGTTGCAAAAAACATCCATTATTCATTCGTACTGATCAGAAAGAATCTTAACCTTAAACATGTTGAGTTAATTCAGGGTCAATCGTTGGAAATAAATTAGAGGGGATATTCTATAAATGTCATCAATGCAAGATAATAACACAATCTTTTTGACAAAATATTATGGTTATAATATTTTAATTGCTTTAGAATTAGAGATTTAAAGGTAAATGGAACGTAAATTTTTAAAAATTAAACAATACAAAGCGAAGCCAATCATCTGCAGTGCGAGTTTTGAAACCCATGTTACAGCAAAATGAGGCAATGCTGATAAAAAAAAAAAAATAATCATACATCAATTTGTGGTTAATGTACCAATAAATATTTTGTTAACTTCATTAAAGTGGGAAATTAATAAAAGTTCATGATTCATGTAATGCACAAAAAAAATCTGAGACCAGAAGTCGATAGAAGCTTATCTTTAACATATTAATGGATTTCTGTTCTAGTTATCTACTTATGACTCTAATGAGCCAAAGGCACCAGACAACAACTATATATATATGCATTCTATATGTATGTAATTGGGTGAATAGGAACATATAACTAGAATATCACATTGGAACTTGAGATTATACCGGTAACCAAAAGTTTTTACTTCTAATTGAAATAATTTGTAACAATGATAATGATATGGTAATATCCCCTTGCATGAGCGCCAGAATACAATTATATGTGTGTAAGACGATCTTATTTATGTTACTGGAACTTTGCAGACTGGTCTAATTCAAGCGATGTTGCACAGTTTACTTGACCCAGAATTCAAGAATCAGATCAAAACAGAGAAATTAAAGATGGCAGACCGTCTTAACACTTTAATGTCATAGATATAGGTGTTTATATATAATAAATGAGTTGGCTAAGTATATGTATTTGATAACACTCTAGGAATCAGTATGTCAGTCGGATATAACATAAATATCTCTCTATGTTTCCACTTGCAAAGTGCTAAAGCTTTCATATTAGTCATCAAGCACTTGAGGAACTTTTTATCCTGGTTGACTTGACAAAGAAAATCATTATATATATATATATATATATATATATATATATATTTGATACATATATGAAACCAATCAAACATCAAATAAAATAGCCGCAAATGTCAAAGAAATACGCCAAGCCTACCCTAGTGATTTGATTCATGTAGAGAAATCATGTTTTAATTGTTGCAGTGATACCTTTCATAGACAAAAGAAGACGATGTGAAAAATAACTGCCCATAAAATTGCTTCTTCTATATTTTGATTCTAAGATAGTTGTATGAACAATACATCAACATTGGCTTACAAACATCCATGAACAAAGAGAGTTTAAAAACTCAATGTCCTTGTTTCCAAAATGGGACTTAATAGATTCAAGATCTATGATATGCACAAGGAGCATACATCATCTTTGAATTAAAACCTTTTCCCTTGTTTCCTAAATGCAACTTGCTATATTCTAGATAAATGATAGTTGCTTGAATCATACACTATCATTGGCTAAAAAACATCTATGAAGCAAAAGAGCCAACAAAATTGAAGTGCTTAATGTTTCCAAGATCTCTTTGATTGGATTCTGGATCTAAACTACCTAAGATTTACCTAACATTGGGTTATAAACATCTAAGCACTTAGAGAGCTTACAAAATCTACATCGGAATCTATGATGCTACTTACTTGCTATCTGGTAGGTAAGACTGAACCCAGTGCTGGTTGAACCGTCGGGGATAACGTAGTTGACCTGTACCATCCTTCCTACAGAGTCAAAGCTTGTGGGCACCGTGCTGCCACAGTAATGGACATTTCTTCCTCTGGGTTGCTGAGGATTTGACAAGGTATGAACCCTATAGCTCGCCTTAAGTTATTTGCTTATGTATCTCAATGCAAACATCATCTTTAGCTATAGAAGAGTTTGATAAAATCTATGTTTGTTTAAACTTCATTCCTTTATTATGGTAACCAATGGACAAGATTATGAACTCCTTTTTTTCAATTTTTGAAATTCACATAAATTTAAAAATTTTCCAAAAACTTGACACAAACCAGCGGTGAGTCTCTGAATTCCACGTACTCCTGGGCACACGTGGAGTCCACTTGGAGTGAGATTGCTGTCAAGGTGAGACGCACTTGTTTGTTGTCTGCGGAGGAATCTAAATACCAGCGGCATCGCAATGCTTGACCTGCGGCTGCAGGGTAGTTTGGAGATGTTATGGTCTGGGGGGAGGTGCTGGCGGTAAATGCCCCTCCACAGATGGCTGAAACAGTAATCTTACATAAACATGTTGCTACTTAATTGTGATACCAGGAGGCATAATTCAATAAATTGAACTTTTTCAAATGATGGAGAAAACTGTTAAGAGATAATATTCGCACAGTTCAAACTTTACAGGATTTCTTTATGAGCTAAGGTTTTGTTTGCATACAAGTAAATAATTATATAAATAATGAATATAACTGTCAATATAATATTCTTACGATTTCTCTGTCCATAAGTTGCATTAAAGCCAGCGCCAGTGATGGAGTAGTCGGAGGTGAAGACAACAAACAACGTGTTCGTAGATCCAATGATCATGCCGGGGGCCGTGCTTCCACAGTAGCTGCCTATCAGGGGCTCTGAGGCACTCATGCCGTCGTATATCTGTCAAAAAAACCTCACATTTAAAAACCGGAGTGCCAAAGAATACAACCATTTTCTGAGGGGACCAGCAAATCAACTATAGAGGAAATGTTTCAACCAGCACAAAATGTAGATTGACCCCATTATTAATTACTTCACATACTTAAATTATGACATCACTATTTGTATGAGTTTGCCATCTACAGGATTAACTCTAGACATGACTCTGCTCTAAGCCATGTCTTAGTATGGGAAACGCTACCACACTAAGTACATTACAACAAACCAAGAGTTTCTTCATCAGGCATTATGGGAGAGGGATAGCACGCTGGTCATAGATATGGAGTTCAAATCCCAGGGAATTGGCAACTTTTACTGCAGTTGAGAATGTACATGCAATAAGGTTTGGGTGCAATGCTTCACTGAATTTCAGCACAGAATAACCAAAGAATTGCTAGTTTCAGGATATTCTCGCAGGTTTCACTGAAATGCACAGCCACAATGGTGTTGCATGTTTTCTCTCTGCAATGATAAGAGTGGCTATAATGTAAGCGATATACTCTCGAAAGTAACATTAAACCTCAAATCTTTTCACCTGAACTACAAATTTTAAAATTCTACTAATGTAATAAAGTTAAATGTTGTTGAAAAAAGGAAACAAACCTTAAGGCTGTCCCAACGACAGTTTCTGCCGCTTTCAATGTCCAGCCCGGAGATGTTCAGAGTGGCCAGTTTGTTGCTGGACATGAGGATGAGCCAGGAGCATACTTGACCGTTCTCATACTGACCATCATTGTCGATGTCCACTGGAGTAAATGTTCCGCCTGCTGTGTTGTTGAAAGTGCCACCGCAACCTTGTTCCAACCCTGTAACATGAGGATTAAGTTATAATGTTTTCAAATTCTCATCAAGTTTTTAAAAACATTTATGATAACAATAACCTTTTTTACCCAGCTTAGTATTTAAATTTGCTCTTATCTAACAGGCCCATGGCACTTATTCCAGAAGTGAGGGTTATGAAACTTTCATTTTTGTAGCTCATTTTGGAGGGCAGTGTGTTGGAGCGAGGGGGGATAGTTGGGGAGTTGTATAGGTGGGGCAGGGGAATATTGTATCTTACTTCATGGCCTTTATAGGAACTAAATATAAAGACAAATCAGAATTGGCAGACAAAGGATAATAGGAAGGGGGTTATGATATCATCATGGCAATTTCATGTTTGTTTTACCCTACATGATTTTAAAGTTATTGACGAACAAGAGTTTATACATGAGAAAGAATGAAAAGTCATGTTCTGAATTTGTTGAAATTTTTAGGTCCTTTTGCAAAGCAAGAAGCAGAAGGATGATGAATTAGTGAGTACTATAGACAATTCCTACCATAAGTCTCCCTGTACGCTGCGGTGAAGCCCCCGGACGTAACTGAGGAATCCGTGATAAAGCTGACATACAATGATCGTCCTGTTGCCTGCAAGTTTGGTGGGGCTGTGTCTCCACAGTATCGACCGAGTAGTGGTGCATTGGTGCTATTGCCATTATAAACCGCAACATAGTCGTAGTTGCACTGCGAACTCGCCTCCAAGTTGAAAGAATTAAACCTGTATGAAAAGATTATGCATGATATAATATATGGAACATCATGACACTGACAGGAATTAAGTTTAGTTAATTTCACTGTTTATGAATATCAAATGGCAGATCTAGAGCAGTTGGATCTTTCATTGATTTCAACTTTTACTCTATTTGGGAATAGTATTCAAAACAAAATTAAAAGTTAGAACATAAGTATGTACTTCAAAGATGTCCTCTTTTCAATTACTTACTTAATTTCCGCCACACGGTTTTCTCCGACTGTGATTATCCAGGAACAGTTATGGTTGTTGAGGTAGTTGTCCTGGTGCAGGATGGTACTAAACCGCCCATACGGACCCGTCAGCACTCCGCCACAGTCTGGAATCACAGGCTCAAGTGATGGGAATTATCATTTAAAGGGAGAGTAATGTCTGTTTTTGGTCCACAATATTGAATTGAAAGCATGATAGGAAAGAAAATAACCAATTCAACATCTGTCATTTTTACCACAAAATAAAGATGAACTACACATATTGACTAATTACACTTATCCACACTAGCAGGGTTTTTTAAATTCAGATTGTAAATTTATGATTTGATGTAAATAAAAATGGCCCATGTATTACATTTTGTATTCTGTTCTCTGCTTCAATAACAGAAAAGGCAAAAAGACTGGTATCTGTACAATATCTATATCCACAAAATATATCAGGATAGTGCTAAAAAGAAAAAGGAACAATAATACCAAATTTCAATATTCATTTTTTGAACAAAAAAATCTTCCTTTGAAATAAAAATTTTGCTCTGCCTTGAATGTTTATTTGTTCTTAATTTTTTAATATATTTTGGTTTATAAATCTATACTAAATCTAGATAACCGTCTGTCACACCTTGTACTTGATAGTTAGCTCTGAATCCTTTATAAGTTACAGAAGCATCTGATTTGAACTGAAGGAACATTCCTCCCAAGGCAGTCTGGACCTGTGGTGTTGTGTCCCCACAGAATTGGCCAAGATTCTGACCACTGGTATCATTACCCGCATACACAGATATGTAGTCATAGCGACAAGATGGCGCTGAAATTATCAAGGATGAGGATTAACAAAGGTGGTTATATTTTAGAAGTTGAAATTGTTTTAAGAGAATGAATTTAATTTTAACAAAACTTGTGTAAATGATGCTAAAATCTTTAAAATTGTGATGGATGTTGTGTTAAAAAAATGGTTGCCAAGCAAGGTGATTTGCACTAGTACACATACCAAATACATGCAACCTATTTATTTTCTATCCCACAGGAAAATTATATACCGTATATTAAGATGTATACACAAGGCGACCCAGTGTATAAGGCGACACCCTGTCTCAGCCCCCCAAATTGCTGTCAAAATCATATACATCGTATATAAGGCAACCCTCTACTAGAACGTCTTGGAGGCACATCGACATGAAGCACATATAGGTCTGTGCTGGTGTTTATTCTTATTTTTAAAGAATGTTATGGTATTGATAATACTTACGTCCCTCAAGTTTGAAGCCAGGTTTGAAGGTGAGCGAGACGTATCTCTGGGGGTCTGTAAGGATGGTGTAGTTACACTGAAGGTTGTTGTCGTAATTGTTTGGGAAGCCAGGGGAGACAATCTCGCCTGTGTCACCGATGAAGGTGCCTCCACATGCTGCAGGAAAAGACAGTCACTTAGTGTACATTTTTACGGAACAGACACAAATATTATTACTTTCAGATGTCACGTCAAGTTAATCATTTAAAATTCTCGGTCTAGATTTCTGAAGCTTTCTTTAAATATCACTAAGAGAGCTTCGATAATACAGGTTCTGTGCCAAGATTTTTTAACCATTCTTAGCCCTCGGATTGTCGTAACTACCATCCATTAATATTGGCTAACAACTGACAAAACAAACAAAAATCTAATCCCTGCATGAACTTTAAGACAAACGCTAAGCGTTCTGAGGGATCGAACTGCAGGAATTAAACTCATTCAATAAAGAGTATACTGGTAGTATCAGTTAACTGATAAGCATCGAGATGTTGATTTTCAGAAACAACAACTACTTGGCGATGAAATTACACCGTTTGTGAAGTGTGACATATTTTCCCCAAACAACATACTCTGTGCCCCTTTTATTTTTTGATTTTCCAAATAACACCAGACACCGATTGGTCTATTGCAAGATGTATTATAATGTAAAAGAGGCTCCCTAAACCTTTTGGCCTGACGGAAACTCCATTAATTTTTCCACATAATCACCCCTGACATTTGTTAGAGCAAATTTTTAACATCTTCAACCTATCTGAAAACCACTCTTTGTTAAGTTGCAATGATGTCTGTGTCAGTCTTATATTTACGGCCACAGACCTTTGTTTTCAGTCAAGGGAGTGAGTGAGCTAGATCTAGAGAATTGGCACTCCCATTTGGGACCACCCTTGAATTGTAAGCCACTCAATAATTTGTATCTTCCAAGTATAAAAAATGACAATCCAGCAGAAAGACCCCATGTTTCTTCTTTCTGTGGTTGATTTCAAATCAAAATTCATTTCCAAAAGAGGTCAAGCAGAATGTATGAAGGACTTAATCATGACATGACGGCTAAGAATGAACTGAGTTTTTCTTACATGTGGTCCAATTTGCCATGAATCCTGTATGAGCAACCGAGTTATCTGATCTGAATTTGACTTGCATTCTGTTGGTCATTGCAGTGAACATGTCTGGGATATTTGTACCACAGTATTTTCCCCTGGAGACAGCAGTGCCATTTGTCATCACATCTCGCAGCTGCAAAGTAATGTAACTTGTGATAGATGTTGTTCTCAAAGTAACAATCATGTGTGACATCTTCCCATGCAAGGGTAACTCACACTAAGACTAAGTCTCCAGCACTGACTAATTCAAACCTAGCTGCTCAACACCAAACTTTGGAGTATGAGTGCTTTACCCTCTTCTGGGCCTCCTTTCACAAAGGCACCTTATTCTTTAACATTTAACTAAGGTTACCTTAGTGACTTATACCTTTGTGAAAGGAGGCTCTGGCCGATACGCAACAATCATCTTATTTCTGAAAGGACTATCAAGTCAGTCACAGTAAGCTAGAAAGCTGGCACAGATAAGTCAAGGAAAAGCTACAAGGCTTGAATTACACATTGATTGGGACGGGCAGGAATTGTGCCTCGCTGAGAAAGGTATGAATTGTGACAAAAAATATTTTCTATTTTTCTATTAAAAAATATTTCAGATTATTCACATGTGCTTTGAAGACTTGATTCAAAAGTTTGTTTTATTTGTTTATTATCAAAGTTTGTTTCCATCATTGAAATAAATTAAAAATTATGGGTTTACAGAGAGAACAGAGGAGAAGTAATAATAAGTTAAGACCAAAGTTATCAGGATGAACAGGATTATCAATAACACTAAGTACATTGATTTCATGAAGTTGTAACATATTTATACTTTACCTCCACATAATCATACCGACAGTTGTTGCCTGATTCAATGTTAAAGGGTGTAGAGAAGTTGAGGACGACCGTGTATCCATTTTCCACGTTGATGTCCCAGACACACTCCTGGTTGTGCGGGTAGCTGTTGGGGTAGTTTGGGCTCATCACGCTGCCTGTGTTACCGTGGAACATACCTCCACACGCTGAAGTCATAAACATTAGGTACATGGATTTTGTGAACAGGCACCCAGGTAGTTCATCTACACAAATCACCAGTAGTAAATTATACAGCCATTTTCACAGATGTGTATCAATATTAGAAGAAATAGACACTAGATAGACACTCAGTTAGCAGGTGAAATTATGTAAATGGTTATTACATTGGTACATAACCAGAACCTTCTCTATCAGTGTGGATAACCTGGTTACATGGAGCATTGCAATTTCACATTTTAATATTTGGTCATCAATTTTATAGAATTAATTGATCCACCCTCCCAAATGACACCATGTTGTTCTTACTTACCGCCTGTCTCAAAGGTATAATGGACTCGGAACCCGGTGGCGCTCAGACTGATGTCAGTCTTGAATTCAAGTCGGAGTGAGTTACTCTGGGACAGGAAGTCAGGTGGCTGCTGGGTACAGTATGTTCCAACCAATGGGGAATCAGCATACCCTCCGTTGAACACTTTCAGGTAGTCGTAAGCGCAGTTAGGATGGTTTTCTATACTCATATTATCAAATGTTAGCTGAAAATTTAAAAAAATGATGTTGAGATTTTGTATTTCATCAACCAGAATCAATATCTTAATTCTTTAGGAAAACAAGATTTAAGTTTTGTTTAAGAAATCCACACAGCTTCTATTTTACAAATTGACTGCTTGGTCAAAACAACACAACATCTTGCCATCCTCTTATTCTGTCAATAGAGAATCCCCATTGAAATAGTCTGATAATCAAACTTTGAAGAGGTCACCCATCCAGGTCTAAACCATTACTATTTTTGCTGAACTTAACTTATTGTTATACATAGGACAACGTGACACATCATGCTAATTACAATACAATGAACAAATTACCCTGATCTGTGTTCCCTCTGGAGCAAGGATCTGCCAGGCGCAGGCATCATTGTGGTCGTAGTTGTTGGGGTAGTTGGGACTTGTGATCACCCCGGAACTCTCAGTCAGAACACCTCCACATGCTGCAGTATACAATAAGTACATGTATTGATTGTTCTATATCAACAAGCAGGTGCTTCCTGAGATCATGGGAGGGGTTAGGAATCATTGTCAAAGTAAAGGAGGAGGGGGTGATCTTGAGGTTAATTTCCTGAAAGAACCTAATGTGTTTGGAAATTAACCTAACCAATTAATAAAACAAACAAAAAATGAAATACATGTTCAATTGTAAACATGGTACTTATTTGATATAGAAGTAGATGATCTCTAAATATTTGTATACCTATTTGTTATTTAAAAATGATATTGTCCATGAAAAATATTTAAAAGTATTAGCCTCAATGCAACTTCGCAGATCTCTCTCCAAATTCAGATGTGGAGTTAGTAAATTGAAAGTTCAATCATATAGAAGATCGAAAGATGACAACACAGATCTGGCTTTTTGCTCTTATTGCGTCAACGCTATTGAAGACGAATACAATGTATTATTACAATGTCCTTTATATTATGATCTACGCAGTAGATATATCCCTCAATATTACTGTGTGAATCCTAGTTTAACAGTTTGTCCAGCTACTTAAAACCCCAAATGCTAACATTATTCTACGCCTAGCTATATTCGTCAACAAATTACATATTGTATGATGCTAATATTGATGTTTTAACCATGACAGCGCTCTGGTTTAACATACGAAATATTGTCATTTGTACTATTGGCCTCATGGCCACTCTACGAAATAAATCTGTCTGTCTGTCTGTCTGTCTGTCTGTCTGTCTAGATGATCATTTTATTCATACTTACAGGACATTTTGATGTCAATTAAAAATCCTCTGCCTACTATCGACAAATCTGTCCTGAATCGGAGCCATATGGAGGGAACTGGGGTTATATATGGTCCTCTGATTGTATTATTTCCACAGAACTGCTGTAAGATCGGGGCATCGGAGCTTGTGCCTGAAACATTAGTAACCATATGAAATAGATAGATATTCACTGCTGAATAAATCTTTGTGTCACCCATTCACAGGTACCAGTACAAACCAGTATCTAATAAATATGACTAATGCAGAAATATGTATAATAACAGTCAGCACTAAAATACACTATATGGTAATATTCTTATGGTCAATGACAAGAGTTCAAAATAATATAAGCCAATTTCTTTATATGCTTATGGTCCAAAATTTACCAAAACTTCAATGGGCTTCTACAACATATTAATACACACATTTAAGAGTTTGAAAACTTAAACCATTATCTCCTTCCAAGGAATCAGTGTCTTCCAAAGGAACCCACCTTCACGAATGCTTAAGAAATCGTATCTACACGTGGTGTGGTGCTCAAGATCCATGTCCAAAACCTTGACAACGATAGAAGAGTTTATGTTCTCCATGTTGTTGACTGTCCATATACACTCCAAGTGGTTGCTGTAGTTGCCATTTTCATAGTAGCCCGGGGACGTGATGTTCGTGTCACCATTGATCACACCACCACAGTCTAAATCAGAATGGAAAAATGGGAATTACAAAGGAATTTTGAAAAATTCTCATTGGACAATCAAGAATCATTGTAGCAGCCTGGAGAGCAAGCAAACCCAGACAAATTAGGGAAGTGTGACAAGCCCTGTCTGAGCAACTCATTCAGGTTGGCACAAGTTAGGCTATGTGTTGGAAGATGCTGTTCATTAAAAAATAAAATTTCTTCTATAAAGTTTGATTAAAAAGAAATTAAAATACCTTAAAATATAAGATATTATATTGACATTCAATTCAGTTTACAACTCACCAGCCTCATTATTTGATGTGTAAGTTGCCCTGAAACCTCCACTTGTGACAGATCTATCAGTTCGGAAACGGATACGCATGGTTGATCCAGAGGATTCAATGATGCCTGGATTAGTTGTTCCACAATACCGTCCTATCAGAGGCGAGTCCCGCAGGATACCGTTATATACCTGGAAATTAAAGCAAAAATCTATTCAAATTTTCTTTATTTCTCATAGTTGAATATAGTCATGAATATATGAAAGAGTTAAATCAAAGAGTATATTTGTCCTGTTGATGTTGTTAAAAAACCTTTAATGGTAACTAAACTACCAGAGTATTTTAAGAACATGAAACTGAACATAGTTATCGATAATTTTTTCATAACTGACCGCTATGTAATCCCAGGTACAGGTTCGAGAAGTCTCCAGGTTGAAATCTGAGAAAGACAAGGACACCTTGCGACCTGCCCCGACCTGAATGTTCCACTCACATACGCGGTCATGTGCGTAAAGTCCGGGGTAGTTGGGAGAGGTCAGAACTCCAGTTGGGGTGGTCAGAGTTCCACCACATGCTGTAAAGATATTCCTCTACCATAACCAAAGTTTCATCTCATGCTTTATAAAGACACTTTGTGAATCTTACTATTTCATGTATTACTTGCAGAGTTCCTGAATGTGTAGCAATCTCATTAAAATCTGTCAAAACTTTCTCTTGTACTTAGATGTTTAGATGTTCACAGTTTCTACCAATCACAGGTTTGCTTAATTATCAAATGATAACAATTTCCTATCCTATTTGCTAATAGGCCAGAGGGAGAGGTCACTCAGCATGACCCATATTGAGCTGTTCACAGACCAGAAACACTAGATATGAGTGTTCTGCTTTGTCTGATGAGTGTTAGGTTTAATGAAAGTGAGTCTCTACCTCAAAGCTTGGAGAGGTAGCACAAAATGGCATAAAAAATCATGAAGATCAGATCATCTTTGGCAGATAGATTTTTTTATGATTGACAACCTGAACAAAAAATGTTGTATAGAAAAAAATTTCTCACCCTCGACACTAGCCTGGAAGGACATCCTGAATCCAGAAGCAGATCCTGATGAATCTGTGCGGAACCTAACATAGGCAAAGCTGTCCGATGTGTCAATAGGAGCAATTGTCCTGGATCCACATCCCGTCAATAATACACGTCCTGCAATGATAGAGATAATCAATGATATTGATTATCATATTCAATTTAAACTGTTTATCATCTTCTTAAAAGCTTATAGCACTGATGATTAAGATGGTTAAAAGCACAAACCTGTTGAGTTTTGCTCTCGAATGACAAGTGAATCTGCGGAACAACTTCTCGAACTCTGGACGTTAAATGCTGCGAAGGTGAAGGTCATGTAGTGACCAACAGCCGTTGTTATCAGCCACTCACAGTCGAGATTTTGACCATAATTCTGAGGGTAGTTTGGACTCTCAATTGTTCCATTAGGTCCATTAATTCTTCCACCACATGTAGCTTGAAAATAAATAAAAAATGTGTTTAGGAGGTTTGTATACTATTAAGCTCCAGTTTGAAATGTTAAACATTTTAATATAGTTATAAAAATTTATAAAAAGTTTTCAATTTGTGAAAAAGCATGCATTTACATTCAAGATTGATGGCATGTAATAAACCACTGTTCCATACCAATTTCATATCTTGCCTTGAAACCCACTCTTCCCACACTGTTATCCGTTCTGAATCTGGCGAATAAGACATTGCCAGTGGAAACCTGGGAACTTGGTAGAGTGCTGCCGCAAGCTCTCTGACCAATCAGAGGAGACGTTACACTTCCACCGTCACGTAATTCAATGTAGTCATATGCACATCTGGAAACAGAGAAAGAATTTTTTGGGTGATGTTTCCAAATAAAATTGACACTTTAAGTTGTTTATCAACCATTGTCAAACCATATAATGAGCACAGAATTAACTGAAGTCACAACTTGTAATGAAAGAGAATTATCAAAGATTGGCAACTATTAAGTAAATTATATTCCATAAATCCACATGAAGGTTTGGGACAATAAATTTTTATATACATATACATGACATTGTCGATCTAGATGTTAGAATAAATTGGATGTAATGTAAAACATTAAAAAGAGCATTTTATGACTCAAACCTGTTTATGCCTTCCAAAATTATTTGAAGGCTATTGATAAAAATTATGAATCAGGGCCTAGATTTTCAAAGCTCTCTTAGCACTAAGATAGTCGTAAGTACCATACATTAACAATCTGGCTTACGACTATCTTAGTACTAAGAGAGCTTCGAAAATCTAGGCCCTGATTCATAATTTTTTTTTCATTTGCATGATTTAGTGATCTTATTTTATACTTAATCTGTTAAGGACATAATGATGTCACCTTGAGTTAGTTTCAATGTTGAACTGCTCCACGTAATGAACACTGATCCTCTCGTTAGCTGGGGCTGTGATGACCCACGTACAGTCAACATTATGTGGGTAGTTGGCTGGGTAGTTGGGTGACATCATGTATCCACTTCGCACTGCATTAGTTAGAGTAAGACTTCCACCACAGGTCACTGTCACCTCAGAGTAGACAAGTTGGAAGCCGACGTTGTTTATAGACCCGTCCGAGACAAAATTGACAAAGAGGCGGTTACTGGAAGTCTGGAGAGTGGCTGGTCGGATACTGCCACAGTAACGGCCTTGTGTATTGGCCCGATTAGTTCCATTGCCGAGTGGTGGGGATGCAGAGTTTCCACCATTGAGAAGCTTGAATAATAATAATAATGATGATGAATATGATGATGATGATGAATATGATGATGATGATAATGAAAGCCTTATGTTGAAACATAAGTAGGAAAGCTTATAGGACAACCTAGTTTATTGAATAAATTCAGTCTTTTTTTGCAACAACTGAAACTTATTGTGCTTATTATATTTAGAGGTATATATCTTGATTGAAATTATTTTTAAATAATATTATCAATGTTTTTTTTTCTTAATGCTTACCATCAGCAGATAACGGTTTTAGCAAATTTAACTCACCATGACATAATCAGTGTCACAAGCAGCGGTACTCGGAATGTTGAAAGAGCTGTTGAAAGTAACAGAGATTGTACGACCAGCAAGCACACTAACGCTCCAGGAACAGTTGGAGTTGCTGTTGTAGTTGTTGGGGTAGTTTGGACTCCTGATGACTCCTGTTGATGCTCTTGGTAGAACTCCTCCACACGCTGTTTGGAGACGTAAGATATAATATGAAATATGAAATAGACGCAAGATTCTTCAAATTTTAAAATGAAAATTTGAAAAGGTGAAGTTAGTTACAAGAAACCTGAAATTTGAATCTTAAAATGGGATGCATGAAGTGTGAAAAAATATAGGGAAATAAAAATGTATTATGTGAAAGCAGAAATGTGAATCTTCAAATGTAAGTATGAAATTTGGAACCTGAATTGTGAATCTTGAAATGTGACAAAGTGTGAAAACATTGAATATGAAACTCAAATGACACATCCGAATTGTGAAACTTGAAATGTGAAGCATTAAACTTGAATCTTGAAATGTGAAGAATGAAGTATTAAACACAAAATGTGAAACATGCACAAATGTTATTTTGAAAAATGGAATTGACCTGTTTGGTATGTCATTGAGAATCCTGTTCTGGCAACACTAGAGTCTGTCCTGAACTGCACGGTCATCACATTCCTTGAGCTGTAAATGATGTCAGCATTTGGTTCTCGGCCACAGTATGTGCCAAGGACAGTGCCAAAACTTGATGTACCTGACAAAATAATATGCAAAATTTGTAAATCTAATCAAAACTTACTTATTTGCTGTTTAATAAAAACTTTGATTCTTTGTCATCTTTTATATCAACTTTAGGAAACAGTTAAAAATTATATTTAATAATTAGCTACTTTTGTCCTAATCGAAAAAATCAATGAACATTTGTGACAATAATCGATTACATCTGACGTGTAAGCAAATGTGAACAAAATCATATTCTGTAGTTTTCTTGTTATCAAGCTACTTAGAGATAGTCTTCATGCTAATGGATTAAGTCTAGAAAGACTATTTAGATAATCGACCTGTAGATGACTTAAGTTCTCTCAAAAAGTTTTTTTGATATATTTATCTTACAGGATTCACTAAACTTAATGTCATCCATATATGACTTTGGAAAGATATATGAAGGTCTAAACACAAGATTATGAGCCTGGGGTCAGTTTTATTCATAACATTTTTTTGTCTACATACTATCGTAAAATTTGAGGTAGTCGTAGTTGCAAGAGCTATGAGTCTCGAGGTCAATGCTTGTAATGTTGAGGGCAATCCGTGATCCTATGGTTGTCGAAATGGCCCAAATACAGTTTAGACTGTTGCCATAGCTACTGGGGTAACCAGGTGATGTAAGAGTTTGAGCTGTTCCCGTAGCAACAAGACTACCACCACATCCAGGAACTGAAATCAAACAATGAAAATGTTGACATGGCAGCAGGATAATCATTTGATTAGTTCTTTCACATAACTAAATAGGTTGATTGTGCTAAAAAAAAAATGTAAAATAGCATGAAGCCAAGCAGAAAAATACAAATCAAAGAATGAAAAACTGATAAGTTTTAGGAACTCTCTTGGTATCGAAATTAGGATTGATCATTGTTTTTCATTGTCCTTATGATGTTACCTGGAGTAGAGGCACTGGGAGACGGGGTGGATACAGGGTTCTGATTGGTGGCTGTCCAGTTCAAGAGGAACCCGGTTCCAGATGCAGAGAAATCGGTGTGGAACTCTACTCTCAGCAGGTTGGATGTTGTCACAACCGGTGCAGGGATTGTTGTGGCACAGAATCGTCCTAAGACTGGACTTGTTGCCAAATTGCCATCACGCAACTGATGAACAGAAGAACAGAAGAACATTATAGGAGGTCTTGGACAGTCTCTTCACCAACAGCTACGGAGTGCAGCTTGTTAGTGTCTCCTGTTCTTCATTACACGTTTATATCTCTATCTCTTGAAGGCATTTTAGCAAGTTCAATTTACCCGACTATCAGATCTAGCGTGCAAATGGTTTTCAAGTAATAGTAAATCTGACAATCTTCTTGTCACAAATGATAGAATTTCACCATTATTTCCATTAGAATATTTGTTAGTAATATGATAATTAAACCTTGTCGCTGATATTATGATTTAGAGTTTCGCTAAGCCAATAAGAAAGAGTACTTGTGTTAACACTGTAAGCTGACATATTGATAACACCAACTGACAATATAACCAGTTTGTGGATGAAGCATGATAATGTTTCTGGAAAAAGAAATGTATACATGAAAATGGTTCTTACCCGAACATAATCATAGTAGCAGTTTCCTGACGCAGAGACTTCAATGTCCATGGCAATAAAGTTGACCCTGATGCGCATGCCAACAGTGGTGGTAACAGTCCAGGCGTAGTCCACCCGGTGGGGGTACTGACCGGGGTAGTTTGGAGAGGCGATTTGTCCCGATGTGCCACTGATGTCTCCTCCAAACACTAGAATGATCATGAGTTGATAGTTGATATTCAGTAAGTTAGGGCAGGTGGTTAGATACTCCAACACAGGAATTCTTCCTGGGATTTATTTTTTGCCCTGGGGTGTGCCTTATTACTGGCTCTGCTTGTTATGCACTATACTATACTATACTATACTATACTATACTACATTTTACTACACTACACTACACTACACTACACTACACTACACTACACTATACTATACTATACTATACTATACTATACTATACTATACTACATTTTACTACACTACACTACACTACACTACACTACACTACACTACACTACACTACACTATACTATACTATACTATACTATACTATATACAATTTTGTCAAGTCATGGATTTTCCTGCCCCTTCTTCACTACCCGTCCAAATATAATCTAATTCCCTCAGCACAGCCAATCCATACCATTCAGGCTTACATTTGTTATCCATGGAAACTTATTGGTTTATAATGTTAAAACAAATCATTGATGACATGAAGATTTAGGCAGGCACCCCACTGATTGTGATAAATGTCAGCAAGGTTGAAATTAGCCAGTGTTGGAGATTGGCCCGAGTTATGTCTTGCATGATAAATTGTGAGAAACCCTTCAAATAACATTTGTGGCTATGCATATCAATAAAAACTGTATTGTTGTCTGCAATGTGACAACTATAGGTGGTATATTGCATATACTCAAAGTTTCTGCATGACAAAGTTCCTGAGATCAGTGGTAAAATGATCATTGATCAAAACATGCACCCTGTCACAGTGAAATGAAGTTTACAATGATTCAAGCTTATCTGAAAGAGGCTAACCTGATGAATAGGAACCAAGGAATCCTGTTCCAGTGACTAGATCGTCAGATCGGAACTTCATCCATAAGCTGTTGACAGCAGTCATGTTGGCAGGGAGCGAGGAGCCACAAAATCGACCAATCAGAGGTCCCGTAGCTCCACCGCTCCGCATCTCCACGTAATCCATGTTACAGTTTGAGGAGTACTGCAGGGCAAATGCACTGAAACACCGCAAAATAACATAGTGATTATTGTTGTATGATAATCATCAAAATAATGTCATTTGAAATTAAGGGCCATATTGTCAATTCTACTTACAAAATTCTTGGGGGAAAATATATTTAAGCATATGTTAATACATAGATAATATTTTCCTAACAATACATATATGTAATCATTGACCAAATGTCAAATTAGTAAAAGTACACAATATTTTCTAATTTGCCAGTGATGATAAAAAAAATGGTGGAACTTGATAAAACATTTTTTTTTACTAAAAGTTTTAGTTTTTTGGTTTTACCTGAAGGCAAACATGATTGAGTTGCCTGGCGAGGAGCGGACAGTCCACACACATTCTGTGCTCATTGGGTAACTGTTGGGGTAGTTGGGACTGGTGAGGGAGCCGCTCTGGGCTGTGTAGGTTCCACCGCAGCCTGCACAGGGTTAACAGAACACAATCTGTGAGTATTGACCCTTCACTGGCTGATGAGGTAATTATACATACTCATCACTATTTTCAGGTTTGAACATATAAAAATGGTTGGTTTGAATACCTTAATAACACTAAACGTTCTTAATTTTAGTGACTGAAAAAATTTCATCATGTCTTACTAGAAGAAGACTTGGTGTAAACAGCCCGGAATCCACTTCTCTGGAAGGACCTGTTGGAGACGAAGATTAGGAAGAGAGCTGAACCCTGGGAGCGGATTGGGGCGGGCACAGTGCTGCCACAGTATGTTCCGATTTCCGGCGAATTGGCGTCGTTGCCATCTAAAACTTTGACGTAGTCGCGGCTGCAGCTGTCTGCACTCTCTACATCCATGTGTGTGAATGTCAGGGTAATTCTGTCAGCTGTAGAACAATCATAAATGAATTTGAAATATACAGTACTTCTCTTTTTATAACACTTTCTTCATCACCAACCATGGGAAATGAATTGAATCGGTTTGTAATATGTTTATTACAACAAATCTATTCACTTTGAGTATGAGTATGAGGTTTGAGTATGCAGTCATAGTAGTGTATGAAATAAGCCTGAAAAGTTACCAGTCCAAAAATTTGATATGACAATTAATGATAGGGCAAATTTAAATAAAACCTCCAAAAGTAACTAGCCCAAAAGTTACGAGCCCAAAAGTTACAAACCCAAAAGTAACCAGCTTATGGACTTTCATACACTTGCCATAGCTCATGTTACTGAAGAATATCTCAGCATTAAAAGAACTTTGAAAGTCTGGACCCCACACCATCTACTCACTGTTGTGGTCGGCCTGTATGAGCCAGCTGCAGTTGCTATTCGCCTCGTAGTTGTTGGGGTAGTTGTTGGAGAAGATTTCACCGTCAGTCTCAGCATTCTTCACTCCTCCACATCCTGTAGCATTGCATTGTGGATATTTCATTTCAATGTTTTTAGCTATCATTGAAAATCTTATGGGAAATGATTGCATATATATCAACTTTTCCCATCTCTTGCAAATGACACTTTAACACTAGAGTATCATAAGTCAGTGGCCAATCCCTCAGTTTTAATTAGTTCAAATTTCTGCAAATTGCTCAGTTTTCACAATTTATCAACATTGTTTAAATGTAAATAAAATCTTGACTATGTTGTATATGAGACTAAAAAGGATGATTGATAAAAAATTTCTGAAATTTGTTGGGCTATCATATCATTTTTCCACCAACCCCAAACCAAAAACTTGCCAAATAAAGACAATAATTCTAATAGAACCCAAGTGAGAAATTATCTCTCCTGGGGGCCTGAGTAGTTTCTCTAAGCTCATTCAGAGCAATGACAACAGAAGTTACCTGTTATATAGTTAGCCTTGAAGCCTCGAGCTGAGATGGATCTATCAGTGCGCATCCTGACATACATCTGGTTGCTGGAGGAACGGTAGGTGACAGGAGATGGGAGGGACCGACCACATGTCCGCGCTAGTTCTGTCGCGTTGTCATTGATTCCATCATACACCTGAAGACATGAGTTTTATTCATTAATTCTTCTGTTGTGTTATTGATATCATCACACAGCTACAATCAAGAAGAATTTATTTATTAAATATTTGTTGTGCAGCCCTTGTGCAATCCTTGATCACAAAGTAAGCAGTAAATTCTATTTATTCATTGCTATCTCATTATAAGGTTGCAGCTGTTAAATACCTTGAATTTTTTTTAATGCTTTTTACTGTTAAAAAGGGCATATTCTTATCTAAGTATTTAGGAAATAATTCTGGGAGTTCCTTGCCTTGCATCGCCAAAGTACTCATAGAAGCAAGTATGCAATGCACAGCTATGCAATGTATCTTCCCTCTACAAGGTTATATGGTAATAAGAATACCCATCAGCTGATGCAATGCACTTTCTCACTTGATTTGAAGAGGCAGTAGCATACAATTCTTTTTAACCAATTGTGAGACAATGTATTTTACTCAAAAGTTCTAAAACGATAAATGAACGTAACCTGAATATTGAGATATTTGATCCTTTGAAGATAATACTTATGGCACAAATTAATATCTAACGGGAACATTTGAATTAAAAAAATTTAAACTAAAGGTTCTGTTGCCCCTTTAATGGAAACTACAAATCATTGCATCTGAACAAAATCTATTTCTCAGATATTCATTAGGCTGCTAAGGCTGAAATATTGACAAAGTGGCACTAAACATTCACTTACTCACTCTTGTATTACTTAGAAGGATTCCATCAATTATGTCAACGGTCAACATAAAAGAGCGTAAAAAATGATCCCAAAATGTTCATCAAGCTTTCAATCAATAACGTTCTTGGACAGGTAAGAAAACATGGAAGTAATTACTTACTTTAAATTCTAAAAAAATTAAAAACCTGGTAATCTTAATTAAATTTAGGGAATATTCAAATAGGATATTAAGGAAGACTGCTACATAAATCTTATGAGAATAACATAACACACAAAATGTTAAATGTAAAGACATAAAATTCTGTATACATGCTCTAATAAAGTGCCTCGCAATCTAAACAAAGACAGAGACACTGTATAAGGATGTTAAAATCCAAATACATACCCCAACATAGTCAAATCGGCAGGTAGAAGAAGACTCCACATCAAAGTCGACAAAGGTGATCTCTACAACCCTGTCTTGGGCCACAGTGAGGAGCCACTGACAGTCTGTGTTGTGCGGGTAGTTCGAGGGGTAGTTCTTGGACACGATAGTGCCACTTGGGGTACTGAAGTTTCCGCCACACCCTTGAGTTAAGAAATGGTAAGGTTTGTTTAATTTAGATGGTGATAATTAATGTATTTAGAAGTGAAAATTAGGTAGAAAAAGCAAGTTTTTCTGGAGAACATCTTCTTCATTACAATGTTTCGTAGAATATGCTTACTCCTTCATCGGGTGGGAAGTAGGGAATGACACAGTGACACAATTACACCCTTAAAGTCAACAGTGGTGACGTGAAAAAAATATTTTGGTGTCACCAGATTTAATACAATCTGTCTTTCTTAGGAAACTGATATGAATATCAATGATGTTACAAATGATGTTCAAAGTTTTGTAAAACTCCAACTTATTCAACTAATCGAACTAATCACATAAAATTGTATGATCCACTCGCTCGTGTGATAATCTCACCTCCTGTTACTGCCACATATGAAGCGTTGAATCCTGTTCCTGCCACACTCGAGTCACTCTTGAATCGGACAAACATGGTGTTACCTGTTGACGAGAGAGTCTGGGGTGTGGTCTGGGTGTGACACAGGTGGGCTAGTCTTGGGGCAGAGGTGTCTGGCCCTCCATAGATCTGCAGGAAACATAATAATTAAAACATTAGCTGCTGGTATCAGAATACACTGTCCTAGATTATCATCTATAGTGGTTATATGTAGACTGTTAACCTCATTCACACTATGTGACATAATTAACTTCTGAAGATCAATCAAATTACTTTACAAACAAAATATGATTGAATGTTTCAGATCAGGCCAGGTTCAAACATCCAATGAGCATTAACAAAGATTTGTAAGCAGGATGATAATTGATAATTTTAATAACTTAATATTGCATTATATTGACTGAGGTAAATTGACAAGAATGATTTAGTATACTGTTAGATATTATCCAAGAACGTTTATTATATTTATTATATATATATTTATATTATTTATATTATCAAGGTAACCTTAAAATAACCTTATGTAGTATGTGTTGTGCAATGACTCAAAGGATTAAAAACAGTCATAGATATGTTTGATTGGGATTTCTTACATCAAGGACATCGTAGGCACAATTTGAGTGAGACTCAAGGTCAAAGGTTGGGATTGTGACCGTGATGTAGTAGCCTGTTGGGACGGTGATCCTCCATTCACACTGCCGTCTGTGGCTGTACTGCTGAGGGTAGTTTGGACTCGTGAAGAATCCAGTCATGCTGGTCAAGTCTCCACCACACCCTGCAACAACATCAACAACAACATGTGTCTGGAATGACTTCTTGTAGAGATCAAACACAATGTGTCTGTGGTATCATTTTTTCCTCTTGTAGAGATCAAATACAATGTGTCTGTGATATCATTTTGTCCTCTTGTAGAGATCAAATACAATGTGTCTGTGGTATCATTTTGTCCTCTTGTAGAGATCAAATACAATGTGTCTGTGGTATCATTTTGTCCTCTTGTAGAGATCAAATACAATGTGTCTGTGGTATCATTTTTTCCTCTTGTAGAGACCAAATACTATGTGTCTGTGATATCATTTTGTCCTCTTGTAGAGATCAAATACAATGTGTCTGTGATATCATTTTTTTCTCTTGTAGAGACCAAATACAATGTGTCTGTGATATCATTTTGTCCTCTTGTAGAGATCAAATACAATGTGTCTGTGATATCATTTTTTTCTCTTGTAGAGACCAAATACAATGTGTCTGTGATATCATTTTGTCCTCTTGTAGAGATCAAATACAATGTGTCTGTGGTATCATTTTTTATCTTACATAGACCAATAACAATGTGTCTGTGATATTATCATTTTTTATCTGACATAGAACAATAAAAATGTGTCTGTGATGTCATAATGGTTCTTGAATAGAACAACTAATTGTGTCTGCAAATTGCCACCTTATTTTGTCATGAAAAGATGCATAAGTGGTGTAAGTCATTTTCACATAAACATGTGTTAGTAACCTCATCTATGTTCTTCTATGACATATGATTGGTTCTTGTGAAAATAAAAAAAGAAATTCTTTTTACAATGTCTATTTTTTCTGACATCTTTTGTCTGTACATGAACATTTTAAACACTATACAATATTCAAAGTTGATAGTGCTCTATGAAATTTGTTATAATTCCCTTACCGTTAGTGACCCACTGCAGCCGGAATCCATTAGCCGCAACAGAAGCATCAGAGATGAAGTTGATGGACACGGTACGACCTGACGATGTCAGCGCTGGTGGGATGGTGTTCCCGCAGTAGCTACCCAGCTGAGTGCTGCTTGGTGAATCACCATCAAGGATCTGGGGAGAGATATTGTATGAAATTGATTAAGAAGACTTTATTGCTTAAGATCTATCATTAGTGTCATCAACAGACTAAAGTGCACATAACCTCATGACTTAAGATATATGCTTGGTTTTATTATATTGCGATGTTTACACACATATTACTGGTGAGGTTTCAACCATTGTTCATACACTCTTTCAATGGCAATGTAAAATTAGGTGAATCCCACAATCTCAACTTCCAATGATAATTCAGTCTTCACTAAAACAAGAAAATTTGCAACCCTGATAGGATATTTATTCGTGCCTCCATGTAAAAAAAAATATATGCTCAATTTATCCTTGTAAATGGAATAGAGCCATCAGATGTGGAATTATACTAACTTCTATAGGATGACAAAACCTATTGGTCCAGAGCCAAAAGCACTTACAACTATATTGTCCAAAAAGATAGGAAAGGTTTATTGGAAAAGCCTGATAAAAAAACATAAGAGTAAAGTACCCGGAGGTAATCATATCTGCAGGACGAATGGGACTCCATGTTGAAGTTTGTGAAGGAAATGTTGAGGGTGTTGCCCAGTGTTGTCTCGATTGTCCAGGTACAGTTGCGGTTGTGTGGATACGCATTTGGGAAGTTTGGACTTTCAATTACACCAGTAAAGGAAGTCAATCTGGTATTGCAACCTGAGGAAGAATTTAATATTCTAGAAATCTGGATCGTTTTAGAATTGTATCATACCTGTTCACTTTGTTCTATAATTGTATTTCCATTATAAAACTTTAGATTTATGTTCATGATAATAATATAGGAATATATCAATTGAAAAATATTGAAACTATTTAGAATTTGTTTTATTGATGACAATTAAATTTTGATAATTTATCAACATAACAGATTATATTAATTACAGTATCACTAACACAAAAGTTATCAATAGATGTGATTAAAATATTTCAATCTTTAGACCACTGGATACTTTCAGCTTATTACTGAGCACATCCAAATTTTAAAATTGTAACGCATTTGTATTTTTCATTGTAAATTATTCCACTTTTTTGTTATGAACAGAATTGATAAAATATATTACAAATATTCTTATCACTTATCATTCTCTATCTACGTCTGAAAGCTGAATTTGACCATTTTGAAAATTTACTTGAAGTGTAGAAGGCGAGGAATCCACGTCCGGAGATAGAAAAATCAGTCCTGTATTTGATCCAGAGTTTATTGGAGACGGAGGTGACGGGGGCAGGGACCTGGTTCCCACAGTACTTGGCCAGCTGTGTACCTGTGGAGCTGCCGTCTCGGATCTACACCGGAGAAGTGGAGGAAAATTATTTATTTCCATTTGTACAACAATGACAGCTACTCATTGGCCAAAACTATTGGATCATTAACTCGCACACAAAATAAACCTCTGTACAAAATTGGCGGACACCAGGTAACTCTAACAAGCCACCACTGACATTAACCAGCATTTGGCAGGCAGACAGGCAGGCAACTATTTCAAGCACTGCATGGAAAGGGAGTGTAGTTACTCGTCCATAAAGTAATGCAACAAATGTATGAATAAATTGTCTGCTAATTTAATAATTATTACTTAGAGTGAAAGCCCAATTGATACTGGTAATAAATTGGTCCTACCTGGACATAATCAAAATAGCAGGTGCTGTGGGATTCCATGTCAAAGTCAGTGAAGGTGAGAACAATTCGGCTTCCTCTTGAAGTTGTGATGGTCCAGAAGCACTCAGCATTGTGTCCGTACGCCATTGGGTAGTTGGGTGAGATGAAACTTCCTGTTGGAGTTGTTAAGTCTGCTCCACAGCCTGGGTGTAAGGATTTAAGGTGGTTATACAATGAGTAACTAAGTAATTGAAATATTGAATATCCTGTTATTCTGTTCCCCATTCTTTTCACTTCATGATATAAAAATTATAAGAATGAATCTCAGCTTTGAAATAGTATCTTATGGTATAGTTTTTTATAAGATATTGCGACAGACATTAAGAAAGTATGATGATGCAAAACATAATTACATCCTTTTTGAGGTATAACGTTAAATTTGGCAAAGTTGACTATTACAATTTCGTTTCTTGATGTGAATGATAAGATGAATAATCAGCAGGCTGGAAAAATCTTGCAAAATCCTGTTATAATAAAACTTTATGTAAAAGAAAATGAATATTCTGCTTTAGTTGCAACTGTATAAAGAAAAATGTTGGATTGTTTCATGCATGGTCTTATCTTGTACAATTTTGTTTTCATTGCCAACTCAATGAGTACCTGTGGAAGTTCCATCATAAGAGATCATAAAACCACGGGCAGACCGTGATTGGTCAGATTTGAACTTGATGTACATCTGGTTGCTATGGGAGACGATGCTAGATGGTGTTGTTTGACCACAGAATTTGCCAACCAGTGGTGATGTACTATAGCCTCCATTTCTGAAAAAAAGATACATTTAAAGGATTGAAATAACAAATAATTAAAGATAATTTTTTCTTTGAGCACTGAATATTATTTTCGTCCTTTGGCTGTGAAAACATATGATCATTAACCACTGGCTAAACTGAAAACAGTGCTAAATGTCAACTGTTGTTGTTGATCAGCAAATCAGCAACTCCATACGTAATTAACCTTTAAAGAACATTCCATGACAACTTTATTTAACTTGTGGACCATCCTACACTGTATTTCACGGCATGTTCCCAAACAATTAATATCAAAAGAAAGATACCTGCAGCGGACAACATGTTAATGAAAGCAAGGCTGCATTATTCATTCTTTTCAAATTTGTTTCCTGTTGGGGCTAAGAATGGTTTTCATGAATTATTTCAGAAGATAAAGGGTTAAAAGTGTCAATAGGTCCCCACCTAATTTCCACATAGTCGTAGTTGCAGTTGGGATGGTACTCCATTGCGAAGTCGGTGAAGTTAAGGAGGATCTGGTTTCCAGCAGGAACAGTGATAGTCCACACACAGTCACGTTCATGGGGGTAGTTGTTGGGGTAGTTAGGGGACGATACCACGCCCGTCATGTCTGTTAGGCGTGACCCACATACTGCAATTTGATTGGATAGAAATGAAACCATTTTTTCATAAAACATATATTTCAGGTAAAACTTTTTTTGGTCCAATTGCTGGCGTGGTCAGTTGAGCCAGATAACATGTCCCAGTAAGACTGCAAATAGTGAATGAGGTTTGCTTACATGTAGATGCATTGAGAGTTGTGTAGGATGCAGAGAATCCCTCATGTGCAATACTGGAGTCGGATCTGAACACAACCGTCATCACATTGTCTGTGGAGGTCTGAGTAGGTGGTGTGGTTGAACCACAGTATCTGTAAGAAAACCATCCTGTTTAGTTTCTTTATCTCAATGTCATTTGTTGTAAGTGAAGCAGCGTCACAAATTTAACGTGGCTTGATATTTAAAAAGAGTAAAATTTCATATACCATGAAGGGGCATGCTCAAAGTGTTATGTACATTTATTACCCTGGTGTATGGACAAACATCAAGCCTTTTTACATACTCTTGTCAGTTGAAGTTTGCCACCTAGTTGGCAATTAAAGCACTCTATGGTTATTTATCACATTGCCTTACTTCCAAACCAGGAACCCAATTGTACAGCAAGTTGAACAGAGGTATGCCTCAGCCTACATCACTTACCCATTGTTAAACCACAAGTCTCACAACTAGTATCTCAGTGTTCCAGCACTGAGCGAGTCACCCATCCATCAAATGACCTGTCCCCATTGTTGCTGAACTTATTGATAGTGGTTAACCGGTAATAATGTGCAAATATTAGATTTCTCTTGTCCCTCCCCTTTGTTTAGTTTATTATTTACTTGACCTCTATGCTTTAAAGATATGATAGTTAACCCCGTTTGATGAGAGGGTGAGCATATATACTTCCAAAGAACATGTTTTTCATAATGATTTAAGGCTTTTTGCTTTATTCATGCTTTTGACTTCTCGAAACCTATATCCTAATTAGAATCCTTGATCAGGGAGTTTGCCTACCTTCCCAACAAGCTGTCTGCAATGGCTGTCGAGTTGTCGTACACAGACACACTGTCGAACCTGCACTGACTGTGAGACTCCAGGCTGAAGGTATCAAAGCGCAACCTCACTATAAGTCCTGGAGCAGCTGTGATGTACCAGGTACAGTTGGCGCCGTGAGGGTATGTGTTAGGGTGGCCAGGGCTGTGGAATTGTCCAGTGGTTCCAGTGAACACGGCACCGCATCCTGTTTTGAGATATCTTTATTCATGACATCAATAACTGTTCTTGCAAATAGTCAAGAGAATAATGGAGATTTGGTTTAATGTGATCTCAACAATATGACCTAGGCAACCTGGATCTCCATAACTCTTATCCCTGGTACGAACGCCAAAGACCTTGCTCCGTGATAATAGCAAGTTATAAGTAGATGTTCATTTGATAATACATTCCTTCTCAAATGTTCGTCAGATTTAAATGAAAAATTCTAGCACCTGATATCATGACATGACAACAACTATATATAATGACAAATAACCTTGCATGAAAAATGGTTTGCACAGAAAGTGGTAAAGAAGTGATATATACCTTCTTCCCTGCGGTAGGTGGCCTGGAAGCCCGTGTTGGAGACAGATCCATCTGTCTTGAACTTGATCCACATCTGGTTGTGGCTGGAGGACTGCACTGTGGGCATCTGATTGCCACAGAACCTTCCCAATAGAGGGGAGGAGGAAGTGCCACCGTCTCGAAGCTGGCAAAAGATTGGGGACACAGTTAATACCAAAGAAATATTTTACAGTTCATAGGAACCAAAAAGAAGATAGAGCCAGACTGTGGTGATTTGATTACCGCTGTAACCAATATTTTTATACCTAACCATTAACTCAATAGCTATCAAATTCAGGTCAAACTACCAACATAACTTGCAATTTCTTTAAAAATGAGAGAGGCCAATCAAGGATAAAAATCCTGAAAGCAAAATAAAATGAAAACTTTTAAAAATATATTTTTTCTCCCATGGATCAATCCTTTGAATATGCCTATGAATTTAAAGTTTCCAATTATCATTTGAACTTTATTTCCATACAGCAAAACAGGATAACACTGCCCTTCAGAAGTACTGATTCCAGGATGTCTAACCTCAAGATAGTCGAAGACACAGGTTGATGCACTATTTCCTTCAAGCCCGAATGCAGAGAAGGTGAGAACCACATGGTAATTGGTAGGCTGGTTGATGATGTAAGTGCACTCCTTGTTGTGGGGGTAGGCCAGGGGGTAGGACGGGGACTGGAGGGTACCTGTGGGGGCTGTGAACGTACCACCACATGCTGAAAATGAAAATGAAATACATTTTAAAAAACATTATAGGTAGACCTTGGGTTTTCTGTTCTTGTGAGTCACTGATAGTCTATGATGGTCAATGTTTAGCCAGTGTGAGTCAATGATGGTCTATGATGGTCTATGATGGTCTATGATGTTTAGCCAGTATTAGCCAACGATTTCCTATAAATTGGTCAGAATACAGGCAATCACTAATTAATTGAGGAACTGTAGTGTTCTCTATCTTCCTGACTCTGTACATATTGGTGATCCAATGAGCAGTGGTTCTGCACAGAAATTCTATGAAACATTTACAGTGTGACTGAGATCATAAGGACACTGTGACTCACTGACAGTCCATGATGCCTGAAATCCTCCTCCACGAATAGAAGAATCAGACTTGAAATAGATGTACATGATGTTGCCAGTGGACTGTACTGGGGCTGGGGAGTCCGATCCGCAGTATCTACCAAGCAGGTCGGCATTCTGGTCTACACCATCTCTCACCTGGAGTACAGTAAATCATGACTGATAATTAATGACATTAAAAAGACTGAATTCTACCAAAACATATCCTCCTAACCTTGACATTGATATTTCTTTTTTAAGGATTTTGTAACACTTTATACACCACATTCTGTTAACCTTGTTCATCAAATGGTTTTATACTGGAATTTGATTTTATGACACTTCATGTAACAAACTTTTGATCTTGATACCTGAATGTATGGGAATATCATCTAAAGCTATTCTATTACAATTTATGCATAAAGCAAAATAATGTTGTTGCTTGCCTGTGAATGTACTGATACACTGACTGACCAGATGAAAACATTTATTGGCACTTTTATTTCTATGACAATACCTCTAATCTATAATGCATATAAAACAAACAGTACAGAAAAATATTACATATGCATATTTATATACAAAATACCATTAGGTATTTGGTTTTAGGTTGATGGACACATGAGAATTGTATGTTACATAAGATATATATGCCCTTACCTCAACCTTGTCATATCTACATGAACTATGGGTTTCAAGGTCAAATGCAATGAAGGTCAAGGTTATGAGATCTCCTGTGTGAACAGTTATGGTCCAGGCACACTGAGCATTGTGAGCATATGGTTGAGGATAGTTGGGAGACTGGAGAGTTCCTTCATCTTGGTTGGTGTACGATCTACCACATGGGCCTGCAACATCAACATAGAACATGTCACATCCTTTACTGTATGTGGAATGGTGTGGTATAGAATGTGAAGAATGTTGATGTATGGTTTGTGGATTGATTAGTCAATTTTGAAGAATGGTGAAGTATGGTGTGTGGAATTGTATTGTACAGTTTTTGTGGTATTTAATATATTATAGTATGGTGTATTTTATCTGTAGGAATGCTGAAGTAAAGTATGTTGAAAAGCATGTTAAACAACATGACGTTGTAGCATGCTACCTGAAGGTGGAATATGGTAAGTGGAATGATCTTGTATGTTTTGATGGAAGGTAAGGTTTGCATAACATCATCATATATTTTGAAAATATTGTGTAGTATTGCATGTGGAATGGCAAGGAATGATATCAAAATATGTGGAATAATGCGTTTTAGTTTGAGAAATGGTATCATGGTTTGTGGAATTGTACATTTTAACATAAGGAATTGTATCACAATATGTGGAGAATGCATTTGATTTTGAGAAATGGTATCAAGGTATGTGGAATAGTACATGTTATTTTGAGGAGTGGCATCATGGAATGTGGAATAGTATGTTTTAGTTTATATATAGTTTGCATATATAATGAACAAATTATGTCAACAAAAAAACATTTGATGGTAATAAGCTTGTCACAATAAATACCAAATCTACATAACTCTACCACTCCTGTACACTCTTTAAAACACTGTGTCACTAATAATATTTTATCTATTTTACAGTAAGTTTTATTTTTAAATTGTATTTCATGGTATGCAATGATGCCGTCTTGAAGTTGCAGTAGAGAACCTTATTGCAGTAAATAAGTATTATTTTAAATACATAGATTTGATAACAAAATAAAATAAAGAATGACAGAAATACCTTAAAACATTTACAGAAAAAGAAAAAAAACACTGTAGCACCATATAAAGTTTCTATACATATCCTACCATCGATTGTTGCATATGTGATATGGAAGCCCCTGTCGTTGAGGGAAGCGTCGGAGTGGAACTTGAGCCACGCCCCATTGCCGGTTGTAGTTACGGGAGCCGGGGAGGAAGTGCTGCAGTAGCGCTGGATCAGATCCGATGTGTCCTGGATTCCATCGCGCACCTGTCGTACAACACAAAGTTATATCAGGACGACTGTACCTATTCAGTTTATCCTGCATTTAACGATTCGGTAGTTTCGTATGTCATCTCTTTATCTGTTGATGCCAATACAAATTTATTGTTTACAAGCTAGGTCAAAGAATATGAAGGTATGCTTGTACGTGTGCATCTTATTGCATTTGTCATCATGGCATTCTATAAAGTTTTAGAGTTTGTCGGTTTTAAGGTGTGAGAATATCATGTGGATTAATTATACTCTTATGACATGTTTTTGTAAATACGATTGGAAATTATCATCACAGTCCTAAATTTAAAATCCAAACTATAAACAACTAATGTCATTTATAACTTCGGCCAAGCATATGATAACAGATATCAACACGTTAAAAATAAAAACATAATGATCATCTGAAGATTAGGAATCCAAGAAAGATGATACCTCCAAATAGTCGTAGCTGCAGTTGGGATGGTTTTCGAGAGCGAGAGTAGCAAAGGTGAGGATGATTCTCTTTGCCGGCGCCACACTGACGGTCCACACGCAATCTCTGTTGTGTGGGTAGTTACCAGGGTAACCGGGGCTGTTGATGGAACCGAAAGAGGCTGTCAGGTCACCGCCGCAAACTGAAACAAATTGGAAACATGATATCTTTAAGGTGTATTTCAGGAGTAAAATGAGAACCGGTATCTATTGATAAAACTGTTTTTATTCTGCGAACGCCTTACAATAATATATGTATAAGAACAATGTGTAAAAGAAGTTCTTATCATTATGTAAGTGTACTCATTTCAATTCAAACTCATTGTCATTGCAACTGAAATGAGACAAACTCAGAGAAAAAAGTATCCAGCTAAAATTCGGTTTGTGAGTGTAGTGTTCAGATTTTGTTAATTCTGATTGGTTCATTCAAACTTGCCGGAAAGAAAAATCTATAGCGTAAAGTTATCATAAGAAGACTTTTTAGGTTGAGTCGAGGTAGAGATAGCAAATATCGAGCAAATCACTTTTTCTTCTCTTTGATTATGAAAGTGCTCCATTATGAAAACAGGATTGTACTTCTAACTAATAAACTGAATTATCCTTATTTTTCATGGCAATCTTTTACATAACGAAGTGTATAAAAGAACAGAAATATTTAACGGAGTTGACCATGAAGAAAAATGGTTTAAAATCAAACAACAGGATTATGCCTATTACAAGGGACCAAGATCAAACACAAATAATACCTGGATCGGCGGTCTCCCAGTTGACGGAGAACCCATCCCCAGAGATGGAGGCGTCCGAGTAAAACCACAGATAGACCTGGTTGCTGGTGGTGTTGAGGTTGCCCCCGCCGGGAGGGGAGGTGCCACACCACTTGCCCAACATGTGGGAAGAGGCGGTCGGGCCGTCGTGGATTTGCAGGTAGTCATAGTTACAGTTGCGGTGGAACTCCAGGTTGAAGGTCGGGAAGGAGAGCATAAGGATCTGAAATCATGGTTGTTGGAGGTGAATGCCCTGTGTTAGCGGAGTATGCTTGATGGATGAAAGCAAAGGATCAATCTGGGAAAGTCGGATTGAGGTTATCGAATCGTGGTCAATGGTTGTCAGTAACAGTATAAGGATCTAAAATCAGCTTTTTAGAAGAAGCTGTGACTGAGGAAAGTAAAGAGTCAACATTGGGAAACTACTTAAGTATCGGTTAGATTGACCCTGGATGAAGGCCTGGTATGCTAGGATACGCATATTTGATAGTTATTTGATAGCTATTTGCTTTTTGTCTTGAAATGCCGAAAGACAAGTCACCAAAATATGAGTTAGAACGAGAAATAAGCTTTTGAATTCGAAGTTAATCCAGAGACGACAATCGAGGATCTGAAAGCAAGATGTACCCACCTTATCCCTGGTTGTGGTGATGGTCCAGGCGCAGTTGGCTCCATGTGGGTACTGAGATCCTGTGTTGGTCGGGAAGCGGAACGAGCCAGAGGTGCCTCGCAGTGTTCCTCCACACGCTGCAAACCATCAGAACATTCTTACAGTTAAGCATTTAAGTACTGAAACAGATGGCCTTACTCAAGATGTAATATGGTAACATTCAATCCTCAATTATTATTTTAAGTAGGGGTTTCAAAGGGAGTTTTTGTAAACATTCAGATGATCATAGAATCTTTATGATGCTCAACTGTAATGTTAACGAAAGGAGTTACGTTAGACCCATGTCATAAGAAGCAGTGTTTTTAGTAAATAACATTGGACTTGAGGTTCCATGTTTAATTTCGTTGCTATTGTTATTAGTTATAGATTCACACCATGTCCTACTATAAAAAAATGGATATTACAGTACTTTTCAATATTTCAGTGCCTCCTTCCACTTAGTACTAGGGTGATCTTAAGTCAGTAACGTAACGTGAATGGAAATAAATGCTCTCAAGGTTATCCTTAGGTTAATAACTTCGTGAAAGGATCTCCAGGTTAGTAGTTTACCACGGGTCGTCCAACTTACTGTTTTGCGGTGTTGTGCAGGTGTCCCCACTATAGTCGCTGGTGCACTGGCAGGTGAAAGAGCCCAAGGTGTTGGTGCAGGTTCCTCCATTCCTGCAGGGTGTTGTCAGACACTCGTTGACATCAGACTGGCACTGTTGACCCGTGAAACCAGCGGCGCACTGACATACGAAGCCGCTTCCAGAGTTCTGATTAAGAGAATGAGATGAACTCAAAAGAAGCGTATTTTAAGGAGTGATCCAGAGATATAATGATCATTATATGAAGAATCCCATACCTTATTCACCATTTGACTTTAAATAATTCATTGGGAGTTTCAAGCAATGATTATTTTTGTATGTCCATAATGATCATAGAGCACGCACTATACATAATAAAATCCTTATCGAATAAGAGTGTTTTCCTAATTTGTAATTTATACTGTCCTCCCGTTTTCTTTTCTTTTTAGCTTTATATCATAGAAAGTATTTCAAAAGCTTAATAACAAGATATTGCACTTTCTTAATATCTAAATAATATTATGCCATTAGTTACGTATTAAAGATATCATAATTTAGTAGCATCTTAATACCACATAAGCTTAGTATTTCCACTCCAAGCCCTCTAAGCGTCTGATTGTATCGCATATGATAGTATTTAGAGATGCCAGTTATACTACTCACAGTACAAGTACCCTGGTTCCGACAAGGGTTGCTGCTACATGCCCCCGATACAGGACCTGACCGGACACACCCTGCGTTCCCAACCCCACTGCCGATATAGCCAGACGGACAGGTGCAACTCCGACCCACGATACCTGCAATCAATACCCATAGTGAAAAATATAAAAATATTTAATCTTAAAAACAATTGTCCAAAGGAAACGTGGAATTTCAATTTGTTACTTATTTGATAGTCAAACATAAAAGAAAGAATTTAAAAATTTGAAAGAAAAATAGATAAAAAGATAAAATCAGATCAATGTTTTGTTTAAAAAAATATAACTAAATTATATATCATATCTCTTCAATACGGTTAAATATGCAGTCAAATATTTGGTACAGAAATCTGTTTTAAAAAAATGGTTCGTGAAACCATAAAAGATATTGCAATACATATCTCGCTTGAAATCAAATAAAACATCTTTTCATATTTTTTTCTCTATAACTGTCTAACGTCAAAGCTGTTAAAGTTAACTTTCAACTTGCAAACCTCTTTGTTACTAATTTTTACACAACCGACTAAATAGCAACATATTTAAGTATGATAAGTATGATTTATAGTAAACAATGTATATAATCAATTCATTCTTAAATTCCATGTTCAATGATGCATTCTAACATGAGAGACGACAAAGATAATCATTACTTTAATAAAGTTTTTACTAAAACAAATATGCCTTAAAATTTAACAATTACATTTTGTAAAAGACAAAAAACGCATAATAAAAAGAGCAAAGAGGAATGCATACCTTGAGTTTCAGAACACGTGGCCAGTGGATGACAACCACCGTTGTTGACGCCACACAGTCCAACGTATTGACAAGAAACACCGTTACCAACGTAACCTGTTCAAGCGGAAATAAAAAAGTAAAAAAAGAAGCAAACACTAAATGCATAAACTGTTTTATCAAACATAAGACAGAAGGATACATTCAAGATTGAGTCGCAAGAAGAAACGTGTGGGTGTACCCTACTTGCTTTTCCTGTTGCATGCAATAGCATATTGCCATAATATGATCACGAGACAACAAATATGTTATTGTAATGTAATGTTTTCAAATATTAGTTTGATGTCCAAACTTTAAATTACAATCATTATATTAAGAAAAATTATATTTCTTTCTTCATTAAGTGTTACATGGACGTATATAAATAATTGTAACATTTTCATAATTTATGATACGATCCAAATTTCAGAAATAACAGATCATATTAATGTTAACTTAATTATTAACTTATTAATGTTAATTTATTCACATTCGCTTTTAATGAACGTGCATCAACCTGTGTAACAAATGATTTGGACACTATGAGGGGGTACATTACCAGAAGGACAGGGTCCACAGCTTCTGGAGCCCCGGGTGTTTATACAGTCAACCCTAGGGGACACTGAGCAACCGCCGTTATTGGTGTTACATTCATTCACGTCGCTGCAGGTGAACCCGTTACCCGTGTATCCTGTAACGTTATAGTATAGAAGCTTGAATAAAACAATCATTGATAAAGTCAGACTTTGCAGTTCATATTGATTACACTTAAGAAGATGGAGTGTTATGCAGATATACAATCTTGATAAACCTGACTGCATCATACACAGTTACAGGTCTAACGTTTTCATTCTTTCAAGTCAACAAAACTCTACTTATCATGCCTATTTTGCCTAACACCGACAGGACAGATCCCGCAGAAAAAAGACCCAGGTATGATGATAAACAATTTACTTATCATACCACTGCAGCAAGGGTACATGGGTCATGTTATACTAAATGTCGATAAAGGCTACTTATACTATTGCACCGTGAAAAAGATATGATGTTAAACTAAATGTTGATATACGTTTTATACTATTGCATCGAGGATACAAATAGGATGTTATGCTAAATGTGGATGTACTTTATATATTTATACTATTGCTCAGAGGATTCAGATGTGGCGCTTTAATAAATTTTGATAAACTTGCTACACCATTGCACGAAGAATACAGGTGTGATGTGATACTTAATGTTAATATACTAATCATACTACTGCTACGACGTTACAGATGTGATGTTACACTTATATTGCCCCTACCTGCTGGGCAGCTCCCGCAGGTGAATGATCCAGGTGTGTTGATACAGGTGACCGGGGGGTCCCGTGAGCAAGGGGGACTCTGGGAGGAACACTCGTTGACGTCCACAGTACAGGCAGGGTTAGTGGTCGACACCTTCGTCCAACCGTCGTTACAAACACAGTCGAACTTGGGCTGAAAATATCATATGACTTGGACTTAAGATAAAAACTACATTTGATCTCATATTCAAGTTCTTCAAGCTTTGCTGATAGGTACGATTGCTGGTAATGTAAGAATATTGGTGTCATTATTTTCTTTAAAAAGATGTAAAAGATAATCGAATAAATAATTGTTAAATTAGGCTATAAAAGTACACCAATAAAATATTAAACGTTTGATTCGTATTTGCAAAGTCAGGTATAATTCCGCTGCATGATTTTATTGAGGTACCATGTATTCTCCAGGCTTTGCTTGACCCTTGACTAAGTCATTCAAGGATATGAATTAAGAGTATTAATAGAAATCTTAGAAAAGCTTTTAGTTACTTGCAATGAGATGCAACTCTGTCACCATGGTTATAATACAAACTATGGGGTTAAGTATATAACAGAACTATATGGTAATGACATGGTTATTGACTTCATGAATAGTAATACAGTTTATTTTTTTCTAAGGCAGTCTCGCTTAAATCTGATTGAACCTTACACCAATACCTCTGCGTTTCTACATTGAGGTACAGGTGACTTGTTCGACCCGATTGTAATGAGATTGACCATATGGGATCATATGCAAATCATTATTAGATATGTTGGCCCATCTCGACAACACATAGCATTACTACCCACCATTGAAGGCTGAGTCCTTGCCACATTGATACAGGTTCCGTGTCCACAGAGGTCCGCACCGGCACCGCCAGAACAGTCGTCGTGTTGAGAGCGGCAGTGGACACCATACCAGTTAGCGGCACACATGCACCTGTTTGGATAAGAAGTTTGTGAATCACTTTATATTGTTATTTTCGATACATTTTGAACGATATTGGTCAAATATGTTAATTTTCAACTAATTATGATAACCAGTTCTTATAATAATCACCATCTTAGTTCAATATGTATTAATATTTAATATGTAATAACCTCTCAAATAAATAACTTATAATCGTTGATACTTTCGTCTACGTTAATAAATTTGAATGGTTAAAAACGATGGGAATCTTACGTGAATCCTCCGTTAGTGTTGAGACAAGTTCCTCCATTTTGACATCCGAGGTCGGTGCCTTGGTACATTGTACATTCGTCAACATCAACGTTGCAAGTTGATCCCTGAGTGATAAAAGAATAACATTCTTAGTTTTAAAGGTAAAGCATAGACATTTTATAAAGGTACAAGTTCATCCCAAAATGTAGGATTAAATATTACTGAGTAAGTAATACTGACTATATATTTCTGACTATAATGAAATAGTTTTATCTAAAATTTCCTTACTGGGAGACGGTTACCCCAGTTGAAAAATTGACCTAATTTCTTTCACTGCCTAAAATATTTTTGTATCAAAACCTAATTTCCCCCAAAAAATCAAAGTTGAAGATTGTTTAAAAATCGTCGTTTACATATTCTGGTATTTAAAATTTCGATGGAAATGTTTGTAAAAACCTGCTATATATGGCAGAAAAGTTTGGAAACAGAGAGGTGTTTGGTAAATTTCCATCTTTGATCAATTATCTCGCCATAGAAGGAGTCTTTTAGTGTTTGCTGTTCTGGAATAACTTGGTAAACTAGCAAAGCAGGAACCAATGGTGTGAGCAAGAACTACCCAGGTTCATTTCATCCTACCGACATAACTGATGTTCTTTGAAATGGGACATAACCTGTTACTGTTAGCACTTAGAGAATAGATAAAGCTTTGATTGTCTTTGCTAATGCTGTCACATGAAAACACTTTTTACCTGCCAGTTACTCGGGCACATACAGAAGTAGCCGTTATACATATCGACACACGTTCCACCATGTTGGCAAGGATTGCTTGAACATTCGTTCACTGTCAGGAGCTGGAGGAACAAAAATAGGATACGTAAAGTACGAGTATATCGACATTTTTGTGAAAACGAATTTCATGGGATATTCTCTTCTGCACATTTGTTCTTTAACTACAGTTGAATACAGTCAATTTCAAACTTTTTGCTTAGATAGACTTGAAAAGAACAATATACTTACACTTTGCAGATTACGAACCGTGGTTTCTAACGTGGTGACCTGAATGAAAATTGATAAATCAATAATGAGATACCTGAAACTTATCATCATTTAGTGTTAATCACAACATAATGTCACGTAACAAGACTTACTCATCCCCAATCTTCCCAGGTTGAACTAAACATCGAAAACAAATGCAAATTCAATTAAATAAAAACCATATTCTTTATTCTTTATTTATTAGGGTTACTATCGAAATTTGAGTTGTAATTGTTAATTTTGAGTTTTTATGGGATACAGAAACTTACCGTATTATTTGTAAGCTAAAAGGATTTTATAACAAAATGAATTACTTCTTTCGAATCGAAATACATCACTGCCTAACAATGTTTAACTAATTAATTCAAGATAAAGATTTGTGATAGTACAAAGATGGCAACATGCCAACGATATCTAGATATCTTAATATTTACCACATGCAAAGGATGTGAGAAAAAAGTCAAGTTGACGTTGTGCAATTAACTTGGTAAGACAAGCACTATTGTCATTCTGCCTATAGAGTGTCCACGTAACAGCTACGGACTGATTTGTGTTACCTACATGCTTACTGCTAAAAACTGAAATATAATAATGTTATAGTATATTGCAAAGGTTAATCGGGTGATTGCGACGTGTTGAACACTAACAATGTTTGATCCCTTGACGTGGCTCATTAATTCGCAACACTAAGAACATGTCTGTACATTTAATTGATTTTCCATGTCATGAGATATCGACAACCACTAAGAATGATTTTCTTTGTTACTATCTCATATTTCTAAGAAGGGTCGCATAATTGTAATAACGGAGTAATGGTGCCTATCCAATGGCTCAAGTACATGAGCATATTTCGTTGCAAATGCCTTCATTTCAGTGCTTAAATAGCGTATAAGAGACATGCCTATAACTAAAAACAATTTAGGGTTTGTCTTTCATGTGAATCATGTGCTGCTTCTACTTTATTGTGCAATAGATGAATGGTTTCATTCAAGCTAACCTTACGTTCAAAGCGTCTATCCTTACAATGCTTTCCATAAGGTACCTACATTACATGCCTTTACTCCGACAATACTTTCATTATCCATGAATACACTTCATTATCAGCATCAGTTATGCCTACCCATGTCTACACTTACAATAGGTAAAAATGCCTACACTCTTCATGCCTTCTCTGCTCATGCTAACACTTACGTTGCCTACATTTGTCAATGCTTACACTATCCGTGCTCTCACCATCCATTCCTACAATGCGAATGCCTTCACTATCAATGCATGCACTGCCGATGCTTTCATTGTCCATGCCTTTACTATTCATGCTGACGATTCCCATGCCTACTCATGCCATGCCTACATTTGAATTTTACCCTGTTTGTGAGACGTCTTATTTGTCGATCACCTCTCCTTCGTCCGCCGCCCCCAATTATCACGCGTCTGTTAATCTACGTTTGTAATCAAACAATGGTAGTTATTATATTTTCCTAGGTGGACAAATTTGTAAAATGGTGGAGACAAGTATCGAGAAATCCCCAGCTGAAAAAAAATCGGTAACAAACACCAGAATTAGAACAACTAAAAGTGGTAGAACTGGTAATACTTTCGCTGTCTCTTATCATCGGTTATCTGCAAAAAGGTCTTTCCATTTAAACGTTGTAAACGTTATTGTATCTTTTTCATTTCTCCGGATAACTTTGAATTTCAATAACTTTATTTACTAATTAATAGATTTGTTATTTTATCTTAACATTTGTTATTTTTGCCAGTTAATGTCTAAATGAAAAGACCTTTTTGGAACATAAAATGGGAATCGGGTTACGTGATGATAAGCTTGCAAAAATTTCATTAGCTCCGGTTAAAAAAACATCAATTTTGTTTTTTGCTTTTCCGTTAGCACTCACCATTCCAAATGTTTCCTTCTATAGTTCAGGTATACGCCTATATAATTATGCTCGGTTATGGTGCTGCAAAAACTCAATAACAAACTCAACATAGATGTTTGTTAGAATGCAAGCTTGTCAACACTTGTGATATGGACACAGTGATTTCGCTGCTCACCCTTGTTTGAAGTTGACCGGCAGATGTATCCGACATCAGAGTTTGTACCTAGACGAGTCATGCAATGGTCAAGACAAACATGCACATGCACAAACAATGAACATCAAAACGAATAAGAAATCCATCTCGCACTGAATAATTGTCAAATGTGAACGATTTACGGAATTACATAGTTTCAAAGAAATAAGAAATGAATAAAATCTAAAATTCTAAAAATGCATAGTCGATAAGAGAAGTCTCTGTCTCAGTCTTTGCTTTCTATTTTTACTTAAGGATTTGCCCCTTATTTTTCAAAACTCCCTTATTGCTAACACATTGTTAAAACATTGAGATACGATCACCATAGCCTAAGTGAGCCCTGGCCCTAATTTCGAAAAGATCCCATAGTGCTAAGGGAACCCTTAACCCTTAGTCCCAAAGGACCTCTGTGCAAATGGGCTCAGGCAGCATACTATCAAAAGTATTCATGTGCGCAAAATTGTCTAAGAAAGGTAATATCAACAAATCTTTGGAATGATAAACGATATTATTGATTATCCTTTTTGTGAGAGAGAAAACTTGCTACATTGCTTTCTTTAAATTTCATTTTATACACATGGATATAATTGGACATCAAACACAACGAACGTACATTTCCCTCAACGGTGGACATTCTGGAACCCAGACTGGTCAGCTGCGTCTGTACGGCTCCTGTCGGCTGCAGGTTGTTCAGTCGTCCGTCAATGGTGTCCAGTCGGCTCGCCACCAGCGGAGGTATCTGAAAGAAATGACATGTGATGAGGTGATTTTTTTTTATCTAAAAATTATATTACATTTAGATATCTAAAGGACATATCCTTTTTCCTTTTTAAAAATGATTTCGTTTAGATTTTCTAACTTGACGATTTCATTCATGTATGCCATCAAATACCCCTAGCTAGCTAATTTCATAATATTTCTCACATTCTACAAATGTGAAAAAAAATCATCATTTGTAGAGCTTATAGTGGTGTTATATAAATGTTTTGTCATGAATAAGATGATCCAATTATGTAACTGCTTCTAAACATACTCACTGATGTTGGATTTTTAATCTGGTCTATATCAGCCTTGTTGGTGCGGACCTGGAATGTTAATATATCGTGAACACTCTTTATAACGAGAAAACAACATGAACTGCACAGTAATCAAACATGATTGTTAAAGATCTGACATGGTTGTACATGGTTGATATGATATTTTCAAAGTCAAAGTAAATAAACCATTTGAATCATTCAACAGAAATCGTTGCATGCTTAAACGTTCTTTGTCAATAACACGTGTCAAAAGTTACCTATCTCAAAGCCTGACTTGAAGGATCAAGACACAATTCAAAATGTGCTCATGGTTTTTATGTCTAAAAGGTGTTCATTGCAAAGAACGTGTGCAAATATTCCAAAATAGTTTGTAGTACCGTTAAGAAGTAAATAGACGGCATCTAAAATCTATCCAATCAGAACGGGCACACTTATCAACCAAATACCTAAACCAAACGTATACGATTAAATCGTTTCAATTGTAAATACGGCTTTAATAATATAGACGTATACGATTAAAAGCTTTGATAAATCCTTAGAAATACATATTATTATAAAACCATGATGGGGTCAATAATTTTAAATTCTTAAATCTCAAATTGCATTCGCATTAACTTTTTAGAGACGATAAAAAACGTGCCCATTATTTGTATGTTAACAGGGAGCCGTCAAAAAAATACGATTTTAAAAAACGATAATACGAAAAGGAATTGTTTCCTAAAAACTTCAACAACTATTTACTATGACTTTAAAGAAGTACAAAATGTATTTATTCAAGTTAACAATCACATCCTACTCGATCGTGTCCTTGATTTTAAATATTTTTCAGATTATATGTATATATATTCAAATAAAACAGTTCAACATCGCTATATGATTCTTAATTTGATTTAACCAAAATGATTAATATAACAAAATAATTTGTCATAACAAGTTATATCTAAAACGTTACCGTTTTTTCCTTAATTAGTTTCTAAATAACCATTAAGTAGACCTCAAATGACGCTAAAGTCACTAATGCCTGTTTCAGGTAATTCGACACTGCACATGTGTTCGAGAAGTGTTCAATATTGGCAGACACTTGCAAGTGTGAAATATGATAGAGACACACCCCCTACTACACTGCTTATCACGTTTCTGACAGGTGTATGTATGCTAATCTGACTTTCATTGTCCTAAAACGACTTATAAATACGATTTTTACTTTCTGCAGCTATTGAAATCGTCAAAGAATATTACCAAAGAATTTTTAAAACATTTTAGCAGTAAATCATTATGTCAACAGAAAAAGACGTAGCAATGGTTACCTAGAGAACCTAATGTATGTTATTCTTTGGACAAATGTGATTCATTGTAATAATCATCTCTTATCTCGTCATTTAAGACCAACAATGCAGTTCATCCCATTCCATCACTAACATAATGGTCATGATAACGGTTTCTAACCAATCAAAGTATATCAGTAATCAAATGGTAATTAGCATCATAGATACTGTGTGTGGACTGATAAAGACACATAGCTGAGAGTCCGAATGGACATGTGATAGCTCGCACCGTGACCTAAGATGGAACGCCAGTTGAAATGCAATACTTGCTCATGTAGAGTCTACAAACATTGTACTTGAAACCGGCTTGATCATGGGATTACAGGTTGTTCCTAGAAAGAGGCGTGGCAGAGCGTTTAAGTTGTCTTATGTAATAACGAAATGACCTACTTCTAGCATTCAAACATATCATTTGGAACCTCAATACAAAATTAATTTTTTCTTATAGCTTAAGACATGCTATGTCCTCAAAACAGTTCGTAAAAACCGATGTATAAAGGATTGAACTGTTTTTACTTTGATATGGTCATGATATATTACAAAGATTTTCCAGGTTATTTCTAGGAAAACGCGTGGCACCATTTAATGTCATGAAAACAATTAGAAAATAACGATCTTTAAGCGTTTACCTTTTTCCTACATGTATTCCTACTAGATATTCTACAAATAATTATTGTATTTACTTGATTTAGTGTTTTAATTTGTTAAAAATAACATGCTTTTGAAAGACAACATTCTTTCTACAATAATACCACAGCTTGAACGTTGTATTTTAGATCGAAAGATCAACCCGACATCAGGATATGGTCATTTAAAACACGACAGCTCTATAAGTATGAATATTTTCTGAATGAGACATATATATATATATGGTGCAAATATTGATAGTTCAACTTCATAAAAAATCATATAAATCATGAAAGAGTACGAATGCTTAAAACAGTTAGAAACCTCTCACTTTTCAATGGATGATACAAGTTTATGGAAAGTAATTTCATACGCAAGTCTTTTCGTGCTAGCTTTTAACACCTTAGATATGAGGGAAGTTTCTCACCAGACCATTTTAATACTATCACTAAAACAACACCTAAACAGGAAAAGGGAGCCCGGATAATTGAGAGGATGATTCAATGAAGCGAGCGGGGTATACTGACGGGCAGAACCAAGGACTCCACTAATCTGAACGCATGATCGTCCTAATGTCACTGTCTTCACATAATAGAGGTCTTGTTGTTGTTAAGAAGTACAAAAAAACCCCAAACAATTCGATTACTTTTATGTAATTGATTGGTTGTTCACTGTGGAAAACATAAGAAAGAGTCCTACCCCAGCAGCCACGGCCTTAATGTCCTCTCCATCGACTGTGATGGCCCCGCCAGCGGCGCTCCGGAATGTGATGTTGTGGTTTGTCCCGGTTTGGAACACCAGGTTCCCATTGTCAGTCACTATCCGGGGTCTGAAACATACATTGTCAGTCACTATCCGGGGTCTGAAACTTACATTGTCAGTCACTATCCGGGGTCTGAAACTTACATTGTCAGTCACTATCCGGGGTCTGAAACATACATTGTCAGTCACTATCCGGGGTCTGAAACATACATTGTCAGTCACTATCCGGGGCCTGAAACATACATTGTCAGTCACTATACGGGGTCTGAAACACACGTTGTCAGTCAATACACGTGATATGAAACATACATTGTCTGTCACTATCCGGGGTCTGAAACATACATTGTCAGTCACTATCCGGGGTCTGAAACTTACATTGTCAGTCACTATCCGGGGTCTGAAACATACATTGTCAATCACTATCCGGGGTCTGATACATACTTTTTCAGGTCATTCAAAATCTTCAATGTGAAACGATCCCTAAACTAAATCTCAAATATTGCACCTGACGCAAACACTAAAAGCTTTTAAAAAAACTAAACTTGCAAAATTTGTGATAAAAAGCATAACAGAAACTGAACACAAGATATGCAAGAACCACGTTTTTTGATCGCAACATTTTCAATAAGAAAATAGTTCTTCTTTACTTTTTGTTTATTGTTTATAATGTTGTCCATTTCATTTCTACTGAAAGAACTTAATTGTAAAGATCATCTTAAGATGTGCAATGACAATATTGTTATAATCTAAATATGTTATGAAACTTAAATGAAAATGCTTTTAATATCAGCCTAGGTTTACAACCAGTTCCCAAAATCTCAAACAGATGATGTCGAACTGCGATTAGATATTATGATAGGATTTCACTTCCTGCTGAACTTGTACCATTTGGTATGATTGACGGAATTATCTCATGAAAAAGGTAATGATTTCGGAAAGTTTTTTCACTTTTCTTTAACACTACAAATAAAACATAACCAATACGTAGTGTAAGCAACTTTTATCCTTGTCGATTCAAGTTTGATGTTGAATTTGCTAATTTTTATTCACAGTGATATGGAACCTTTTCAAACATTGGACCTCGACATTTTACTTAAGCTGACTTCTTCTGAAACTCCTCTTGAAGAGGAACATACATGGACATCAGATGAAATGGTATCCAAACAGGATGTATAACATTGTTACAGGTATTGCATTGAATGAAAATTAATAATGTGCATCATGTTATAATAACATTTAAATAGTTCTCGCACATTCAACGAAATTGTCAATCTTATCTAACGCAAACATAAAAACAACATGTATTTTACATTTATCATCGTTTATGTTAATGACATGTATTCAAATAATAAATGAAGACATACTATTTTCTTTCATAGAAAGAAAATTATAGCAAGGTTTAAAGTTGGAATGTGAACAATACAAATTAACTTGCTAAAAGTTATAACTTACTTTCTCCATGAAGATGAATACGAGCAATCCATTAAGAAGGGACAGTGTTTGCAAGTTCGTGATGAAGAATAATTAGTAAAGGGGGCGTACTCACACGAAAACTTGATTTTACATACGTTTTCTAATCATGATAAATTAAACAAATAACTTACTGGCTGTCCGCAATTTGTCTTTTTTGTCGTGAGCTTTGTCCACTTGAGTGAATAATTGCAAATATAATTAATACACAAACGGGCAACGGTTTAACCCCCGCCATGGTCTTATCCCACTTGGAATGATTTCACTGAAGACAATACTTAATAGGTTCGTCACCGCCTAGTCCATTGTATCAACAAAGGGGTGTCAGTTTACAAACGTCTACATATGTTTCACATGTAACTTTCACATTAGGAAAAGTGATACATATGACGATAACGATGTGAGATTCACATATTTCCTGCGATTTTAAAGTATTTTCTTTTCATTTATTAAAGGAAACTTTATGTGTTTCTTAAATGTTTAAACTTGGACGCATCCATATTTTGCTCAATATATTGCTTATCACACAAAGTGAAAGAACACCTGTAATTAATACCTGAAGATATATGATAGTCTGGGTGAACGCTCGCTTCCCTGAAATTCGAAACGCTTATGTACACAGATCAACATGGTTCGAATGGTGATAAGACAATACAATATTGAGCTTACATAAACGAAAGTTAAACATCAAAGGGGCAATTTCAAATATTCGCTAATTTCTTAATGGCAATATTTGGTAACTTGAGACATTTTCTTTTCAATTACATATTCTTCTATGAATTTACAAAGCTTGATCTCAGTGAAACACCAGTGATATAAACAACGAAACACTAACAAATTAATTTGATAACAATATATCAAGCAATTTAATCAAACGCATGAGGTTGAACCAATCAGAGGATAGATGTACTTTAGGGTTAGGAGAATGCAAGATAAATAGAATTATACAAAATTGTTATCATAATTGTTATTGCTATACTTAAAGAGAGGGTTCTTTGTTTTGCAGGTAAGGGTTTACATAAGCAGTGTCACGTATACCCCGGGTATATGAAATGTACCAAGAAACTATAAAGGCTGTGTACAAATTTTATAAAACAATCTCTCGTCACATCTTTTTAGGCGCATCGACGGAAATGATGTGGGGTATTCATTATGTTTTCAACTACATTGTATGGAATTCCTTGGGTAATAAAGAAATGTTACTCCAAAAGATATGTGAATTTTAAGGAATTTGTGGATTTTTTTCTTGCAGTCCTCGTTGAAACGCTTGCTCGATTACAATACCTATTGATGTTACATTAAAAAGTGAACTTTCAATTTTGAGGCATATAGCTTACTTTGTAATAAGTACTTAGTATAATACGTCACTGTTAGCATATGAGAAATAAAACCTTTCAAGAAACTTCCAGGTTTATCAAGATGACAAGGTGACTTCATACGGAAGTAGTCACAGAGTATGTTTGATTTTGGGAAAATAAGTTATCCCAACAGCATTGAAAGGTGAAATATTTGTTTACCAGCATGAATGATTAAAGTTTAATCTATGTTATATTTATGCTTGTTGGTACAATAACGGAAATGTGGATGTGTTGTGTGTTCGTATATATATTACAGTAAATACTTGTATTTGCTAAATCATTCAGGTACATGTACATACATGTACATGTAACTATATAGCTACCGTAAGTAGTAAATACTTATATTTCCAGAGAAACACACGTACTTACTGAAATTGAGGTCCAAATATTACACGCATTTACTAAACATAAACAAGTTATCAATGTTATAACTGTGTAACCTACTACATCATTGCAATGGATGTAACGTTGAATTGATTTTCATCATGTTTATACTGAATTTGGTATTTTTTCTGTCTAACTCGTCCATCTCCATTACTTTACTTTTCTGTAAACAAAATGTTTAAATCAGTATTGCTACCACGACTCCATGGGAGTTCTGGCCCTTAATTCACCCCTACTGTGACAAAATGATAATTATCATTCACCTCATAGAATTACACGTCAACCATATATCTTACAAGACACAATTCATGGATTAAAGAGCCACTCCGTGATTTTCATAACATATCATTTACCTTTAATACGAACCTAAATGTCATATGTGGTGATATAAAATCAAAAGATCATAATCTTTTATGTCTAAAAGACATATGACAAATACTGGTTTTCCATGAAAATCTAAAAACAGCCTTATAAATGCACAGAGGTGTAGATATCTCGTCCAATATACATGGATACTAGTTATATAAACTAACAAACACTATCAACTCCTAACTGCCCTCCTGGCTGTTTTAGATAAGTCTCCAAAATTACGTTTGACTGTTTGACGCGCGCTACTGTCCGGTTTTCGATCTTTATTGCGACATTCTACCTTCGTTTTGTCACTGTAAAAAACCCAATAAGCTTTAAAATGTGTCTTTTTGGTAACAGTCGATATTTCGCGATCAAATAACACCATTGATCACGGAGTGGCTCTTTAAATGACCACTCACTTTCTTCTGTTGATGTTTGCACTTCTGCATAAGGTATGTTTTAATTCGATAAAATTGTTACTTATGTCGTAGCTGGAGTTAAATAAGTTGTCAATGTCTATGACTGCTAAGCACATGAATCGAAACAAACATCATACATCGTGGCAACATGCAAATGAATAGAGTTGACTGAGAAGTTGATTTTGGTTTAAGTGGGGCGTTTGGGCATGAGTTCAACCATCTACAACATATACTAACTAAATACAGATTTTTGTGTACAGAAGAGAATGGACACCGATTAAAACTGATATTCATATTATAAAACTTTATAATCATTTTCTTCATAATGAATATGAATTTCATGAAAAAGGTTATTTTTAACTTCCAAATTCGATAGTAAACACATCAAATCGTGCAACATATTTTTAAAAATATGTTAACTATGTACATGTATTCACCGAGTTAATCTACATATTTTGGGGTTTTTTTTTAGAAGACTTGATGGATACAATGTCGGATAACAATGACAATCACCTTATTCTGGAATGACAATTTTTTATTTCAAGAATTTGACGTGTTTTTTCCCTATTCACTTATAAATATTTCATTGAACTCACATCCATAGTCGTTTTCTTTCTTGGTGATTTTGATATATCTTAAATGAATTAATTGTACAATAATAAAAAAAAATTAGTAAAAATTGCAGTATAAAGCTTTATCATTGATCGTTAGTGTATCCTGTGGAAATTGTGAATAATCCAAAGTTGTTTAAATTCGGATTTCGATGAGATAGCAAATAAAAAGAAAGCAAATGATTATGCTACCTATTAAAACAATTGTGATTAAGAAATCTTTAACACTTGAAATTCAATTGTTAATATGTGCGGTACGAGTCAAAATTTGATATATTGGACTTAGAGCAGGATGAATATTTGTCTTTTGAATTTGGAGATGAACACACATTGTTAGATGTTATTGGTGTTTATCTTATACTAGATCATGTAATACGTCTTGTATATGATCATCAAACATGTTTGGCCCAGATGAAAAGTGACTTATTCCTGTACGCGAAACACGTTGGTTAGGCTGTAAGGTTTCGTGAAACAAAAAGGCTTTAATTAGTAGAAGATTGCACAACCAAATGACATTCACACATATAAGACTATTCATGTCATCTTCATGCACGCAGAGTAGGCTTAGCAGTTTCTTGGATATCCGGTACATACGATCTAACCCTATTCAAACGCTTGTTACAAGCCGATACAGTGACAGGGTCATTATATTGAACTCCGTATTTAACATATACTTATGTTTCATCTACACGTGATTATTGTCTTATGTAAACGTTCACAAGACATACCGAAAACCGTAAAAGTTCTAATAGATATTCACCTTCTAAGGAAGAAGATTTAGGAAATTGGAGACACCATCGCAATTCTTTCCCGTAATATGTGTTTAGTAAACGTAGTGTATAAGAATGTTTATTTTCGACTACAATAACCCCTCAAGTGTCAACAATTCAGGCAAGAATTAATCTAAGAGATAAGCACACATTTTTATTTTCATTTCATATCGGACTGTAGATAAACAAGGAATGATAAGCAATATTTTGTGAACACCCCCCTATGATATATCACCATGTCCAATGGCAAACAAATGTACATTTGATTGATTGGACCTTGATGATTAATTGTATGAATGTTAACAAAATTGAACGCATTACTATTATTATATTTGAATATGTGTAATATAACAATGGTTCAAATTTATTATTATACATGTAATTCTTATGAGTTATTAATATGTTTACACTTGCATGTTAATTAGTGTGCAAGTTTTACGATCGATATTATTTTTTGAAAGAACAGAGGAATGGCCATGGCAAACAAAACACATATTTTGTTTGTATTCAGCTTTCAATTATACGGAAGCCAAATAGTGCCAACATTAGAATCATTTTTCAAATTTGTACATTGAAATTTCACTGATAAATTGAAATTGAATTGTAAATCTCCTTACATAAATGTATTTATTTTCTCATATGCAAGGCCTGGTCCCAAGGATTCGTATGTTCGTAAGACCTTTATGTTGACCCATATTTTCCGAGAAATCCAAACCTTTGATATCTACATTATGAGTTATCTTGGTGTAAATTATGTTCGGGACGTCTCCATCAGTGTGTGTAAGCACATGCACAAACTACTCTGCATTTGTTATTGGAAGGCTGACGACCAAGAGACTGGTGCAGGTCGATACAAATATGTATTGGAATGCCAAGAGAGCAACTGAAGACCTATCAATTAAGTGAAGAATGTCACTTGCTCCTCTCGGATTACAAGGATGGTTGCTCTGTGTAATATACTAGCCGACATTGGTAATATATACTGGACATAAAGGATTGATTTTACAACAGTGTGAATGTATATTATCACCAATGATTTTTAAAATTATTTAACAATTACAACTTTCTTTCAGTATATTTCCTGAACATTTCTTTGTTTTCTGACCGTATTTTCAATTGTTTATTTCTGTATGAAGGTCATCGGCCCATACATGAACATATATGCATGATTTGGAGATTCATAAATAATTGTATCATTTTGTTCTTTTTAATAATTCATAAAAACAAAGATGTTGACATTTGCAAGATAGTTATTTGCTAGATGTGAAGTTCTTAAAGTATAATAAGCAGGGTAAATAAGGCAAAAATGTATTCATCGTCAATGGCACTCATCTCAGACTTGACATATTCTTTATTGGTAGGTTAACCCTTCACATCGTCCAATATTAAATCTCAGCGGTAGTTATTACGATCAAAGTTGATCAAAGTTGAAACAGTAGACGTCGATGTTCTCTGTTGATTTGAAGTCCAAGTTAAAGTCTAAGTTCAGTAAAAATTTGAAAGATTGTCTTACAAAGAGCCTTCTGATACCTAAGCTTTCTGGTAAAAGATGGTTTGAGGGTGGACACCCTATCATGCCCATATGATATTAACAATGTAAGTATAAGTTTCTGCCTAAGAAAATAGGGAAGGTTTGTTTTAATTTACAGAGGCAATTTTTATGATCATTCAGCTAAATGTAGCAGATAAATAACAATACAATAACTGCTAAGAGTTGGAATGAGTTAATTCAAATTTTCCATTGAATTTGTAAAATTCATTGGGGTTCTTTTTGTTTAATTTCCATATTTGTATTTCACTAAAAAGAATGAAACTCTTCTATCCAGTCAAGATGTTTGGCAGTTGTATTTATCAACTCCAATCAGTAGCCTTTCTGAGAACCATACATCACTGTTCCCTCAAGTTTTAGAACATAAACAGTAAATTTACCTCTCAGTGTCTAAACGAACAACGCTCCTCTGAAGTCTGCTTAAAGTTAAATTCAAAGAGCTGACACTGTGTTCTGTCCAATTTCTTCCAGAGTGTTGTCAAAGATGCTGCAGTAGTTATCATATTCCTTGATGTTTCCTCAGCCTTTGATAACTTTAAGGGCTTATGTCTTCCTCTTAAGAAGATAGACATTGAATTACTGGAGATGCTTCACTCTCGCTCAAACCTTATTGTTTCAGATGTTTGAAGAAGTCAAACTATAATGAACCAATTATGAAACAAACAGAAGTTTTTAAGTCAAAAACTGTTTATTCCAATCCCAGATTTATACAAGTTTGTACATTGTGAGTCTCCAATAAAATAATGTTCAAGGCTTCTAGACGTCTTCAAGAACATTTCTCACAATTTCACGAACATGTTAAAGAGTGTTTCTGTCTGATTTACAGCGTCAGTCACAAGATGTATGTCTTAAATATTTTCTTTCAATCAACTTATGTTTAACGCTTAATATGTAAGCACCAATTAATTTGCTAGATATTCACTTTGGTCATTAGAATATGCTATTTACTTTTCATATTCATAAATAATTTTAACAACAAAGGAATTTTCCTCAAAAACCTATATTTCATTATCAAGGAATTTCCCCAAGTATCCAAAAATAATGCAATAGATATTGCAAAATAAAATCAAGAGAATTTAATAGATTTCCTAAAACAACAACTTTGTTCATTGACCAAGCTGAATAGTTCCCTAACCAACAACATAATATCTTTATGTTCAACAGCAACAGTAGTCTCTTTTCACCGATGATTAGTCTTGCCCATTTTGCGTTTTCCAGCGAACAAGTGTTTTGGTTTCATGTTGAGAATCACCCTGTCTCCCTCTCCCTTTCGAGCCTGGTGAGCCTGAGGTTTCTGCGCCTTCTTAGCAATCTTACGGATCTTAGCAGCCATCTGTAACATATGAATAGACATGTGAATCATATCATCATATTGTGTGACAATGTCCTGCAAACTATTCCTTTAACCCTCTTATTTATCTCTTTGACATACAAGCTGAATATATTACTTATGGACAATCCCTGAGTTGCCAATATATAAAGGGATCACAAGTTCTTACTTAACCAATAATTTTCACATGGCAGTTGGCTTAAGATAAAAAGTTTTAGAATTTCATAGCAGCTTGAGTATTCATAGATTTTAACACACAATAACCTTGACTGAAAAATTTAAGAAGACATGCTTTAAAAAGGTGTGGAAATAATCATATCATTTTGTATCCTTATTCCTATGCAGGTCAACATCCAATGGCCACTTACAGCAGAGTCTCTGACGCCGGACTGATCCCGAGGTTTCGACCTTGACCTTGACCTACTCTTGCCTGGCTCCTCAGACTCGTCACGTTTACGTTTCAATGGCTTCCTACTAGCGCTTCTCGTTCTGCTTCTAGCATAGTGGGTCTGTATGGAGAGGAAACATTTTTTTTAATAACAGTAAATCTTTGATAGATCATCAAAATCTAAACTCAAATTTACAGCAAATTATCTGTTTTGATTCATCTCACAATGTTAAAGATTTAAGAGGGAAATATAAATCCCGCCTATATTGGGCCCCTGTCCTCACCTCGTCCTTGTTGTCAATGACGACACCGAGAGCCTCCATCTCAGACTCCAGCCTCTGTTTATCCACCTTCTTCCCTGTGCGAGGGAGTCGTGACCTGTTTGCTCCTCGCTTCTCAATTGATTCAGCAATCATGATGTTTTTCTTTTCACGGATCCTGGTAAATAAATGAAATGGTATTAAAAGCACCGCAGTCTTTGGAAAAAATCTGAAAAACAATTGAAAATAACAAACTTATGCACGCTCTCCCATGGGTACTTAGTAAGATCTATGTATACTTTCACCGCAAGAATGCAATACCTGGAAGCCTTCTCCCTGATGTCCATCATCTCCTCGTCCTCGTCACTCTCACTGCTGGCGTAGAACCCCGCCTTCTCTCGCAGCTCCTCCTCCTTCTCCAGTGCGTCCAGTTTCTGGGACATAACCACAGCTTCACATATCACAGTTATACATATCAATAGCTTCACATACCAACAGTTTCATATAACCACAGCTTCACATCTCACAGATATACATATAAACAGCTTCACATATCACTGTTATACATATAAACAGCTTCACATATCACGGTTATACATATAAACAGCTTCACATATCAACAGCTTCACACATCAACAGCTTCACATCACAACAGCTTCACATATCACAGTTATACATCACAGGTTCACAGATCACAGTTATACATTTCAACAGCTTCACATATCTCAGTTACACATATCACAGCTTCACATATCACAGCTTCACATAACAACAGCTTCACATATCACAGTTACACATATCTCAGTTACACATATCACAGCTTCACATATCACAGCTTCACATAACAACAGCTTCACATATCACAGTTACACATATCACAGCTTCACACATCACAGCTTCACATATCACAGCTTCACATAACAACAACTTCACACATCCAGAGCTTAATAACAACAGCTTCACACATTCACAGCTTCACATATCACAGCTTCACATAACAACAGCTTCACACATCCACAGCTTAATAACAACAGCTTCACACATCCACAGCTTAATAACAACAGCTTCACATATCACAGCTTCACATAACAACAGCTTCACATAACAGCTTCACACATCCACAGCTTCATAAAAACAAATATATAAATTCATATATCCACAACTTCACATACCAACAATTTAACACATACAACCATTCATACACCTACGACTTTGAATACCAACAGCTTAACACATCCACAGCTTCATGTACCTACAGCTTCACACATACAACGTCAATAAACATTCAACTTCAAATACCTACAGCTTCACACATCCACAGCTTCACATAACAACAGCCACAGATGCCAAATTTCCACATGCCAACATTTTTTCAAAACAAACTTTCATTAAAACTTTGCTGCTCATTTATTAAGTGCTTGAGCATTAATAGGGCTATCATAGGCAAAACATTTCATAATCAAAAGAAAAACCAAAGTTATGTCCCTTGTTCATCAATAAGGGAGCATGGTATGATTCGTATATCGGTATATTGCAATACAGAATCAACTTAATATGTACTGGTACAGTCTTTTGAATACACATCAAAGTTTATAAAATTAACAATTCAGAAAAACGTAACCATAAACACATGAATTTACTGAAAGTTGTTAACAAAATTGGTTAACATGTTAACAGTTCGAAACTAGTCAATGAATTATCTCTCTTTAGAAAATGACGGCCATTTGAGTATGATCACTGTTCTAATTGCTTTTATTTAGTCAAGAGGAATGGAAAAACTAATACGGAAATATGGAAATGAGAAGAGCTACCCATCCTTATTCATCACCGTACAGAAATGAAGGGTCAGTTGGAATTGTAAAACTAAAAGAGTTACATCCCTTTCTGGTCAAGAGCTACATTTCAAAGAGAGTAGTAAGGAAAAGCAACAGACCTCCATGATATCTGGATCGATGAAGTCCGCTACGTTGTGTCCGTCCCAGACCTCGGGGATCACGTCATACTTCTCTTCCTCGTTCTTCAGATCCCAGTGCTCTGTAACACACACAAACTAGTATCACACAGGCTCTGTAACTACATTTACATTAAATTACCACCAAACTGGAAATGTGATTTAAGCATTTTCATCCTTTATCAAACGGTGAGGTGAGGTGAGGTGAGGCGATTAGGGGTTTAAAGCCACTCTCACTCATATCACGGCTGCTAGCATTATTGCAGGGAGAAAGCCTGTATCACCATTGTGGCCACTCAATGCGGTGAAACCTGCAAGCATTAGCTGGAACTAACAAATCATGGATGGTACTCCGCTGAATTTCAGTGTAGCATTGCACTGCATTGCATTGCACCTCTACTGCACTCAAAGTTGCCGAGCCCCTGTTGGAATTGGAACCCCCGACCTCTTGATCCGAAGCCAAATGATGGCAACCACTGTGCTGGAAAGTTATATACAACCGAATGCCACCAAACTGTCAATAACCATACAGTTTCTTCCAGCCTTGTTATTTAGATCAAAGTGTTTTGTGACACACAAGCTAATATAATTATACAGGCTTCACAACATCATAAGATGAAAACTAAAATGTTTGTTAGGTCTGTGTACATGAACTGTTTCAAAATAGTAAAATAAGAAATATATGAGTTTCCAGGTTTTCATGACTATCAAAAGTTTCATTACTGCTTGCAACTTACAAGGCAAGGCAAGTAAATTCATATCTATAACTCACTCCTCAGATCGACGATATAGTCGTCTCCCATCTCCAGTTCCACTTCTCTCATCTGCAAACAACAGACACAAGTTAGACTCATAGGCACTTATCGAAATCTCATGGATGAAGAAACGTGTCATGCAAAATTATCATCAAATATTAATTGTCAAATTTGTAGGGAAAATTATTACCTAATTGTTCAAGAGCATGATTTTTGATTCCTAAATAAAGACTTTTTATAATAATTTAAAAGTATGATTTTTGTATAATTTTATAAGCATATTTGTCAAATTTATATGGGGTATGATTGTCTAAATTACTCAAAGGCATGATTGTCAAATTGTTTCAATTTATATATGTTTTTTGCCTCCCTTATAATTGATTGTGTGATGTATGTAGCTGAACTTACCAGTTTCTTTTTTGGTTTTGTGTCTGTGTCCATTGCCTGTTTCTTCTTCAGTACAGACTCAGGTATACATGGAGGCCGTTCCTGGAAATAAAGCATCATTAAATGTTATAAATGCTATCAAAATATCATTGCCTCCAATCAATTTCATTTTTACAATCAAAAGTGTTTTCAAGATATAGTCTATCAGTCATATTTGGCCTCAGGGCTGGTACTTATGAGGAATTTTTTAGACCAACTAAGTTATATTACAAGCTGACTGCATGCACATAACATACACACATTTTGTCGAGAATGTTTTTGCATGTCATATATTAAAAACTGTTTGATTGAAACTTCTGAATGATTAGAGCTATATTCAAATCTCCATCTACAAGCAAATTTTTTTTTACAGGACATGAAATTAAGGTCTATATTGTGCTTTCAAGATATGTAATCAACCCCTAGAATTAAGTACCAAACTGCCCTGAGTGAGAGCATTTGCTGAAACTAGCACGGGTCAAGTATTCAAAAAAATATATATTTGTGTAGAAAAGAAAAGGTTAAACAGAGATTCTATTGACTGCACAAAAGTTATTACTTATCCAGGCTTTTAACTTAACCAGAGTTGCAACTTAATGACAAGTGTAAACAGGAATATATCCTTAGTTTTCCTTTCCACAAAATTCCCAGATATAAATCAGAATTACAAACCTTCTGATCCCTTTGTGTTGGCATGGCAACTCTGAGTCTGTTGGCAATGTCAGCAACTTTCTTGGTCTTCAGTTTGGCTTCAACTCTGTGCGCCAGAAGTCTCTCACAAGCCTGGATGTCGGAAAACCAAATAAACTTTTGAATATAACAAAACCTGCCATTTCAAACCGTTCCATTCATAATGCCAAGTTCAAAAATTTATAATTCAAAGGGATACAATTAGCCTGTTAGGTTACTTGCTTCATTGTTAAAGGTCTTGATGACACCTATAAGCCAGTGTCTGAAATATGTGGGCTTTTCTTAGCAAGCAGGGCTTATGGTATGGAATGGGAACCTGCCCGTGTCTGAGAGGCCCTGGAACTTTCAGATACTCCTCACAAGAATTAAGCAACATGTAAAGTCTGGAACACATGAGTATTGACTAATATCCATGTTTATTTATGGCAGATGACTGTATTAAAGTGATGTGATCAATGATCTCCTCTAAGGCTAAATATCCTACAAATTTCTCTGCCTGCATTTTGTCTTGATATTTGACTACCAAAATTGATAAAATATTTTGCTGAAAAATATCCTTGTTCCTTAATTTCTTGTGTGAAGTATACTTGGCAAAATGTTAGGACACAAACATGAAAGACATTGCATCTTTAGCTCAACTATTTCATCATCATCATCATACTAATATTTTTATAGCGCCGATATCAAGCATACTGCTTAAAGGTGTTTTCAACCCCTTAATCATAACATATCACTTTTTATGACAATTCAACTACAATGTCAACTCTGTGGGGAGCATTCAACATGTGCAGCACATCAAGTTTCTAAAACTTACAATCCTAACGAGGTACCCATATATATATAACTGGGTGGACATAAACACTTAGTCACAGTAATATAAGCAGCACCTGTGGACAGCTATTTGGAAAGCTGTCATAAGCAAAGGCATACCTCAGCTCTGACCTCCATGACCCCCTCCTCTGTTAGTGTGCTCATGGATAGAACAGGGATAGACTCGCTCTCAAACTCCTCTAGGAATTTCTGAAAGAAGTGGCAAATAAATTTAAGTTTGCTGTTTATTGAAATAGTAGACAGACCATCCATAGATAAACCTATGACAGATTTCGAGTTAACATATCTGACTTGATGCATTGAATTTGGCTTAAACTTTCCAAATAGCTAATAATACATGTAAAAGTGTTTGACATACAGATAACATATCACTTGAGAAAATAAATCTTTGTTTAGAAATTCAAACAAACGTATGAAGATTACATGGAACAATCAGAAATTAAAGGTTTCATAGGAACAGTAATGTGAAATATTGAATTAAGATATCCTAAATTCAAGAAAAAAAATTTTAAAGAAAAAAAGTAGTACTTTTTTCTGTGGGTCGAGCTCCTCCATCTTGACGACGTCGACCTTGTTGACGATGACCAGCAGTGGCTTGTTGGCAAACAAAGGCTTGATGTTGTTGAACAGGGACACCTGCGGGACAGTTTGGATAGAGGTGTGAAGATACAGGTATTTCACGATTTGATAACTACTGCAATACTCACTGATACAGTTCCATCACAATACACTATTTTCTGATATTTCAAGATATACATACATATAACAATATGGATGACAAGCCTGTATTCGATTTTCTCAATGAGCAAAATTCAATAAGCCAATTGTAATTAGTGTCAGGTATAAATACATATCAAGAAGACAATCCAACAATAAGTATAACCTCTAACAACAACACTATAAAAAAAAAAGTTTTCCAAATGAACAAAAGATTATAATTGCAAGTACCGTATATTACAGTGTATAAGGCGAGGGATTTTTTACCAGAAATTGAAGGGTCAAGGAGGGGGGTGGCCTTATATACGAGGTCTATGTTTGAGACCTAAAAGTTCTGAGGTTAGATGACCATCTGCCAGCCGAGGGAGACGAATAGACGAGATTCAAACCGGAAGCCACGATGTCAACTCATTGTCAAAATACAAAATAGAATTACTTGAATAAATATTACCTGTTCCTCGATGGTGTGACCACACTGCTCTGAGACGTCCATGACGTAGAGTACAGCGGCCCGTATGTGAGCCAGGGCGGTGATAGCCTGCATCTCGATAGTGTTACGATCCTCCAACGAGTGGTCCAGAATACCTGGGGTATCCAGCACCTGTACGGCAATCATTCAAACTAAAGTCATCTAGTATTACTTGTTTATGAAGAGAGGAGAATTGGTTTCACAAGCTCAACAGATTTAGAGCACCTGTACGGCAATCATTCAAGCTAAAGTCATCTAGTTTTACTTGTTTATGAGGAGAATTGGTTTCACAAGCTCAAAAATTTAAGAGATGCCTTTCACAGATTATTTCCTTAAACAAAGAATTTCATATATGTGAATTGACCAAATATAGTTGCTTGACAAGTACTGTTTAACAGCTGATTTGACAAAGGTTAAAGATTATATCACATTAACAGCTGTTATTGTATTTAATACTATTTATTCAGGCTGATCCCTGAAAATCTGCCAGGGCCTATTTTTTAATCAATGCTCCCTTGTTTGTTTCAACAATGGCAATTGGACCCCTTTATTGAAAATTCTTGAACTAACTCTATCAATTGCATGTTTATCTGAAATGATAAATGTATTAAGACCGCTTTGACTTTGTATGACACTCTTGTGACAGGTATGGGTAAATTGCAAGCTATGAGCATCATACCTGCCAGCGTAGATACTTGTAGTCTGTGTGGCCGACGTAGAGAGATTTGGTTGTGAAGGCGTAGGGCTGCACCTCGACATCTGCTCTTGTAATCTGGAAGCAAAGTTCTTACTCGTTTTTTACAACGGAGATCAACGATGGACTGCATTGGTCCAGTGATGTATCAGGATTGCAGCTGGGTTCATTTAATAGTTTTTGTAACTAGAGTGTTCTCATCAGAAAAAGAGCGTCAAAAAGAACAGGACTTTCAACAGTCAGCTAGCCAATCTACAAATCAAATGGATCATGTAATGTGTACATAGTTATATGATTAAAAATCTCTAAGTAAGATGGGTTTGCTGGTAACTCTGCAGCTGAAATCATAAGGTAGGAAGCTAGTTCGAACAAAGCGGATACCTTGTTGATGAAGCTGGACTTGCCGACGTTGGGGAAGCCACAGATGAGGAGGGTGCGCGTGTTGGGGTCGATGGACGGGAGACGGGAGAGATGTTGCCTGACCTGCTCCAGGTACTCCAAACTCTGCTTCTGGCGCTTCATTATCGTGCACATCCTGGAAAGTTTACATATATTCAAACCAAGAGTATTTCCAACGATCAAATGAGTTCAAGATTAGAGGTTGCAATAATCATCATAACAGTACTAGCCAATAGAACAACTGTATTTCAGAGGCTAGTTATCAAATACACATTTCAACTAGCCAAATGTATCATCAAGCTCATACCTTCCTTGAACTAACAAGTCTGACCAGCCAGGCATCTGTTCTAACAGTTTAGGTTACCAGACTAGCACTTATTTCAAACCATAAGAATTGAACTCTGTCACAAAATGATTTATTTATCAGACTAATGTTTGGTGTCTTTTTGAGCCATAGGAAAACATGTTCAACACTTACAGCACCCCTGAATGCCTTCTGATGTTACATCTTTTGTTCTTATAATAGTGCACTGCCGATAACTTATTACATTTTTCATGTGTACAAAATCGGCTATTGAGTCTGTGCAAAATCAAGTGTGTTTGCGTAAGTCATTAGGGTATACATCATGGAACTGGAGATGTATACTTTTAAAACTTTTCCCTTTTACATATACATGAATGAATTTTTCTTTATGGCTTTGTCTATAAAAAAGCATGAGATGAATATTTTGTTACTGACCTTCCGAGTGCTGCTTTCTTGAGCTGCTTGCATCTGTACAGTGTGTCGCCATATTTCATCAACCGCACATAGTCTTTGGAAACACTGAAAGAGATATATCATTTCCAGTAAGTTATTCAAAAAAGCTCATCTCAATTTCAAACAGTATTGACAACTTACAATGAGCTTAAATGTAAGAAGGAGTATGTTTTGTTTGTAAACATGAAAATGGATTGTTCACAACCTTCATGTCATTAAGACTTAAGTTGCTTTAGTAATAAAATATTGCTTTTTATCTATCAATCTTTATAGAAGATGATCAACTTACTTGTCTATAAGATGACGTGCTGTATTTATTTGACCCAAAGCCAGTTTGTAGTGATCTTTGTCATAAAGAACATTCATCAAATCAGCATAAAAGGGATGGATATCCTGAAAACGTTCATGGTGTGTTGTTTTAGTAACTTGAAGATTGTTGTTTTGTTATCAAAATATTGAATACAGTTAAATAGTATTAACACAATAACCCAAACATTTTGGGAAGCCAACACAAATAAGTCATTGCGTGTATTTACATATGCATAGAATTCAAACATGAGTGAAATTGTTCAAGAAACAATCTTACCTCCAACTTTGGAAAGTCTGTCAAAATCATTGACAGTTTGTCATGAAATGTTTGTTGTGCAAACTTAATTTTACGCATATAAAACTGTCGGATTCTTGAAATCTTGTATTGCTTGTGGATGACAGTTGGTGTTTTCCTCTGGGTCTTCGAAAGGACAATGTCAACAAAGTCCTGAAATGGTAAATTATTGAAAAATTTAATTACAGTTTATCCAAATAGATTTTATGGTTGAAGACGAAATTCTAAAAAATCATGTGGATTTTTCTATCTTTTTTTTTAAAGGTTTAGATTGCAATCAGTATGTTGATTAAATTGCAATACAGAAATATACTTACCATTTTTTAAAATAAACTATACATCAATAAAATTACTGTAAAAAGTCTTACATTCTTAATCGACGGCTTTACTAATTACTGCCTTCAAGTGCTTTGCCAAGATTAGGGGCTGAGAGATTTGACAACCCCACTAACCACCACAAACATTTGATAAACTACTCAATTTTGAGCATTTTATAACGGATTTGTGGTTCATTCATATCGGTTATAACTATAAATTTTCGATAAGTTAAAAGTTTTTACCTTCGAAGGTGGAACAACAGTTATTTTCTTAAAATTATAGTGAGACATCTTGTTGTTTGGGTTGCAACACGCCTCACGTGTAGGAAAAGGAAAGGCAGCGTCGAGGTTAATGATGAAATACTTCCGGTTTGGTAATTTGTAATTATTTATTCGAATAGTTAATTTCATTTGATATCTCTATTATCTTTGAATTACATAAATTAAATCTTAAAGAAATATGGCAAAACAGTTTTATTGTAATGGTGTTTATATTGATATAATAAGACCGCAGAGCTTTCACACGAGTTATTCACCTTTGAAGCGACCATAAAATAACTCGGCTTGCCCCCTCAAATATGACATTTTCAATATTTCTTAATTTTAAGCATATATTATTATTGAGTAGGTTCGTGCATCAGCCATTGTTCGCTCTGGCACGTATCCTCTTTTCCCTCTCTCTGAATAGGTCCACAATAGTTTTCCATGAGTTGTTTTGATTTGTCAGAAGTTCAGACAGGGTAGCACTAGTGTCAAATGTCCTTGCATCTTGAAGTTCTTGACAATCAAAGATGATATGGCGGATGGTTTCCTCCCCTGAGTCACACAGTAGACAGGCATCACTGGTGGCTAGATTGAATTTGTGCAGAAAGCTTTGGCAAGGATAGTGATTTAACTTTATTCGGCTGAGGAGGACTTGATCCTTGCGATTCACATTTGTGTAACGAACACTGCTTGGTTTACACTGTATTTGATGGTATTGTCTTCCGGTTAACCCATTGTTCCAATTTTCTACCCATAGCTGTTTGGTTGATGATTTCACTACACCCATTAACAGCGGAATGGTTACAACTGGTTTGTTGACTGGTCCACAGTTTGCCGCCATCTTGGCCAGGACATCTGCCTTTTCGTTCCCTGAGGTGCCAACATGGCTAGGGATCCATTGGAGAGTCACCATTCCTTTATTTGCTGACAGCAGTTGATTGATCCTACTGCAGAGGTGGAAGTAGTCAGTTGGCTTATAGGATGAAAGGGTTTGCAGCGAGGACTTTGAGTCTGTGAGAATAACATATTTGGCATCAGGTGCATCTGCTGTTGTTATTGTTTGAAGAGCTCTTTCAATGGCAACTAGCTCTGCCTCTAAGATGGAACTGGGAGGAAGTGGAATAATGCATTCTTCACCAGAGTAATGAAAATATATTCCCGCTCCTGCTCGCTCAGCAGAAAGGTCGAGAGAACCATCTGTGTAAATCTTTGAATGGTCCTGATACTATTCATGAATGAGTTCCAGAGAGAGTTGATGCAATCGCTCTGGAATTTCCCTTTTGGATGCCTTGTCTGGGAGATTCAACTCTATGGAAGGAGGAGACCACATCCATGGTGGTTGGTCATTCATGATGGCTGTTTGTTGGAACTCAACTTTCTTTTTACTTGGTAGGACAATGTTCCTTTGCTTCAGAAGTAGCTCTGATCTCTGGAAGAAGCTATTGGATGCTGGATTATCCTTGATGACTCCTGGTGACTCCTTTGGTTGGGAATGCTGTTTGATACGTTTGTTCAGGACAGCTGATTCAATATAAAGATTCAAAGGGGTGATATCTGTTTCTATTTCAAGTGCTGAGACTGGCGTTGTCTTTAGAGCACCACAAATCATCCTGAGGGCTGCATTTTGGATTTTTTCAAGTTTGTTTTGATTACTTGAACTACATGAGGACCATATCTCCATGGCGTAGCACATCTTGCTTCGGAGATATGCCAAATAGAATGTTCTTAATGTAGAGAAATCTGCGCCCCAGTGCTGTGAGGCAATGGTTTTCATGAGGTTCAGCCTCTTGGTACAGGCCTCTACAAGGAGGTCGATGTGTTTTGACCATGTAAGTGTGGGGTCCAGAGTGAGACCAAGAATTTTTGGATGCTTGTTATACTTTATTTCTTGTACTCCTAGTTTGATGCCCAGATTATCCACTGGAAGCTGGTGTTTAACGCATATAATTTTCAACTTGTCCAATTTAATTTTCTAAATTATTTGTATTCTTTTATTTTAAAAAATCGGTTCTAGTAAAATAATCTAAGTCTGCTTAGAGTCAAGAAGTGGAATATTTTCTAGATGTTATAAATAGAATCCATATTTGCATTGTTAAAAAAATATCATTTGTGTTACCTCTAAAAATAAATTCATGAATTGTGTGAAGTAATTCTTATTAATAAATTATGCGAGGTTAACGTTTATTCCATTATTCATCAGTGCAATTCTATATCATGTATCAAGCGTCAGTGACAATATCTGGGGATATGATGAAAAATTCTCTTTGTTGCTACTAAGTTAGAAAACAGAAGATACTTTATAACATATTTTTTTTAATAAGATAACAAATTGCTTAATTGAATATGAATTAAATCGAGATGAATGTATCATTCAACATTTTGAATCAAGATGAGTGCTACTTCGACAAAATCGAATCTATCAGGAATGACCTAGACTCTGCTGATCAACAACAAGCTGGAGACGTAAATTCTTACGCTTCCGAGGAGAAAAAGTTAGAGACATTTCAACCTTTTTCAGAATTGGATATTATTAGACTTGTGCGAACCTCAAAGCCAACCTACTGTACATTGGATCCTGTTCCAACCACTCTAGTCTTGGATCATCTGGACATTCTAGCGCCAGTCATTTCAAAGATTGTGAATCTCAGCCTAGAAACAGGATCTGTGCCCGCGGCTTTCAAGGTAGCACTAGTGAAACCTCTTCTGAAGAAAAATGGCTTACATAAGAACATTCTGAAAAATTACAGACCCGTTTCAAATCTGTCTTTCGTATCAAAAATACTAGAAAAAGCAGTGAAAGTACAACTCACAGCCCATCTTCAAGCTTTTGGACTCTACGACAAGTTTCAGTCGGCATATAGAGCCCAGCACAGCACAGAAACATGTCTCCTCAGAGTTGCCAATGATGTTCTACGCTCTGCCGACAATCAAGACTTGAATCTTCTTGTGTTGTTAGACCTGACAGCGGCATTCGACACAATCGACCATGACAAGCTGTTCCAATGTCTCAAGAATCGGATGGGAATCTCAGGAACTGTATTCAAGTGGTTCCAATCTTATCTTTATCAGAGATCACAGTCAGTAGTCATTGAAAATGCCTCGTCAGATCCAGTTCTTCTCATGTGTGGTGTACCACAGGGTTCGGTCCTTGGACCGATCTTGTTCACCCTGTATACAGCGTCTCTGAGTGACGTCATTGATCGTCATGATGTCCCTCATCACGCATATGCTGATGACACACAACTACAGAAGTCATTTTCGCAATCTAGTTCTTCTACAGCAATAAATGGCCTTGAAACTTGCCTATTTGATATCAGATCCTGGATGGTACAAAATAAACTAAAACTCAATGATACCAAAACAGAGGTTCTTCTCGTTGGCACAAACTCCAAAAAGAAAACTTTATCTGAATCCTCGCTGCGGATTGGGGACTCATCCATACCATTCTCGGATGTGGTCAAGGACCTGGGAGTCTATTTAGACTCCAGTATGACAATGGACAAGCATATAGAGCATACTTGTAGGACCTGTTTTTACCACCTCAGATGTATTGGTCAGATCAGACATCTGCTAACAGAAGATGCTACGAGTCAACTGGTCAGATCCTTAGTTCTTTCCAGATTGGACTATGGCAACAGCCTGCTTATCAATATCAGACAAGATCTACGAATGAAGCTCCAGAGAATTCAGAATGCCTCTGCCCGGTTGATATTCCGTTGCAAAAAGTCATCACATACAACACCTTTGATGATAAAGCTTCATTGGCTACCAGTTGAAGCCCGGATCGACTTCAAAGTACTATGTGTAACTTACAACTGTTACCATGCTGTAGCACCAGAGTACCTTCAAGACCTTATACACAAGCACAATCAAACAAGAACTCTGAGATCAAATGATCAACTCCTACTGACTGTTCCAAAAGTCAACCTCAAATCGTTTGGCCACAGATCCTTTTCGTACTGTGCTCCCTCACTTTGGAACTCTCTCCCGTTTCATATTAGAAACTCTCCATCTCTACCTGTCTTCAAGTCAAGTCTGAAGACCCATCTCTTCTCAAAATACTACTTTTAGGAACTTGAACTGCGCTTTGAGCAACCAATTTTGGATGGAAACAGCGCAACACACAAATGCACTTATTATTATTATTATTATTATTACTTTACAAACTCCGGGTTCTTGGATTTTGAATCGAGATGAGTGCTACTTTACAAAATCCGGGTCCTTGGATTTTGAATCAAGATGAGTACTACTTTACAAACTCCGGGTTCTTGGATTTTGAATCGAGATGAGTGCTACTTTACAAAATCCGGGTTTTTGGATTTTGAATCAAGATGAGTACTACTTTACAAACACCGAGTCCTTGGATTTTGAATCGAGATGAGTGCTACTTTACAAAATCCGGGTCCTTGGATTTTGAATCGAGATGAGTGCTACATTACACACACCGAGTCCTTGGATTTTGAATCAAGATGAGTACTACTTTACAAACACCGAGTCCTTGGATTTTGAATCGAGATGAGTGCTACTTTACAAAATCCGGGTTCTTGGATTTTGAATCGAGATGAGTGCTACTTTACAAACACCGAGTCCTTGGATTTTGAATCAAGATGAGTGCTACTTTACAAACACCGGCTCCTTGGATTTTGAATCGAGATGAGTGCTACTTTACAAAATCCGGGTCCTTGGATTTTGAATCGAGATGAGTGCTACATTACAAACACCGAGTCCTTGGATTTTGAATCAAGATGAGTACTACTTTACAAACACCGAGTCCTTGGATTTTGAATCGAGATGAGTGCTACTTTACAAAATCCGGGTTCTTGGATTTTGAATCGAGATGAGTGCTACTTTACAAACACCGAGTCCTTGGATTTTGAATCAAGATGAGTGCTACTTTACAAACACCGGCTCCTTGGATTTTGAATCGAGATGAGTGCTACTTTACAAAATCCGGGTTCTTGGATTTTGAATCAAGATGAGTGCTAATTTCCAAATGATGATATCTCCCTCATACATGTATGTTATACCCTTCTTTTCCTAGTATTTGAAGAATAATGTTTTTCAGCCAATCAAAATATTGCTATTGTGCCACAGATAATGTGTTAATAAAAGAATTGAGTTACTTCAGTACTTGATTTCTCATGCTGATAACATATTGTGAGGTAATCAGACCATGCTTTTACTACATCCGTCCAAAATCTATTAGAAATGGCTAATAGTAAATATATTTCTAATTATTGATTTTGGTAAGTTGATACGCAAAGATACCGTAACTCAAAATCATGTCTCAAATACCAAGTTATAGAAATTAACCTATTGGAACATGCCCAAGAGTAAGTTAATAGCTGAACTCGTTCGCTATATCAATTATTCTATGACAACAGTATTTTCATTGAATTACAGTGTGTTCTAAACACGACAAGGGTGGTCAGATTGTAAGCATAATATGATAATAAGAGAGGCTTCATGATGACTTCCAAAAGAAATAAAGATTCCATTTGGTGTTAGAAAAGTTTAAACCAATAACTATGGACAAAAAGGTTCATGTATGTAGACATGTGTATACTAAAGGAACCATACATGTATACTCGTTTATAAATTTTTACATATGAGGGGTTAATATGAAATTAATAAAATGGACAAAAGGGTAAAATAAATCCTCGAGGTACATCATTTCTATGACATAAGTTACGATATTTTATTTCTATTAAATTATTGAACATTAAAATATGAAGGATATATTAAGACAACTACAGATTATGTTATGAGGATTCGTCATTTATCAACTGGAAACAATATGTTTGAAAATCAAGAAAAAACAAATATCGTTACAATATCAATTTTCTTACAACATAAGCATGTAATGATGTCGGTCATACATATATAATTAGATGTTTGTCGTGGTAGCCTTGTTTCTGATATCGTGTTCAGTTTCAGAGATGGATATAACTAATTAACTGATAAATATACTCTATATATGTGATCCCTAAATTAAACACACATTAATATGCATTGCTGCATTCACCAAGTCATTAAATCTTACCATCTGTTTACAAACATGACGTCATATCAACGTGCGATTTTCCAGCGGTAGGCACAAACAATGGCGGAAAATAACAAGGCGATTTATTAATCAACGAAACCCCTAAAATAAACCTTGTCTTGTCCAAATTTTACATAAGAACATATGTCACCAGCAAGGAGCCACTTGCAATTTGCCCATATCGTAAACTTTACATGCAGGCTGAATAGTTTAGCACCCCTTCAGGCTTCATATGGACCGGGCAGGCTAACAGTTTTCTTCTTCTTCGTGGTTGCGCCGGGACAATAGACAAATATCATAACTCAATTTGAAAGAAAACATGTTTTTCATATTGTTACACATATCGGTGTAAGTGAAAAATCAAAGAAATAATAACCTCGTCCAAAAAAAAAAAAACCAACAAAAAAAACCTCGTCAAACATCTAGATTTTCACACACAACGGATGTAATCATTCACATAGATGTATGAATGCCAGTATGAACTGATTTGATGAAACATGTCAATGTGTTGTCTCGTGGTGTCAACAAAGAACTATTTTGAGGTAAACTCGGCTTTGTTTACGTAAAATACCACAATAACTTATAATAAACAAATCTTGAAAGTAATAATGGAAGAATTGTGTATTAGGATTAATAAGAAATGACAAATGGAAATATGTAGATATTTGATTACCTTTTTAAACATACCTTTTTTCTCAAACTGCTACAGATGTGATTTTGATAGTTTAAAGATAAAATAAAATTGAAAGGGTGAAAACAGCTAAATTTTCTTTTCAGGAGATATGTTGATGTGGCAAAGGAAAACTACATTTATCAATGCATTCATGATTACAGGGGAAATACAACATATACTGAAAAGTAATTTCATGTTAGTTGAATGTATATATGGTATATAGGAGGTTTACTTGGCACTCAGCATTTTCACTTTTAAGGTAAAAAAACGCTTTGACTATCATTTAAACAATGTTTTTATTACAGGAAGTCCAATAAAATAAAGGAGCTTTTAGCCAGGATAGTACGTGGGGTGTCCCCCCAAAAAAGAAACATTCAAAGTGTTATGACTTATTTTTCGACATAATCACCTTTGACCTCAATGCATTTGCTCCAGCGTTTTTGTAACATCTGCAACCCATGTGAAAACCAGTTCTTATCACGAAACCCCCAAAACTCCTCTACTGCAGCAATTACTCCATCGTCAGTCTCAAACCTTTGGCCACGGAGCTCTGTTTTCAGTCGAGGGAAGAAGAAGTCTGAGGGAGGTAGGTCTGGAGAATAGGCAGCGTGGGGAAGAATCCTGAACCCACAATCCTGTGCTTCACGAACTGCAATTTGGGCGGTGTGAACGGGAGCATTGTCCTGCAACAGCCACACTACTTTACGCAGTTTACCCCCTCGTTTCTCTTTGATTTTTTTCTCGTAATTGTCGTGGTTCATTTGCGTAATAAGTGCCATTGATTGTAGAACCTTTCTTGAAGTAATCAATCATTATTACACCCAGAAAACGGATGCCATGACCTTCCGACTGGAGGAACAAGATTTGAACTTTTTAGGGCTGGGTGATGTGCTGTGTATCCATTGCATGCTTTGGCTTTTTGTCTCAGGATCAAAATGATGAACCCAGGTTTCATCTTGAGTAACGACATGAGCAAAAAATGATTCTGGGTCTGCGCGATACTCGTCAAGAAGTTACTGACTGACCATGACACGTTTTCGCTTTTTGTCCTCAGATAACATTCTGGGGACCCAGCGTGCTGATACCTTATTCATATGTTAATGTTCATGTATAATTCGTTCAACTGATGTTTTACTGATGTGGTGAAAATCAGCTAAGTATCTGATAGTCACTTGCCTGTCTTGCATTATTGTGTCAAAAACAGCCTTCATGTTTTCACCTGTGGTGACATCAGATGGACGACCAGGACGGGACTCGTCTTTAGTGCTTACTCTACCCCGTTTAAATTCAGCACACCAATGTTTAATGGTGCTATATAATGGAGAAGAGTCACCTTATGTTTGTAACATATCCCCATGAATTTCCTTTGGAGTGTATTATTAAACTTAGATATTTGATAACAGCCCTACATTCACTTTTGGGTACCTGTGAATGACATGCTATTATAAACAATTGAAAAGTATGTATCTCGTGATTTTCATGCCATTTACACGTCAATGAAGGTTCTTCATGCACACACAGTATGGTTGCGTTTCAGGCATGTTTTCATATTCAGGCCGGAAACTTTTGGGAGAACCCTCGTAGGAGCTCCACTGAATTAAAGAGGTGAAGCAGATTTCTGTAGGTCTTTTATTTTCAAATATGATTACACAAGACAAACATCACATTCGCGCACACATTAACACACTTTCTACTTATGAGATAAAAGGGGCTCATAAAGGCGCATAGTCATAAGGAGTATGATAAAAAAACCAACTTATAACTATATGTAATGGGATCGTAATTGAGTCATTAATATAATTCATAGGAATAATTTGCCTATATGTTCCAAAAATATTTTGGAACGTATTTATTAGACAAATTTCTATTTTTACCTTGTTCCGAGGAATAAAAGTTTCAAAATATTGACTTTGCCGAGATTCGAACTCTATCTGTCTAAGGCTTTTAGATCGAGTTTGAAAATCTATTATTTGAAACTTTTATTCCTCGGAACACGGTCGATGTTTTTAAGACGAATCGAATGGATTCCTGATAACTACATATTTGCTTGTATGTAAGCACATATTGGAATATAGGCCTATTTCCTCTAAAAATTATATCATATGGTATGATCGAAGGCTGAATAATTAAGAAGATTGATTAATATTTGATATAACTGAATCACAATTCTTCATTCATTTCGAAGCATCTAAATGCCCGACATATCGACTCGCTTACAAGAGTTGTCCACCATTTTAATTATTAGAAATTGAAAGAGCGAGCACAATACACTGAACCAGACTGAAGACTGGATGCAATGTACGTGTTAGTAGTTTAACGACATCAAAATAATGTCAAAGAAACTCCTTAAACACGATCTTTAATTAGTTTTGGCGTCTTATTCTTCCTTCTTCTGCAATCAGTATGAGATGAAAATTTCAAGCCCCGACCTTTCTCAAAACATTCGTTCATCAAACTTCATTAGATCATAGATGCATAAAATGACTATGTATAGGGCCTAGACTAAGTATTTATAAGAATATGACAAATATTACTTCATGAACAGCGAAAAAATACGTTAACAAAACTATTTCAACGTGTTTTCTGATCACAACAAACTACGTCACGCTGACACTCGATATTTCGTAATGCTCACGAACAAGAAGAAATAACATGCTACGCAGAAATACAAATAGTCAAAAGTAACATACTAAGGGAGGTAACCGCGGTTAGTATTACGCTCCATCCAATCCGGTCTGTTTAGAAGTTAGTCGAGCACGCTCTGTTGAGCAAGGCGAACGGGTTGTGTTTCGGGTAGATATTGCGAACTTTCTAACTTTTACAAGATCAAACAGGATAACTAAAGATGACGTGAAAGAAGGACTATACTCTCAAGGTAAGTTTGATTCAAGTGTTAAATGCAAGCGACAAGTTAGGGTGAGAAGGGATGGGGCAACAGGAGGGGTCACCCGAAATATCCTGTAATAACATCAACAATGTTTGCTACCCGTTGACCCCGTGTATGTCACGGTTCATAGGTAACCTGTGTGTGTCTCGCGGATGAGTTTATGTTGTTTACCAGTCTAGAGCTCATTATAGTTCTTGTGTAAAGGAAACGTGAATGAATCCATATGCATGAGGTATTATTGTTTTCATATCTAGCCTATAATTCACACATGTGACAATATAGTGTTGTTGGTGTTTCAGTTAAACTATTGCGTAAGAGATCACCGTATATAAACATTTACTCCGAATGTTTTGTATGATGATGAGTGATTAAATGATTGAAGGAATTAGCCATTTTTAGTCATGGATGTTTTTAATTCTTAATGAAGGCCCATGTGCATATCATGATGTTGAACAATCTTTACATATTACTTCACACTACTAAAGAAGTTATAACTGAAACCACCCCCCCCCCCCCCCCATTCTGTTTTCAATGAAATTACTGCAGTTTAGACCCAGCTCCTACACCGTTTAACTCGCGTTTGACCTTAAATATTCTGTAATAATTCTGACCCAAATTTGGCTAAAAACTGAAAGGTCACATCTCTTAGTTCATATCGACCTTATGTTAAGAAAATGTTAAAGCGCCAGAATGAAGGGAAAGTATACTGATATATTCAATACAAGTTTATATTAACAGTTGGCTTTAGTGTCGAGAAACGAGTCATAATTAAAGGCGCTATATATAGCAAACTTTTTCGGTAAAAATTGGTTATTTTCAAGCTGATGAGCACATAAGCATTCTCTTTAGCCTTCTATCGATGCAGTAACATACTTATCATTATTTACAATTGACCTTCAACCAACAATGCAAATATTAAGACGGAAGTTGTCGGCTTAGACATATATAAAATCTATGTCAGCTATGCACAAAAGGGAAAACTTATGGACAGTTGAAAACGGTTTAACATGTAATGTATGCAGCCTTTGAATTTATCTAAAAGTTTTAACTGAGAACAAAGGATGAAATATAGTTTGTTAAGTAATCTTCTAAATTAACCGATTTATTGACATATTATTTACATTGTTATTGGATTAACGAAAGTGGCTGCCATTTTCGCTTTTTTGGTTGTAAGCAAAATTAAAATATTTCCGGTAGCCTATCGTAGTTCATGCCGAGTTAATGCAACGTTGCATTAAAATACGCCCGGTCTATATAACCTGAATACGTACATATTCGCTAAGTAACTTACGAGGTTCATTAAACCATTTTGAAAGTTTGGAAACAGTTAATTTACTTTTATGTGGCACTTATGCTAGATGTTTTGAAAGTTTAGTCACCTTGACAATAGATATAAAAGTGTATTGTTGACTTGCACGGCTGAAGAATTACACGAAAGAAACAAATAAATATTGTAATTCGACAAGTATAAAATCACATAAAAAATACTTTCAAACAAATAATGATATTTAGAAATTATGATACATTTTTTCTGCTTTAGATTAAAAAAATATTTATTGAATCCTAACGATACTATATAAAACCCTTGAATCATAAGCAAATGATTTAGTTTTTTTACCATTTCATTCAGTGAACTTGCTCTTATACGTGACGTTTCAAATTTATTACATCAATATTAATATGAAACTTTATGCAATCCCTCCCAAGATTCCATTTCTTCAAGTATACATAAATCATAAAACGGAAGTTATTGTGATATATTATGACCTGTAAACAGTTGCAGCCACAGTTTGCGTTGAGGCAGTTTATGTGTAGGAGTAGCTGGAAAGGTGTGGACACAAAACCAAACTCATAATGCTGCACATCGTATTCTATCGCTCTTAGTGTTAAGTCCTTTTTGTATCACTCCCATCTGTTGCACGCAATTATCCTATAATACAGACCGTACAGGAAAGGCATAAATCAATACCCAGTGCAGCTGGTCCGTCGTGCTTGTATCGGTAATGTAGAACATCAATCTTTTAAAAATACTGAACAATAATAATTATTCATCTCTTCTTCATTCATTCGAGCACTCATTGTTGAGACGACATTTTCGTATAACTCTATTGGGTGTTGTTATTATGATAATATTATTATATGTTTGTGGATGTCAAAATGCGAGTTGCTACTTTAGTGGAGAGGAAGGCCCATGATAGAACGAGTTCGATTCCGGTTATATCATTTATCCCCAACTTTTATAACGGTCGATTTTAATCAGACTGATAAGGCCAGAAAGGCTGATGCTATTGGCCGATATCTGACATCCGTAAAGGTTTATTCGATTCGCATCCAGGACTGCTGAACGTTAAAGCTGAAATTTTGTTGCGAGGTACCTAAAACCTTCGGTAGCGGAGTAGGAGAAGAAACTATTTATTAAAAAAACCCTCTTTGTTTAAAGGGGGCATTTGAGGATGTTTGGACATCTTAGGGGTAAACATGATCCAGGACAAATCAGGCGTGTAATGTTTTTCTCTTGTAACACTGTTTATCACTTGGGGAATACATTTTCCACAGTATGTGTAGTATTCGGCCAAAATGTGGCAATCACACGAGGTCACTCCAAAAAACAATCTCAAAGCCCTTTTAGCTTAAGAAGTCGTTAAGAAAGTGGAATTCGCTCGTTAATAGTTATTCTGGAAACTATATTAAGAAGAATAATATTATTATAGAAACCGGAAAATAATCAGATTTAAAAAATGTGTGGTCAATGATATGGGCGTGGCAGTGTGCATATTTATGGTGAATTGCCAAAACTAAAACTTGCGGCGTACAGGAAGCTAAACTTTTCAGAATAACATCTTTGTTCCATGAATATTAAAATTTGAAGGTTTGGCCTTGTCCACACGCTTAAATATTCCGTTGTCCTTTTTTCATACGCCATTATGCTCGGGATTCTAAAAAATTTACCTTTTTATGATAGGGATAAAGATATGTAAATTTCATCGTCCTACCTTGTAATTATTTACTTTTGCCTTTATCAGGCATATTATCCTATATTATCATAAATGCTCAAGAAATAAAAAAAGGTATTAGGAATTGGAGCAACTATGAAAATATTTGTGACATTAAGAAATATTGTACAAGCCATATGGAGCTATTTCTAATATCAAGTAATAAACTTGAGTGTTTCTTTTGAATGTATTTTACCTGTCTTACAAAGACCATGGAGTTATAAAGCAAAATGTTGTTTTTTTAAAAAAGAATTATAATACTTTATCAATATTACTTACATCTCGTGAGAATTTTGTTGAATATGGTTGTTTACATTTTATCATGCGATAATAAGGTGTGTTTTTTTTAAAGCATTCAACATTATTTTATTTTCGGAATATAACTCTATACCGATTTGCCTTACCTTTTCATCACGTTGGTTTAGGTACCGTTACCAAAACGTATCAATCAAAATGTCAAGAAATTGCCACTGAAACCATTATATATTGCCATCGCTATAACACAGAGTACTTGGAGGACTTTCAGTAGCGAGTGGTTGAAAAATGGATACGTAAAGAAAAGAGAAAGAGGAGTGAACAGAGAGAAAACCAGTGCGGAATGAAAGAATGCAAGAGATTTGTCCAAAAGATAGAGCTTAGCCTAATTACTTTTGAAACTCTCAATACTGCATCCAACAAAAAACTGAAATATCTCATTCTAAGATTTTTAACAGTGATTGAAGATTCCTTATCCACATGACAATGTGTTTCATACAATGGTACACGAATTCAATGGTTATTACTAATTTTTAGATTATTAAGATTGCATATTAAGTCGATGCCAGTGACAATGCGGCTTATACAATGCTACATCTTCTTGCATTCGTTCATCCACTTCTCTGTTTGAACAGCGCTTTGATAACGTTTACCTGTATATTCACCAGATGATAATCCCTTTATGTTCTATAAATAGAAGTCTGGGTGGTGAAAAGGCAAGGCTGACAACTGTACTGAAGACATCGCTATAAGTAATTAACTGATGGAAGAATGCAAACTCTTGTATGATATAAATGAGGATTTCTATTTGTCCAAATCCTTTTTGCTCATTCAACTCGGAATGCCAAACGTCTCCGGCTTGCGTGAAAATTATTGAAAGCGTGGGATTGTTTACTTATGACCCGCATCTCCTTAAGAACATCACAAACAGAAATGGTAATCAGGATAATTGGACATTATCCTTGGTGCATGTATGCTCTCAATATTCAATGAATGTTTAATATGATTATATATCTGTACATCTTTTAATTTTTACATATGTATGTAACATATAACATATAACATATAAAACCATTCTTTAAAACTAACTCAATGCTTTACAAAGATTTATCTTTTATTGACGTTTATAACCTCACAGGGAAAACAACAGTTTTTTTGTTTTATAGTGACATAGAGTTAGTTCTTGAAAGCAGATATGTCACAGGTTATTTGGTCGAGAAATATTGACTTACTGAAAATTATTATTTCACAGCTAATCACTCCATCATAATGACACTAAGGTTATTTTTTAAGGAAACCGGACAAAGGATTCAGATATCAGTTAGTTATGGTCAATCGACTAGAAACAAAGACACGTTTTCAACTGTGGCCCAAATTGTATTACTCCTTGCTATACTTGAAACCAGGGGGAGGCAATAACCGGTGAAGATGCGGTGCTTCCTTGTCGTCGCCGGTATCATCTTGATGCTTCTTGTGACGTCACAGGGACTCCCAGCCAATCAGGACCTAGACTCGGAGATCAGAGAAGTCCTTGTTGAGCTTATAAGTAAGTTCCACTTTTATGGTGAACAGTTTTGAGGGGTTTTGTCCAAAACTGCTCAATTAAAAAATGTTTATTTTTATAAGTTTACAGATTCTACATTATTCCCTAATGATAATGATTAAAAATGATTTTGTTATAATGATTCATCGATTCTGATAAGACGAAAGCTTTCAAACATGCAATCAAATATCGATGAATGCAGAAAAATTTCAACAATTTATACAATTTGTTAAACATCGATAGAGACAAAAAAAACATATGAAACGTTTCTTAAATATTATACGAGCGAAAACTTGATGAAAGACTAAAACTGACAAAAGCAATGCATAGTTATTACTGCAGATTTCGACAATATATTTACTGACAACATAATTTAGATCAAATTAGATCAACCAAAAATTGCAATAATTCCTGATGGAGAAATACCATAATTTGCAACTGAAGCTGTCATTTGATTTCCCTTAAGCTGTTTGGTTGAAACTTTTTAACAAATTTCAATAATTAATCACTACAGACTGAAAATAAAATTTGTCACCAAAAATTAGTCGCACATTTGGATAGGCTTTTAATAAAATTTATCATTAGCATTTTTTTTTACGTTTATGAAAATGTCATTTATCATGATTGACGTCTACAAAACTGATGAATCGCTGAGAGGGAATGAGTTAAGGGTCTCTGATAATCTGTTTCGTCTCTTCGCTCTTTAAACAAACTTGACCCTGAAAATAATCATGATAATCAGTCTTGTGTTAGTCGGGCTGTTGTGGATAACATAGTGGACATGCTCATCAAAATACGGATGAAGATAATGATTATGGCTCTATTAACGAAATGTCTTTGATTAAAAACCATAACGTTAAGCGAGCATTCCATGGTGGTCTGATATCTTCAGAAATGGAACTTGAGGACAGAAGGGCAAATTCGGAGGTGAGACGAGACAGCGAGGAGAGTGTGGAGAGTGAGGTGGATGTGGTGGACGCTGTGGATGTGGTTGAGTGGCTGAAGCGTACTAACGAGAAGCTCCGGGTGTGGAGGAACAGACAGGCCTTGGCGGAGTGGAACTACAACACCAACATCACCGACTACAACAGTAAACAAGTACGATATTAACACAGGGACGTGTATCGCCGAAAATGATAATACTAATACGTAATCAAAACTATAAAAATGGTGTCTCGAATATATAATAAAAAAAAAGAAAGATGTGTCTTCTAGAGAAACCATTTTTTATTTTCTTGTATATTATTATTATCATTTTCGGGGATACACGTCCCAGTGGATATTAACACGTTACCTACAAGGCCAAAGATACCGACATTCATGACACTCATATGATGTTCCTTTGCAATATATTTTATTTGGGTTATTTCCTTACGATATTTCAAGTGAGGTTGATACTCGTGCCTATAGTCTGTAGTCGATGATTGTAACATTTGTTCAACCTCATTAGATTTTAAGGTATCATTCAAAGAGACTATAATGTACTTTGGCAGTCAAAATTGCTTGAAATTGCATCATTCTGAACACTAACTTGTGATCTAGCACCGCACGGATGTCGTCTTGTGCTTGAGAATAATCAGTTTACATATGAATTCCTTTGAGTCTTTCAGTGCTATCAACTTATGTAACGCCAGTATATTTATCATCAGATCTCGGACGTGGAAGCTCAGTACTCGGCGTGGTATCCGGAAGTTCAGAAGAAGGCGCATTCTTTGAGAGAGAGTGGACTACAGTTGGATTCCGATACGGACAGGCAGCTGCGGTTCCTCAGTAAATATGCCAAGCCCTCAAACATCGAGGATGCAAGGTGCTTGCTTCGTTGAAAATAAGCTTGAATGCTTTGAAAAATATCTTTATATTTTTTCTTAATCTTGACATGTAAACACGATGCAGATGATAAAAGTAAAGATTTAATTCTGAAACCCCAGTGAATTGGAACCTCTGTTAAGACAGACATGTAAGGATCATTTTTAAAACAAGCGTTCAACAGGACCAGTTCGTAACACTTAATGCTATTTTTTAAATATCATCTTGGAAACAGAAAGCTTTATTTTGCTAATTTGATGTACAAAATATAATACAAACCGACAATGGAGGAGGGCATTTCTTTATCAAATTCACAATGAGCAAGATGCAAAACGTAAAACAAAATGTAGATGGCTTAGTTGTTCAAAGGTAATTTAACCAAAAATGTAAAAGATTACAAATATCGCATAGTGTAACTTTACTTCGATTACTGTAAAGTTGAAATTCGCCCCATTTTAACGGATTTTCTTTAGGTTTCGGGTTTCCTTTTTGAAACGAATTTCTTGTTTACAAACACCCTGACATTTTACATTCACGACGTCAAAAGGAATGTTACGTTGATGTTGTCGGATGTATTTTCTGCAGACACATCAAAGAGCTGGAGGCGAACATGAGCGGAATCTACAGCACCAGCCGGGTTAACATGGGCAGAGCAGAATGGCTGGACATGGAACCAGGCCTGCAGAAACTCATGGCCACCAACAGACACCCGGAGAAACTCAAACAGGCCTGGGTGGGCTGGAGGGATGCTACGGGGCCCAAGATTAAACCTCTCTATATCGACTTCGTCAACTCTCTCAACCTGGGTGCACAGGAAAATGGTAAAAGTGGCTTCGCAAATGACTCTTTTACAACTTCAAAAAGCTTAACGATGTTTGAGAATGCTCATTCATCAACTCTCTTAGCATAGGGACTCAGGAACATGGAAAGCTTTAGTTTGTAACTGACATTTCGAAATTTCAATAAGCTGAATTCAGAGGAAACTTTCATGTTTTCATCACTACAAGTTAAACATTGAATGCACGAGCACATGAAAATGGGTTTCGTCAGCTGGTCAAGGCTGAACAAAGGGGCTAAGAGAAATTGGGAAGTTGGATTATTTTAGATTAACTAAGAGGTTAAGAGGAATGGTAAAGCTGTCTTTTGTAAATTGCGTCAGGGTGAATCTCATGGTACCTAGAGAAATGGTAAGCATCATCGATGGATATACTTCACAACTTCTGCTATTGTAAGTAGACATGTGCTTTGCACTTCATACCTTTGACCACTAGAGTTCCTTCATCAGAAGATGCAACAGACAGTTTTTGTAAGGGTTAGCGTTCTAGGGTTGCTCCTTAAATACTTGGGAAATGTCTTTCTGCCAGCGCTATTTGATGACAGGGACCACCTCTGTAAGTGCCTGACATGATGTAATGATTGTTGTTAACTGTGTATGTATTTCTTCTTAACAACATTTTAGACACCTTGAAATACTTCATGTGAATGACATCTAAAATGGGCTTTTAAAGTGTTAAACATTGTTTAAATTGGAATAACTCCAAAATGTCCTTCCTGAAATATATAAACGATGCCCAGGTTACTCTGACTACGGGGAATACTGGCGAGATGACCAGTTTGACGAGACACCGAACCTAGAGACGATGTGTGAGGGATTGTGGGAGAAACTGCGCCCTCTCTACATGCAACTTCATGCCTATGTCCGCCGGAAGCTGATACTCAAGTATGGGGAGGAAGAGGTTGGGTACAATGGGACCATTGGCGCGCACCTGTTAGGTAGAGGTCGAACTTTCAATTGATTTCTTAATTCGTAATTTGAATCTTTGTGGATTCAACTCTGCGTGTCTTTTGGAAGTCAGGTAAAATCGGACAACAGCCGCATATCTTCTGAGTACATGTGGACATCAAATTATCACTTGTTTTCCTAGTTCGTAATAAAGACTTTGGCCTCACGATGGCCTTTAAAATCAATTTGCAACACAACTATTTGACGATGTTACCAACTATATGTTCATCACTAAATATTTGATTATCAATTAACAAGCACGAATTTATTTAAATGTCATATTGCTAAAATCATAGTGTGGTTTCCTCGAAAGTAAGCTTTATGAAATTTATTTCTCGAGACAAAGTGAGGAAATATTGTCACAGAGAGTTTTATTCAATGGACGTCAATGACACTACCAAGATATACTCATATGAGTACATGGTAATTTTGCAGGGAACATGTGGGCGCAAAACTGGCAGATGATCTCTGATATCGTGTTCCCACCCCGCTCAAACAGTTACAACCCTATATCGGCGGAAGCGGAAGGTAACCTGAAGAAACATTACGACGTCAATGGACTATTCAAACTGTCTGAAGAGTTTTACTTGTCGATCGGTCTCTTTAACATGACTGATACTTTCTGGGAGAAATCCATGCTGGTCAGACCGGAACACAGAGACGTCACGTGTCACGCTTCAGCGACAGACCTCTACTTAAAGGATGACTTCCGGTATGGACAACATTAACCTTGAGATTTTGAGGAAGGTTAAATTTTTTACATGTTTTTTGTGTACGTGACATATTTTTAAGCTTTCATGATATTAAGATAAGTTTTAAACTGCTTATTAAAGGATTTGAAATGACTCATATTTTCGTAAACGAAAACCGGAATACACTAATCAAGGCTCACTTCTTAGCATATTATATACCCTTTCATCCTTGGGTTCTATTCGAGGCAAAGCTAGTGGCCGAAGTCGAGTTCAATATGTTGGTAGTTTAGGTTTGTTGTAAGCTTATCACCCCTTGACGGACATCCTCCCCCCTCGGATTGTATTAAATGGAACAAATAAAACTTCGAGCTTCGAATAGAATTCGGGGGGTGAGGTTGTGCTTAACGAAATAGAACTTTGGAGTTGCAATGGAAGGTTAATTCACGAGGTAATCAATTTACTGCCGGGTTAATGTAGGCACCTTTGAATTAAGTCTGGTTCCGTAGGTGACACCAAAATATACGACTCACGTTTCAGTGATAGGCAGTTATTAGTTTTTAATTTGAGTGTTTTAATCGTCATTATTAACATAATCCCCCAGAATCAAGATGTGCACCGAATTGACGATGGACTACCTCTACACGATCCACCACGAGATGGGACATGTGCAGTACTTCATGAGTTACGCACCCCGCCCCACTGTGTACCGGGCCGGTGCTAACGCTGGCTTCCATGAGGCCGTGGGGGACACCATGGCGCTGTCCGTCATCACCAGAAAACATCTCATGGACATCGGACTCATACACTACCAGCAGACTAGTCACGATGGTATATACGCATTCAGTTAGTCGAAGATATTTAGACACACAATGCAAAACATTTGGAAGATTTTCAACTGTAAATTCTCGAATTTCTGAGTAGGTTCTTTGAATTGACTGTATTAAAGGTTATATATGTTATATATGCATATATGCATAAACCAATCATATGCAGTGATAACAGACAGACTTGCAGTTGATCCTGAGGCTTAGATGGACACAAAGATAATTTGTTAGGACGGTACGTAAGTGTTTAATCAAATGTGTACTGTTGTACTCCATATGACCTTTCAACAAATTGTCATTTTGCCTTCGATATAACTTTATTTCAACAAGTGGTTGCTTAACATGTGGTCACAAGGCTTCTAACACTGAACAGAACTTAAACGCTAAGGCTTCCTCTACGTGTGTGCAAAAGTTTACCATGATCTGATGTGACCATCTTCGCCTAACCGTGTAGCTACTAGGGGAAGCTGAAGTTAGCAGCGGGTTAGTTATTCGTTATTCGTTATTCGAATAACGAATAACTGACGCAGCAGCGGGTTCGTTATTCGAATGACCGATCTCTGATCAGACAAACATTCAAACATTCAATATAGATATACTCATCATATATTCGAATAAACTGACCGGTGATTATAGACAAACATTCACACAATTAACTTCCCTTTTTATATATTGAAGTAACTATGAGGTTATCCAGACAAACATAAGGCATTCAATAGATAACTAGTTTAGTTTCTAAAATTTATTGTTATTCTACACCCGTATATTAAGGATAAAACCGTAAACATTACAAACGGAAGTGTATATATCGATGTTGTAACATGACCCATAATTATTAGAATTTTAAGAGCGAACTCTATTTTGGCATAGGAAAAATAGTGATATAAACATTAATATCAAAAGATTGCACTTTTAATACAGTAAATATGCAATGGAAGTTATCTTAGATGTTATTTATGATATATTAGCGAGAAAACAGTTAGATAAGTCATCGACAAGCATGTTAAAAAAAATACATTCTCTCACTAGAAACTTGAATAACTGATCAGAGATTCAGACAGACATTCAAACATTCAAATATACTCTTACTAGGGATTTGAATAACTGATCAGAGATTCAGATAGATATTCAAACATTCAAATATACTCTTAATAGAAACTTGAATAACTGATCAGAGATTCAGACAGACATTAAAACATTCAAATCTACTCTTACTTGGGATTTGAATAACTGATCAGAGATTCAGACAGACATTCAAACATTCAAACATTCAAATTTACTCTTACTAGCTATTTGAATAACTGATCAGAGATTCACACAGACATTCAAACATTCAAACATTCAAATCTACTCTTACTAGGGATTTGAATAACTGATCAGAGATTCAGACAGACATTCAAACATTCAAATCTACTCTTAGTAGGGATTTGAATGACTGATCAGAGATTCACACAGACATTCAAACATTCAAATCTACTCTTACTAGGGATTTGAATAACTGATCAGAGACTCAGACAGACATTCAAACATTCACACATTCAAATATATTCTTACTGGGGATAGATGGGTCCTGGTCGATTATCTTAATTTCGTGGCCTATTAATGATGTATATGTTTATTTTGGATGAAACGTAATTTAAACGAATCAAAATCGACCTAGTAGAAAATTTATAGAATAGCCCTAGCCATTATGTGTTTAGTATTAATATATAGTTTTGCACTGAGCTATTATTACCCCAAATTACTCAGCCTACGGTGTCGTGCTTTAACTACAAAGGTTCAGGGCCCAGGGCAAAACTATACTTTATTGCAAACACATAATGACTAGGGCTGTTCTATCTCTAAAATAAATGATAACATGGACGTAATGAATCAGATTAAACACAGGTATGATGATATTTTTTTATTGTTCCTGGTTCTCGATAAACATCATATTGAAAATTTCTTACTGAATAAAATTCTTATCTTAAATAAAACTTTTATAAGAATCATCTGTAATGTATCATCAGAAGTAAAAGCAACGACCTGAAATGGACATCTCTGGTTGAACAAAATTTAGGAAAGATTAATGAAACTTGTTACATTTTACTGTTACATTGTATAACAATTTACAATTTTTTTATCTTGTTTGTCGATGAATTATCTAACTGTGTTCTCTCTAATATATCATAAATAACATCTAAGATAATTTCCATTGAAACTTTACTGTATTAAAAGTGCAATCTTTTGATATTAATGTTTATATCACTGGGATTTTCCTACGCCAGAATAGAGTTCGCTCTTAAAATTCTATAACTATGGGTCATGTTACAATATAGATGTACTTTTCCGTTATGGTTTTATCCTTAATATACGGGTGTTGAATAACAATAAATTTTAGAAACTAAACTAGTTATCTATTGAATGCCTTATGTTTGTCTGGATAACCTCATAGTTACTTCAATATATAAAAAGTGAAGTTAATTGTTTGAATGTTTGTCTATAATCACCGGTCAGTTTATTCGAATATATGGTGAGTATATCTATATTGAATGTTTGAATGTTTGTCTGATCAGAGATCAGTCATTCGAATAACGAACCCGCTGCTGCATCAGTTATTCGTTATTCGAATAACGAATAACGAATAACTAACTAATAACTAACCCGCTGCTAACTTCATCTAAGAGTAGATTTGAATTTTTGAATGTCTGTCTGAGTCTCTGATCAATTATTCAAGTTTCTAGTAAGAGTATATCTGAATGTTTGAATGTCTGTCTGAATCTCTGATCAGTTATTCAAATCCTTAGTAGGAGTAGATTTGAATGTTTGAATGTTTGAATGTCTGTGTGAATCTCTGATCAGTTATTCAAATAGCTAGTAAGAGTAGTTTTGAATGTTTGAATGTCTGTCTGAATCTCTGATCCGTTATTCAAATTGCTAGTAAGAGTAGATTTTAATGTTTGAATGTTTGAATGTCTGTCTGAATCTCTGATCAGTTATTCAAATAGCTAGTAAGAGTAGTTTTGAATGTTTGAATGTTTGAATGTCTGTCTGAATCTCTGATCCGTTATTCAAATTGCTAGTAAGAGTAGATTTTAATGTTTGAATGTTTGAATGTCTGTCTGAATCTCTGATCAGTTATTCAAATCCCTACTAAGAGTATATTTGAATGTTTGAATGTATGTCTGAATCTCTGATCAGTTATTTAAATTTCTAGTAAGAGTATATTTGAATGTTTGAATGTCTGTCTGAATCTCTGATCAGTTATTCAAATCCTTAGTAGGAGTAGATTTGAATGTTTGAATGTTTGAATGTCTGTGTGAATCTCTGATCAGTTATTCAAATAGCTAGTAAGAGTAAATTCGAATGTTTGAATGTTTGAATGTCTGTCTGAATCTCTGATCAGTTATTCAAATCCCAAGTAAGAGTATATTTGAATGTTTTAATGTCTGTCTGAATCTCTGATCAGTTATTCAAGTTTCTATTAAGAGTATATTTGAATGTTTGAATATCTATCTGAATCTCTGATCAGTTATTCAAATCCCTAGTAAGACTTTATTTGAATGTTTGAATGTCTGTCTGAATCTCTGATCAGTTATTCAAGTTTCTAGTGAGAGAATGTATTTTTTTTAACATGTTTGTCTGATCAGAGATCGGTCATTCGAATAACGAACCCGCTGCTGCGTCAGTTATTCGTTATTCGAATAACGAATAACGAATAACTAACCCGCTGCTAACTTCAGCTTCCCAGCTACTAGCTAGGGTATTTACGACATGGCTTTGCTGCTTACACATTGACTCTTGTATACAGACGGTATATACGACCTACTGTACATGGCACTGTCTAAAGTGGCTTTCCTGCCCTATGGATATCTTCTTGACAAATGGCGCTGGAGGGTGTTTGACGGATCGATACCCCAAGACAGGATGAACGAAGAATACTGGAAACTCAGGTGAGCAATTGTTACATTAAGTTATACATTCTATGTGTCATGTTATCATCTTATATCATCCAATGCAAATACCTTGGCATGATATCAAGTCATGGCCATATAAGCCTATCACATCACAAAATGATTAAGCATATTTGTTGAAAGATGTTTCGTGTATTTACATCATACTTAATTGGTATCGAGTATATATTGTGAGCTTTTTCACCTCTTTGATGTTGTATCAGTGTTTGACCATCTACCCAGACATTTATAACGCTAAAGTTATCTCCCTTTGATTGATAAGACCTGTAGATACCTGTAGATTTGACTGTGAACGTGCCAAATTAGATCAAGATAGTATAACCGTTGTAATAAAGCAAATTTAAAACATTCAAATTGAAACCTTTTATCAAGAAGTTATTAATCTAAAGGGTGACCCTTACTGATACTATGGCTATATGTACGTTCTAAGGGTCGATAATCACTTCCAAAAACTGACTGACACAACCTTCTGAGACCAAGAACATTCTTGTCACGTGTAAGTGTAAGGATTACGCTTTTATCTTAAGACTTATCTTATGAGACAATAAAACATTATTGCAAAATAATACCGTAAGTGAGTTCGATTTCTCAGTACAATCTCTCCTCAACACTGTCTTTAAGTTTATGAGGCATTGCAAAAGCTGGTCTTGTCCGATCATTAAATTAAGTCATTTATCTTACACTGTTCTCTCCAACAGACTCCAGTACCAAGGCATCGTGTCTCCCGTCCCCAGATCAGAGGCGGACTTCGACCCAGCGGCCAAGTTCCACGTGCCAGCAAACTCGCCATATATGATGTAAGTAATTTTAAAGTATTCGAGATTATCGTTCAGAGATTTCTGGATAAAGGTTTGGACCCCGTACAATCTATCCTGGACAAGATAATATTGGAATTATCATGAATAATATTTCATTAGTGTGTCAAATAATGATAAGATCAATATTCATCATTTCAAAATTTTCAAATACCCATACCTATTTTTTCCCACTATATATCCAAGTGGCTTTGTTGGTGATTGTAAGCAGTGAGCACTTGCTGTAAGGAATATGTTAAAATTGAACATTTAGCGTCAGACAGACAATGAGTTGTAATGTTAATAGGGAGCGACAAAAAGATTGACCTAACTCTCCTGTACAGCTTCGCTAGCCGCACCTTAACATTGGCTTACGGCAGTTTTAGTAATTAGAGAACTTTCAAATTCCAGACCCAAGATAAATACTAGTATCTTAAGGCTGATGTAAGGAGCTCCATGGTGGGACTCTTTCTACAAATTGTATAGCATGCTACCAATGGTTGTTCATTTTCCTTGCAGATACTTCATCAGCTTCGTGGTACAGTTCCAGTTCTACGAGTCCATGTGTGAACTGAGCGGTCATGTGGGAGCACTACACACGTGTGACTTCTACAGGTCACAGGAGGCAGGGTCAAAGTTCAGGTAGGTGTCTTTGGCTCTTGGTAAATACAGCAAGAACTTATGGACCGTCTCAAATAGCAATGTTGAAGAATGTATTTAATTTGTAATAATCTAATATCATGAGAGCTATATAATACTTGAATATTAAATTTTTTGACTGGTTTTTCATTTGCTTGTTGAATATGCTATCATTCCAAACACTTGGAATCGAGGTAGGCCTATAGGCTTATATTTTGGCTTTCGTTTCTTTTGGGGAAAATTTTAATTTTGAGGGAACATATATTGGACTTTGGTATCCCGAAAAGAGATATTGAACTATTCAGAACTTAGTTGAGCGTCATATTATAGCGTGCACCAGAGGTAGCTACAGATAGATTGTCCAAAAGTTGACTGCGTTAACTGTCGTTCAGGGCTATCAGATCGAGGTCGGCTGCGATGGAATGAGTCCATCCATATCTCGTGTTTAAGCCTCAGATGACTCTAGCTGAAAAATACTCCAGTGTTATTTCAGGCTGGTCTCAAAGAATTCTAAAATTCTAAGAGTAAAATGAGGCTAGGTTTTTCCTCGGTCTTAACGACGGTTTCAAGATTTATTATTCTGAATTTTAATAGTTTGTTTCACACTAGGCCTTTAATTGTTCGACGTTGTTTAACTTGGAAGGGATACTTACACAGCATAACTTTTGGGTCCTTGGTTTTGAAGAGAGACCATTTAGAAAAGATTTGCCTTCACATGCTGATCAATTGTATATTGGTCCTTGTAAGATTGGAGAATACGACAATTATCCATACAGCAAGGTATGGATGTGAGTGAATGTTTGCATGGAAGCGCCTTTGCTTCTCGAAAAATGTATAAAAACTACAAAAATATACAAAAGTAACGATTTTCATTTATATATTTCAGAGAAATGCTGGAACTCGGGCAAAGTGTACCCTGGCCAGACGCTTTGGAGAAATTGACTGGGTCACGTGACATTTCAGTCGAGCCTCTTTTGAAATACTTTAAGCCGCTACATGATTGGCTGATAGAACGAAACAAGGGGTATAACCTCGGTTGGGACGGGGCAGAAATTAACTGGAAAAAATAAATGTTCGCAATACACATGAAGTAGTAAAAAAAACGAAAACAAACAAGATCATGGTCTAAAGGCGGAACTAGGACGAAAACTTAATGGGTTCATGATGATCGTGTTCCCGTCCACCAAAAGTGATTGAAACAAAACAGCGCTGTGATAGATTGTCATGCTAAACAGAACAAGTTCTCGGAATGATTGTATTGTATCTAAAGTTATAGTTGCACACACTCTCTTATTTTCGAAGGGTTTAAACTGTATCGGGATACAAGTATTTTCATAACTCTACTGCAATTTGTGTTCCCGTTCTAAATTAACGTTACGTTGCCTTGTCTTTCCTGCCACATTCCTTTTTAAATGAATATTTTGTTTATTAAACGTTTATCATGAATACGAAAATGCTCAATCAAAATGTAACTTGCTACGCTCAAGGTGATATTTTATGTATGTCTTATGAAATAACTTGGCTAAAGTTGTAAAGTATTTATGTTGCTGAAATAAACTTTTCAAATCCTTTGAGGTGTTGGGTCATTTTTGGCTGTGGACCGTTCCTAAAAAAACAGAGACAGATTTTAAAAACTTGCAATCACAGTTGCCGTCTGTGTATCTTTCTCATAAATATGACATCCTGTAGGCCTAGCAGTTAACGTGGACCATTAAACGTATAGGATTAGAAAGGACAACTCGTGTACAAAACTGGCTGAACATGTAAATCCGCGACATAAGTCCTCTTTCCATCTATGAGTAGTGGTTACCGTGGGTTTTTATTCATACAGATGCATCCCGAAAGCTTGTTCACCTACTGGTTTATCTTTGTTCAAACATTATGTAATTTGGAGTTCGTTTGGACGTCAATCTCATTACTTTTTTGCACTTTAAAACAACCTTCCTTTTCTCACATTTAACAGGATCACTGTTGTATTTTTCGAAATTTGGCAAGATGAACTAGACAGATGAGTTCAGATGACAATTTCCGAAATTTTGAAATAAATTATTTTCGGCTCAATTAAACAGACCGCATGATACACGTGAATATAAGATGAATGACATGTCTAATCACTAACGATGTTGGTAAACTATTATAGATTTTATAAGGAAAAATAATCATTGGAAAATTCGAAATTATGACCTCTGCTCACTTAAGCATCCACCAAAGCTCTAAGAGGTTGCTTTGTGGTATGTAAATGGATAATGGAATATTTCTTAGTTGCTTCTGACCTTAAAGAGCCACTCCGTGAGGTGTTGGAGTCATATATGCCAAACTTATTCAGTGGTGTCATTTGATCGCGAAGTATCGACTGTTACCAAAAAGACCCCTTTTAAAGCTTATTGTTTTTTTATAGCGACAATATGAAGGTAGAACGTCGCAATAATGATCGAAAACAGGACAGTGGCGCGCGTCAAATTGCCAAACGTAATTATGGAAACTTATCTAAAACAGTCAGGAGAGCAGTTAGGAGTTGATAGCGTTTTTTAGGTTATATAACTTGTTCCCATGTATAATGGACGTGATATCTACACCTCTGTGCATTTATAAGGCTGTTTTTAGATTTTAACGGAAAACCAGTATTTGTCATACCGATGTCTTTTGGACATGAAAAGTTAAGATGTTTTGATTTTATATCACCACATATGACATTTAGGTTCGTATCAAAGGTAAATAATATGTAATGAAAATCACGAAGTGGCTCTTTAAAACAACTATATCGGATTCAATTTCTACAATTCATGATGCCTCAAAGAAATCCTGAAAAACATGATACTTGCACTTGGAAAGGCAAATAAGGTTGTTTATACAAGGACCTAATTCATCAAACCCTTTTTCAAAAACTGTACATGGTTTCCAAATTGATATTCCAGAGACAAACGAGCTTAAACAAGTAAGAGAGAAAGTAACTAATTTTTTTGATAAGTAAAGTGATCTCACGAAAACCAAAATAAATGTTTTCAATGAAAAGAGATTGTTTTATTTTCATTAAAAGAAGCGGTTCATATAAGGGTCAGTAGCACGTTTTAAAGAAAGGATTTCTTCAAATTTTCCACAAGAAACATTAGTTATTGCCAATGTGCTATATTCATGGGATCAAACATCTCTTTATTGTCACTACACTGGACTGATAAGCATTTAAATGGTACTTTTCAGGAACAAAAATTTCTTTATAAAGTTTTATATATTTGGCTCCAACAACATACTCTGTGCCCTTTTACAGCACATTGATGATACAAGTTAATGTTGAATTGTCTCCCTTATACCATATCATTTACTATATATAGAGGACTGCATCCATTTACTGTTCACCGAAGATATATATACTCTCTGAAACCGTTTGGTGATTTTTAGATAATATGACAAATTAATTTTGTGGATACGAAACTCTAGATGGTTATACATACAGTGTATATGTATCATCCCAACTGCGGATCCGCCCGATCTTAAGATGGGACGCGTCCCAACTTGGGATTCCAAGTTGGGACGTCCCATCTTGAGATGGGTCGGGGGATACTAAAACATGTTAATAATATTCATATTTTATAATGAATTGTTTCAGTAAAACATGTTTTTAGATAATGTTTTTATATTCTTTTCACATCTACGAAGAAAATTTGATTTGATGTTAATTTACTTCACTTTCTGACTCGGTTTCATCTGTTATCGAGTACGAACGATTCAACACTACTCAAATAATTATTCAATGTCCCGTTTGATTACTGATTGAATCACATCAGATCTATATATAGATTTATATTTAGATAATAGTTTTCAGCATTTTTCAAACGACCAATACATGCGTAGATCGAACAACTGTTAACAGAGAGAAAACAAACGGCTCCACATTACACAGAGACGTATTTGTTTCTTAGTTTCTTTACAAAAAGGTGGTATAAACTTTTAACAAACAAAGATATAAAGTTATTCTAATACAGAACCGAGTTTTACAACACTAGTGATAAATTGCTTTTTTAAAAATGTATATTTAAAAAACGTACCTGATACAAAGAAATTAATCCATGCAAAAACCTTCTATAAGCACAAATTAAGGTACTCTCCATCGTTACAATCCAGCACAGAATACACTGAATGTGTTAATGTGACAGCTTGGCATGACAGAGGACGAATGATTGGGCACCAATTTGCCCACCGTAGGTAGTGTTAGGCTAAAACAACATATGGAGACACCATAAGCCCATGTTGTTTTAACAAAATATTACCTTGTTTATCTACTTGGCGACATGGTTGATTGTATCAAATGTAAAAATAAATTAAAAGTTTATATTATCAAAGTCTGGTTCTCAAATATTTTAGATATTTTCCACTAGTGCCAACTTAATTAGGGCTTGAATATTCCCTAGTAAATCATATCAATATACTTAAATCTATCTTAACGGCGACAAGTCTTTGTCACAGAGTGTTTACAAATTCCTAATAATATCTATTTATCATTTATAAATGATACCAAACGATTTTAAAGCTCTTTCCTAAAATTTGTACCAAATGTAAGGTAGACAAAGCTTAGTATTAATTTGAGTTTAGTAAGAATAATTGCAAATGTATATTTCCATCAATGTACTTGATATCTTAGTCATTTTATGTTTGTTTCAGGAAAAGAATTTATATAGGCATTTGCTGCCAGTTTGTTCATCCTTTTTCCTCTTTGTAAAATATTCTGAATTTTGTGTAACCCATGTTTTATGGAAATAAAATACTGTTTAAATCATAGTATTATACTTACTAACAATTATATGGGGGGCATGTTAAGTAGCATATTTAATATAACAAAAAGATTAGTTAAGTAAACTTTCAGCTGTAAAACAACAATATTACACTTAAATGTAATTCTTCCCTCTCACCTACTCATCTCATTTGACTTAGTTGATCACTTGATCAACTTATTAGCAGTAACAACACACAACAATTCTCTCAATTCAATGCTACTAACAAGCCTAGATAGACGCTTGTACATATAAAAACAACCTTTTCATACTAATCGATATCATATGTTACCTCGGGTTAAGTAGGAAAAAAATAATTTTACTCAACTCTGTACCCTGGTTTGTGTCAAAAAACCTTCTGAAGGTAAACGAAGTTTATTAATGAACTCAAAGTCAACAAACTCCGTCTATAATCTTCTAGTGTTGATAAGAAATGAAATGAAATATTGTATTTCTAATGATGTTAGATTTCATTTTGGTTACTTTACATGATAACCGTTCTGTTTATGATTTTTTTTTAATATATTCAATTTGGCCTAAAAACTGTCATCGAATAACAATACAATAACAATAAACATAAACATTTGATCACGTCGGCTTCAGTGATATTGCCGATAGGGGCCAATGCATTGATAAATAAGAATGATTATCATTGACTAAAACAACAAACGCTCGGCGTGTACCTTAGTGTTACAAGCGTGCTCATGTACAATTGGTACCCATTCTTGTCACTAATTGGAAGGTGACACACAGGTATTAGTGTCATAACCGAACCGGATGTTTACCAAAATACCTTCTTTCGGACCCCCTCTCCCCCCTCCACCCACCCCACACCCTTCTCTGAACTACCAAGCAGGTATGTTTGCCATTTGCACCAAGACACTGATCAGATCAGGTTCGATCGGAAATAGGAGGAGGCATAACTGGATGTATTTACTGGACATCTTATAAGCATTGACGGAACACCACTTATAGGTTAGTGTTTGTGAATTATGTTTAAGAGACATAAAGTCTAAGATTCGACTATCAATCACAATGAGTATATTGAAATCATGCTAAACGGAACAGTTAATGTGTAAGAATTTGAACTGATTAGAAGGCGTTAGCATTCTTTGTATTCACTAAGAATGGGTTTTGAGAGTATATTTCTTGTTTTTTATTTGCTTAACATGCTGTCACAATTTTAAAAAATTAAGAATATAATGAAATAATTTTTGAAACATTGTATAAGCAATCTTTTTGAAATCGTATTGTACTATGATGAAAGATTCGTATGCGATGAGAGATAGATATAGCCAATAAGTCATGAAAATCAACATAAAATCAAAATATCTTTCGAGTGCCTTAAAGCGCTTATCTAAATGATACATGTTATCATGGTATTACCAAATTCAACATTAGAATAAGAATATTATGAACATGTTAAAATATTCGCTGTCCCATCTCAAGATGGGACGTCCCAACTTGGAATTCCAAGTTGGGACGCGTCCCATCTTAAGATGGGACGCGATCCCAAGTTGGGATGATACATATATATGTTATTGTACCAAAATCAAAATACATGAAAACTTTTAAAACAATGTCTTATTGAAAACATAATTGTCGTTTTAGTTGTGACATTTAAACCTGGTAAAAGCATGCTCTCATCACTTTATCACAAAACTGCGAAGAACATGGGCATGGTGCTATTAAGAACGGTGTACATGTTTGAAGCGTTGTCAGTGTGGATAGGTAACTAACAACAGCTGCATATTGATCTGAACGTAGCGCGGATGTAAACACTTTTACTTATGGTTCAAATTTCAGTAATGATTGTAATAAACTATAATTGTTAATCGTTACATTTCATTCATTTATTGATTCATTCAGCAATAGTGTCCTGAGAGCACATTAACCCCCGCCGTGTGCACCTTCGTTGTATGATGGATACTTTAGATAAGCAAATTAAAGGTTAAAGAATATGATGAAATCTTGAACAGTACTTTGGTTGGCTTAAACATTTTAACGTTATCTTAATGGTCTGCTGGTTTAAAGAAATTCACGAATTAAAAGCTTCTCACTGATCAATAACATTTATCGCCCAAGCCTAACCTTTTCTGAAATGCTACTTAAACAAAGATCAAGGTCAAATGCTTTTATGAATATTACTTTATTCAATGGTTTCATGAAAAGTTTCTCGCGTATCAAGTATCAAAGGCTGATATCTGCCCAATTAAACCATATAGTAAAAGTTACAGCTGACATTCAGCCAGAGAGGAGAGGGTGAATACAGACACCGCTCGTGAAATATTCATAAAGTCAGTTTTGATATGTGCATCGGTAATCCAAAAAGCCTTATGTTAAATTTAAAAAGGGTTGATAAAACCAGTTAGGAAGAATTGACAAGTCAAGTGTTTTAAATGAAGGGCCATGACTCTAAAAATAATTATAGGATCGTGCCGAAAAAGTTATATGTGCATCATTGCAAAGCATTTGTAAAGTTTCAGGAGGAGAGATTGGTAAAAAATGGGTGTATCAGTTGATTTCGCAAGACAGGTGCTGTCATTCTGAATAAGGTAGGTACATTTCTATTAGACTTGATAATAAGCTGTCACCAAAAAGGGCGCTGTGTCATTCCAAAAATACGCTTCACTGATATTTACTCAAACAATCTGATTATAATTGACCGTATTCCGACGAATAGAATTTCAATGATATTGGCAATCAAGGTTTTCCTCTCCACAACGCATTTTGCAAGACGGATGCACTTTTCTGGATTGACAAGGCCACGATGAATACCCTTCTGTATTCACATATAGAGACTCACACTGTTACACATTATTATAAATATGTGCTACTCACATTTCATTTGTGTACTTGAAATACACACATTATAACGGCGAAGCCTTAATATCATGAACCGTTGGTGTCATACTTATTTCTATACAAATATACATCAATGAATTTTGGTCTAAGGGCCAAGATATATAAATTACGCTAGTTTAAGAACTACAGATACTGTGTCAGGAATCAATTATCTTTGTGTAGTAATTCATTATTGATTTAGGACAAATTGGGTGCTGACAACAATATGACATTGTAAGTTGAAATATGTGAACCAACGAGTTAAATCTGTACGTCTATCACACAATATCCTAGCTTTAGGGCAGGACAACGCATCGTGTCACTTGATTGAAACCATCACTCCTGCATCAAAACTATGTTTACCAAAAGCACACAAATCCAAGCGTAAAACGCGTTTATGAGTCTCACTAACCCTTTATTGCTTTGTATGTTTTGATACGTCAAACTCTGCCATACAAATACGTTTCTCTATACATACCGTATTTCTTCAAGTAGATGATGGTATCTGATATTGTCGAATGTAGTTTACTGGCTTGAAAACAACAATTTGACATCTTTTAGTAATGACGACGGTTGACAGCATTGACATCAATAAAGTTGATAGGAGCAATATCCTTTTTTCACTTCTGGCCATTGTTCGGTTACAGAACTGCCTGTTATTACGAGAAGTCCATCTTAGCCGATGTGCCCTCAAAAATTCCCATGTGGCGTAAAACAATAACTTGCTCACGATATTGCTTTACAGATATGACTACAGCATCTGCAAGTTAATCGTTGATATAAAAATCGTAAAAATTAGAAGATCGGTCTCTAATAAACGTTGTTACAAGTGTAACATTTTTAGATGCCTCCCACCAAAGGTTTCTCGACTCAATAATCTAACAATTAAATAAAAATGCTCTCTGATACATTTAAGTCATACTTATCGGTTCATCCAAAATCTCTGAGCGGACATATTTACACATGCAATACAATATAAATCTGTTGTTTATATTTTCGACTTCCGCTCCTGAACCGCTGAACTCGAAACCTGAAATTTTGTGTGAATATAGTATATACCTTGCACCTATGGAATTCAAGTTTGTAATTTAGGTCTGTGACAGGCATTCTATTTTTTTGTAATCAACTTATAATGCAGGAATCCCTAATACATGAAGGAATACCTTTCGTGAGATGCAGATACCCCATGAAAGTATACGTATACTTCTTACAAAATGGATTTTTGTTTTTATACATTTTTGCGACACAAAAATAATCACATTGCTTTCACTCGTCCATTCACACTCTACAATAACTTTGTAAAACGCTCATAAAGACACTCTGGGTTTGACAATACATAAAGTCCATCGTTGGATCTACAGGGGACAAGGGGAATTAATTCCGAAAATAACTACTTTGAATTTACAAGATCATGGTATTGCATCCACTTTGAATGAAAGCTATCTTTTGCTAAAAGCTATATTTGTTCAATGACATATCTGTTACTCGTTCGAAGTGATTAAATTTAAGAGTAGTATTTAAAACATACATTCATGAATGAACAAAATTGCTAATAATAACAGTACAAAATAGCTTCACTAGTATGTAGATTCTTTCTTAATCCGAACATGAAAAGTAGGAGGTCAATATATTGGACATAAGGACATTTGTCAGTAAGCGTCTACAAACAACATATCTAAAAGGCTTGTACACGTATACAGTACGAATTTAGAAACGTGGTTATCACCACTTCGAATCGAAAAGGAAAATAAATTGGGAAAGAATTATTCTTTATATTGTGTATGATTCTTAACGAATTTACTAGCACATACATGTATACCGCATGACATGAATATCATCTAGTTGTTGAAGAGAAGTTGGTGTGCTTATCTTGTAGCCTAATAACTAGCTACGACAAGACCATCATAATGAAGGGAGTTCATATCAAGTTCATGGTACTATGACAGTATTTTCCCAAACTTTCCTTTATATAGCTCAAAGTTTCATAAATATTATATTTTACAGGGAGGCCCAAAGGCCTGTCATCATAAGGCTTACACCTCCTATGGGCTCCACTACTGTCAAAACAAATTTATGATTGAGTGTACATCGCACTTGTACCCTTGTCCCTAAGGTGAAATGGACTCTTCTACCAGGACAACAAACATTGTAAATGATGTTTGATACTTTAACATCGTTATCTGAGATTATCTTAAATGGTTCTCACAACCAAAAATATCATGTTAATGAACGTGATATAAAGTTTTTTAAATTTAAAAATAATTAAATTTTTGCTAATGGGTCAATAATTAAGTGAATTTACAATATATATATAATTATAGAGTAGCAGGTAAGGTAATCATTTTAACAGCGATCGTGTTATTCTTTCGTTGACCAAAATGAAAAAACTTCTTCGGTCGGGGCTTGGTTGGGAAGCTTAGAAAGGGTAGGTAAATGGGGTTGTTTGAAAGGGGTAGCATATTTTAGGATTATATCACTATCAATCTTTTCAGGATTTCGGTCCTTTTGTGAGAGGTTGTTCCATGACAAATTACAACCTGACTAAAGAAGTCACCATTTAACATTTTAAAAGCTCTTCGGCACCTCCTCTTGAGATATCACGAGTGGAATACAATGTACCTAGTGAGAAGATAGTTAACTGCTCTATTTTTCTGATCATGAAAAAGGTAATGAAAATGGAATGGACTCGTCTAGGTAAGCCGGTTATAAAAAGGGAAACAATGGCTTCAATGACGAGGCTTCTATTCAGTCGAGGCCGAATCATCATATCCAATTTCGTCTTTGATTTTTACTAACGTTTACCTATAAGTCAGTTGTCTTGATGTTATAGAATCTCTTAAAAGATATAAGATTGTATTTCAAGTGGAAAACGCACTTTGAAAACATATAATTGAAAGCCATTTGATGAATTCCGCCAAGGGCGACTATTGTCAAAACTACGGTATTTAAGTCGAGGTTATGCCAATGAATGAATTGTAACTGTAAATCAGAATGATGCTATTGAATGGAAGTTTGTCACAATAAACTATTCTTGTGTTATATTGTGGTCCATTGCTAATAAATGTATAAAAAGAGGCATTCCGCTTTATGTGTTATGTCCATGACCCATGTAAGTTGTTTTATATGGATGAGGGTGTGTCTTCATGTCGAAAGTTAAATTATATCGGGGTTACGATGACTATAAAATATTGTTCAAGTTATTTTCATATGTGTGAAAGGATTCCTAAATTCAATTTCGTGCTCTATTATACAGACAAAGTTCTTTGAATTTTTTAGGTCAAAATCGTGATATTGTTACACCGAACAGAACATACCCGTTAGTTATCAAATAGATTTCAAAATAGGTTATGAACAGGTTTAAACAAGCTCCGGCAATTGACTTGAACGTTTTAGACAGTTCTTAAGTCAATAAGCAAACAAATTTAAATTAATATCGTGAAAAGCACCATAAGGGTCAATATAACAGTTTACACCGAGATAAGCTCATTTTATATAGTTTAGGTTTTATTCCATCGATATATAGATATATGTCTGTAAAATATATATCGTCGCCCTCTCAGTCTATCCGTCCGTCCGTCCGTTATCATTTAGTTTCCGGAGGACGCCGAAACCGTTCATCAGATCATTCTTAAACTTTCATTAGCCATTTACTGAAGTGGTGCCTTTTGATATATCTAGGTTTATTTTTTTCGTTTCTATGGAAATATGCTGACTTCGGACTTTTTACTGGGATATCTTTGTTTCCGGAACAGAACTGAAACTGCTCATTAATTATTTATAAATCTTTGCATGTGCGTTACCCAACCAGTGAAGTCATACCTTTTGATATTTTCAGATTTTTCTTGATTTCCATGGAAACAAGTTGAAGTTTGACTCTCTACGCGGATAGCCTCGTTTCTAGAACAGTTCTGTTCATGTCTTTCTGAAAATGTTCATGTTTTCATCAACATTGAAGTGTAAGTGTAATATTGTTTTTAGGTTAGTTTATTTTGCCTTAGGAAAAACAACAAATAGTCGTTTTGTCAGTGATCTGCTAAATTTTGAGAGTTGAATTCTCATTGAATGTGTATTTTACAATTAATTCACCCTATCTTAGGTAATTTGTCCTAGCGCTGCTAAGAGTTTTTCACTTAAATCAGGACGGATAGTCAAATTACAGGGCGAAGTAAGTGCATTGTGTTTATACATCGGTGGTCAGCCTGAATCTTGTAATTGAATCGTTTTTGAGGTTGATAGTTCTTTACAGAAGACAAAGTTGATATATAGAGGTTAGTCACTTGTCAAAGCCAAATTGATTGTCGTGTCAACCATGGAGTGCCTTTTTAACTTATCAACGCAGTGGGATCAGCCGTGGTGTGGAGTGCTCGATATTAGCACTGCGGATTTCAGTGTACATATAAATGGTGATATGTACCCCAAAAGGGCTTGAAGTCCTTCAGAAAACATTCATCAGGATGGCTGTGAAGAATAAGTCATCTGATCTTTAGAATTTTACAATAATTCAAAACAAATAACAACCCCCTATCAAAGCATCAAACCGATCATTACATGAACTATGGAATATCTAAATATTTGATTGAATAGGGGTTGTCCGTTACTAATTTGGTAGAGTATATATCACGATGTGATGATACCTGTTTTAATGGTTCTTTACACTCTTCTAACTTGAGAGGGTGAATAAAGAATATACTCTCCTATGTTTGGAGGACGAATTTAGAATAAACTCCCCAAATTCAAGAATAAAGAACATATTCTTCTAACTTGGTAGAATGAATAACAATATATATACTGTCATAATTCGGAGGATGAATAAAGACAATCCCTCGTATCCTAAGACTACTAACTCGTGAGGATAAAAAAATACAATACATGTAGTTTTCTAAGAAGGTTGAATAAAGCAAATCGTCTATTGATAAAGGAGGATGAATTAAAAAATAATCTTCTAACCTGGGAGAATAAATATAAGAAAATATATTCCTAACTTGGAAGGATGAATGAAGAATATTCTCTCCTTATTTGCGAAGATGAATAAAGAAAATACACTCATGAATATATTGGAAATACCATCTTAGCTTGGGAGGATGACTATATAGAAAATACTCTTATAACTTTGGTGGATGAATAAAGAAAATATTCTCATAACTAGGGAGGTGGATTATATAGGAAAAACCACCCTAGCTTGGGAGGATGAATATATAGAAAATACTCTTACTTTGGGAGGATGAATAACAAAAATACTCTCACAACTTGGGAGAATGAATAAAGAAAATACTCTCACAACTTGGGAGGATGAATAAAGAAATACTATCCTAATTTGGGAGGATGAATATAGGCTATAAACATCACCAACCTTCATAATGTTGTCTTCATTACAACACATTTTGTGAGTGTGAATACATATGATGGAATTAATCTGTAAACCACTAAAACATGAAGTAATAACAAAGTTGCGTATAATTTATTTTCATCCTTTAATACTGGCTGAATGTATATACATGAAACACTTGGAACGAACAAGAATTTCTAAATGAAAGTCCATGTTTTAATAATATTTACAAGTTAACTTAACTTTCAAACAATCGTTTGTTGAAATCATTGTTTTTAAAAAAAAAAGTATTTCGTACTTTGAACTGTCATTCAGAAATGGCTACAAATATGATTGTGATCCACTGTAAAATACGTCCTGTAGCTATGCATACGACATGTCCTGAACAAGGTTGCACATCTACATTTCATTGGCGTTCAAGCGACTACACACTACGAGCAGATCACACTTTATTGAGTGTGAAAGAAGCAATATTTAAAGAAACTTAAATAACCAAACAGAACCATAGCGATGTTATATTGAAATTGACGTCTTGGGGATACACCTATTCTTTTGTCTTTTAACTCAAATTTAATACAAGCCATGTTTCAAAATGTTTCAACTATTGTCGACATGTAGTCAAGATTGCTACATGGCGTATTCTTATAAATGTATTTTTGGCACGATTGATGGTAATCTGAAGAGAAAATGACCACAAAACGATAAGGATGGTTTCAAGTAGGACAAGAAATATTCAAGAAGTATCATCCCGGAGGATGAAACTAACAGATAACATATCAAGTTTGCAAAATGCGAAGCTGTTGAATGAAGCTGTTGCCAATGAATGAATATCCTAGGGTGTCCCGTTAATTTTGGTACATCTCTGTCAGATTCAGAATTGAAAGACATTGCTATAGATAATGAAATTATACTAAGTAAAGAAGTATTTAGAAGTAACCAAATCATCACAATTCTTGAAGACTTGGATACTATTAGGGCAGCGTCGTTTAGCGATTAACAATGTGACAGCAAAGAAGAAAACCCAGGACTCCGCGACTCTTCAGTCTTACGTATGTACAACGCTCTCACTATTCTGACTATCCCTACGACTTTATATATACACATGGATAGTATCCAAACATGCGTCCATCCACGCATGAAAAAAGAATTCTTGTTCCATTCATTGGATATATCGTTTCATTAACCTTTAAAGCTTAACACTTTGTCTCATGTCCATGCGAGAGCACATGGTGGCTACACATGTTAATAATTAATTATTTATCATAAGTAATTATATTAACTGGTCATGTTATCCGAAGTCATATCACGCCAATATACTTTTTCGTTAACATGTCGTTAAGAAGAGGGTTTTTGTGTATTGGGAACAATTTGTTTAATCCGGTACTTTCCATTGTTATCCACTTTTCGACAATAGTATTTATGAAATGCTTCATAAAATTAAACACTATGTCATGAACTTTTAAGAGTTATTTTAAATGCCAGTGTGTATGCCAATTTACACCTGGAAGAAAGTATTGATGCACCAACTTTTTTATTCGTTTCTGCCCACGTTCTGCAAGTCATAAAACAAATATAGCTCTGCTGATAAATTACCAAAACGCAATGGAACTAACGGTTCCACCGTCTTTGTCAGTATACTGGAAACGTTTTGCGGCAATCATTCAATGAGTTCATTGGGGAGACATTTTTTTCTTTCGTGTTAAACAAGGGTTGCTTTGATGACATATTGAGAATGATAAACTTGGTAAATACGTACGATTCTGTTGATTTTCATATCTTCAGACTTATTCATACAGAAGAGATGTGACATCAGTTAAATATAATTTACACCAAGAAAATAATTGGAAATTAATTAGATGTTGCAATACTTTTTTCAAGGTGTATACATTCCATATATTAATATAACAAAAACACTGCATAGATATTTATGAAAAATCAAAAGGCCCTCGAGGATAATTCAGACAGATCATATCTGCATAGTCAGTGAGATTAATCTAGGTGTTATGTAATCCACGGGAAAAATTGAATGTTAAAGAAAAAAAAGCTATGTACATCAATTGATAAACAATCCATTTACAAAGAGGAGGTCACTAATCCTAGGGAGACAACTGCCGTCAACGATATAGTCATGTAAAGGGAACAAGGCAGGGCCAGCATAATCTCCGTATTGGAAGCAGCGGCCGAGCAAGGAGATCACGTGGGTAGGGTGGGATTCAGTTCGTCACTTTGTCTCTGGCTGCCATTTGCATTTTACGTCACAGCCATCTTTAATGGCAGTATTCACCAAAACGTTTGAATTTCGTTGTATTGGGTGTCATATCAACAAGCAAGCTTTTATTGGTAACGTAATTAAAGACAGCCAAACAGACGACTGATTGCATCCGGGTATATTTACAACACAGCAGACGATCACGGTTGCCAAAAGTCAAGGTCATGACGCAATCTGTTCATTACGCCTCATTCCTCCAGGCACAATGACACCGCTGATCTCCCGGCAACTGTTGTTTGGGGATCTGGAGTGTCCAGAACCCACTCCAGAGGCGGCTACATTCTGTTCGTCGTTGTCCTGTGCGTCCTGTTGGAAGAGATCCGTCCTGTCAGCGATTGCTCCTCTCTGCTTCTTCTGCTTGTACCTTCCAGAGCGCGAGATGGAGAGCTGCTTCTTCAACTTTCGTTCCTTCTGCTCAGGCTCTCGCGCAGCATCTTCTTCCTGTCTGTCCTCCGACTTGTTTTTCTTCCGGAACAGATTGAGAAACGAAGACATTGTCGAACTTCAATTGCACCTTTGGTTTCAATAAGTTGTTGGCGAATGTTATGCTTGAAATCCTTCAACTTACTCTCAACTTGAAGTTATTATTGTAACAACCGAAGAAATCGAAATGAAACTTGCAATCCTTAACCTTATCGTCTTTCAGAAGGTTAACTGGAAATCTTTAAAGCTGGATTTTGGATTCTCACGTTGACGTTCCAACGCTTACTGAGACTTATGAACAGACCTTTCACCTGCAAACCAACACTTCGAGAGGACAGGGTCACATTGACATTGCTGATTCTAAACGAAAGTCTTTTTTGTTCTTTCGGTTTTATTCCTTTGAAGTGTTAAATAGGACAGATATCCTCTCCTTTGTCCTCTCAGGGCGATACTCTGCAACAGAAGAAGACGGGTTTCATGTATTTCAAATAAAAGTTGTTCAGACCAAAGGTTCTTGTACAAAACCCAACAAGATGCGAAGAAAGTGAAAAATGGTTAAAAGCTTTCGAACAATGACAGTTTAAGGTAATCACGATACACATCTCAATTCGATAATTAATCAATTCTGTAAATGCGTCTGTAATATGTTTATGAATAGAGTCATTGGCCAAGTGGCTCATCCCTCATTAATTAAATATCATATAAGGACGAGCGTTTGCATTTTGAATGATAAGTTTATGACATATAAGAAAATGCCTCGTTACAAAAATAAAACGATTATGATCTGCAGGTCAAGGATTGCATAATCAAGATTTCAGCATTCAAACACTTTAACGGAGTCACCTGAGTGACCTGCACATATTGATCTATTTGCATAGACTCGAAACTTTCTTATTTCAAATCACCAACAGAGTTTTAAAAACAGCTGAAATCAACCATGTAACTACCACAGCACCAACTGACACACCGTTCACCCTTCACCCTCTTACAGACTTCCTCTGACATTCAACATGAATAGGATAATCACGCGATTAGACAATATTCTTACTGTTACCAATGTTCCATTCTTTATTCAAGTGTATTTAGGCAATCACTCCATATTACAAAAGAATCACACAGACCTCAAGCAGTTATAAAATGCAGTTTGGTTTCATGATTAGTAACCATTGCCAGGTTTCTTGATACAGAATATTGGACTACTGACCTCAAGATATTAATCTGATACAAAGAAGAATAGATGAAGTAGTATATTCATCTTCGATATAAGCATCCGCACACATTTAAGATAACCTGAGATGATATGGCTTATTGATATATTGATACCAGTTTCAATAATTGATGATGTGAGCTGCAGCCAAACTGTGCAATAACAACACAAATGTTAATCTATACACATATATACAGCTCAAATAATTCGCCAAAGACGTGTTATGCGAACGTGTTTATGTTCACCTTTTTTAATCAAACGAAGAAGTTCTAAAACAAACGTGCCATGTTCAATGAAACTGTGCGAATCCATATCACTACCTCAAATGATTAAAAGGAGTTCACACAAAAATGGCCGCCAGTGGTTTTTGATTGATACTTGATCATTTCTTCTACGACATTGGATGACGGGGTTGAGTAATGATTTATTTGACCCTCTGACGGTAATAAATTTGGCATTAACTAATGTTTATTGGCAAATATAAGATGAAATAAAATTTTCAAAAAACGTGCTAACGTCTATCACATTTAAGTTTAAAATCAATTTTCATAACATAAATCATCATTAGCGTTCTAGATTAGTTCTATGACCTCCCGACCTTTAATGTCAGCGCTAATCATTCTAGCTACCCTCCGGCTCCACCTCCAGATAACTTGGAAATACGTTCATCGCTTTTGAGGAAATGCTCAGGGCACTCATAAATGTTCATAACTTTATAAAATGATCCTCTGGCACCGTGATAGTGAGAAAACATTATGAAATAATCTTCGTAATAACCCTAACCCCTTTATATCATTTATCAAAAGAAAGTAATGATTTTCTGATGGCGAGATGAAATGTATGATTATGAATAGAACTTGGACTTTATCATTTGCGTACACGTTTCAGCAGAAAATATTTTGAATACCATTTGTATCACAACTTTACATTAGGGTGATCAAATTGAATTGAACAATGCAAATTAGAAAGAATTGACCAAGAAAGACATTTGAAGATAATAAACAAAATATATATAATTTCAAGCCATTTTGAAGTATCATTATCACCAAATATTCATACGAACTATTGACACTATTTTTCGGTAAAAAACACACACTTGTATCAATAGAAGTATTCAACTATCGCTGCTGGTAAGTTAAAAATTAAAGACTTTACATACATACCAGAAAATATATGGCATACACACTTACTGGCTAATAGGCAATGTGACAGCACTATCAATCAATCTATAGGAGAAGTGTGTTAACTTTTGCCTATTTAATCTGACCTTTTTCGTCAACTAAATATGTTTAACCAATTAATCAATTAAATCAAATCAAATAATCAAATGTAAGCACTTCACCATACAGTGGTATTTATACAAGCCTGTATGTTCAAAGCAAATAAATTCTAAAACAAAAAACTATCGGGCATATCCGGAACATCTTGCCATGAAAGGAAAGATGCATTTAAAAAACTAGAGATGGGTTTTAAAGGCACTGTTGCCATTTTAAAATCCCCCCTCCCTCAGTTTAAGGTCTAGTGAAATATATTTTCTTCAGAGAATAAAACATCCCATAAGTTATTATTAAATCGGTTGCCAGTATTATCATTGAAATAAGGTGTCATATGTCAAGCGAAAACTGCCGTTGCTTAACCGGACTAAGACCGTTTAAGTAATCCTTGATAATAATTTGTACACTCTCCGGACATTTCTGAATTCTCCTACCAAAACGTGGTATAGTTCCTTTAAATCGCAATTTAATTTACAATATTCGACATCCGTTACATTTTCGGACACGTGATTTATCAACGAGTTTCACAGAGGCCTTAAGAATCGGTGAAGTGAAGCAAAGGTGAAGGTCGAAAGCAATGAAAGACATGTTAGGAGGCAACGAACCGTCCTCCTAAAGCAGATTATAGATTTGCTCCTGGGTAGGTGGTACTTAAGGCAGCGTACCTCTTAAACACTTTCAAAGGAAAATACCTTTAGCCAGAAACGAAGGCCGTAAAATCAATTACAGTTTTCATGATCACTCTCCTATTAATAATCTACACGTATGAAATTTAGATTCACAACAAGGCCACCATGCAGTTTTCACGACTACTCCCCTCTTGATGATAAACACTTACAAATTCTACATCTCGGATAAAAGGAGGGAAACTCACTACTACTCCACCTATAAATGAAAATATCTTTCAAATTCAATTGGAAGGAATGGTTATTAATCGAGCCACTACCCTATAAATGATGGACACTTAATTCATCCAGATATTTGGAAAATATAACGACAGTCTAATGGCATCTTTTAAAATACACTGCCAATTCCAAGGTATAACAAAAGATCCCTAACAGATTCCATATAATTTCAATGATAAGCGACAAGATCAAGCTAAATAAGGACACAGTCGTCGAGGCAGTCTCATATTTACAATTATCCGTAACAAATCTGTGACACAAAAGCGGGAGCATATTGTTTTAGAAACAGATCCCTTATCAATGATTAAGGGTAGACAACAATGGAAGTTTTTACGTCTCTTATACATAATAACATGAAACAAGAGAAACTCAACTCTTTTGAACAATGAGCAGCAGTTTTGATGCCTCTTCAGTTGTTGATTAAAAGCAGATATCAAATCTCGATGTCAATAGATAGACATGGGGCACTGTGTAATTGACAGCTAGTCCCTGAACAATTACTTAAGCTACATCGTTGATTTCTAAATTTAGAATTTGGCTGTTATTGAAACGGGAAGCCGAAACAAAGTCATAAATACAATAGATCATTTCAAATGATAAGCCATTATAAGAACAATGGACAAGACTAACATTCGAGTGCTTGTAGATACCAAGATGCAAGACATTTTTAAACAATGAACATAGCATCTTAATGATTTATGGAAATTACTTACTCATGAAGTGTATAACGAGTTCAAATGATAAGCCATCATAAGAACAATTGACAAGATTAACATTCAAGTCCTTGTAGATACCTACATGCAAGACATTTTAAACAGTGAACATAACATATTAATCGTTGATGGAAATTACATAATCATGAACTGTATAATGAACAGTGCATGAAAAAAGTTCATGGAAAAAACACATGATGAACGTTCATGTAGAGTTCACCTAAGCCAATTGCCAAGTATAAACAAGACCAAAGCACATTATTTGTGTACATGCAGTTTCAAACCTAGTTACTAACAAAGAGTAAACATTTCCAAATATCATGTCTCACGTGGATGTTAATTTCAAACAATAAACCACACCGAAATTATATTACAGTAAACATAACCGTTAACATCATGACCCACGTGCTTGTGGTTATTAAAAATCATCCATGCATGATATTCCAATATGGAGGTCAGTACATACGGTTCGTTAGTTCCAGAATCAAACAGCGTGAAATAATGATTGTATCAATTATTCAAGTCACAAATAACACTATTTAAGCATGAAAAAAACCCTCTGTTAGGCCACCCCTATGCTTGGAGTCATTTCACCATAATTGACAACACATATAAACCTGTATTCCCCTATGGACATCAAAGTGTATGTATGGGGATATAAAAGTTCTTATGAGCTGCCAGGCTTGACGTTTGTGAGATCCAACGTTAAAGTCCATCTATCGCTACTAGAACCAAGGACACTCCAACGAAACAGGTGTATATCCAATTTAAACAGTTCACTTTCAATTAATTAGTTATATAAAAACGTTAACGAGAAGCTAATTCAGTTTGTGTAAATGAAATATGTTATCTATTTGTTTATTATAAATTATGTTATAATTGCATAATCAAAAATGAATATTAAAAACCATGTTTAAGTTTTAAAAAAAGTTACTCTGGAATGAAGAATTACACACGATTTAACACATCCAATGTATTCGCGTTAAGTTATACATTATAATAAATGCAAGAAACCCGGAAGCTTACTAAACAGGTTTATCTCCGCTGCATTCAAAGCGTCCACAGCCTGTCTTAAACCCGCTGGGGTAGGCAGTATATTGAAGTGATAAACTCAACAAGCGGGCTCTAGAACCTTTCAAAGTCGACATTGTCAATGTATATTTGAATAGACAGACCAAACCTCGCCTTGCATGGTCTCCATGTCTATAGAAACAGAGTAACTCGTGGATAACTTGTACCCTTACTAGTGTTAGATGTACACCAGACGGCTATTCAACGGTTGTCACGAAGTTTCAAAAACAGCCCGGTTTCCCACCCTCTTCCTTATCTATCTTCAGTATATACCTGTATACAGGTGTTTGTACAATGTGTCATACCTGTCCGGTAGTTTGTAACATTGTGAGGTAATATATTTTACGTTTTAAGTTGACATCTCTTGCAGTGAGAAACATATTTAGGCCATCCGTATTTGTCTGAAGGGGTGATGTTATTGTACGATGCCATTGTGAATAAAAATACAAAAAACGATTTTTCGAATATTGTATGTCCGTATTGTATTACAATTAAAGTTTTCTTGTCAACTTCAAAAGTAATATAGTAAATTCATGATTTGGCTGATGGTATTAACAATGCTTCATGAAATCTTTTAATAATATCATTATCGATATCATTAAGTTTTACATCATGATTAAGTACGGTATTATCGTTAAGCCTTCTCATACCTCACTAAAATATCATGTAGAGAATAATAATACATCATATACTATCTCATCATGGAGTAAAAGTCCTACATCCTTGTAAAGCAATACATACATGTAGGCTACAACATCATGAAGTACAATACAAAGTACGTTTTCAATATAAAATGCTACAAAATGTGTTTTAAATCATGAACACTAAACCAAATGATGCAACATGAAGTAATATACTTTCAAAATGAAGCAATGGATCCTCTCAATATGAACAATGCATTTGTATAAATTTTGAATAATGAGACATTTTCAGTGAAGTGATAATGAATAATAAATAATCCATTATTGATTTGTAATTTTAACGTCAATTTTTTCACTAATCCCACTCAAACGCAAAATTCCACTGCAGCTTTTCAAGCCTTACTTCAGAATAACGCAATTATTTGATTTTAACGTTAAAAAAGGTCATTATCAAAGTTTCCAAAGAATTAATAATGAATAATACATTTTCCATTATTGATTTTTAATTTGTACGTCACCTTAGAGACCGTTCTCATTAACGTAAACTTTTCCTGTTGTATTTTCGTTATTGTTAACAATATTACAAAGCTGTTACCTTATTTGTAAATTTCAAGTTCTTATTTAATTTGGAGCATTTTGCTATTTTCATTTCATTAAACACATTAACCAATTGTTAAATACAATAACATTGAATAAGTGCTTTAAAATTAATATAATATACAAAAACATAATATACAAAAACAAGAAAAGTAAATGATTTCATTGTTGTCAAACGATGTGATATTATGAAGATAGTTTCAAAGAACTTGTTTTCTATTCTTACCTGAATTTGTTACCATTAAATTTGGAGAAATAATTGATCTGTGACTATGATATCGCCTTATTCATTATTTTGTGATAAGCGTAATCTACACTAGATTTCATATTGTTTTTCAGTTTATTTAATATTGCCGCCAAGAATAAAATTCTCAAAAAGACGAAAATTCAATAGGAACACTTACACATGCTGACTGATGCACAAAACAGTTTTGCAGAGATAAGTCTTACTGTTCTTTTAGTTGTGCTCGGGAAACGAAAATCTAAGTTATGTTTGAATGAAAACTGCCAAATTGAAAATGTCAAGAAGTTGAAAACCCTTAAGGCATATAGATACTGAATAATCCATATACCAAGTTTCGTTGAGCTAGTTCTTACCGTTTTTTAGTTATGTGCCGGAAACAAAATCCTTAGTTAGGTTCCATGGAAACCAACAATACTGAAAATGGCAAGAAGTCGAAAACCCCAAAAGGCACGTCTATCAATGCTGACAGACTCACATACCAAACCAACTACGTCTTATCATTGTATAGTTCTGCTCCGGAACGATGTTGGAATTCTAAGTTACGTTTCATGGAAACAACCGAAAATAAAAGTGACATGAAGTTGAAAACTACAAAAGGAATATCGATACTTGTGACAATACACACAACCGTTCTGATCTCATGTATTATTCTAAACTCTTCCTAACAAATTGTTCTCTTATGATAATTGAAAATACATGACAAAGGGGAACTGGGAGATTGTAGAGTGAACCTGGTTTTGTATCCGGATAAGTATTATTGCAATGGTTTGTGTTTGATACTATGCGCTGACATATACACATCAGCACATAACCCTTGAATACTATTTTTATGATATGCACGGGTCGTAAAAATGTTTTCAATTTATATTTGGCTTTCGTATATTCAACAACAAAACGATCTGGTTGCTAATTCAACTTGACATACTGAAGTATACCGTATAGCTATACCGATATCAAAAGTAAATATTTGTATAGTGATTTGCACAATTTCATCATGACGAACTAGAAATTTTGACAGATCAGGAAAATGATTATAGCCATACGTTAAAGAAATAGCTAAAGCACGTAATAGGATACATAAATAAAATGTAATATGTTGCATTGAATAGGATATCAAATAAATAGGTCTACATATTTACATTGTACACTGTAGTGACAACTATATAAGGGTATTACAAGAACATGTATCACTTAGATTCAACTGAGTAGGATCCATGTACCTGTATCACTTTAAACTCAACTGAGTAGGATCCATGTACCTGTATCACTTTAAACTCAACTGAGTAGGATCCATGTACCTGTATCACTTTAAACTCAACTGAGTAGGATCCATGTACCTGTATCACTTTAAACTCAACTGAGTAGGATCCATGTACCTGTATCACTTTAAATTCAACTGAGTAAGATCCATGTACCTGTATCACTTTAAACTCAACTGAGTAGGATCCATGTACCTGTATCACTTTAAACTCAACTGAGTAGGATCCATGTACCTGTATCACTTTAAACTCAACTGAGTAGGATCCATGTACCTGTATCACTTTAAACTCAACTGAGTAAGATCCATGTACCTGTATCACTTTAAACTCAACTGAGTAGGATCCATGTACCTGTATCACTTTAAACTCAACTGAGTAGGATCCATGTACCTGTATCACTTTAAACTCAACTGAGTAGGATCAATGTACCTGTATCACTTTAAACTCAACTGAGTAGGATCAATGTACCTGTATCACTTAGATTCAACTGAGTAGGATCAATGTACCTGTATCACTCTAAACTCAACTGAGTAGGATCAATGTACCTGTATCACTTTAAACTCAACTGAGTAGGATCAATGTACCTGTATCACTTAGATTCAACTGAGTAGGATCAATGTACCTGTATCACTTTAAACTCAACTGAGTAGGATCCATGTACCTGTATCACTTTAAACTCAACTGAGTAGGATCAATGTACCTGTATCACTTTAAACTCAACTGAGCAGGATCAATGTACCTGTATCACTTTAAACTCAATTGAGTAGGATCAATGTACCTGTATCACTTTAAACTCAACTGAGTAGGATCAATGTACCTGTATCACTTTAAACTCAACTGAGTAGGATCCATGTACCTGTATCACTTTAAACTCAACTGAGCAGGATCAATGTACCTGTATCACTTAGATTCAACTGAGCAGGATCAATGTACCTGTATCACTTTAAACTCAACTGAGTAGGATCAATGTACCTGTATCACTTTAAACTCAACTGAGCAGGATCCATGTACATGTATCAATTTAAACTCAACTGATAAGAATCCATGTACATGTATCAATTTAAACTCAGCTGATAAGAATCCATGTACATGTATCAATCAAAATTCAACTGATAAGAATCCATGTATATGTATCAATTGAAACTCAACTGATAAGAATCCATGTACATGTATCACTTAAGATTTGACTGAGTAGAATATCAATGAACATGTATCACTGTAGTTCTAAGTGAGTAGGATACATTTCAATTTAGAGTCAACTGAATAGGATCCATGTACATGTATCACTTAAGATTTGACTGAGTAGGATCCATGTTCATGTAACACTTGATACTCTAGGTTAGATACTCGTATGTATATCCGTATTCCACCAAATACATAGTTAAACCATTTAAAAACAAACCCAATACATACGGGTACAACCTTCTTTATATGAGAACCACTTCATATCCATCTTGCAGAAAGTTTAACCAACAACGACTGAGCCAAATAAACGCACCGTTATGCTTAACCTAATTAGAAATTCGTATAATAAACTATAAACTATAATAAACATAAACTGATATGTCTTACTGACTGCTTAACTGAATATATACGTGTGCATGTACATTCGTTAAAAACACCCAAAAAAAAAATTTCAGAAAAAAAACCTTCTTAAAAAAATTCTTTAATATAGCCAAACGAATATGCCATTGAAATTCAAAATCAATATTACTATGATTCAAAATAATACTAATGACATGAAGACGGTTATAATCCCTAGAAAAGATTTGAATAGTTGTCAACAATGTTTACACAGGGTTATATACAATCGACAAGGGCATGGAACCCAATATCTGTGTGACACATCTTCTGAGGTTGGATGTGTAAGTGACACCATCATGATAGACTATCATTATCGCAGCTACCTTCTAAAGGAACACAACATTTGTTGAATAGAAATCCGAGGGTACATCCCTCTTCGTATGCTTACACAATATATAATATACAATACAGAAATTGTTGGAACTTTTAACAATAACCCGAGGCAGAAGTTAATGTATAAATTATAATGTTAAGTTCATTATTCCTTCAAAAGCCGATTGCCAATGTACGAGTCAATTCCTGTAAACTGATAGAAAGACGTATGCAATGTATTAGGTATTGTCAGTTGAGTGTATAAAGAATATCCGCCTCTAAAGGTATTAATATCAACTTACCATCAGAAGATCCGTGTAAATCATAACTGATACTAAAATGTAACTTGACGACATCAATGTGTGCGTTTTTGACCTGTGACATGTCAAGATATCAGTGTCAATATTCCACTTTATTCATGGTTATGACACTTATAATGACCTTTGTTGTATATCTAATTTACTTGAAGATGGAAAATGGGTAATCACCTAAAAAAGTTTTAGTCGAACGGTCCAATTGGAAGAGATGTGACATAGTCATTATCAATTATCCCTTAGAAACTTACTATGAGAATTTCATATAATTCTAACTGGCACAAAATAACAACAACATTAGCATGTGTAGGCATAAAAAACCTAGGGGTAAACACATATTACTTCTACTATCTAAATATTGATACTGATAGTTAAACAACTTTCCAGTTGAATGATTAGTGACCCTTCATGTGACACATTCAGCATCAAATAATCTCTTCACAGATTGTTAAGTCAATTTACGATGAGAAATTCATGTGAACTTTAAATGATCATAAAGATAGATGCTAAGCGATTATGAAGTCATTAGTGAACCCTTGATGAGCGAATCTTCTTTTATGTGCGAACCACAGTTTACATACACAAAGGATTAATGGTCATAAATTTCCAAAATGAGAATCCACTTACTTAATAGAGCATGCAGCGAACATCATCATCATAAATGAGCGTATGAAGTCGATATAACCTTTAGATGTACCACATCCTATTTACATACGACAAGTTTGTGTGATAGGTGTATTTAAGGGTCGGCGGATGTCTTCAATAGAGAAGACTCGCATTCATAATGTTGTAAGGTAATTGCAGTGGTCTTACCGCACCTGGTCATACCTGAGTGGACACAGGTAACATTTACCTGCGTTTGGGAAGATCGCGTCATGGAGTATGAATTTGGATGTAGGGAAAGTTATAAATTGAAACATACATACCGTTTCTCTGTTGAATATTACAGTTGTGGGACAAAATAATTATAAATGTCAGTGAAGATCAGCTTTTGGTATACACTAATTATATAAATAAATGAGTTGTGTTTTTCGTGGCTATGACACTTGAGCCGAAACATCGATTATTAGATTATTTTAGGTTCCTCAATATGTTTATACACTAAAATAAAAACATTTCAAAGGAGTCCTTTGTCATTTGTTTCTCTAATCCTTTATCGTACTTAAAAGAAACATTTTGTACTATTTTATTTGGTAAGTTGTCTTCATACTTATACATCAACTTTCTTAAGATACAATTTTGATTAACTGGGAACTTAAAATATTACCTACTTAAAATATTATACATATTTTTTGTTATTTTGAGAAAGTTTCTTCAAACACATAACACCTTTTGCATGTTTTTGGCTATTTGATACATCAAGTTGTTTGAAATACTAAAAGAAAAATCTTTGACATAGCTTATGGACTGTTTGGTTCTTTACTCGTTGAGTATACTCAAACCTCAACAATGCAACAAAAATATTTGGTACCTCTTCAGTTTGTTGATAAAACAGGAAGCTAAATATATACACAATCTGGGAACTGGTTACATCAGTTAACGTATGCTTACAATAACTGTTATCAAATTTTTAAACAACTACTTGAAAAGAATGATTGTTTTAAATATCTGATATGTGAAATCAGAGCGTTTGTAGTTTTTATTTACACCTTCAACAGGTGACGACCAAGGTTTTAAATCCACAACTTTTTGTATGCGCTAAGCGGTTAAATTTACATCGACTGTCGTAACCTCGCATTTTGAATTAACCTAAAGATGATCGACATCAATCGACAGCCAACAAGACTACGTGTCCTCATAGAAGATAAATGCTAAAGGAGAAAACAACAACACGATAATCATCTATAACGAAAGGACAAGTAAGCTTGTATTCAAGATACAAGTTTTCCGCAAAACCAGAAATTATATATTCAAATATGACATTTATGTTAAGTTAATAACCCACCTGCCACAGTAAAGGGGACCTAATCCCAAACCGGGGGTGCAGTGTAAGTCTATACGCCGGTCCTGTAATCCTCGCTATTGCAGCTCAAAACCCAAAACTGTTTGTGTACCGTATTGCTTATGATTGGCGCCCGATAGTGGGTTAATCTACCAACTATCAAGTTTAACATCAACCCTATTACCCCGTTCCATGACGATATGTGTCTTTCAGGCCCTCTTATAGACTGAAATGCTTATTACTCTCTTCAGTTTCCATTTTGTCTTGATGGTTTCAAGGCGCCGAGATCATGAAACAACTTAAAGACATATTAAAAAATCATAGTTACTGTTTTGCTTATAACTATAATTCATATTCACATTTGACAGATAATCAGGAAAAAAAACAAGAAGATGAATTATAAACGTTGTAATCCGAACATAAGGAAGTTGACCATAAAAAAACGTGATTAACTAAGAGTGTCTATTGACCGTAAATCTAGGTATATGGGTTCATTAACTCTTTTCCAATTGCAAGTATTGTCAACTATTATTCGTCAATTTGATACAATGCAGAAAAAATCACTGCTCAAAATATAAAACAACTGCTCAAGATATGACGTTATCTTGGTTCCCAGTTATGCAGAAACTCTTTTCACAATGATATTAGACCTTCTCATAACAATTAAAACAAGTCATTGTTTGAAAAGTAGTAACCGAATATTTAACTCACTTCCAGTTTAAAAACTCGCAAATGATAATATACTGTACTGATATTGGAAGCTTATGAAAAAAGATCTTATTACCAATTTGCATTTTATTTCAGAATGCAAATACTCAAATAGGATCCTCCTAGCGCTTTTTGAACCTATGTTTATTTCAGTTGCTTGTCCCACAACACGTACCTGAGCAGGAGCTTATTAAGAGAAGCAGATCAGAAAAGAGTTACTACGGTTTATAAGTCCGGGTAGCACTGTTTGGCAGGTCTCCTTCAGTGGGTGCGTGTTCTGTTAAATAAGTCGCTTATTCACTGTCAGCCAGGCAAGGACGGGCGACGTATCATGTAGACGGTATAAAGACGCTCTCCTCCCCGCGTATTAAAGGCATATACAAGGACTAATTGCGAAAGGTGTACACAGTTACCTGGAGTTGATCTAGGTCAGAGAGTCTTAGGATCGATCTATCAATAATTGATTACCTGATCGATCATGTTTAAGTAAATGACTAATCGAGGAAAGTTAAGTCATTGCGTTGATAAGGGAGATACGTTAAAGTGAAATACCTTAAAGTTAAAATAAATGTATTTACTTAGTAAACAAGATTATACAAATGAAGGAAGTAAATGTACAAGTTTCGTGCAATGTCAACACTCGTGTGAATGCGAGGGTATAAATAAAGGCTAACACAGAAATGGGCAAGTCACTGGGTCCTATCTAGAGACCCAGACTGAATGGATTGAATACTAAATGAGACACGGTCGTCTCGCTGAATAAGCTTTGTTGGTGTTAACAGGCACACGCATACACAGTAATACACCTTAAACAAGTAAACAGTTCTTGCGTTTACAACAAAACATCTTGATATTCCTTGATCCTAAACTGTCATTTGCTAATTAGAATTTAATATGGATAGAGGAAGAACTCGTAAGTAAATTAGTAATTACCTGTACAGGTAGGTATCCGATGTCAACATGTAGGTATATAGATATGTAATCCAGTATGGTCTAGCCATCGACCCGTCCCCTACTTGAAGCGTTTAACCCAACCGCTGCCGCGTGTGTACCTAAAGCCTATGGTTCTCTGCATAAGGCTAACGACGGTCATGCGTGATGGGCGATACCATTTGCAGCTGAGAGGGTAGGCAGGCTCTTTGTGTGAGGCCCATTTTAAAATATCGATCTCACAATCTTGAATAGCTGCGTGACGATATGATAATACTGGTGTAACCTTTAACTCGCTCTGCGCTGCTACAGTAGCTTATTCACTGTCGCATTGATTAGGAGTCTTTAAACTTGACAGGTGGAGTTGCTTATTGTATGATACCTGTTAAATGGATATTCTTTGAGCTTGCTTGTATGGAATTAACGCATACAGAGTGCTTTTCTCTCAGTCATTGTCAATGAAAAAGTGATAAAAAATTCAACAGTTTATAAAGAAAGTCTTTGATTGCTGGTTTAGCATATGCAACTACCTGTGAACCCCCTTTTTGGTTCTGGTTCTCCCTCTACGGAATATGTACCCAAAGCTCTTCTCAGGACTGTTCATAGGGTTTACACAGTTTGCACATCGGTTTTTAAGTTTATACCTCCATGAACTAAAAAATTTTAAAGTCAATTCTTAATTAACCATATTTTAGGAATGAACACGTGTAATTCTTATCCAAAACAACCTTTTTGATATGTGCCTATCTGACTATTTTTTACAAAAATGTTTTGATGAGTGTTCTTCAGGTTTCGAAAGTCATTATTTTATTGCACCTTGGGGTATTGAAGCCTTCATATGATTATACATTGAACGTGTTGTTCAGCTTTTCTAAATTGCAAAACCATATTGATTTAACCTTATTTTGTAATTTGATGTCTTGTAAAACTGCTATTCCTTAAATTAACAGTCGTTATCCTTATTGATATCTGTTTATAACCTTTTTATAAAATTGAAATGACAACTACTTAAGATGAGGACATTTGAAATCAAATACGATAACAATGCGTTTTTCCGATGTCATTTGATGTTGAATAAAACAATTGTTCCGTATTGTTACACAAGGAAGGGAAGGGGAAATCGGACTGCAGCGAGGTAGAATATAGAGCTTAACCTTGTATTGGTAGTTGGATTATACTAAGAGGGACTCAAGGGAGGAATCAGTCTTCCTATCGTTTATTTTCCATGACGACCTTCAATTCTTTGACGCGATGACAGTTGACCCGAAACCTTTACAAAAGGACCTTAGTCGTTTTTAATTCATTACAACTTTTATTACTCTAGCAATAAAGCCAAAATATTAAAAGACGCCCCAAAACTGCAATGATTCACAATACAATATTGTAACTATTTAAAAACATTAAGTTGTTTCTAAAAGAATTTTTTCAAATAACCATAATTGTTTAGCAGCCTACAACTTTTATTACTTTACGTAGCAATATACCTAAAATATTAAAAGACGCCCCAAATTGGAATGATTCACAGTATGATTATTGTAACTATTTAAAAAAAACTATTCATTTGATTCCAAAGAATAACTATCGTTTTTAACATCATAACTTTCGAATAAACAATCATGTATTTATTAACTTTCTTAGGATATCTCTTAACCTGTATTATTTTAGATAGAAACTTTACTAATGCAATACTTTACAACCACTATCTTTAAACTTAGTTTGCTAAATATTTCACCATGTATCAATTTCTTCACAGTTTGGTAAAGATTTACAGTTGTTCAAATATGAATTTCTCCACATAATCCTTAAAATGAATGTGTTTGTTTTGCATGGAAAGATAACATCACCTGTGCCCATTAAAGGTGTGAGACGAGAAGGAAAAGACATATCTTGACACATTCAGCCTGTAGTTCAGTCTCGTCGTCCATACATCCAGCGCGCCTCTGACGCAAGTCAACAAGCATATTGCTAACGAAGAAAGCCGTGATATGAGAACAAACATCAGAATAATTGACAAGCGTGCAACCAGGCGCTCAATAAAAGAGCCACGATGAAAGAAGTCCTTATATTTGAGATTTAAATGAGAAAACGATGTTTTATGAAGTGTCAACTTGACCATGGTGTCGTGGCGTGCAAAAATAAGAGATGAGAAAGCCCGTGAATATCTGCACTTCCTACTGCCAACAAATATGAGCTATTACCATCCCAACTGTCAATATACCGTGGACGTATCAATATATCAACGTCTTGAACACGTTCTATATATCATTGGATGAGATTTCCCATCCTATATTTGGAAAGTACTTTTTTATTGGTTGCTAGTATCAATAGGATTGTTAGATCAAGCTTGGACGCTCAGTTTTGGACATTGAATAACAACATGTTGAATAAGTTTGACAAGAACGACCAAAATTTATTTATAGGAAATATTTAAAATCTTATGCAAACACTAGTGATACCAATTCAAAATTGGTGTGGGATTCATCTAAAATTTAATTTTTAGTTTTTCGTCCGATTTGTCCAATTCAATTTGAACTGTTTCCTAAAAATCTTGCTTATTCAAACAACTTTGCTCGCAAAATACGATATCATGAATGAATCTTGATCCTAATTATTTTCATTACTAATCACATCTATCTTCAAATAAAAATTCAACTTCCGGGTTACAATTCTAATCAATAGATCAATAGATTTGTTGATGAACACCATTGAAAATCACATTCAATCATTTGATACGTACCGTTACCATGATTGACATTGTCTTAAAACCTGTGACCCAAAACTTTGAGGGGAAAAGAGAGACGACAAATTAATATAATCAAATTCACCGCAGACAAAATATTAATTCAAAAACACTTATGATCAACATGGAGGCGGCATTTTGTTGCTTAATCAATAAGCTCAGCATATCGCGATAGATTTCGTTATGACATAAAAGTCCATCAATATATCCTTAGATTTACTGTATGCACTCCAAGATTTATAGTTTTCAAAGGTGTATGTAATATTACAAAGATCAACCAAAACATGTTTTAGATGAATATCCCGTTGGGTTATACAAGGAAAATAAATAAGGGAGAATACCCCTAGTGAATAATATTTTAGAAACAATGGTAAATAGTTCTTTAATGCAAGGTTCAACAGGTCATAAAGTACTTCATTAAAGCATAAGTATATGGGTTGAGATATGGTGCATAAAATCCCAAGAGTACGTAGCTATAACGTGTACTGTGTGTCCAGGGATATCCTAAGTTCTGTCTCATTTCCACGAAGACAATTGACATCAAAACATTGTAATTTATTCTACGACTAAAGTTATTTCTCTCAGGCCACAGTAGACATTGTGTTATTTTCCCCCGACCTACCCGAATACCCCGGTGACTAAGTAATGTCGATAGTTGGTTGGTAACATACAAACATCCCTACCCGTTACTCGGAAGATCGCTTTTTGCCTTACACGCCTTTCTAAGTCGTTTTGACGCCACGACCTACCCTGAGTATCAAGGCATAACGGGTGGAGGTAGTTGGGAAGGGGGTATAAAGACAAGAAATGGGTATATTCTGTGGAATCTGATGGGTGTCATAGTTGTGGCAGGGATTGGGTTGGGTGTAGGGAAAGAGTTTCGGAAAGGAAACTTTATCGATGTTTAAATTGCATTCCTAACATATGAATTACTACCTCAAGGCAAAGGAAACTTCATCATATGTGGGGAACGGCATGGAAAGGCAAATATGACATTGCGATTTGGCGATATGTTTTGCTTCAAAGTTAAAGAAGTACTTATTAACCTCTTCTCCCAATGTTTCATATAAGAAAATATTACTCCTATTCTGTCAACATGTTCTATTATCACAAATCAGCAGTTAAATGTCCTATTGTCCAAGTTTATCTTCCTTTCCAAAAAACAATAAACTATCCTCACAATATACTTTGTGGTAGAAACAAGGCATAAATTTCACAGAAATTCTGCAAATAATTGTTTATTCATCGAACGTTAATATACTATTCGAATGAGCACAACCTCAATCAAGTAGTCAATTTAAAAAAAAACTGAATAAAATATGAAGATAATTATACAAATATTAAGACCAGGATATCGCCTGGTAGGTCACTTTGACCTAGACATGTTCAAATACATACTTACTTATATCGGGAGCGAGCGTTGCTATATAGGTAAAGATCCTTCTCGAGAATACCACCTGAAACAATTTACGCGGTCTAGGGAATCGAAAAGACCAATTTGCAGTATTATTTGCCGGAAAATAATCTTACAACATGCCCAAGAAATTTGACAGGTAAATGAGGCCACTCGTTACCTGATTAATGGCATATTGAATTTAATCGCGAATAACGGAACAAACATACTAATTAATACCGTTATATGCTAAGAGATCAAGCGAACTAATGATCGGGTTAGCCATACAATAGCTATTTGGATGGAAGAGAATTTATGACGATTAAGTTTATATATTAACATTATTAGCGTTCAGGATGCTTGAGGTGCCAAAGTTTTAGCTAATATAGTCACAAAATTGATTTGTTTTAAGGCGCCAAAGGTTTGTCTGAAATGTTTATCTATTCATTTTAGTATCTTTTTATAATTTCTAATTTATTATTTGTACATATGTATATTATTGTGTAATACTAGTGTCTCCTAAGCCCTACGCGGCTGGTTGTCAGTTTTTTTTAGTTTTGCTAAATACATAGTTTGTTTTTAACATGTAACTGGCGAGTGACACTTAAATAAGATATTTCTGTCTATCTGTCTATACACTCTAAGACAGTTGATGTCCTCTCCGTGTTAAACCTTAATGTGATGTATAGTAAATGTATCTGTGTATAAGTAGGGTAAACAGGAACACATTATGAGTAGTATCGTGATACAGGTGTTCATTGGTATTTCAAGAGAATACACGATTATTGAAAATAAAAAGACAACATGTGTTGCCTAATTAATTTATTCTTTTGTAATTAAGAACTGATTTTACAAAACAGAAGGCACATAATTTTAACTTTGCACTATGGTTTGGAACTGTTATCACAACAAACTATTTCATTTATTAACAATGAAAACTAAAACAAATCGATCACCATGAAATTGCTGATGTAGAAACACGTACATGTTTTAAATATGTTCACATCGGAGTCTTATAATACAGTACCAAAATATATAATGTAGGCTCAAGGACATATATGTAGAAAATTAGATATTATTATGAAGAAGCACATTAACAACGTATGTTGAACTCAAATATGACTAAACATAGATTTACGATTGAATATAACATTTTAGATAATTTGAATATTGAATATATCAACATTGCTTACTTTGAAAAAAAATCTAACCACTCACCAGTTTGCTTAGACTAGCAGTTTCTGTTAGTCAAACATTTTGAGAGCAGCGTACACGAAGCAGCTACTACAGAGCAAAGTGCTTCATGTGACGTGTATTCTCAGGGATTGATGTCTCCGCGGAACTGTCTCTATCAAATGAATTTGTATATCACATTCGTTAAACTCCACCTCATGAGTAACCAACAACAAAAAACACGCGTATCCAGCAGTGTGAAAAATATGGTTTCCTTCGTTGAGGGAGAACCGTGACTTGACCTCCCCTCCCCCACAGGAATGATGTAGATAGATCTCATCATAATCATGTATTATGAGAACCGTGACTTGACCTCCCCTCCCCCACAGGAATGATGTAGATAGATCTCATCATAATCATGTATTATGAGAACCGTGACTTGACCTCCCCTCCCCCACAGGAATGATGTAGATAGATCTCATCATAATCATGTATTATGAGAACCGTGATTTGACCTCCCCTCCCCCACAGGAATGATGTAGATAGATCTCATCATAATCATGTATTATGAGAACCGTGACTTGACCTCCCCTCCCCCACAGGAATTATGTAGATAGATCTCATCATAATCATGTATTATGAGAACCGTGACTTGACCGCCCTACCCCACAGGAATTATGTAGATAGATCTCATCATAATCATGTATTATGAGAACCGTGACTTGACCTCCCCTCCCCCACAGGAATGATGTAGAATGAACTCATCATAATCATGTATTATGAGAACCGTGACTTGACCTCCCCTCCCCCACAGGAATGATGTAGAATGAACTCATCATAATCATGTATTATGAGAACCGTGACTTGACCTCCCCTCCCCCACAGGAATGATGTAGAATGAACTCATCATAATCATGTATAATGAGTACCGTGACTTGACCTCCCCTCCCCCACAGGAATGATGTAGAATGATCTCATCATAATCATGTATAATGAGTACCGTGACATGACCTCCCCTCCCCCACAGGAATGATGTAGAATGAACTCATCATAATCATGTATGGGATCGAAATAAACTCCCCGGGAGAAGAAAGGTCTCCACATTTTCAAAACAGTAGTAAACAAAATACTGCTGCCATTGTTTGTGAGAAGTACTCGAAATGATTGAAATGTAGAAATTTGTTTAATAAAACCTTACATGCAATTCTTAAAAAAATATATAATGTAGAAATTTGATTAATAAAGAGTTACGTGCAATTATTAAAAAATATATTATGTAGAAATTTGATTGATAAAGACTTACTTGCAATTCAGAAAACAAATATATAATGTAGAAATTTGATTAATAAAGAATTACATGCAATTCAAAAAATTATAAAATGTAGAAATTTGATTAATAAAAACATACATTCAATTCAGAATTTTCTTTTTAGAAATTCGGTTCATGAAGATATATTCAAACTTAATTGACATTGATTTGCTCACGAATCATTACGATAGGACGCCATAATACAAGCCAAAGAGCAAACATTTTTCTCCTACCTCGTTATAAGGAGATTCCAGATAGTGACGATTTCTCAAGGGCGTGTTTTTCATTAACGGGAACAGATATTGTTTGAACATTAAGAATGTTGTGTAGTTGACTTCTGAAGACATGCTGTAGCTCTTATTTTGATACGACGGAATAGATATAAGTTTATGATAATGATTTAATAAATGTATTGTAAACATTAATGATATTACTGGAAGTAAGTCTCTTCATTGTTCTTTAAAATAAGTGGAGATGAGGTTTTTCAATGCTGTCTTGATGGCGTTGAAATTTCGACAAGGGAGAAACTTGAGCTTGATTTGTGCAGTTTTCGCCATGATGAGAGGTTGTGCCCTTAGTTGTGCCTTCTGTTTTGATTTTCTTATTAGGGATCAAACATATTGACATAATTTTTTTCTGCTCAAGTTACTTTCATTTAATCATAATGTCAGAGCAACATCGCATGACGTAAAAATACGATGACGTCATATGGTTGAAAATGTTCATTTTACTTACACAATCACATGGTTTTTTAATCAGTGTTTATGTAGATTTTGTTTCAACTGACAATGGACTTATTTCAACAGTTTTTATATTTTTAAATGTAACAATTTCTGGATACTATTGGTTGAAGCAATGTGGTATTTGACCGGTAAGCATGCGGTGAATGATTGAATGAAGGATAGGATAGCACAATCAAATACCCATACGAATATATGAAATATTTGTTTATGTGTGCTTAATACAAAAACAAGATGATAAAATGAAATGGTATACGGAATTTTCAGAATTATGATATGGAATTTCTTTAAGAATAGTGGAAGATATATGTTTGTCTATTGAAGTGGAAGTTTTATGTGGACGTATATATGACGACAATTTACAATGTTATGTAACAATTAATACACAATTACGAGACAACTACAAATAGTACACGTAACAGTGATGGTTGTACACGATGCCATATGTATCTGACTTGTAAATGCCTATACCTTAAAGCAAGACGTAACGACGTTAGGCAACTAACAGGCCATGTTTGATTGCAGCCGTCCAACAAAAACAAGCTACAGTGAAACTAATCCAAATGGCGGATATCGTGTAATCAACGTTATGATCTCATATACTCATTGTTCATGTTAATTGCTCATCCATCTAAACTAAGGGCTCAGTGTGGTAAGCATGTATTAATCCTCGACGACACAGTGTTATCATGCAGATTTGGTAAATTAACTTTGATGAGTATTGCTTATGTACTACATGCAAATTTTGTAGTGACAAATTAGCCTATCACGCCAAGGAAGAGAACTGGGATAGGAAATAGGTATTAATTACACCATAAATAAACATTACAGATTGAAAGTGTCTACAGTTTTTTAATAATTTTTAAACAGTGATTCAAAAACTTTTGCTGAAAAGTTGATATCTTGATTAATTTTGATATGATATTATTATTTATTGAATGGTTTATGTTACCCAATTCGGGTGCATACTAGACAATTGTGACATGACGTCAAAAACAATGTAATGACGTCACAGCGATTATATACAATATGTTTCTATTATACTTTTATTGAGGAAGATAACATGTATAAGAATGTTTTTAAAGAATATTTTAGAATCGAAATATTGGTCGTCATGCCGTTGTTACGTGTAGTGAGTAGAGTTCTCTAAAAAAATTGACACCTGATATCAAGTAGGATAAATATCAAGTATCACATGGACAAACGTTTATGAATTATAAATGAAGTGACTTAAATTAAACAGACATATTTGGTTACACCGGACAACTTCATCGGCATAGGGACCGGTCACGTGACTGCGGGTCGTCATAAAAGTAAAGGTTGGGACTGAGTTAACTCTGATAAAAATGCGATTACGCTTTTCTGAACTCGTTTCATTCAAATATTTCTTTGTAAAATTACAATTTAAGAAAAGGTGTAGTGTACTTTTAGGAAGAAACGGTTGTTAATGAATGCTACTTGATCATTGTAAACGAACAAAAAAATGATTTGAGGATTTTTAGACAAACCAATATCTTATGATAAGTGTGCTCAACACTTTATCCTGATGAACCTATTTGTAAAGTTGTGAAGCTATATGGCAGTGGTATGTTTTAAAAAAGGGATATTTCTACAAATTTACCTCCAATAATGATTAGTTTATGCCAAATGGATTATCTTCAGAGGGTCAAAACATCTCATGACACCGATCGTCCGTAGTCGCAGAGGAAATCCATCTAGTTACAACAAGCTGTAATATTGTATTGTTTGATGATCGAACCAGGATAAACCTACAACAATTTTACCTTTTTTAGAATAGAAAATCGAACCAGGATAAACCTACAACAATTTTACTTTTGTTAGAATAGATGATCGAACCAAGATAAACCTACAAAATATTTACCTTTTTTAGAATAGAGAATCGAACCAGGATAAACCTACAACAATTTTACTTTTGTTGAAATAGATGATCGAACCAGGATAAACCCACAACAATTTTACCTTTTTTAGAATAGAAAATCGAACCAGGATAAACCTACAACAATTTTACTTTCGTTAGAATAGATTATCGAACCAGGATAAGCCTACAAGAATTTTACTTTTGTTAGAATAGATGATCGAACCAGGATAAACCTACAACAATTTTACTTTTGTTAGAATAGATGATCGAACCAAGATAAACCTACAACAATTTTACTTTTGTTAGAATAGATGATCGAACCAAGATAAACCTACAACAATTTTACTTTTGTTAGAATAGATGATCGAACCAGGATAAAACTACAACAATTTTACCTTTTTTAGAATAGAGAATCGAACCAGGATAAACCTACAACAATTTTACCTTTTTTAGAATAGAGAATCGAACCTGGATAAACCTACAACAATTTTACTTTTTTAGAATAGATGATCGAACCAGGATAAACCTAAAACAATTTTACCTTTTTTAGAATAGAGAATCGAACCAGGATAAACCTACAACAATTTTACCTTTTTTAGAATAGAGTATCGAACCTGGATAAACCTACAACAAATTTATTTTAGTAAGAATAGATGATCGAACCAGGATAAACCTACAACAATAATACTTTTGTTAGAATAGAGAATCGAACCTGGAAAAACCTATAACAATTTTACTTTTTTGGAATAGTTGATCGAACCAGGATAAACCTACAACAATTTTACTTTTTTGGAATAGTTGATCGAACCAGTATAAACCTACAACAATTTTACTTTTGTTAGTATAGAGAATCGAACCAGGACAAACCTACAACAATTTTACTTTTTTTTTCAGAATAGACAATCGAACCTGGATAAACCTACAACAATTTTACTTTTTTAGAATAGATGATCGAACCAGGATAAACCTACAACAATTTTACCTTTTTTAGAATAGAGAATCGAACCAGGATAAACCTACAACAATTTTACCTTTTTTAGAATAGAGTATCGAACCTGGATAAACCTACAACAAATTTATTTTAGTAAGAATAGATGATCGAACCAGGATAAACCTACAACAATATTACTTTTGTTAGAATAGAGAATCGAACCTGGAAAAACCTATAACAATTTTACTTTTTTGGAATAGTTGATCGAACCAGGATAAACCTACAACAATTTTACTTTTTTGGAATAGTTGATCGAACCAGTATAAACCTACAACAATTTTACTTTTGTTAGTATAGAGAATCGAACCAGGACAAACCTACAACAATTTTACTTTTTTTTTCAGAATAGACAATCGAACCAGGATAAACTTACAACAATTTATCTTTTGTTAGAATAGATCATGGAAACAGAAAAAAAATTCAGGGTCTACCTAGAGCATAGAATATTCCCTGTAACAAATCTAAACGTAACAAATGTAGTTTGTCAAAACAGATAATCGGACCTGGCTAGATACAGACTAAAAGCAGTTCGTCTGGCTTTTTTTTCAATGACTCATCGTATGTGACCTTTCACCAATGTTTATCAGATATATAAATATAAAACCTCTCGTCATCATTAAGGACATCCGTCATAAATTTCATATTTTTGTACTTAGTAGCATCCTTGTACATAAATAAAACGGACATGATTTGGTAACTTCGCCTACAGGGGGTACGCTTTGTCGTTAAGAGCCACATCTATGAAAACCCTTTCTAAGTGAAAGCATAGTTTTGTTTGTTTTTATTTTGGTGGAGAGTTTCATAGTTTTTTCTCTACCCCATTGTTCTGTTTAACCTATACCAAAGTGAATAAAACTTTGGCCTCATTTAAAAATATATATGCTGATTGTAAGTCATAGAAGTTAGCTTAAGTTATAAAATGTTAGGAAAGGTTGATGTTAGGAGGGGTTTCTTTACGAAAACATCCTTCCTCTCATGGCATTAAGAATATGGGCCTCTTTTCACAAGGCCATCATAACATATGTCTATTTCCGTTACGGTTAGTGAAAAGGATATACCTCTCGTTCACATAGATTAACGTTTTTGATATGTGAATAACGGCTGTTCAGAAGGTTCCACAACGTTAAACATAAACTTCGAAAGCTTGATCTTACAAATCATGTCGATACTGGGAAAAATATAGGACTCTATATCAAAGTCTTACTATTTATGGACAGAGCCTTGAATAGTATAACAAAAATCATTTCCAAATTTTAATTCAAAAATTATTTTTGTATATCTATCTATGTAACAGGCGTTTTCGTTAGCGTATCCTCCACAAACAGTTAAAAAAAAGTGAAATCAGGTTAAAATTGCCTAACGAAGGTTTACACCTACAGCTTGGGTTTACCTTTGAATCAGAATATATAATATATGAGAGTTTGTCTAAAGTACAAATTATTAAACAAATAATGCTTTCAAAAGACAGCTATCTGTCAGCTCGAAATACAACAACCATGTAATCTACCTCACTATGATTTATAAACGTTACTAAAATTGTTTGTCAAAATGATATTAACGTCGTGCCCTCCTGACAGTTTAGCTGTCATATAGACAAACACTTGGCATATTCTAATTTAGTTCCATCTTTCAAGAAGAAAATATACAGTTTGCATACCTTACACCTGACAATCAATATATGATAAATATTAACGTCACTCGGATGGATTCAAAATTCACGCCTGGACTGGAGTAACCTTACCAGCGGTGTATAATTGCCATCAAACAGTAGAAAAAGATAAATTCGTAATCCAATAATGCTATTCACGGTCAGGTGTCCGCCAACTACAAAGACATAAAACCTTGCATAACGTAATCGTAACTAGGTTACCTTATTACATGTACCTTGTTTATATATCAATGCTATCAAAAACAGTATGGGAGATGATAATTTCAGATAACAGTAATGTTAACGAAGGTTCGATTCAAAGCAGCGATAACCTTGAAGATGACGAGATATTGCTTACCAACAAATCATCATTAATTCACAAACGTTTTTCCAATAATTGGTCTCATCGGTCCGAAAAGTTTAAGGTATGATCTTGTTATCGAAAAACGGAAAATGTCAAGAAGTTGAAATTTTGTGTCCCATTTACAAGTATATAAGTTAATCGAACAACTAAACATTAAACATGAGGCTGTGGCTAAGGAAAATAAGTTAGTTGTGTGTCGTTGAGTCAATGTCAGGTTTTCAAGCACAATCTCAACTAAAATCTGTTTATTGTCTCTAAAATGAACTCATAAGCATTAAGGTGCCTAATTTCAGAAACAGCCACTACTTCTCGATCAAATAACACCCTAACTAAATTTGACATATTTGACCCATTTGACATCAAATGACCCATATCTGACGCGGTTATCATTTGTGTGCCTTTTTAATCAGTTGAGATGTAGGAACGAAAAGCTGCCACTAATGAGAAATGCAGTTTTTAACAGCTAGGTCAGGAAACATCGCATTAACACATTTTCGCCTGTCAACTCTGACGAAGATAGCAAACGTTGCTACTGAGTATTGCAGTGTTTCAGCAGGTACGATAGGTAAGCTAAATGCATAACATCAAATTATCTTCACCTGTCACTTGTGACGAAAGGTAGAAACTGCCACTGAGAAATGCAGTTTTTCACGAGGTACGGTAGGTAAGCCCAATGCAAGGTCATAATTACCTGTCACCTGTGACGGAATGTACAACTGCTGACACCGCATGTAGGTATTACCTGGATGTTTGAGTACCTGCCTACCCTCTTCTCTTCATACCTGACTTACCTGTCACGCTCAGGTGACCAATAAAATAACTACCTTGTTTCAGTCGACTGTGTTACCTGATGTCATTTATGTAACAAGGTATGGGAATCCCTGTATGTAGGAAGGTATTTTCATGAACACTAAATCTTTCTCGTTTTTTCGTGTTTAATTTCGAAAAAAATAATATCTAATTAATCGTTCAAGGTATGTGTGTTCAAAACAGTCAACTGGTCTCCATTATATCAAAGCAAATCATACTAAAATACAGACAATCATGCAGGGACATTCTAAGTAAGTACATACATATAATATATTCTTCGTTCTGAAACTGTGTAGACTTTCCTACCGGAGCAACTTGGCCATGTGACACTTGAGGATATTGAAGTTCTGTATTAATACACTGAATTCCGTAAAGGGCGTTATCAAAATTTGAGGTGATTGATTTTTCTATTTCCTATTTTATTTATGTCATAGTAACGACTAGTTAATTCAATATAAGGTCACGATCACTTTTATAACACGTCAGATTAAATACTCCGATACAATGGAATTAGGTTGCCGTAGGGATGTGATAAGTATGTCCGCGTGAAATACATAGCACCGGCATTTCTACTTTATAGTAAATATATGCAAAATTAAAGTTGACAATGTTAAAAACACCATGTTTTTATGAAATTTGTATTGTATTGGATACGAACCAAAATGCCAAAAATGACAATTTTCAAATATATTGTTTTTACATCAAAACTAGTTATATAAACTATCAAACACTTTTAGGTCCAAACTGCCCTTCATGCTGTTTTAGATAGATTTCGGAAATTACTTTTGACTAAATGGCGTGCCAGTATCACAATAGCGATTTATTGCTTCATGTTGTCACTGTATTTAACCGATTATGGGCACTTCTCAATAAAATGAAGCCATGCAAAAAGTTTGGCATATGTGACTTAAACAACGAACGGAGTATTCTTTTAGGATACACTTTTCAGAAAAATGTTAATGATAAAAAGGGGTTGTCATGTTTACTGCTGTTATAACAACTTCTTGAGCAGACAGAATCCTTTGAGTAACGGGTTCCGAATTCCCAACATCTTTAATCTGGAGGCGGACCATCTTACCACTATGCTTGCCCCATTTCCTGCCAGATACCACTGAGTTAGCCCAGATGAGTCTCTGTACTACCCGAAGTTTCACGCTAAGATTGCTTAAACATAAAAGATTTGTTTCTTTTCAAACAGCTTTACACAAGGCACATAATGCTAAATGTGGTGTTTACGATGCAGGGTTTATGTCCTCATCGCCATGTCGTGTCTTATAAAGGGCGTTGAATGGCAACATACATCGTATATTTTGGTGTGTCGTAAAACAAGCTACAAATAATGTGTTTTATACCCAAAAGAACAGGTATTCGGCTGTCATGGTTCTTCAATAAATACATGAGGTTAGTGCTCGCACCTAAAGAGGTTATATGCAGGTATGAACATTGAATTGTATGTGTATATAGTATATATAGCCATGAAGATCACGACTTGTTAGGAGGGTGAGGGTTTGGGGAGAAAAGGCCATCGAATGAATATGATGGTTGGAGTTATAGGGGGCTAAATGACACTTTTAAAAAATGAATTGAATGCTGAAATGACGCAGGGAGAAATCTCGTGACACCAACGTTATGATACAACATAATTGAACCCGGCAGTAAATGTACTAAGAGCAATAATAAAGACGCATTTTAAGGGCAAAAAAAACAAAAACAAAACGGAATCGACTGAAAGCGGCAGGATACAGGACGAGAAGGCCAATCAAGCGACCAAAAGTGTCTCAATCTAACAGGCAACAGGACTTGCCTGGTGTAAGCAATATGTTCGTTTGAACAATTCGGAAGTGGAGTGGAGGTGGGTTCACATTTCTGACGGAAGTAGTTTTTTATTGCATGTGTTTGACGGTCGTACGGGTCGTGGAAGCAAAGACATACAAAAAAGTGTTCTCGGAAAAATCCAGGGGAGGATAGATAATGTATAGGGAAGCATTTCCATGAATTACAAGATGGACCATTACCATTCGAGAAGGTCATAATGGACTTCAGTAACCACATGAGACAGGGTTCTTATTGCAAATTTTTGTAACAGTCCTCTCGTCACAAAACCGTTATAAACGACAATTATAGTCAACACATAGCGCTAGCTTTGATCCAAATCTCATTCATGATGATTCCAAGGCAATCCAAGAAGTCGGATCTTAATCCGATTGAACATTTCTGGGTCATTGCTGGCGAAGACTGACCATCTCATAATCTTAAAGATTTTACTGCCGCTGTCTTGAGGAATGAAAGGGGATTCCCCGGGAAACAAATACGGAGATCGATTCAAGGAATAAGGGAGACTCGTGGAACAATAGTTCATATGCAGGGGGGAGGGAGGGGGGGTGGGGCATAACCTTTAGATTGAAAGTGATTATTTTTGCACTTAAAGCCAGCGAATGCGGGTTGCTGCTGAGCATATTTGTTGTTCATATAACGTAGGTTCAAAATGTAAGTCAGGACGTATAACGTCATAGGCAATGGTTACTGCAGCTGGAATGATGTCATACAAGGGATTAAGACAAAAGTTAATAAAGGGGGGACACATAGAGTCATTCGGTGGTTTAAAATGTTGTGTCGAGTGTTCTGTCGTTCAGTAACAAAAATGTTTAATATCTTACCATAATGTTGATCCTTTTTATATGCTAGCATCAAAGCAATCATTCTTCCGATAATACATGTCGTCAAAATCGATACATAATAAGGCAACTTTTTTAGCATAATCCTAATTACAAAAGTAAATAAACAAATGCATGTCATAGGAAACTCCCCTTTGATATCGTTTATATGAAAACATAATGAAGAAATAGCCATCGACTGTATGATACACATATTTCAAAGCATATTGAACTATTAAGATAGTTCAACATGGTTTGCCTACATTTAACTGAATCACTTCATATTTATGAATATTTTGTTCATGACATTACATGTCATGAACAATAATGTTTGATATTGTATTATTGAAATACTTTAGCTACCAAATTGCAATGTCAAGAGTTATGAAAAGTATTCGCTCATATCACCAACGACTAATGGAAGTATATACAAAAACTAATCATAATGTTCATTCAGGAGAACAAACTTTACTGACAGTAACACCAGACCAACGCATCGGTTATTAACCTCTACCTTCAATACCCAGAGCAAACACTTTTATATAAAGCAGTTAGTGTTTGCAGTCACATGTCGTGTTGACTAAACCTTTGGACTCTCTCTCCCTCTAAAGCACATTCTCGGGTAGCTAAACAACTTCTTAACTTCTCTACCTCCTTCCTTAGGTGCAACCCCCCCCCCCCCCCCCCCCCCACCCCCCACCCCCCACCCCCCACCCCCTCTTCACCCTTTCCTTCTTCTACCGTCTCTCTTTCTCACAGACATTGCTACCTCAAACAGGGAGGTCAGATAAGCAGTTCAGTGCAGTGTGGCTGTTGTTAGAAACATGCTGGCTGTCGATAGATTTAAGCTGATCAAAATACGATTACTTACTATTGAATTTTTGTTGATGGTCATATCCTACTGTCATAATTCAAATTCAGAATTTGGGATTAGTTTTATTGAAAAAGTTGTTATTGGCTAAGACTCTCATAAACACAGTCACATAGAATAAATTCAAAGCTTACTACCATAGCATGGTGTTATAATATAATTTATTTAAACAGTTAGCTGACTCACTCGCCCTTCTCTGTCTTAAACAAATCCTCCCTTTACACGACTTAACCCTAACCATCCACCCCTTATCTGTCTCCTCTGCTGTATATAACCTCAATGAGTATACACCGATGACATGCAGATAAGGTTAAAATAAAGTTTGTTACGAAGCATTTTCCTTGCTTTGTATGTAAAGTAACGAGCGTTAACGTGTACTGTTGGTTGAATGACGTATCTTTAAGGATGCGTTAAGAACCGTTTGTTTGGTCGCATATGATCACTTCCTCAACTATATATAAATCAATGAATTCACCGCAGTTATGGTGAATCAAATCACTCCAGCTTCAGAGATAGACTTGATTGTGAAAAGCAAGATAAACTATACTACAATTCATTTATTAATTTTATAACATTGAATCCAATGAAGTTTACGTTTATATATATGTTTATAGTCTTGAATATCAAAACAATATTTCCGTAAGATATGCCAAGGTGAAAAGCTCTTGAAGATATTACTACAATGTTTAACAACAATGTGAGAAAAAGCATTCCGTATGATTGAATTGAATAATGTACAAGTGATATGGGGACAAAGAAGAACTTACCTGTCTGTGTGACTTCCTGTTCTTACCTAATCTTAACCACAACAGTGAATCCTTTACAAAATTACTTCATAATCAACATTAAATTCAGTAACTCAGGTGTAAATATTAAATTTACCTGTCGAAGTCTCTGGAATCAGTAATCGGAGATCGAAAACGCCCCAGGTGATCAGGAAGGTGATTAGCTGATAGGACAGTTAATCAATCAGCTGGGGTGGGACTAACGCAGGAGAGTATGTACTACCTTGGGCAGGTGTAACTCAGGTAAGACACAGGGAGAGGAAGGGAAAGGTCATTTGGTCGACACCACCAAGTTTACTTCAATATTGACTTTATACAGCGCAGCTATATATTCATTCCATCAGCATGTCGTTCTCACGAGGTTAAATGCATACTTGAAGTATTATATATGTTTCGTCGGTATATATCATGTGCCTGTTCAGTATGGTAATTTATAAAATAACACAGATCCCGGAAGTAATGTCAAATGAAAGACGAAGGTTTTTCCCATAAGCAGTCTTGCAAACTATCTCCTTGTCCAATGCTTGAAAAGTTTTCATATCATTTCTAAGATACATTAGCAAAGTCACAGCACATATTCTAACGCATCTGGTTAATATGTGCTTGGATATTGTAGTCATCCTGATACACTGCTGTTAGATGACTGTAGAATTGTCTTTACCTTCGGACCCCTTGTATAATAGCATTTCTACAAGCTAACATATTCTTACATGTAAAAGTATGGTTTTATTTTACAAGTTATTATTAAGTCATAATCAATAATTCAACATTTGGATTTCTTTATTAAGATTTTGATAGGGTTTGTCACTTCAAAACAAATCAATGTGTCGAGACCTTCATGCTTTCATTTTTTATGATATGTTGAGAAGTGATACCTATGAGAATTTCAGTATTGAGTGTGAACCCTTGGGATCATATGGAATTGAGGTCCTTTTATACAGTCGTCTTTGCACGATAGGTAGTGTCTGCTGAAAATAAAAGAAATATAAACTTTAATAGGAGACTGTAGATTCTCGTGTCTGTCTGCATCACCGCCCACAAAGCATTCCAGTTAACATCTATCTTATACACAAAAATACTTATTTGAATATTTTGTTTAAAAAACATTGTTATATATTTATTACTGATTTGAACGTCTTTTATAAGAGAACCAACATCAAGGGAATCATGATACCGAAAAAACCCAGAACCAAGTTCCTTAAGGTTGAAAAAAATTCAAACATTCAATAGGATGGATTTGTTTCGTTTCTACTACTTCGTTTTTGTTTTCCAGTTACGTATTGGGCACACTCAGTATACCACAATGGCGAGAATGAGTTCTGTGTACTTACATTTTCTCGCCTTATTGATTTTTATATCATAAATCAGACAGGCAGACAGACCATCTTATATAGTGCATAGAGGTATTATCGCGTATTAGTAAGATCAGCCCGTGGTTTAATCGTGTGGGCGACTAGTAAGTTCGAGAGACCTTGTTGAAGCTACCTTGGCTGATTTTTGCAACTCTAAGTGCCAAGATATCTTTCGTCTTTAGTTTATTTAACATTATGAGTGTGTTACAATATCATGGTTTATTTGTAAGAATATCTACATGTTCATGTACCTCTCATTCTATTTTTATTTCTTATTTATTTTATTGTTTAATTTTCTACAATTTAGATTCTCGTTTTAATTGCATGTTCTGTCTTCGTGATTTTGTATTAATTCAGCTTTGATGTTTTGTTGTGTGCTGGTTTATCTCGCCAGGTTATCTCTTTGTTTTTCACTACCCTCTTCCTTCTTTGTCTGTTTCTCTGTCTCTTTCTGTCTGTCGCCATCGGTGCCTTCATTACTCTTTGCTAAACTGTTTCATTGTTTGTATGACTCAATATTTACCTCTTCTCTCCTCATTTTCTGTCAGGATGTTTTTGCCTCAGTTTCTATCTCTGTCTAATTGCCCCAGTTTCTGTCTCTCTGTCTTCTCTCCTCATTTTCTGTCCCGATGTTTTTGCCTCAGTTTCTATCTCTCTGTCTAATTGCCCCAGTTTCAGTCTCTCTGTCTTCTCTCCTCATTTTCTTTCCCGATGTTTTGTTGCCTTAGTTTCTGTCCCGATGTTTTGCCTCAGTTTATATCTCTCTGTCTAATTGCCCCAGTTTCTGTCTCTCTGTCTTCGTGCCTCATTTTCTTTCCCGATGTTTTGTTGCCTTAGTTTCTGTCCCGATGTTTTTGCCTCAGTTTCTATCTCTCTGTCTAATTGCCCCAGTTTCTGTCTCTCTGTCATCTTGCCTCATTTTCTTTCCCGATGTTTTGTTACCCTAGTTTCTGTCCCGATGTTTTTGCCTCAGTTTCTATCTCTCTGTCTAATTGCCCCAGTTTCAGTCTCTCTGTCTTCTTGCCTCATTTTCTTTCCCGATGTTTTGTTACCCTAGTTTCTGTCCCGATGTTTTTGCCTCAGTTTCTATCTCTCTGTCTAATTGCCCCAGTTTCTGTCTCTCTGTCTTCTCTCCTCATTTTCTTTCCCGATGTTTTGTTGCCTTAGTTTCTGTCCCGATGTTTTTGCCTCAGTTTCTATCTCTCTGTCTAATTGCCCCAGTTTCTGTCTCTCTGTCTTCTTGCCTCATTTTCTTTCCCGATGTTTTGTTACCCTAGTTTCTGTCCCGATGTTTTTGCCTCAGTTTCTATCTCTCTGTCTAATTGCCCCAGTTTCAGTCTCTCTGTCTTCTTGCCTCATTTTCTTTCCCGATGTTTTGTTACCCTAGTTTCTGTCCCGATGTTTTTGCCTCAGTTTCTGTCTCTCTGTCTTCTTGCTCAAGTTACTCTCTCAATGTTTTGCCTCAGTTTCTATCTCTTTGTCTTTTTGCCTCAGTTTCTGGTTCTCTCGTTGTTCTCCCTCTGTCTTGCTTCTGATTAATTGAACTCGTTTCACTCTTATAAAACTTGAAAACATTTTTGAACGCAACTTAATCATATCGTTATTCATGTTGGAATGTATCGATGTTCCCATGCTTACAAATTGGTATACTCTATATTCTATATTTGACTATGTCAATTGTCGCTTAGCCATCCTCGAATAGCGTTAAAAAGATTGCAATCAACCCCATATCTGAGACGACAGGCCTTATTTCTTATTCCCACCTGTAATCGTGTATTCTGATATACGTCATAGAGGGCCGGCGACCCACAATGGTGCTAATCAAGTGTCACAAGCAAATACATCATGTTGATATTGCTGTGTTACATCTAAATACAGATTGTCACAGTGTTTTATGGGGTATCTAGACGTCTGTACCTATTGAAGGTTGGTTGGGTGTACTTGAGAGCTAATACGAGTTGTTGTACATGCTGAGAAGATACCGGCTTGAAAATAAAAACTTTAAATTACAAATATCGTAGGTTTCTCATTCAGTGACAAAATATATCTCTAATGGCTCAATTTACGTTTATCAGACGGGTATCGGATGGCAATTATCTTAACTAACAAAAGGGTTGGCGTCGTTTTAGGAAAGTAGTTTAGTGTATGTCGAATGTGAACGCTGAATGCAAAGTAGAACATCACAGTTAACTCCCCTTGAGAAAAAATCTTATCATTGAAGAAATCATCATTCCATATATACATAACTAAATATATCAAATAAGAATATACAACACCTCACACGGAGTATGTACATCCTGTTTTAAAATGCATGATATATATCTAAGCAACTATCTTGAAGATCTATTACAATGCATGTTTAGTACCTTAACTAGACAGTGATAAAATCCCATGTTACAAAAAAATCAGTTTTCTTCTGAAAATATATGAGATAAAGGGTATAGTATTGCGAGTTGAAATGTTGAAAGTTTTAATATCAATATCCCTCGACAGAAGAATACCCTTTTTGTATTAAGATTGTATATGTGCAAATAGGGAGTGGACTTGAAACACGATCTAATTTTTTGTTTGCCCCGGCACGCAATCAGTTTTTATGACATACTGACCAGACAGTGTGAAAAACTAGACCCCTCTGCTTGTGAGGTATGCTTTTGTCATCTTCCGTTTAGATAATTTGTAATATGTAGATAACAAATCGACGCTGTAGAATAGCATAATTTCTATATTTTTCAAATGTAGTTAAAATGTTTTTAGTTAAAACCTATTTGGGACGAAAGTTGTTAGTTACCAGTTATTCGCATACTTATTATCAAATTTGCTGATTTGTTTTTACTGGGAATCTTACACAGGACATATTTCCAACAGTTGTTGTCAGTGTCTTTCATAAAACATACAAATTGTATATCAAAAACGTTATTTGATAAGAAATCAATATGTGATGTAACACTCAAATCTAAAAAATGCAAATAAGTAAATTCAAATCTTAAGGCAGACAGCTTAACTATCAAGCTCTATAATTTCTTCTACTAAATGTCTCGCCTGTATATCAAAAGTTAATAATAGGTTGTCACACCCGGCTTACACGAACCAAATTTTCCATCTTTCAAGTGCTTCATTGTTCTTTTAACGTTAACATTCAAAGCATTTCTATTTGATCGACGACAGTGTTTTGCGGATAATGTAGCAAGTGCAAAAGCACCGGACGGGCGACGGTTGTTGTAAGCCCATGCAGGTAACTAGGGAATTATCATTTTGAATGTTTTTTATTTAAAATCATGCAAAACAACTTTTTGAATTGTTTTTACGAATTAACGTTCAGTAGTTCAGAACCTAGAAGGTTTATAAGACGCGCAAGGAAAGCGACGAATATATCTACGTGAATCTCTGTTACCAAATACCAATGTAACACACACATTCGTCCTTGCTTTGTATTTCAAGAGATTAAAATCTTTATCTTTTACCCAAATGTTCATACATACACTTAAGTAAACAAAATATAGTTACGAATAAAATTTATCGAGTGATTAATCACTCCCAAGTAGTCGTTCAGTACAAATAAGCTCACTGAGACAAATAACACTTTGAGGCTGTTATTCAACGTTGTTCAGTTTATAAGGAACGATGGTATTTTAGTCGATAAACGCTTCCCCAGTCAAGTAGACGTTGTCTTTCAGACAACAGTGTGTCTGGGTCGGGATTATAACATTGATTTAACAAGAAATATTACACTTGTGTCATACGAGTTTACGAAACGGTGTTATTTGTATCTTCCCCGCTGAAATGTAGGCTATACATTTTTAAATTTTGTGCTTTTTAAAAGTTGCAGGGTGTCATGGGTTATAGATTACAGGAATGTTTTCTTTCAAATTTCTTATGCTCTATACAGTATCATCGGTGATACAGGAGCATATGAATATCTAAAAAAAAATTTGATATGTACATACAATGTGAAGGTCAATTTTTCATCAGTTTTATCAATTCAGAATTTACAGACGCGTATTGGTATTGATAATTTGCATATGTACGCATTTGATTTTTATGACCTCGGTTTTGCGTATTCAAAACCTTTATGAAAATAAAATACTAGCATTCCGTCCATAAGCCTGATCAAAATTTATTCATGCCTCAAAGACTCAAAGTAACAGTTGGAATACAGCTCTTAACTCCTATCGGAAGTTAACTATATGCTGTAGTGATATTTAGCGAATGTCTGAATTGTCATATTCACTGTCCTCGGTACTCCATTGAAGCTGCATCCCAAAGGTTAACTCACTTGTTTTATACGCCAACGTGAAGTGCATTCAAGCAGTTTGTTTGCAAAAATGGATATATAAGTCAACAGGCATCACAAAATATTCACACAAACGGTTGATATATATACAATTAGTATATAAATTGGATATGCATACAGTCAACTATGTATTACATCCGCAACACACCAATTGTTCACCACTAGTGAATTGAATGTTCAAAGCAACAGCAAAATTTATTTGTCCAAATATGAAATTGTAAAAGCGCATGTAATTTATGATGTGATTCATACGCCTAAACGAGACAAAAATGAATGCAGATCGTTTACAGGAGACAACTTTAATGCTCTATGTAACATATTTACATAGATTGATGTTTATCAAGATACGCTAAATTATAAAAAATGTAAACGGCATGGAAAACTCATTTTTAACATCTCTGGTTACCGTGATCTGTCGCTCTTGGTACCGCTCTGACATTTTCGCACAGAAAGTATATTAAAAAACCTGTACTCATAAAATGCAAAATTGTGTTGTAAATGTCATGACACACTTCTTACAAAGTCGATTAAGGTCATTATATGAGAAAATGAAATATGTATTAAATTGGTTATGAAAACACTTATATATCAGTGTACATGAAATTTGGATTCATTCTTGCATTGCACATATTCAGAAGGTTTCACGCTGCACGGAGTGAAAAAAATCTTTTGATGCATCTGTACGAAACCATGACATTAGAGATTTCACTGTTGCCAAGCCGTTGTGACACATTGCTACATGAGTTGCCCGGATGCTGTGTTTAATGGACACGTGACCTGACAACCCGTGATGAAGGAGTGTCTATATAATCTCGTCTAATTCATCGCATTAATCTTAAACACGTTAACATGTATTTGATGATAGCGTAACTTTTAATTATTGGATAAGATTTATGGAGATTATGGCGATCTATGTAGCGAGGTGATTTGATCAGTGGTTATTAAATTTGACATAGTTAATGTGAATTGGATAACTTTTGATTTGATCCAATTAAATAATTGAATTTGAAAATTATCAAATATTTACTTTCATATAGTCATTGAAGTTGAATGCACTCATTTTCTTTCCTTTTACAATATTTTGTTTATTGATATATAATGTTAAAAGATATAAATGTCTCTTTTTTAAATTGCAAAATGGTTGCTTATCTTAAATTGATAACGTCAACATCAAATCGCGATCAGTTATGAACTGTTAGATTGGCATTCTAAGACTGTTGGTAAAGTTCATGGGTTTCTAGATAGGAACTTGTTTTATCCATTGGTTGCGATTTGTATGTACGTAAGCTTGATGTATCGTTGTAAAATATTTGTTATACCGAATGTCAAAACCATTGGAGTTGATCTCACTTCATTACGTTGAAATTGGTTTGTTTTGTTTTTGTATTGTTCATAAAGTTCATACCATCCCATAAGGTGTAATAAGTGCAATTTAATACGCAGCAAAAACACATGTGTCCAGAGGGCTGATTTAATACGTAGGCATGAACCAGATAGTTAGATAAGTCACATCTTAAAAGACAAGATGAGCGTATGCGGGACAGCGCAAAGCAGAGCAGCCCCGAAACTTACTGTTCTGTATGCCTTCCCCTGTTCCGTTTCTTCACAGCCACAACAAACTGCAGGGACATTTATTCTGAATATACCACAAAAGGAAAATAAAGCATTCAAGTCAAGAAATTGCACTTACAACTAGTAGCATTTGGATGTCATGTTGTTTCTCACAATTTTCAACATTTTTAGTGATTTTAGAATTCGTTACTTTGAACTTTGACCTTGAATATGAACATGTCCCGATTCCCAGGAAATATAATAACTAAACGATTAATCTTGGATCTCAAAAAGCTATTTTTGATTTCAAATTTGACCTAGCCTTATCTCGTGACCATGACCCTTTATATTCATGTATTATCCATTTTAAGTAAAACATTTTTCGAAAAACCATTCTTAAGTCGTCATTTCTTTGTGATCTTTGACTGATTGTAGCGAAAACCTTAGTCGGGGCTGCTAAAGATATCTAATTTCTCTGTTTGTTTCTGCATGATCCATTATTGTTTGCCATTAAATGGACAGCTTAAGCATGTCAAATAATTTAATTATTATCTTTAATTACGTCATACGACTTGTAGCGTATTTAGATGCGACTTAATTATGTAATCACTATTCAAAAAGACCTCGGATGCTGAACCTATTATTTTGATTTGCAATGTTTGATTTGTTTGTGCTTCAAAGGTCATGCTGTATATGGAAAGTAACAAAACGACTATTTGTAGTTACATAAATGATAGAAACTGTAAAATTCAAGAACCACTAGACTGGTCTCCTAAAAGTATAGATCTAAACAAAGATCAAAAGTGTCTGTTCCTAAAACAGTTACCTAAAAGCGAGTTAGACAGGTTTCGCGTCACAAAGTTAAGTGAGATGCTACTACGAAATTATATCACATCAATTTAGTCGTAGCTTGAAATATATTGATAAATTAAAACTAAGGTAGTGTTCTTAATTGTAGAATCATATTGGACGAGGGAAAAGGCTTTTTTCATTGGAACATATTTAATTCACGTAAGAAAAGGGTTATTCAACATTTCTCTCTCCAGAATCCATGAGTTAACCTTGAAGTTAAGTGTTTAGTTTATTGGAACATATTTAATTCACGTAAAAAAAGGATATCCAACATAAAGATTTGCCTTTCCAGAATCCATGAGGTTTAACCTTGAAGTTAAGTGTTTAGTTTATTGGAACATATTTAATTCACGTAAAAAAAGGATATCCAACATAAAGATTTGCCTCTCCAGAATCCATGAGTTAACCTTGAAGTTAAGTGTTTAGTTTATTGGAACATATTTAATTCACGTAAAAAAAGGATATCCAACATAAAAATTTCCCTCTCCAGTTTCCATGAGTTAACCTTGAAGTTAAGTGTTTAGTTTATTGGAACAGGCAATGTACAAAGTATGTTCATCCTTGAGTGGAGTTGTCTGTAATAGAGAAATAAAGGAAAATAAGGAAAAAGGGGAAAAGGTATATCACTTTAAAATATTGTTTTTGACATTTTATTGATATGAACTATATCAATCGGTCGAGGTTATCCCTTTACTTTATACCAACGGTGTACAAACGTAGTGGAGTGAAGTGAAGAGAATGTTTCAATTTCTGGAAATCGGCAGCTAAATATCGTGTCTTTACCAATCTTTCTCTTCACTTCAATAATAAGGCGTCCGCTTGATAACAAAAACTTGCATTCATTTATCGTTTAACCAATAGCCCAAACCTCTTTAATTTAATACCTTTACATCAATAACGATTTTAACATATCTCATTATGTATTACCCCTCCCCCTCCCCCTCCACTAACTGATTTACAAAAAGACGCCTGTAATGCAACACCTGTCACAAAAACATTTACTTCAACGTTTAGGTATAAAAACTTACAACTTATCATCCACAGGTACATAACCTTCATTTGTATTCCATCAGTAGATATTGAATTGCACAATGGATAATGTCATGAAACCAAATGGATTATACCTACTCTAAACACACTACTTAAAACTTAAAACTTAAAACTACGATTACCTATATTCATATCACAATATTCAGTTCTAGAGCTCATGACCATTTGCTATACAAGTAACAATACATCTTAACGATTAGTTATTGACTACTTTGCAAGATTTATAGCCTAACTCCTCACCACATCATTTGTAACAATACTGACTATTTATTGCCCGGTTGGGTGTTATTGTCGGCGTCTCTTGATAGAATGTAAATATGCTAATATCAATAATATCTCCGTATTCAACCGTATTTGGCTGCTAGTCGTTTATTGATTGGCGAAGTGGTCTATGATAAACAAGTCAACGACTTGGCAGTTGCTTCGTGTTGGTATAAAGGGAAGTGTTGAAATTGAATTTTCGGTGATTGATTGATTCTTTTAAAAGTATGCATATATATTTACTTTCATTTCAGCATTTTTTCATGTTAAGGAGAGGAAATGTTAATTTTAAGCGAGAAAAACACGAGGAGGTGTTAGCACAAAAAAAGAGAGAGATTGAAGCAATTATATTATATGAGATGAAAATATGAAATATGAAAAGATGAAATATAGACGATTTAACAAAATGCTTTGATCGGGGTCTCCAAGTAAAATAACAGATTTAGATATCATTAATTTCGTTTTGGTTTTTCTTCGAACATCGTTTGAAACTGTCTTATTAATTTCTACAATCATAGAAGAAATGCTCTAATGTTTCAGGTTCCTCTGTACAAAAGAAGAAATTGCTACTGTCAGATTTCTCTATCTTGTGAAGAAAAGTTTGTGTTGTTAAAATGTGTTGCCAAGTTGTTATCGAAAATTTCTATTCTTAATAAAAAAACAGAAATTTGAATTAAGTCTATACATATTTAATTGTTGTTGTTTTCAGTTTTACATTATTATTTTGTTTCCGTTTGTTTTTTTGTTTAACCGTTTTCTGTTTAAATTTAATAACTATGTTTATTCTCCTTTTGGAATCTTAAATATGTATTTCACGCTCTTATTTCGACAACTGTTTTGGAACGAGCGTATTATATATCATAATTATCTCATTTGCATACCAATGTGCATCATATTGGTAGTATGTGTCTTAAGCTAAACATTTTACATGAAAGGAATTAGATTAACACGAAACAATCGTTTATATTGAGCAAATTATAATTGAAACTGGCATTGAAATTTGACAATCCATTTTCAGTTTCACCAAATAATTTAGTTTCACTGAACTACATAAAAAGATGTATATTTCGCTATCTAACACAAAAGGTAGCAGTTTTTATATCTCAAGCATTGAAAGGATCAACTAAGTATCTTTGATAGTTTACATACAATTGTTAAATGGGCGTCGTGTTGAGAACCAATTATAGGTACTTTCTTGTTTACATACAATCTTATTTGTAATGTAAAGTGCCACTAATCCGATAAACTCTCAACATTAAAAAGTTAATACTCGATTTATAAATTGCCCTCTTTTATTATATCTTCTATAAGCAGTAGCTGGGATGTCGTTTACCTCCACTTTCACCTTCGAACTCTCCTTATATTAGTGGAAGAGATTTCTTCGAAAAAAAACAATTTATGATAATAGAGCATAATAAAAACAATAATATCTGTAGTGTGCAGTAAATATTAACTTTAATATGATTACCATGTAAATTGTAGGGAAGGATGTTTTAAATTAACACTCGACATCATCAGTGAAAACTTAGCAGAGAGAATCTCACAGCTTCAAAAAAAAAAAGAAATACATGATGTGATTTAAAATTCTCTATAAATATATATGTTATACTTACCAAACGAGTTGGAGGTGTGCATGAATTGGAACATCTAGGCACGTGCGAATTATGAGGTGCCTAGGTGTTTCAGAAATGCGTACCTGCACTCCCTCTCTCTGCATGCACGGGAAAAGTGAGCTATGCAGCCAGGTACATAGTCATATTGACTGAAACAGCCAAACGCACAGGCTATGTAAAACTGGTAATCAGAGCATGTATCAATATATGTATGTCCGTTATAACATTAAAATCAGATGTTGCTTCAGGTTTAGTCTATAGACATACATGACTTCTGAGCTAACTGAGCTTCATATTTTAAAAAATTTGACCCCTCACTTCCAAAATTGATGCTACTGGCCTGCTTAAAAATTCATTCCAGAAGTCAGATTGTGAGAAATCATTGGTGGAATATTGTAAAAGGACCTGGCAGTTGACACAATTGGGATATTCTAGTTCAACTAGGAAGTAGAATAACTAACAGCCTTACAAGGATTATTATAAATTGAAACTGTAGCATCCTATATTTGAATTGATTGTTGAATTACCACTGACATTAAAAAATCCAACATTGCTAGAAAGTTTTAGCAACTGATTAAAGCATGTGATCCTTACGACAAGCCAAGAAACACTCATGATTAAAATATTTGGTCGTTTCTATCTGTTGATTTGCCCTCTTCAAAAACGTTATACCGTCAATCAATCACCATGTCCAGGGCATTTGTTGGTCAATATTAGCTATGATATACCCATTTAGGTACTCCAGAACTTGTGATCCTGTGTCCATTATCAGTGACAGGGGTAAAGGGCTTTCTGCTTGTGTCCAACATGAACGTTTAGTTTAGTTGCAAGTGTAGTGTTAGGCGGATCTACTTTGGCATTTGGAGTTGTTGGGTTTGAACCCGTCAAAGGGACGTAAATTGTCGAAAATAACATTCTGAAAATATGTCTACAAGAGACAGCAGGTAATTATCTGTTGTATCCTTTTATTTCTTTATAGTGACAAGCTTGATTGCGGATTCCAGCTGTCTTCTAGACTATTCCTGTGAATCCAGGCAATACATGTTCCTGTGAATCAGTCAGGGACTCCGCGACCTCCTTTATGAGTACTTTTCTACATGCAATTGTGTATTACAATGCCACCTCGAAATTCAGTGCAGTTGCACCATAGGTTTGTTGGTTCCTGCCAACACTGGCAAGTTTCAAAGCAATCATTTTCACAAATATATAGCAGGGCTTTCTTCCTGCTAAAATGCAACTGTGTTGATAGTCTTTAGAGCAATGTAACACGCCAAATATAATACCTTTTCCTTTATATCTTATATAAACTCAAACATAATAGTGTAAGCATTAGATTTATGTAGTGAATGTTTGAATGCTTTAGTATAAGCTATAGAAAGATGCATCCTTCAACCATGGATCAAGGGGTCCTAGGTTCAAATCTCCAAGAGAACTATCTTCGTATTGATGTGTATTTAGTTTAGTTGTTGCTGAGACTGGCAGATTTTATTGCAATTCAAATCCAATGCCGTTGTGGGTTCGGGTTCGCCACCTGCATAACTCCTTGGTGCTTTAAATGATATCACATTTAACCCACCTTGAAAGACGTTCTGGTTATTCATTATGGTTACTTCCTATGCATGGCCCATACTTGCGCCAGACCAAATGAGTTGAGACAGGCAATAATCCCCATTGTTACTAGATTCTTCCTAATGTGTACAAATAAGTGAACACTTTATCTTTTAGACAAGTTCATTCATCACAAATGTTGACAAAAAACATTACAAAGACAAGACAACATAGACCTTAAAATCATTGAGAAATGTGAAAATGGGACAGCATATTAAATGCAAAGTATCAAATTTTCTGCTCATGTTCCAGTAAAAATATCACAAATAAAGTATGAGTTGTGACATGGGCATATAAAATACTTCAACATTTGTTAAGAATACACTCAGTTTTTTAAAAAAAACATTTGACAGCGATATATATAAATCAATATTACTTCAAAATCCAATCAGAATTCCCATACAGTTCAATCCAGATAAGAGTAATTTATTTGCTCTAAAAGATGCCTGACCCTGTTCATTGAAAGTCTTTGAAAAACATTTTGGCTTATCAAAGGTATTGCTTAGCTTGCACAGATTTAATTTGAGCTAAAATCATTTCCAATATAAATGCACTGGGAAAAAAAGACATGATTACAAAAATGGTCAAAAACAGTAATTCTAAATTCACATGCTGACTATAAGAAATGTACTTTATACCATTCTCATCTTGCATGATAGTGTGGTAACCATTCTCTGCTGAATAAATATGCTATGCATGTAAAATAAGAATTCCACATTAAATACTGTCAACAGATTGTTCAAAATGTTTGAAATCAGCAAACTTTAGAAGTCTATCCCACAATGGCTACAATAGGAGATAAGATATTTTAGGGGACAATTGTTTCGGTTATAAACAAATGTTTTGATAAAGCATGCCCTGAACAAAGGTTTATCATTGTTGGTGCCAAAGATAGACGCCGGTGCCAAAAATCCTGAAAAAAGTATTGCAATAGCAAAATGGACGGGGAAAACACTTGCTCCTCTTTACCTGCATCAAATACTGTTGGTACATTTCCATCAAAATAGATTGATTATTACTGTGGTGAACAATAGCCCATTTTAACAACTGGGTGATTTGTATCAAAAGAACAGTAATTTTTATCTTAACTACCATTGGTTGTCTCCTGATTGTGCATTATTTACTATTAGGCTCAAGAATTCAAACACTCAAGACAAAAGCTTAAGACAAAGATTCAAACAGATTGAGTATTACTAATGCAATAATAGGATAAAAGAACAAGAGGAAGATCCCTTGGAAGTTTTCACAAACATAAACCAGTTGTTTTATCCCTATTCATAAAGATAAGTTCTCATAATCCAAGAACTGGTCAGTATTCAAAGAGCTGAATGCTGCCAGACAATGCTTGTTAATTTCAGATTGTGCTTATTTGAAAAGAAGTCAGCAAGGCAAAGTCAAAACTTTCCCGCCATACAAAAGTCAAAAGTCTAAAGTCAAAACTGATATGACAATTATGATTTTCTTTCTTGTAGGAGAGGTTTAAAATCTTCATCTAGATTTTTTAAAGTGATTTCAGTTAAAAATAAGTTATGAACTTATGAACTATTAATAGTATTTATAAGCATATAGAAATAACAGCAGGAAGCAAAATTACATTCAGATAGAGATATTATGTGTACATCTTAGTTAAAAAGGTACCAAACCATGCGCCTTGAACTTTCACATAATGTATTGCCAATTGTCATATTAGGGTAATGTATGAGGGTAAGTATGTTAAGTAAATTGACTGATACTTACATTTTAGAAAAAAAATTAACAATTAATTCCAATCTGAATGATGTGAGCCAGACTATACCAAACATGTAACATTTATGTTTTGTAAAGATTTCCCGATCTGTGAAATCTGTGAAGCACAAACGGCAACCCCATTGGACAGAAGCAAAATTGACCTCTATAAACAACACATCAATTATACAAAATGTAGCAATACAACAATTTCACCTTTTGATTTTCAGCGTACACATTTATACTCAGTTGACTGAAGAGTTGACACTGCTGCTGTACAAAATATTGTAACAAGGTATTATGCGCAATCATAAAAACATATCAAAGACACACTTTTGACAGGATATATTGATAAGATATTGACAAGATATATGCTGATACACAGTGTGTTAGACAATGCTGCAGATGATTACCAATGTGTTTGAGCAAGCCTCTGATACAGGTGATCTATCTCATCTTTACCGTCACAATCTGTAATCTCCTGTTAAAGTGAAAACAATGTTAGCAAACATGATTCAATTACCTATGTATTAACTGATGGATATTACAACGAATTTTTTTTAGATTTGAATAATTTGAATATTCAACCAAAGCTAGAATGTATATATATGTGAAAAGACAATATCACTTAATTTTTTTGTTTTTGAACCTTGCCTTTAAATATATTCCAGATAGATTGAAGGACATGTTACATATATTCTGTATATCATCCCAAAGAATGAAGGTTGATAAGAATGTTAGAATTCTAAGTATGTTACATGCAAGGGAAATCTAAAATTACTAATACTATTATAAATTTGATAAAACATGATTAATACCATATTTAAAAAATTGCATAAAAATAAATTAAAACATATAACTTCAGGATATAAATAGTGTAGTAGATTAGAGTTTGTAAAAGTTTTTAAAAAATCTACTTTTTAAGTCTAGTATATCAATAAAACACAAAAAAACTATCAACAATCCCCAAACCTTATAGTAGAAAATGAGAATAGTAGTTTAACTAAATCTATGTAATCATACAGAGCTTCATGGTCACATGTGAAGGGATCTCTGGTAGAATGACAATACTCATCTCCTTGATTCCAAAACAATCAGATGTTTCATTTGATGCTGAGTCAACCAATCATATGACTTATCAGTTGAGAAGCCTTTTCAAAGATCACCAAAGATAGAATTTTTATTGTGCTATTGACTTGTTTTCTGTAAAACAAGACTAAACACTGAAATTCAGTCTCACGTTGATTAGAACTCTACTCAATCTGAATAAGATTGTCCCAATATGATTGTTTTAGTAGTCATGAGTATAACTGGATCAGTACCTGCCAATATTATTTCTTTAATGTCAGGGACCTTCTAGAAAACGACCTTAAACTAAGAGTAGATATAACCGCTCATTCCTTTACATCTCACAATGTTCCTATTAATTCTTAATTCCAAATGGCATGAGACCTTTGAGAAACAAACATTCATAAGGTTAACCCTACCTCCCTTTCCATAGCAGTACACTAGGGTTACATTTGATAGTGACAAAGGAAGCCCTGCTTGTCTTTCATACAAAGCATCCTAAATGCTAAGGTTAACTTTAACAGCATCCTTTAAAATTTCATGAAAGCTACCTTCATAGGGGTAAAGTAACCTTGGGCCTTACTGTAATGGTAACATGTCCTGAATGGGGTAATCATTCCTGTTTGATAACCTCCTTGAAGGTAAGTATATTTTAGGCTAAATATTTTGGTACAGACAACAAACAAGGAGATCTCCTCTAGATACATAACAAGAACGTGATATGAGTATCAGCATAGCAGATGCAGCACCTAGATTCTGAGCAAGCTATCATTTTCCTTGGGATATGACTCAAGACATTGACTTCTAAAAACAACTTAAATGAATGCAACTACCTTTAGCAGGTTACAATGATGACTGATATCTGATGTGGTTGTCATACAGATATAACTCAATGTGATCACATTATATTCAATGATTCCTACTTGGCTCTAACTCTAGTTTGATTGTCACCAGAGATTATGTGGCAAGGGGCACCTACAGAACATGGACATGGAACATATCAAGCAATGCTCTGCCATTTACTGACGTGGTGGTATTGCCTAAAAATACTGAAGGTTTTACTATAGGCTATAGTTCCACCTTAGCTCTAAGGTTCACCTTAGTCTTTTATACTATAAGACTGGCTTCAGGAGGACTTTAGGACTGAGATTGTTTTGTCGACAGGAGTCTATTGCCACAATGAATCACTTCAACAATATGGATGATAAATCTATTGTGTTACAGATTTTACATGCAGAGAATGATCATGATTTCAATATGATTCATAAAATATATGGAGAGTTAAGACATGTCTGAGTGATGATTAAATTGTTTTATAAAATAGCAAGAAATTATTTTAATCTCTCATGATATATTTGAATACACTAGATTTAAGTGAAAACTATATACACTTAATATTTGCATCAAGGCTATAAGTTCTTCATAACTATTACCTCTTTAAGTTATGTTGATATTAGATATTTGTGAGTTGTTAAATCCAGTCATGTGGTTAATATATCCACAAAAAAATTCAAAATCATTTATCAATACTCCCTGATGGAAGTACTCCAATGAGATCCTCATCAATTATGATATCATAAATTTCTTCAAATAAAAATATTAGGCAAAATAAAAGGTGAAGATAATGACAAAATGTGGTCATCTGTTGTTAAATTCTTACACTTAAATATAATATAAACATGCCCGGTAGACGTAAAACAAAGTCAAGCTAAAGAACCTTGTATATCATAAAAGATCAACTTCTCACCTAAGACAAAAAACCTTCAAGTCAAGAGCCACACTCCAGTTGATATCTAGCAAATATCCAATTCCTTTGTTGTGCCTGCATCTATTTGACCAAATCATTTTATGGTAACTATATCTGAGATCAAACAGCATCAATTTCTACTTCCAGGCGAAGACCAAGGGTTCCTGGGTTCTGTTGTTTTGATAACACCCTGTCTTCCTGTAACCCCCTTGAAAATTCTTAGAGATGAGTTGCAAGTACATAGTGTGAACCCTCGTTTTGCTTGTTGAACTATCCGTAAAAGATCACCTTAAAGATTTACCTTAAAAACAATCAGAAAAAAACTAGCAAACATAACTATGTGAAATTTGGCTCAATGATAACTACCCCACATCATCAAACTGCAACAAGTATTGAAACAGAGTTTGTTACTTAACTAGTAGGTTTTTGTCTTGAGTGGGAAGTGTCACAAAGCACAAACGTCCTGTACAGTAACACTGGCAATATTAAAGTATCCTATACACAGTTCAGTATAGAGCAAAAAAAGCCTTATTCATTCCATGGTTAAATATCAGGGCCAACTTTAACCATTTGTGATGGGACAACAATACGGCCTTCTGGGTTACATGGTTTAACACTAAGCCAATGCGACCACACACATCAAGTGATTTAACCCTTTCACTGCAACTGCACCAGATGTTTTCCTAAGTGAGACCAGTCAGCTTTTGGCATGAAGAAAGTTGTATGTTAAAAGGTGATACACAGACCATGTGTTAACTTTGCATGATGTTCCAGCAAGGTCTACAAGGCCTAAAACAGACCCTGATATCTCAAATCCCAGGAGGTTTGTGATTCTACCCCTCAGGCTCATTTGCCCAGAATGTCCTTGTGGTGAACAATAAGAAGCTCAATAACTTTCTGTTCAAACTTAGCGGCCATCAAGCTGACCATGGGGTCCGTCTCCACAGGCCGCATCAGAGTTGGTGCAAACACAATGGCTAGGTTCTCTGCTCCCATCATGTTCCTGCTCTTGTTCTCCGTCACCCTGCAATAACAATACAGGAATACTCAATCATCATCATGTTGTCATTACAGCAAGAGATAAACAGAGAGGCAGAGAAATACTGTAGGAGGGAGCGGGTAAGACGGAGGGGAATAGTGTCATGCTACCTCATGTAAGAATGCCGATCTCTGATTGGTCCTAAAAAAATATCCATAAACACCGTCACCGAAGGATGATAAATCCCTTATATCCCGCTACATGAGTAAAACGTGCTTCCACGTCAATTAATCAAAGTCACATGATCAGGTCATAGGTGTTGTTCATTTCTGTTTGTCTTTTTAATAATACACTAAGACATTCGGTAAGATAAATTTGTCATAACATTCTGTCAAGGGTTACATGGAGATATATTTTTCCTGCAAAAGGTTTTATGCAACGATAGGGTGATTGAGAGAGACAGCATTGGTCAAGGACTTTAAAGACACAGCGAGAATAAGGAAAGAAACAGATGTCATTTGCATATAATTATGTTTATATAAAGGAGACATTGGTAGAAAGAATGAGATGTAATAAAACATAAAAAGTGAGGCATGTGACAATAGTAGGGGAACGCTTAAGAGAAACAATGACTCAGTCGGACATAAAAGAGACAGGAAACACGGACGGACCTGACGAGATGCAGGATGAGGTAGCGGAGTGTCTGGAAGTGAGCTGCTGGAAGCGAGGAGATCCCTTCCTTCAACATCTTCACCTGCTCATTCACCTCTGTGTCCTCTTTTTCTGTGGTCAGAAAAGATTTCTTAGTTTGAAGACAACACTGAGATGAAAACAGTTTTTATTCTTCTCAACCGTAACAACAGATTTCATTTTCATTATCATCCATGGTGACTTAAATTATAAAACACAACTCTCTGTTGTTGACACTGTACGAAGTTGCTTAGTTGAAAATTATTGTTTGACTGGTAGAATAATAAATGAAGCATTCATTTAGTGAGTGAGTAATTTATTGTTTAACGCCGCTTATAAGTCACTAGCGGCGTAGCATTCATTTAATAGCAAAAGAAATTTGTTCATATCAAATAAGGTCTCATGAAGGCACTTCATAAGCAACTTATAAAAGCAAAGATGTAGGTAACTTTTCACTCTTGAAGTGATGTGTTTGCTCTTCACAAAAGGAGAATCAGGAAACAAAACTCTACTCACTGGCTGCGTCAATGACGGTCCTGTAGACGTCAAAGGTGATGAGAGGAATGGGGAGGAGTCGGAAGAAGAGTTTGAGAGCACTCGTCACTGTGTTGATGTCCTCGTACTTTGCTACACTGATGTCCGCGTGCTCAACATCTGTTCACAAACAAAAGATCAGCTTGTCACCTATTTTCATGACATACTTTGTTACCAGAATCGTTACTTTTTACACAAAATTGAAAAACCATGGTAATTCTGGAAGATCCAGTTAATCAGTATCAATTTTACATAGATGCTCATTACAGAAGAGTTTTATTTTATACGGAAGCAATGAGAATTTACTGTGATTTCTCTGAACGAAGTTGAATGTGGATCTTGCAATAATCAAGAATGGTCACCTATCATAATATCATCTAAAAAAATCAAATTAGTGATCTGAGACTTACCTTTATCAAATGCCATTCTTATAGCTTCTACATCATCATGGAAACCTGCTATTCGATATAAACCTTCAGATTCTATACCTGAAAACAACAAATATATGAAATGTAAAACAATGATAAACTATTTCAAATCACGCAGCTCACACTCCTATCAAACCATTGTACATCAACCCTATTTATTGTATAAACAACTCCTCTGCTGTACAAATAACTCGTGTATATATTCTCCTTTTATTTCACCTCTCACACGATTCAAAACTTGGACATGCAAGGTGAGATCCAAATTTAGACTGACTGGGCCAACACTTTATTCTCGTCACTTCCAAAAACATCTAGTTTTATCATTAATGGCTCAGTATCATCTGGATATGATTCATTCAAATCTATTTAATGTTTTCACAGAATCCTTTGAAATTTTGATTTAAGTTTATTCTCTAGTCAGACAGACAAATACTCAAAACAGTGATTCAACTTTAAGCTTTTTACATTTGTTAAGCTTGATGCACATTTTTGTGCCATCGCTGAAATCCTACAAAGTTAATTCCGCTTAATTCTTTTCTTCCAGGAAGGTGAAGAAAAAACGTCACATAAGGGTTTTTTTAAATGTAATACTTTTCTCAGATTGCCTTCATCATTACCTCTTGATTCTATTTCTTTGACGCACTTCTCAACAACATGAGGTATACCGGTCTTCTGTGCAAGGACCACTGTGGTCAGGTCAGCTCCAAATATCCTCTTCACATACCTCATGTCAGGCATGCAGTCATTTGGCACTTTCTCAGAGCATTTCTTGTGAGCCTCAAAACCACAGTCTTCAAACAGTAATAGGATAAATATAAAAGTTAAATTTAGCATTGAAGCATTCTGTCACATTTTCATAATTGAAGCAAAGGGAGGAAACTCTTGATGCAAGTCCATCAAGTTGAAAAACAAGACTATTTATAATTGTAATCAATTATTTGTTAGTTTTAGTTCTCTTGATGCAAGTCCATCAAGTTGAAAAACAAGACTATTTATAATTGTAATCAATTATTTGTTAGTTTCATAAAATCATCTTTCATACATTTTTCAGGGGAAAATATGTTTATATAAAAAACACAACAATTTGAAAATTTATTCAATCCTCAGATTAAGAATATGTTGAAACAAGATGTTGAAGCACAAAATCAATACAATTACTGTAAATATTGAATCCTACCTTGACACTTCACCCCTTGAGCGATCAAACCCCACATAAAATTGGCACAAAAATCACACCAGTGAAGACCCATGAAGTTTTGTAACTGAAATATATTGTGAGTTTAGAATTAGTAAAAATGTTTATCAAGAGAAATAAATGTTAACATGCCTTTTTACGTTGTATATTTTCTTGCTAAAAATTCTCATCAAAATATTACTTTTAAGAAAATAAAAATCAACATAAAAACATCCAGAAATGTTGAAAATACAAACCGTAAATTCAAAGAAATGTTTTTAAAAAAAAATAATATTATAACTTTCAAAATTAATAATTTTTGATGCTGAATGTGAAGACTGTTGATTCTTTGAAACAATGAAGTTTTCTCAAGCTTAGTAGTCTGAGCACTTTGAAAGATAGAGCCATTGGCTCTGTAGTTCATCAGGCTATCTCAAATTTATTTCACAAAGTTTCAGCTTTCCTGAGACAATGGTTCTGGAGAAGAAGATTAAATAGAGAAGTTAACAGTTAGTTTACAGATGGACAGACGGATGGACAGATGCCATGCAATAAGCCAATCGGCCTTTCAGGCTAGATGAACTAAAATTCACATTTCTTAAATGTTTCAGTTACAACACTAATTAATTATAACTGTAAGTATCATAAGTGTTATTTAGTGATACCTTGAAACAGTGATATATTTCAACTCTTTTAATCACAACACCTATCAATTATAACTGTAAGTATCATAAATGTTATTTTAGAGATACCTTGAAACAGTGGGGCTTCTCGTAGTGTTTCCAGTCAGGTGGGACGTCTTCATCCTCTTCTTCATCTTCATTCTCTTCCTCCTCTTCTGGAACTGCATCCTGGGTTAAACAGTGATAGTGAACGCTTGACTTGAAATATGAGGCTAAAAAGAGCTTCCACATAATCAGTTAAATATCATATCTATAAGTCAGTACAGATATTGAAACTTAGTAAAGAGTATGTCACTTTTATTGAGGTGATTACTAGAGCGAAACTGCCAGCAAAGCTAGAACTAGCTTGAATAACAAAATTGGTTTCAAGTACATTTCACTTTATCTCAGTTGCTTGTAGAATTGCAAAGAGTAACACGACCCCATTATTGCTATGCATTGAAATAAAAACCTGATATTTATAGTGGTTATGTTGCTTTTAAGTCAGTGTTCACCAGGGCTTGCAAACAACCTCAAAAAGTTTGAGTTTCTGATCACAGTACAAAATCCTATACAAGTTAACCATAACAATTTGCTAGAAGGAAGTGCAGACCTATCACTATGTCAAAACACAAAGGTATTCAAGTTAGTCCAATCATTCATTAGTGAGACAAAGGGATTTGAAGACATGCAGCAAACCAGTACTCTACTAAATCTGTTCTCTTCATTTCCTATGCTACTTTCTTGTTAACTATCTGTCATCTGTTTAAAAAATTTAATATTACGTGTGTACATTACAAGGAAAGGGTATCCCAAGCTTGAGGACTTGTTCCTTATTCTTTTCATGTTAATAAAATATGTGTAAACTAAAATCCTATTAAAAAATGTTGTACCATACTGCAAAAATAATATTTAAAGACATACTGGGACATCTACATCAGAGGAAGCAACTTCATCATCGGTGTAGTCTAGTCTCCGAGAGGATGCTGGCCGGGACTTCGTCTTGAGCCTCTTCTTCTTGTAGCTGTAGGCCAGATAGGGCGACTCCTCGTAGTTTGACTCGTTTGATAATGCTGATATGTAGTCCGCTGCCCGCAGCTCTAGGTAAAAGTGGATAAGTCCATCCGCAACCAAGTCGTGCACTGTGTCAAATCGCTTCTCGCCCACATAGTGCTTGCCATCATAGAACAGTTTGAAGTTTTTGGTTTCTCCATTAAACCTGAAATAATGAATAAGAGGAGAGATTAGCTCAGGTGTATTTTGGTCGATATTTAGAACTCAAAATAATTTGAAAGACAAGATCTCCTTGATGACAACTTCTTTATTTTGAAAGTTCACAAAGATTTTGGATATATGCCGACTCCTTCATCGGGTTGCATATGCCTATTTCTTCCTTATTCCACCTGATGAAGGAGAAAGCATATACTCCAAACTAGACCTGTGTATCGTGGCCTTAGTGGCGAGACGATATATCCCGATTCCAGTTTTATTAGGCAATATATCATTGAAGTATTGCCAAGGAACCTGCGAGACAATTATCATCACAATACAGTGGTTGCCATACAATACATATCCCGATGCTCTACAGTTCATGAAAGAAGAATACATAGAACATAGAAAAGTAATGTTATTTATACATCGACGTATCATGGACCCTAAATATCCTGTAGTCAACGATGTAGAAAAATGTCCTGATTGCCATTGTGGAGGGAGAAAACTTTGTAAAAAGTTTACCTGGTAGTGACCATTAATGTAGTCAACTCTCTAGAAAACTGACCTGATAGCGAGGGTGGAGGAAGAAAACTTTGTAGAAAGCTGACCAGGTAGTGATCATGAATGTAGTCAACTCTCTAGAAAACTGACCTGATTGCTATTGTGGAGGGAGAAAACTTTGTAGAAAGCTGACCTGGTAGTGACCATTAATGTAGTCAACTCTCTAGAAAACTGACCTTATAGCGAGGGTGGAGGAAGAAAACTTTGTAGAAAGCTGACCAGGTAGTGAAAACTGACCTTATTTTAAGTCTGAAGGGAGAAAACTGATGTGATAACAAGGGTGAATGTAGTCAACTCTGTAGGATAAAACTATGTTGAAAAATGACCTGATAACAAGGGTGAATGTAGTCAACTCTGTAGGATAAAACTATGTTGAAAAATTACCTGATAACAAGGGTGAATGTAGTCAACTCTGTAGGATAAAACTATGTTGAAAATGACCTGATAACAAGGGTGAATGTAGTCAACTCTGTAGGATAAAACTATGTTGAAAAATGACCTGATAACAAAGGTGAAGGGAGAAGACTGTTGGAAACTGATCTAATAGCGACGATGACAGGAGAAAATTCTGTAGAAAACAGACTTTATATCAAGAATAAAGGGAGAAGAATAATTTTGAAACTGACCTCAAAGTTAAAGGAGATAACTGTGTAAGGGAAAACTCAGTATAGACTTAACCCTCATAGTGAGGCTAAAGGGAGAGAATTCTGTAGAAAACTGACCTGATAGCAAGGGTAAAAGCATCAGGTGCTCTCTCACTCTTCCGCACAAGGTAGCCGCCATCACCGCCACCCAACAACTGGTCTGTTTCATCTCGGCTGATGTTCCCATGGAATCTAGTTAAAAGAATTCCATGAACACAATTCTGAATCAAATAAGAATACATTAAGAAACTGCTTAATATAAGAGGTTGGATTTTTTAACTGCATGCAAGTAGGCTTTTATGTTGTCTCCTTGAGAGTTGAGTGAGAGAACGTCATTATTGATTCCAGATGCTTGACATATGACCTTTTATCATCCATGAGGGCAATCATATTGGGCTACTTATTTTTCATACATCACCCTAGGGTAAAATATAATCTATTTTTTATTGTGACATAATGTGATAAACAATGCTATAACATCCCGTTGTGTCCATATACGTCGATCGCAGGTAATCCAAACATACGTAGATGTTGATTCTGATCATTTCTTTAATTTCATGTATCTCTGCAATTCATCTGGGTGGTTATAAAATTTTACACTATGACTATTAGATTTTCCTTATGAAATAAGCTTTTTATCACTCATAAACTCATAAATTAACCAAAAACATTTTTATCAGCAATAAAATAACTTAACTTGACTTGTGATAAAACTGACTCAGGTCAAGTGTCGTTACAAATAAGAAATCGATATATATATCAATATAACGTATGAGTCTCTCCCTCCCCCTCCTCTCGTTTCCAATAAATTCAACAAGATAACAGAAAAAAATCCCTTGTCTTTCCACAAAATCAACGCTTCAACAGCAACAATTAACAAATCATTGTTAGAGATATCGTACACATTCGTTGATTCATGTGATTAATTCTTTTATTAGCTTATTCTGTCAACTGAGGTAACTTGAGGTGACTTTAGGTTTAAAGCCACTTTAAAGAATATTTCAGGGAGAAAGACCGCAACACAATTGTGACAATGCATTGCGGTGTATCGGCTTGAACTAGCGAGACATGGGTGGTACTGCTGAAATCTAGTGGTGCTGAAATTCAGTGTAGCATTGTATCCAAACCTTACTGCATGTAGAATAGTTTCTACTGCAGACAAAGTATCCGAGCCTCTGGTGGGATTCCAACTCCAGATCTCTTAATCCGAAGCTGAATGCACTAACCACTGAGCTCTCCCGCCCCGTCAACCGCCAGTAAGCACTAATAAACTCTAATTATAGAAGAATAACCAGGTATCAGCAGAATAATTAGCATCTCTGGACTTCCAAGTACAGAGCTAAGGATCCTGAGTCAGGTCTTTGCTGAATTCTCCTTAATATTTAATTAATTTAATTGTTGAATACATGTTTACCATTAACCTTTTAGGGATATTTTGAGAGCAACTACAAATTGACATTTTGCTGTAATTTGATGCTGAACAGTCCCCGGGTGCATGCTATACGTTCATCAACAGACTTGGACCTTAAAGGTCAACAAACTAATTATCATACACCTATGATGCAACCCTATTGACTTAAATATTGTTTTCATGTATGGATACGATGTAACTTTATACTTTGAAATACTACTAGCAAGCAGCTGACATGGTAAAGCTATATCCCCCGCAACTGGCACAATCATTTTAAGTATTATACATTTTATCAATCAAAGATTTTTCAATGACTGTATTAAAATTAATGATTCCTTAATATTGTTTTGCTGAATTATATGACATTTGCAATGTTGTAAAGAATAAAAGAAGGAAACTGTTCAAAAATAAACAATAGGTAATCAACATATTTTGGACAAAAAAGCATGATTTAAATGAATTATTTTCAATCATATAATCATTATACACAGGGAGATAACACAGGATAACATCAGTCTTTTCTTAATATTGTTATCATTTTGGGCCCAAAAAATTAGTATCTTAATCTTATGTTTTTCAAATCAACCTTTATGTTTTTCAGGATCACTGTGATGAATTAAACCTAAACCAGCCAAAAAAGAGAATATTAATAATCCATACTTGACTCACTACAAATTTTTTCAAAACAAAAAGCTTTTCCGGATAATGAAAATACATCAATATATTAAAAAATGGTAACTAATGACTAACTGCAAAATCAAAAAAAAAATATTGTAAAAGATTTTACTCAACAATCGATTTATCTTCATGTAATTATGAATTTTTATAAAAGATTTGAATAAAATCAGATGATTACTGGTACTTTAGAAGTAATGCGCCAGACATGACTTGAAACTGTTCTCTAACAGAGTCACTGCTTCTTATGCACAGTCGTACCAATTTTGACCAAAATTAGAAGATTACTTAAGAAGTAATGAACCGGACAAGACTTGCTAACCGTTTTCTTACATATCATCACTTTCCCCCCTCAAAATCCAAAATGTTTGAAGATATTTTCAAATTATTTAATGATGACGCATCATTACATACATCTGAGACTCCATGACAAATTCAAACTGAAATGGTTAATAAGTTAAAAAAGTTATGAGCCGGACACAATGTGTAACAAACAGACAGACGGACAGTGCACATTACAATACCCCCAGCAACTTTTCGTTGCGGTGGATAAAAGGATTTTATTTGCTGAAGCAACATGCGTTTGAAAAAAAACTTACTCTTTGCCATAAAAACATGGCCTGTTTGGTACCTACAAAAGAAAACAAAATATTCAACGATAACAAAGAGAAATAACATTACAGATACATGTGGTTACAAAGATCAACATGATGGATAATAATCTAAACTTAAAAATGAATAATTAGCTTTTTCCATACATAACATTAAGTTTTGATACATGTCAAAGTAAGGCTAATGCTAATTTGTCTTCAATTCACCTCACTCTGCTGTCATATTTATACCCAAATGCCAACTGTATTACTATAGATTGTTTTCTAATCATAAAGTAACAGCATTACCCATGTAGAAGTCAAAATTACACTTCCCATTTACATACATTGCATATTTGACACTTGACCTATTGAGGAATAACAGTATGTTGGGTGTGTACATTATATGTTTTGTCATATTTAGATCATTAGACATACAAAAGATGAGTTTAAATTTTTTTTATTTTAGCATGTCACTTCTCTTCTAAAAACTAACTTGAAAATGTGCGACAATGTTATTATGTTATTACCCTAAATGGGAATTATAATTACATAATCACAAAGCACACATTACAAATATGATAAATGATTAAAAGATATATATATATAAATAAATAAAAGAACATAAGTAAAGATATAGGTCTCCAACAAGATACTCAATGTCACCAAAACGTGACAGGATGTTGGTGAAAGAGAATTATCTCACCTCTCTCTGACAGATTATCCGGTGTGGTTTAGGTGCTTCCTGTTGAAGTGTGTACACTGAAAGGAAACAGCATGTTACAATGATTACTCAGTGATCTGTTCTTAACAAGGCTCTGATGAGCAAGACAATTCACCCTCCCTTGTGGAAAAAGAGATATCATCATTTAATAAATCAATGTTTTGGAATGTTCATAAATACCATACGATACTAATGATAAAATCTGTAGTGTTATTTTCACCGTGACGTATGTTGTCTGTACCCTGCAACATGGATTACCATCTTCTTCATTAAGTGAACTTGCCTCAAGGTTTGCTCAGCCTGCTATTTTATACTAAATGGACAACATTCAAGAAGGGTAGCAAGTAAGCCATTATAAACAGACAAAAGGTTAATCATAACCTTTCTATAAGGTTCAATAATCACTAAAACATTAAAAGAAGTCTTGCTTCATGACTGTGTACATAAAGGTGCCTTTTATACAGTTTACGGCCACATTCAGCAAGTCTAGATTGACTGAATACACATATGAAATTAGGAGACCAAAGAAAACAATATTATGGATGAAGGAACAGTTAATTATCAAAATTTTTCATTGACTTAATTTTAGTCTACAATAAAAGGTATGGTTAATAAATCAGACTCTCAGTGCTACTTAAGTATGTATCAAATATTAGCTTTAAAATATTTCAAAATATCAAACAAATGTACAAGACATTTGAAAACAGAATTCTGACTTATCAATACTGCTAAGAGTAGGGGAGATAACATGAATACAGTAACCGAAGACGAGAACACTTCGTCTCCTTTACGAGACCTTATATCCCTGGAAACCACTGTTAATCATAAGCAATATGCACTTTCCTCTGGTCTGCTCTTGTCCCTAAAGTCAGTCTTATTACAGAGAAATATGAACATTGCAGCACATGTCACTTGATTTTATAAGCCCTCATGAATGAAATGAATGAAAGTATTATAGTTTCTTAACTAACACCCCATTGAACAAGGTTTCCTTATCATCAAATCACTATGAATGTTTTGCCATGATCCAAAAGCACTTTCTACATTGCTTACTGTTTTCAAGAAATCCATATGTCATACTTCATAATATATAATAAATTTACAAAAGCAATTAAATCAGTTGCATGAATTCTTGACTAAAGATCAGACACCATACATATCAATGGAGAATCATTCAATTTGACTGCCAACGTCATATGTCCTTATAAGTAACATAGGTACTTAAAACTCTGTTCATAACTTTTATCTTTACTCCTGGTCATTAAAATTTGAGTATGGAAATGTCAAATTTAAAAATGATTTTGACCCCTTGAAAAGAAAATAATTCAACAGCTTTACTTAAACGATTTTTTACATATAAAAGAATATTATATGTGAGTAAATATGATCTACTTACAATAAGTCTTCCAAGTGGGCAACGGCTGGCTCTCCTCTCCATCTGCAAGAATAGTTACATAATCATAATTACGAGGTCGCCGTCGATTTCGACTTCCAGTTGGTCGGCGCTGAACACAATCCATTTTGATACAGCCCTTCTTAGTATCCATGTTATGTCCAAATAAGGTCTACTGAAGTAATTTCTTATAAATATTCTGTTCTATTTCAATACAGTCCATATCCATATGAAAACCTTTTTGATAAGGATAAGAAGGTAATCAATTGCATAAATTCTTGTACAACTCAGGTCCAAACAAAATACTCCAGAGAAAGTGACCACATATCATGTGGAAGTGAGTCCATGTAGTAAAAGTAGTGAGCCATTTAATGTGCTTCCTGGTTTGCGTATCAAATAGCTGCATAAACCAAGCTGGAGAATCCACTTCCTCATGTGAGAGGAGTGGGAGGGACCAGACCCATAGATGTGTTCAGGTTAGGGAATAAAGAGTAAGCTTTTGCCTCATCCTTCTATAGATGTATTAAGGTCAGTCGTATTCACATGTAACCAAATCTTAAGTGTATGGCTGAGTGCACTGAACTGAGTTTGTGTCACTTCCTGAAAGTAAGTTAGGTTACTTCTCTTAGTCATTGACCTGTTAACATGTTATGATATTCATCTGGAATTCTTATTTTAACAGTTTCAAAACTTTGTTACATCTTTAGGTCTACTCAACACCTCTATATATACAAATTGGTGTCAGGTAATTTAATTATTCATTCCTCTTTCATGAAAATTACTTACCAATGATACATGTCTATCTATTTCCTTTCTTTAAGATTAATCAAGAAAACTAATTTATAATACACTGTGATACATTACATGAGAGAATTAAACCAAAAAATACATAAACCTCATTAAACTGCAATATTTCTTCATTATGTGCACAAAACATATTCTTGTCAGAGGAAAAATAATCAAAATATTAAAGAATATAAAATTATTTACCATTTTATTCTACAACAGTGCATTTGACTTAAGAAGCCTTAATAAAGCCTAGATTTCTACTTCAGCAAATCTAGTAATTATCAAACATAAAACAGTTAGAATATAATGTAAAATGTAGAAAAAATAATTATGTTTTGGTTATCATAAAAACCAAATTCAGACTAGACTTTATTTTTAGTCTGAAACCAATCAAGAAGTTATAATATGACATCTTTAAAAGATCACCTCATCTACAGCTGGGGAGCAAGATAAGACCTGCTTCCTCTTAACATTTCCTCCACTTGACAAATGAAACAGTTTGAATTCTTCACATGCTTTTCATTCATATATTTTCAAAATATATGCAAATGCAACTATTAAGACAGCAATTCTTAACCAAAATGTTTAAATCATTATTGCTTTCATTTTTAGGGTATTATTGTGAAACTTTATGATAATGATTCAGAAAAGTTCATAGATGAAAACTTCAAAAGTGTTTCGTTTCAATTTAACTTAAAAGAATAAATGTGTTGTTTCCCTCTTTTTATTTGCATAAGAGATAATTTTAGATTAATTGAAGGGATAAATTGATAGCATGACTGCACTACAATAACACATATCACAAGTAATGTCCAAGATTATGATTGAAGGTTTTTTTGTCTGTCTTTATTGTTTGATAATTAGCATCGTAGTTTTCTCAAAATACTGGGCATTTGACTATTGTATGGGTTTCAGTTTCGATAACATAATATTGAATTGTTCAGTTGAACTTTGTAATGCCAAAGTATTAAAAAAAAAACAATAAAATATTTATGCATTCATTTTGAATCATTCATCATTTTGTGGTCTGGATGTATATGGTGGGGTTCAGTCTCGTTTGAAAATAAAATATATATGCTGCAAATTATAAACCTTGATTACAATGAAGACAAGATGAATGACTTGTTCTAATATTTACTTATTTAAAAGATTTCACATTGATGTCGATGCAACAATATAACTTGATGAACATTATGTTTTATCAGATTACGACAATACGACCAAAAAACGAATGTCAGTTTACAGTTTGCATAATAAATCTCATTTCTCGTAAGTACATAAAACCAAGTGCTTGTAATTTCGTGATTCCGAGGCCGAATTTGACGCAAGTGTAATCACAACAAATGCAAATTAGCTCAATATGGAAGCCCTAAAAACAAACCTCACCATGCATCTTTGACTCAAATAGAGCCACTCAAAATACGCTTAGAATTTCTGGCACAATTAAATCTTCTTAACAAAGAATATCGATGGCACCGAAGGATTCTCCATTATCAGAAAACTCGAATGCTGCAAGTGGCACAAGCAGGTGCTAGACGCCACCTAGCGGTGGATTATCTAGTCAAGGGTGGGTAACAATGTAAACAGACCCAACGTGCGAGATACGCAAAACATCTGTCGATGAAAGTAGGGGATGCGGCAAAATAATACTATCATGTTAATAGTTTTATAAAGGTCTTGGCAATCATATTTCCATTAGTAACAAATTGTGAATTTCATTTATTTTGTATCACTGGCCAAGCAAATCATCTTAATAAATAAACATAAATATTGTGATTTAGTCCAAGATGACTCACGAAGGAAAATTTATACATTTATAATACAAGAGACGATTATCAGTCCGAATTAAAACATTTTGAAATATTTCAAACTCGTATTAATTTCAATTCATACAGAAACGGTATACTTACTCTGTAATCATATGCAGCTTCTTTGATTTAAATGTTTTAAAAAAATAATGATACATGTACACACATATCAACGATGACATGGCACGATTAAATATATAAATTATATTTTTAAATTTGTGTGTCTCGCCTCTCTTTTTCTCTCACAAGTCGAAGAATGCAAGTGGGTAGAAATGTGACAAGTTTGGGGAATATGTGTTACTGACAATGTATTTCATTGCCTTAAACGGCCAGTTCGATTACGTTTTCAGCGATAAGCTTATGCTGCTAACGAAGCTATTTTTAGATACAGTGCGTCAGCAGTTAAGTAGATCTATAAATAGAATGAGAAAAGTCCCTTCCCATAATGCAACGCTGCATGTTTTCACAACATGGCGACAATCACGTTTGTGTCAGCGTGTCGAATGGGTCTGAGGGGTGATGCGGGGTACTTGGTCATGTGCCAGTGTCAAAAGAGAAGGGACATTGTGACATGTCCACGAATCAATCAAAATGAACATATAAATACAGATGACCATGCGTTTTTTCCTCAATTTCGATCATGGCGAGCTGTCAGTGCAACAACACTTGTTCTCGGTCAGGAAAACGTGGATCATGTCCTTGTAAGCAGATGAAGAGATATTGCAGCGATCTATGTCAGTGTGGTCATTTACTTCCGTGTACAAACCGCGAAGATCAACCGATTGACGGCGACCTGTCCTTTGCGGAGGTAAGTGCGGCGAGTCTTTCTTCCAGAAAACATTACCTTGTTCACAAGAATCATAATATAATTATCTACTATGAAGGTGGTCCCTATTATCGTGGGTCTTATTGCGTCACATGTATATTTCCCTCTAAATGAGTACAATCTAAATATTGTTTCTTGTTTTTAAGCTCTGCACATATATCCTTCCAAAATATGTTAATTAAACTTCTATCTATGGAAAATATAATTTTTGACATAAATATAAAAATTCTTATCTGTGTTATGTATTTTATCTGAAGTGTTCCTATTATCAAGGTAATTAATATATAATTAATAATTTATTCTCTGTAGATATAATCACCAATGTAAGATTATTATTTACAAACTGAATATAAATTGATTTGAAATAAGGATATTAAAAACAATATTTGCAAACCTGTAACAAAAAAATCCTAATAGAAATACTCCTCCTCGTAGTTTTACTGAGCAGCCATTTTTGATAAGTGATTTGAACACTATCTTAACAAAATGCTGTTCTTTAACAATAAAAGTACATATAAAATATTTGTTACATTGCTCGTGAAAAGTGAGATCCTTGTTTTCACATTTATTGTACCTATAAAATGAAAAGAGAATGTTGCAATCTATTTTGAGATCATTAGTAACCTATTTTGATATAACGAAAAGGTCATAATTTTAGGATTTGGGTCTTATTTTCGAAATAAAAGTAATTCTTTATTCAACATCTTTGAAACCATCAATACATTTTCCTTTCATATTTTTCTGTTTGTTACCTATCAAACTATTTAAATACAAAATAGAAAAACTCTCAGACAACATTTCGTGAAGACAGGATCGTTTTTTAATTAATTGCAAATGAAGTGAATGCTTCATGAAGGAAAATGAAACTCAACATTTCAGATCACTAAAAATGTGAGAAAATATTACTCAAAATTAAAAAAAAAAGTTTTTGAATGCCTCAGTATTTAGTTTATTCATCTATGATGTGCTTTGCAAATACAAATATTCCTTGAAGACTTTGGAGACTTGAATGAGTTTACCACGATAATAGGGTTACCACGATAACAGGGTCACTAGCCATACCCTTTATCAAGTCATATATGTGCTGATTCATAAATTATAGGCATACATTTGAAAAATGTATTAGTTCATTCCAATTATTATGACTTTGTATACGAAACATTACTATCACATAATGTAGAATATCAAAATATTTCATATTCGTAAATAGTTATTTTTATTATAAATATTCACTTCTTGCTTTGCTCTGGTATTCCGTTTGACATAAACTTTTTTATTATTATTTTTTTTTCATTTTAGTTTGTGAGGAACCAAGAAGGAAACTATAGGCAGAGAAAGGTTTGTTTTTTCATGATACATGGTTATATTAATGTAATGTTATATCTTATATATTGCCCTATATATTTGATTTGGACAATAACATATAGCATATTGGCATATTTAAAAAGCATCTTCAACAGAATTAACCTAAATGAAGTTAAGATATATGTTTTCGTTAATAGTGACTATATCTAAAATTATGATCCTGTTTGCAGAGGTTTCTACCGCTGGATGTACCAGAGATTCCCACCAAAGTCCGCAAACAATCGAAAATACCAATTCCTTCTACCGCCTCCAAAATCAAGCCAGCGTCTTCAAAACTACCTGCACCTGCAAGATCTAAAGTCAAGTCTGCATCTGCATCAGCCAAGAAATCGGCCAAGACATCTTCCAAGCCTGCATCGGCCAAGACATCTGCCAAGCCTACATCTACCACCTCGGAACTAACACCTGAAAGCTTGTTGAAAGTCCAGGTAACCTATTATCAGTTTTAATTTCTCACATCTGTGAGTAGTAAGTTGCTTTCAATTGTTATATGTGTAAGTTTTAGGAATTAATTATCATGTACACATGTTATTGTATATGATATTTCTCAACAAAGACGAGTGTCAAATCAATTATCCCAGCTCATAATCAATTGTGACATCGAATTGATTAATGCAAACCTTGGTCAGTACATTACCATTACCAACATCTGATTCTTGAATTTTTTGTATTTATTTTGATATTACAATTGCAGAAGTACATTGACGGTTTGGACGAGGTAGCGAAAAGGGAGCTACTGACTAAGATGATCTTGCGGGATGACACAGCACTTCAGACAGCAGTATCAGCCTTTGATGATCCGGATCCCCAGCCCCCTGCAGACCAAGCTCCAGTTAGGTGGTGTCATTGTGGGAATTGCAAGCCAATGCCCACAGAAGCCGAGAACAGGTGTTGTGTAAAGAGGGGAGGACAGTGTGTTACAACTAAAGAAAAGTTCAATCGTGTTGTTATGGATGAAGATGTTCTCGACGCAGCCGGAGCCTACAGGAACGATTTATATGCCTACGACCATGTGAGAAATAATCGTATGTTTCGACACACAGCATACAGACAATTCATCCTGATGACATACGGTGTTTTGCGTGCTGGACAAAGGAAAGTTGTCCCTTCATGCGTGGTTTTAGCAATCAGACAACGTTACCCCTCTACAGATGGACAATACACAGGCTTTCGTTCAGCGCCTCTTATTTAATTTGTTATGTTCAAACAAAGAGTAGCCAAAAATAGATGTGATCCATCAAATATAATTGAATCCAGTACATGGATATTTTATCATGCACAACAAATGTGATAAAATGGTATTCTAGAAGTTGGTAGTACAGTGAAGACAAGACATTTTATGGAGTGTCAACTTTTTTATTTATTCGTATGTATATAAGAATAGAATCTTCATTTGTATATATGTATTAATCTTCATATGTATATAAGAATAGATTATTCAAAGGACTTGCATATTCTTACAAAGTTAATGATTTTTTCTGTGTACGTATATATATTTATTCACATCTCCTATGTGTAATAAAACCACAACATCTAAATATATCAATAAATAAAGCTAGCATACACTGTCCTGAGCTAGATTTACAGGTCTATTTATAAAACAACTTTATCATAAATGATCGCTAAATGTGCACATAAAACATGATCATATTATGTCATGGATTTTGTCTGGGACAGATTGTTGTGTATAAAAAGTAAGACAAAGGTAGATTTCATCATGTTCAGTCTATGTAATACAACAGCACATGTACATACACAAGCTTATTCATATTTAATATGTAATTAAACCCAGACCATGTATATTCATTCTCAGGTGAGCTCAGCATTGAACAGGTTATGTTATGGAAGCACAATTTTATAATAGGACATTTTGTTCACAGCTACGAGTTACCATGTGGTAATGTTAAATATATCATTTTCTTTTGATGTACATGTATATGTTTTGTATATGACCTATATCATATATAATAAAACTAGTGTAACAAAATTTATACAATGAGATAATCAACATTATTTCAAGAAAATAACTACTGACAGCCAGATATATCTTGAATGTGTCAATACAATGTGATATTATTACAACACTTCAATATGTCAACTACATTGACGACCATATACATGAACAAACTTTTAATCATATACAATGAAACCACAGTATAAAAATATTTTTATACAATGAGATAATGTTTCATGAAAATAACTACGGACAGCCAGATATATCTTGAATGTGGATGTGTACATAAAATGTGATATTATTACAACACTTCAATATGTCAACTACATTGACGACCATGTACATGAAAAAACTTTTAAACAAATTTAATAAAGTTTGAGAGACAGCAAATTATTTGTTTCATTATTTCAATTGATCTGATCATGTTTCTAGAACCTTGATTTTTGTTTTGCTACAAGTTCTGATTTTGGGGGACACGGAATCTTTGCTATTGACCTTGAGATTCTTCTGGGGTCATCCTCTCTTGGTTGTGCTTTCCTGTTTGTTGGGAGAGGGTCCTTGACCTTCTCCTCAAAGATCATGCACTGTAGGTCATATTTGTAGGAGTACCCCTTGCAAATTACAACAATAATTGAATCAGTTAGTATACATATATGGACTATAAGGAAAAGGACATGAAAGACATTCAGTTTCATCAATATTATCAAAGTTGGAGATGATAAGCTCTAAAATGCTAAACAATATATGCCAGCATTAAAATTGAATTCTTACAATAATACTTGAATTATATTTATTTATTCGTTTCAATTAGTATTACTTATGGCTGAAATAAAATTATGATATATATGAACTTCAAATGTGTATTTCCTTACTATGCAGTAATAATTTTGGTTGAACCTATCTTTTCAATGCCCATCAAATTTTGACAACTACTGTACAGTACAGTTCCCTTCATTTTTTTCAAAAACAGTCACTCCTTTATGAAATCATGGAATTGACATGTTGATAAAAGCAATTTCATCCAGAGAAATAACCATGTTTATATTAGCCTATCATGTGAACAACAGTAAAAACAGTTGTACTTACTTGCAGTCACATGTCAACTCATGGTTGTCAAGCAAATGCTTTGCCAGTTCAAAGTCCGTAAATTTCAGTGCCGATTTCAGGTCTTTCCATTTTTGAGCAAGGTCTCCCAAATAAATCCGCTTGGCATTTCTCTCTTGTTGTCGTCTCGCAGGCGAATTTCCATCGTACTTTCGCGGTCGCCCTCGACTTCGCACAACTTCACTCATAGTAAAACTCTTCTTTTTTAAGAAAGATATCTAAGTTACTTCACATAAAGTTTTTAATGTACGGAAAACTGCAGCACTGTGAGTAATTTGGAGTGCGATAGTCTGGACGAATCTTTGTTTATATTGGGAAGCCGGAGCGAAGCCACTTTTCTCCTCAGTGTCATATTGATTGAGCTTAGCCATTTGAGATGTCATAATTAGTTATGCAAACATTATTTACATTATTAATCCCCAACAATCAAAACATCCAAGTAACTACAAGGTTACTACAACGCAGATCAATCATGCAGCGGACAACAATCTAATGGCCGCCATGATCGCAATAGAGTTAAGCCCCTTGGTAGTGCTGGTCAGTGGCTTCGATTGTTTTCGCTATTTTTTTCAGTTTGAAGGACGGATTACAACTAATTACCAAACATGAAAAAGTTGTAAACACAGAAAATAGAAAACAAATCGAATATATAAAAAAGTTACGTGTCGCGTGCAAAAGGGAATTCCCTCCCGAATATTTGTGGAACAGAAAATACCCGGTCGAACTGGCCGTTTAACAGAAGGCAAATATCACTTGAATTATGATCATTGTAAATACTTAAAATCTAACGTGTAATGAAATGCACATGTATATGGGCCTATGGCCTACAAACATGAATAAACACATTTGACTTGACTTGACTTCACCATAACATATTAAACAAAAAATAAACAAAGCCTAGAAATTATAAAAGGATAGTATTTTTTGTAGAAAGCTATATAATTTCATGCATAAAAATCTAATTCATATTAATTAGACAATATGTAAAAATATATCTTAGTTAAAAGACAAACAAACACTTGAACATTAACCGACTCAAAATATGAAACAATATGAACAAATTTCCTTTATCCTTACGTGGGAGGACGCTGCAGGCTCGGAAGTAAGTTATCTACTGTTGCAATCACGATATGGCCTAGTACTGAGTATTCAGGAAACTACACTCTTGCATAATCTCATGCTTTAAAATATGTGAGGGCATTTGCTGCCTTATATCGAGAATTATTCCACATGCAGTAATTGAGGTTTTAGGAGCAGGTATTTTCATTTCGCGACCCATAACAGCGTAAATTCCATAGCAAAGTCACACTTCTTTTGGTCATGAAGTGATAGCCCAGGCTGCAACACGTAAATTTCGGGATTTTATCTAGTCACACTATACTCTTTTCAAAGTTGGACTGTACTAGAGCTCTGAGGAACTGGAATCTCGTGACCACAGGTTTTAAAATAGCTATTTTTTGTCGTTTGATCATACTGTATAAGCATATATATATAACTTAAGCCAAACACAGTTCACTGCAGGCTTCTAGTGATCGTGAATTTGTACAGAGAGAAATCCAGTGATCGTGATAAAAAATGCGGGAGACATTGCTGTAAGTGTGTAAACAATGGAGCTTTAAAGTAACATATTGGTTATATACAAAATGTGAATTGAATTTATAATTGCTTGTAGTCATGTGGTTTATTTTACAGTGTCGTCACGTGGACATGATATTTTATAACATTAAAATATTATAATAACAATAATGAACAAAATGTGACATAAACATGAATTTAAGACTACAAAAACAACATACTGTGAATTTGGAAGTTATATGAATACTCTGTGAAATAAAAACTATGAAAGAACTAACTGTACATGTCTCGCAGTGATCGTGAGCAGTTCAGATCAGTGATCGTGATTTTGACAAACATGCAGTGATCGTGATCTTCTGTACATTAACAGTAAATATTTCAAACAGAAGATCAGAATTGTTAAATTAAATTCACAAAGCGAAATTATATTTCATTTCAGGTAGTACATCATGGATGATACCGTCAAGTGTGGGTATTGTCCGGTATTGGGCACATTCAAGGAAACTATAGAACATTGTATATAATGCAATAGAGAAGTCAAATATGTTTACAGTGACAATATGAAGGTAGAACGTCGCAATTATGATCGAAAACCGGACAGTGGCGCGCGTCAAATAGTAAAACGTAGTTTTGGAGACTTATCTAGCGTTGATAGCGTTTGTTAGGTTATATAACTAGTACCCATGTATATTGGACGTGATATCTAAACCTCCCTGCATTTATAAGGCTGTTTTAGATGTTCATGGAAAACCAGTAATTGTCATATATACATGAAAAGTTAGGTTGTTTTGATTTATATCACCTCATATGACATATAGGTTCGTATCAAAGGTAAACAATATGTTAGGAAAATCACGGAGTGGCTCTTTAACATTGTGCCACGCAATCTTGAAGAATGTAAGGTGACATTAAGTATTTGCAATAGAACAAAATCTCTGACGAAGGTTCCGTTAGAAACATTCAGCCCAATGAGAAGGAAATTGAAACAAAATGAGGGTGACATAGCACTGAACGTATTCAGTGACGCAGGTGACTTCGAATCAAGACCTGAATATAATGACACAGTCCAGTTACTGAAGTCACTCATGCTATCTGTTATAACAGAGCTGCAGTGTTCAGGCCACACTGAAAACTTTATGACTCTTTTAAAGTTGATAGGGAATGGATCTTTCCCAACGCAGAATATAGTGTTTCTGCTCTTATTAGATGTTGCTAAATGGTATGACTGCACAAATACTTCCTCCGTGAGGTAATTCCCTCAAATCAAACGTTTTTGGCAAATTGGATATAAATTATTTCATGGAAAGTTTTTACGTTTCATGGGTGGATTCAATCATTTTCCCCCTTTGGTAGAAGGGGAAAACCCGGTGAATTGAGCCCTGAAACTAGTCGTATTAACTTCGCAATACCTGATCGAAAATTGCTGACATTGGGATCTGAACACATTGGCAAAGCGTCTTCACCAGGTACCATTACCAGTACTATTGAACTTTTGGCAATACAGAATGATGATGAAACATTCAAAGTTTGTTTTGATGGTAAACTGATAAACAGTTCTAGATCAGATGCTGAAGGTGAAGTCGATCTTTTTGGATTTGAAGAAGCGCCTACAAACTAAGAAAAGAAGGAACGTCTTGCAAAGGAAAATGCTATTGTTGAGGAACATAGAGAAATCGTATTTGAAGTTGATAGACTCGACAGAATACCTGTGGTGAAGAAATTGCAAAATCTTATCAGGGTATTAAGTTTGAGGTTGAAGGATTTGCGAAACAACAAAATGAAGAAAAACATTGGCCTTGAGAGGTGATAACTGGAAAGCTTCAAAGTACTGCTATGCGATGAGCAGTTTAACGTCTTCTTCATGGGAAATCAACAACTGTATTCGGGAAACACTTTGTACAATTGATGCAATTGGAAAATATTGTGCTTCTCTAAACAATACAATATTGAAAGCATGGAAGACAGATGGGACATTTTTCTGTTTTCTTCTTTTGGCGTCTGTCCATGTGGCCTTTGAATAGATCTCTTGACACAAATTGTGCACCACACTGTCTGCATTTGTAAGGGCATAAATTGCCATGATTTTTTTTCTTGTCAACCCTCAGTGCGTCACGTGATTTGTAGGTTTTAGCACACACATCACATAGATGTGTAACGCCTTCATATTTTCTTAGATGTTTCTATAATTTATCCTTATCAATGAAAGTATTTTGACACAAATGGCAACTAAATTTCTCAGACGTGTTATGAATTCTTAAATGTCGTTTCATGTTACTAGGTGTCTTCGTAGAGTAATTACATACTGAACATCTAGGAAGTCCCTTTTCGTCAATTTGTATGGCCTTATCATTTACACTTATCTCTATCTCACTTCGATGCTTATAAAGCTCAGATCCAGGCGATCTACTTCACTCATGATCTTGTACGGGGTTATGTTGATAATTCAGATCACTTCAACGAAAAATCACGATCACTGGAAGCATGTACAGCGCATGTACAGTCGGACGATCACGATCACTTCATCAGATATATGTTACAATTTCTCCAAAATAATTGAATTAAATTACATGAAAATTGTCCAAAATCATCACAAAACAGAAACAATTATGATGTAGGTTTCTGATTCCATCTTAGTAGTAATAAATGGGAACATTCCTGATGTTTGTCTGTTTTGTGAAATGTGATTGATCTCAACTTCACGATAACTTTTTGAATATTACACCTACTTGCATCAAAAACGATATTGAGATGCGTTAATGCCCATTTGTCCCTATACTAAACTTACTTACAAGTATTGGTTTGTATGGGACAATTAAAAAAGATATTTTTATCAGCCGATACACTTACGTCCGTGTGCCGCGATCACGATCACTGGATTTCTCGCTGTACAAATTCACGATCACTGGAAGCCTGTAGTACAGGGTTCCATGGGGTGAGTTGTTAATAATATTTTGACGTACACAAAAACGCAAGTCTAGTTTAGAATTCTGAAACTGCAATTTCTCTGCATGCGGCTCCATTTTATGTTTCAAAGATTAATCGGTTTTGAATTAATTTCAAGACTGAATATTTGTTTGTTAGAACTTATTTAGTTGATATACAGCATGTTTTGGGAATCAATTGATATGTCAAATGTTAAAATGGTGTCGTTTTCAGTGGTGGAGAAGTATTCACTTTTGCTAAAAGCCCAATTTAAAAATCAAAATTTAAAGCTTTCCGCTTCTACATAGCGACAATGATATGGTTTTTTAATTATTTTTTTTTTTATCGCAAACCGGACAAGGTGCATGGACTCATCAAACGTAAATGTGGAAATTTATGTATGGTATGTTTTATTACTCGTATAAATGCTAGAAAGGTTATCTCATCACCTGTTGTTTTAAAGATATTGTGTAGAATCATACAGATATTCACGATACGATACATATGTTTGCGGAACTATTCAATTTATATTTTAAGATGTTTTTTCCAGTAGTTTTATTCTTGTGGGAATATGCCACTTGAATAAATATTTCAACGTTTGAAGTGTTGAATGAATCCGTCATAATTTACATAAAAAAAGATTTGAAAAGTAATGATTGCCTACTATAAGTTTTATTAATGTTCAAAGCGCGAGAAGAAGATACTTACATAGCAAATGTTTATCTGCAAGTATATTAGTAATTCAGTTATCATTTGATTATGGTGAGGGTAGGTTTTTTCCACATGAAACAGAGTAGCTCTCTCCCTTATTATTCAAAGCAATAAAGCTTCAATTTAGTTAAATTTATGTATTCTACATTTTATAGTCCTAATGAGCGCAGCGTATCCCAAAGCAGGAACCAAACAATTGGCCCTAGCTGAAACAGCCAATCAAAAGAAGCGTTACATCGACATTAAGCCCACTACGTGTCCGGAAGACATTTTCCTTCCACGCTGGCCGACTGTCGTCGGTAAAATCAGATTGTCAAATATCGGTAAAAAGAACAGTATATACTGCATTTTGAGTTTGGTAAAATGCTTACCAAATTTGAAACAAAATCGGCAAGGGTGAAAGGTAGGATTTATCAACACTTTGTAACATGTTTCAGCAAAACTGCCTCTTCAGAATTTACAGTCTAACATAAATAAACCGACAACCATATTAACAATAACATAAAATTTTGTAAATGTCGATAAAAATTTAAAAAAACCGTTTTTGCTATATGTAGATTTCATCTATTTATCCTTTCTTATGGTGTGATTATTAAACTTTAATTTATTTTGACTATGTTCCGACTCTAAATTTGAGAGGTTCAACATTTAGCTCTAAGCGAAAGGGAAATGATGTAAGAAAATATGTACATAAAAGATATAGTAAAATATATCGTTAAATGCATGGTGAACCAACTCTGTCCAGTCTTCCTGTGTTCTAGTCAATGATCAAAAGAAAATTAAATAGGTATCTTATTATCAGTCATGCAATCGTATGTGATAACAACACATAATTTTGCATACAGTTGTCCATTTGACCATCAAACCTCTATCCAAAACAAACTGACACAAAAACAGAGAGGCTTTAAAAGCTGACAGCTAGACCTGGAGCTGAAGCAGCCAGTCGTTTGATCCAAGAGCTGAAAAGAGAATAGGAAACAAACATGATAAAGTGCTTCTGGTAAATTGTGCAGGTTAACAAACCTTAGTTGCCTATACTTGTCAAAATTAAAGTAGAATTGTTATTAGTTTATGCCATATCTATAATATTGCATATCTCTTATTTACCTTACAGGACTCTCTTTTCACCCAAAGCGACCATGGATTTTGGCAAGTCTTCACAATGGCGTAATTCAACTGTGGGATTATCGAATGTGCACTCTCATTGACAAGTTTGATGAGCATGATGGTGAGTTAAGCAAACTTATAAGTGTGAAGTATATCTCTTTGTGTATTGTTAGAGAAGTTATTGAAGGGTGATTCAGAGTGAATAAATCTAATCTTTATTGTTAAACCTCAGGTCCAGTTCGAGGTATTTGTTTCCATCAGCAACAGCCACTGTTTGTGTCAGGAGGAGATGACTACAAGATCAAGGTAACTAACTCATTTTATTAAGATGTTCCCAAGAAGCCATGCAGGGTTAGAGATAATTAGTTGATTGGTAGCAAATGAATTTTTTTTTAAATTGCTTGTGAGTATAATACTGTAATATCTAATGGTTACCGACCTAAACCTCAGTTCGGGTTAGATGAACACTAGTTATACACTACATCAATCTACAATAATTCATGTCTCTTTAAAAAGAAAATATGGTCATGAAATTCTTGTCTCAAATGTGTTGAGGCTGTTAATGATGTGGTTCCGGTTTCCTGACCGACCCTATTTTTCAATCCTGACCCTAACAATTTTTCTAACTGTTTATATTTTGAAATCCCAGATCACAATTTTCCAAACATATTATTTGTACCAACAAAATTTAAATTGGAATTAAGATTCAGTTCTTGATGATTTGTACTTACAGATGAGCATTCATTAAATCTTCAAATGGTTACACCATAATATAACAAATTGAATGCATGACACTTTGAAAGGTAGATATGATGACAATTCTCAATTAAGTTGATATATTTTCAGGTGTGGAATTACAAACAGAGAAGATGTCTGTTTACTCTTCTGGGCCATCTTGACTACATCAGAACAACAGTTTTCCATCATGTAAGAGTTCAACATCTAATAAGGGTTTACCGTTATTCCACCCGCAATGCGACAGTTTCAGAGCTGAACTTGAAATTGAAAGGTGTAACCTTATGTGACTTGAAAGGATACTGTCATTTTCACATTAACTCACAGTCTTAGTAAAAGCATTTAAATAATTTGTGGCATATCACTTTAGATGTTGTTTTTTGTGAGCAGCAATAGGCATTTTGTACATACAAGATGATTCCTTTTGAACAAATGTATTTCACATTTAGAAAATTTCCCTGTTTGAATGGTCCCTTTTATCTTCAAATTTCATGTTAAATGTATTGCAGGAATATCCCTGGATCCTGAGTTCATCTGATGATCAGACCATTCGCATCTGGAACTGGCAGTCCAGGAATTGTGTCTCGTGAGTCTCTTAAAAAAATTTGTTAAGTAGTATTTTCAAGATAAGTGATCCATTTACTTGTTATATCTACTGGAATGTCAGTTGGGTTTCCCAATCATTCAATGAGTGGATTGTTAATCATTGATTGACATTCATGATATCTTTTGTAAAAATTAACACTCTCAATTATCCTGCTCTTGTTGCTGCTTGACTTACGTTTTATGTGTTTGGCTTTTCAAGATTAAAACTCAGAAAGTCTGAAGTGGAATTTTGAAGTAGAATATGTGAAGAAGGCAATATCTTTTTATGTCAGATAATTTATTATAAATAAGACAAGTCAAAATTTGCTCATTTTTTCATCAGGTTGTTAAGCAAGTATATTCTCAGGAAAGAAATGAAGAAGTCAACTTCCAGAAAATATGAAACGGCTACCGATGAAAGGGCATTTAAAATAACCTTTTCATGAAATTGCACATGATTTAACAACCTGAGTTTCCTTTCCACAGAGTGCTGACAGGCCACAGTCACTATGTGATGTGTGCAATGTTCCACCCCTCAGAAGACATGGTTGTGTCCGCGTCTCTCGACCAGACTGTCAGAGTGTGGGATATCTCAGGTCAGTGAGATTAATGAGACTGTATGTTGAAATGTGACATTCACGGTGTTGAGAACATAGACAAAGTAGATGATGGAAGTGTTCTTCAAAGAATTATCAATGAATAATAAAATGGGCTATTGATTTAGACAGTATGAAATCACTTCATTAGACAAGAAGAATAGAAATTGGGAAAATATTTTTTAAAATTTGTGATTTGTTCTAACAATAATCTGCTTAAACTATTTCCCTTGAATATTAGTCCTTAGACCTTGCTACTATTACTTGTCTTGTGCAATTAAAGGCCTAGTTAATCGTTTACTTTTGAAGTTTTAATAAAAAGTATTTTTATCTCAAAGTTATAATAATGGGTTATGTTAGTTTATTTCTCAAGTCCACATGGTATCTAAAGGAGTTCTTGAAGGACTGCTTGTTGAATATATCAAGACTAGGATATTTCCTGGTGTAATTCCATTAAATTGACCACTCAGAAGAGTTGGTAACATCAATGCAGCAGGTTAAGTTTCAAACAACCTTATTCTAGGCCTGCGTAAGAAGAATGTGTCGCCAGGACCTGGCGGTATTGAAGACAGACTGCGCAACTCGGCTCAGACGGATCTGTTTGGCTCGTCTGATGCAATCGTGAAGCACGTTCTGGAGGGACACGACCGAGGAGTCAACTGGGCAGCCTTCCACCCAACTCTCCCTCTCATCGTGTCAGGTGCTGACGACAGGCAGATCAAACTATGGAGGATGAATGGTATGCATCTTTGCCAGACTGTGCTGTAATTGACCTAAAATGACTACACATATTGAAAGAGTTTAAATCTGTTGGGTGTGCCTATTAGGAAGTAGTTAATTAAGTTCTGTCATTCATGTTATATGGGCATGTGGATTTCAGGAGTCACGGTTCTAGGTGTAAAAGCAAATTTTAAGGGACGTAACACAGTTTTCACAATAATAATGAATGTTACGGATAATTGTTTTATTTATTCTTAATCAACTCCTCCGACATGGTCTGTTAAGATTTAATCAATTATTCTCTGTTCTTTAATTTTGATAATAATCGCTTTATGAACTCTTTACTTGTTAATTCTAGGGAAATACATATCAAACAAGTAGTCAATCCAAGATTATTCTTTTTTTTAATGGTGAACATGTAAAAAGGCAGCAGAAAAAAATTACCATGAAGCTTACAGCATTGGTTTTGAAACTGTTTCAGATTCAAAGGCATGGGAAGTGGACACATGTAGAGGTCACTACAACAATGTATCTTGTGTGCTGTTCCATCCCAGACAGGAACTCATTCTCAGTAACTCAGAGGACAAGAGTATCAGAGTCTGGGACATGAGCAAAAGGTGAGCTTTTTTCATCAAATGAATACATTTAAATGAATCACCAGCATTGATTGACCTAACAACTAAATATGTTACATGTATAGAAGAATGTTTTTGAATATTGAAGACTATTTCAAAGCCTAATATTAGAAAGTGGCCAATCCAGGTTGTCCTGGTTGTCAAAGAGTTTTTATTTTGGCTACTTGGTTACTCAGAATGGTTGATCATTCTTTAAATCAGCTTTACTTAATAGCAACCTTGGCTTTGCTTCCAAAAAAGATATTTGATTTTTGCTAATCAAGAAAGCATCATCCAAATAATGTTTCATATTTTCACGTCTATGGTAATTTGGGTGTTTATCTAATGTAAAGATTTAACCTTCTAGAAAATAGTCTAGCAATTTTGACAGTGAACCTTGAAATATGATGATGGCCATTTTTCTAAATTATTGTTATTGTTCTGTTTTAGAACTGGTGTGCAGACTTTCCGACGAGAACATGACCGCTTTTGGATCATGTCTGCTCATCCAACTCTCAACCTATTTGCTGCAGGTTTGTAGTCAACATCTTTTTGAGGTCAAAATCCTCAAAACATGAAACACAAAGCTCAGATTAAATGTCATATTTATTCCTCCTTTGGAGGATATAACTTCCACACATTATTTTAATGCCTGCATTATATTTGTTGTTTTGCTTTAATGATGTTTGCTATGTCAATTTGTTGACAAGTTATGAAACATAACTTTTGTTTTGACATTTCCCCAGCATGTTAGTCAATAGTAGTCAACCTAATCTATACTTAGTATATCAATGAGTGCTAATTCCTTAAAGTATTAGCATATGAACCTGGTCAATAGATTATTGAGTATGGGAGTTCAAAGGTTATTAAATGGTAATATGTGGACACTTAGTAACATTCTCTTATGGGCCTCTGCCTGTACCCCCGAGTTGACAAACCTTTGTAACAAATTCAACTTCAAGATAAGATTTATTTCCATTCCTGAATGTCAGGTCATGACAGCGGTATGATCATATACAAGTTGGAGCGGGAACGTCCAGCGTACGCAGTCCACCAGAACATTTTGTACTACGTCAAGGAGCGTTACCTCCGCAAACTGGACTTCACCACCTCCAAGGATGTTCCTGTCATGCAGCTCAGAGGGTACGCATGTTTGAAATAAGAGCTTATATTGAAAATTAATATTCTTCTTGTCAAATCATTTACTTGATCATGTAATTATCATCAGAATGTATTATTTTAGTAGACTTTGACGCTTTGTTGCTGAACCATTTCTAATGGCCAATAGCAAGGATTTTTAAGTTGTGAGAAAGATAAACTTTTTCAGCTGTTTGGCACCTGGTTAGAGGTAGCTATCCCTTAATTCTGAAGTGTTTGCAGTAACGTCACAGCATTCAACCTGTTGTGGTAAAATACACTATATTGTTGTTGCATCCAAGGTTGCTTATAGCAACAGAGTTTATTAAAAATGAACCTCAAAATTATGCAGATTGTAGGCAAATTAATTGAGTGGTGTATATTCATGTATATATACACTGATGAATGATTTAGAAATCGATTTCTATAATTCACATATTATTTGTCTGGAAGGGAAGTACAACACTGAGTTCAAGAATAATGATATTCAATTTTTTTTTTAGATTTTTACTTTATCAGGTGTAAAATTTCTGGATAGATGCAGAGTATTTGTAACATTGGAAGATTTTCATTATGATAAATGTTGTTTTTTTGTTTACAGAGGTTCCCGCACTCCTGTGTACAGTATGTCGTACAACCCTGCGGAAAACGGAGTCCTCCTCTGCACTGTAAGTAGACAGACAGATAATTTACTTGAACATTACAGATACAAGTACAGTACAAATTAGATAAAGAAATCTAAAAAAAGTTTGTGCCAATCTTTACATATTTATACAATTGATCAATGGAAGTTGCTGTAAGTGTACACTCCTACGTACTAACTTCAGTATCTCTAACCTGGAGGACTTGCATTCTTATTGAATTATGAATCATGAGCATCAACCCTCTCAAGAGTGGTTTTGCACGAATTGCCTACCTGGGGAAAATGTGATCTTGCACCCCTTACAGATGATTCATTTTGTAATATGGATATTGTAAATTTTTTTTTTTTTTACAGAGAACCAGCAATCTTGAAAATAGCACCTATGACCTTTATGCCATCCCCAAGGATTCTGACAGTCAAAATCCTGATTGTAAGTACAACCTTGGTTTACCTTTTCTTTTTCTCTTATTTTGCAGAATTATTCGAAATTTTCCAACAAAATTGAATTGTTTCTTAGCTTTTAAGATATGTTGATAATGCAATAACTTAAGTGCCTATAGCTCCCGTATGCTCAATTTTGAAAACACTGCCTTTTTATCTTCAATTTTTGAAAAAACTTCCAATACTTATTTTGTTGATATGAACTTAACTGTTGATATTGCAGCCCCAGAAGGGAAGAGGTCTTCTGGTCTGACAGCAGTGTGGGTTGCGAGGAACAGATTTGCTGTGTTGGACAGAACACACTCAGTAAGAACTGAATAGTAGTATTAATATAGTTTCTTTGAATTACAATCATGGTATTGCTTAAATGGTCTCCGTTTGATCATGACAAAATTTATTTTATGATGTATTTATAATCCTGCATGGTAATGTCTAGTTTTATTTTGCCTATAATGAAAAAAAGCGTGTCTCCTTTGTGACTTTGTTAAAAGCTGGACACATATATCAGCCAATGAGATCCCCAATTGCTTGTTTGATGAGACAATTGCATCAATATGTTCTCTATCTAGATCATCATCAAGAACCTGAAGAACGAGATCACAAAGAAGGTGCAGGCCCCTAACTGCGAGGACATCTTCTATGCTGGGACGGGCTGTCTCCTCCTGAAGGACAATGATTCTGTCACACTGTTCGATGTCCAGCAGAAGAGGTGACTGAGTAATATCTGATCTAGAGTTGTGAAGATGTATCTAAGTATTAAGAAATATGATACTTAATCTGAACATGATGTATCTAAGTATTAAGAAATATGATACTTAATCTGAACATGATGTATCTAAGTATTAAGAAATATGACACTTAATCTGAACATGATCGCACTGTGACACACAAACTGTATTTGATATGCATCATTGAAGAAAAATAAATTCTCATATAATTAAGGGGTTTTGTCAAAAGTGTTTAAAAATTTCTAACTAGAATTAGGTTACCATATTCTACGATCTCATTGATCCCAATTGTATCATCTCAGTTTAGTTTGTTGCATTAGAGTCAAGGCATGGGACACGTTGTTTTATTGTATTTGTCTCTAAAAGTAATTTCCATTGATTAACAAGTTTATCAAGTGCAGCCTGAATAAATTTCTTGAATATTTATGTGAAGCATTTACAACTTTTTAAAAAAAAATTATGAATCCATTTAAGTGATGTCCTTTTCTTCTGCTCTCAATGTTGACATATTATTTTTTCAGAACGCTTGCTACACAGAAGATATCTAAAGTCAAGTATGTTGTGTGGGCAAACGACATGTCAACTGTGGCCCTCTTCAGCAAACATGGTTAGTATTCATCATCCATACTATCCAACTAGAATAATGTTTGAGCAAAGCTTTTAGAAAATAAGACTGAATCGTTCCAACATTGGATTCCTTATCCAACTGAGTGTTATTTGTCTGATTTGTGATTTGTCTATTTTAGGTGTTCTAATGTTTTCAGTTATGATGCTAATGAAATCATTAGTCAGATATTTCTCTGAATGGTCCAGTTTATTTCTAGAAATATCAGTGCAGGTTAAATGTATTTCATAGATTTACTTATATTTGGATCTCTTGTCGAAATTTCTTCATTTTATAGGAAGTCTTTAGATACAAAGACATCATTTCCTTTCTTCAGGTAGGGGATCCCGTGTCTTTATGCACATCAAGCTAGAGTTGAAGGCTTGAGAACCTGGAGTTTGTTATATAGGATCATTCTTTCTATGTTGTGTGTTTGTAGTGATTTCAATCTGCAACCGGAAGTTGGAGAACTTGTGTACAATCCATGAAAACATCCGTGTGAAGAGTGGAGCCTGGGACGAGAGCGGTGTGTTTGTTTATACAACCAGTAACCACATCAAGTACGCTCTCACAAATGGGTAAGTCTCTACCTCTGTTTTTTAGTTTCAATGAACTGTTGCCAACATTTTTTAATTAGATAAATGAAGCCAAATTCAAAATTCCTTCTCCATGAATATTTTTGAAGGTAGTAGCAATCTTTGAACTGTTTCTTTGTTTTTGTGAATTTGCTAAAAAAAACTAAGCAGTAGTTATGTTGTATTTGAGTTTAAGCAATCATTTGGATGTTCAAGATAAGCCTAAGTGGATCATTCCTTACATAGAAACATAGATTACACTTATGTGCTAGTTATTTCAATGCTTGTGATAAGTTTTTCATTGTCATGTCTGATAATTGTTGCTTTATTTCAGTGATCACGGCATCATCCGTACCCTTGACCTGCCAATCTACATCACCCGTATCAAGGGCAACAACGTGTATTGTCTGGATCGAGAGTGCAGGCCTCGTGTGCTACAGATCGACCCCACAGAGTTCAAGTTCAAGCTTGCCCTGGTGAACAGGAAGTATGAAGAGGTGGGTACAAAAACATGTTGTGAGAGAAGGTATTTATTTATTTGTGGTTGCAGTAAGTAATAGATCTAAAATTATGACAGATTTTGAAGGGTCGTTTGCATTTTCATGAGTATCACATAATCATAGACTGTTGTTTGTGATAAATATATTGTCTTATCTAACTTAGTGACTGCAAGATTTTGTGACACATGTGCAGGATATAATTTGTATGCACCGGGTTGTTTCCATCTGTGGAAGTAGAATATGTGGTTATTGACAACTTGATCATTATTTAAATGACGACTTTTATGAGTTTGCCCTTTAGAATTTGTTTGTTGTAAATATTTATCTGTCCATGCAAGGTTGACCATTTATGTGTAGGTTCTTCACATGGTGAGGAATGCCAAGCTGGTCGGCCAGTCCATCATCTCCTACCTCCAGAAGAAGGGGTACCCAGAGGTGGCTCTACACTTCGTCAAGGATGAGAAGACCAGGTTTGGTCTTGCCCTCGAGTGTGGCAACATTGAGGTATCTAACACCTACCTTTGCCAAGACTTTCCTAAAAACAATTGTCATTTTAGTAAAAAAAATGCCTTGCCCCATACTCAATATTTAATGATAATTAATCAAGAAAAATCATAATTTTGAATCTATGAAGAAGTATAATTAATCTATAAACATATTTGGAAAGTAGATTGTGATTTTGAAAAGCTTGAGGTTTAGCGCTTTTCTTCTTTGCATTCTTGTATCCATTCCTAAAAACATTACTCAACTCAGAAGCAATGAATATTCAATTTGTTAGAGATCCATTTTCGAGAGTTTAGCAAATTATTAACATCTACACTTCTTTTTCTCCCATGATACTTTTTATCACTGTTTTCCAATAATTCTGTTGTCATACAAACTTCCTATGCAAATTTAAATTCTAAGCAATGTTTATTTCAATCAGATTGCCCTGGAAGCGGCTAGAGCGCTGGATGACCCGAACTGCTGGGAGAAACTTGGTGAGGCTGCTCTTCTGCAGGGAAACCACCAGATTGTGGAGATGGCCTATCAGAGGACTAAGAACTTTGACAAGCTCTCCTTCCTCTACCTCATCACTGGCAACCTCGAGAAACTCCGCAAGATGATGAAAATTGGTAAACAAACAAAACACTTATCTGGTAGTGTCACTTAGAACTAAACCGCCTTGGTGATACTAATTATGAGAAGTTTGATTGTAAAGCAAGCACACTGTGGAAGACGTGGTCGTTTTGTTTGGCTGCCTCAATTTGGAATACCTTAAATATTCTTTATCAAATCCATAACCTCTATCAATCCAATCCAACATAACAAAATTTAGCATTTCATTGTGTCATAGTAAAGTAACGTTTCCTCTTTTAGATTCTCAATTGCCTCCAATATACAGCTATATTCGTATTTTGTTAAACGTTAGCAAGAAATGTAAATCCATTCTTGTTCTGCAGCTGAGATCCGCAAGGACACAAGTGGACATTTCCAGACTGCCCTACTGCTTGGAGATGTCCAGGAGAGAGTGCGCATCCTGAAGGGTGTTGGTCAGAGTGAGTATCATGCTACATGTACTAGCTATTTGGTGTCTTGCGCCCTATTTAGCTCATCAGGTCTGAAAGACCTGATGGGCTTATGGCATGGCAAGGCGTCCGGCGTCCGTCCATCCGTCCATCCGTCCGCCCATCCGTAAACTTTTCACTTTTTCGACTTCTTCTCCAGAACCAATGACTCTAGAGAGCTGAAATTTTATGTGCATACTCCTTGGCAAATGGGGATTCTAAAGTGTATATTTCGTGACCCCATGACCCAAAATGGGGTCACAATGGTCAAAACATTAAAAATCTATTTTAATCTTCTTCTCCAGTTCCAAAAGGTCCAGAGAGCTGAAAAGTTGTGTGTAGGCTCCTTGGGCACTGGAGATTCTAAATTGTAGATTTTGTGACCCCATGACCCCAAATGAGGTCACAGGGGCCAAAACATGAAAAACCTATTTTCAGCTTCTTCTCCAGTTCCAAAAGGTCCAGAGAGCTGAATAGTTGTGTGTAGACTCCTTGGGCACTGGAGATTCTAAATTGTAGGTTTGGTGACCCCATGACCCCAAATGGGGTCACAGGGGTCAAAACCTGAAAAACCTAATTTCATCTTCTTCTCCAGTTCCAAAAGGTCTGGAGAACTGAAAAGGTGTGTGTAGACTCCTTGGCCAACAGGGATTCTTAATTGTAGGTTTGGTGACCCCATGACCCCAAATGGGGTCACAGGGGTCAAAACCTAAAAAACCTAATTTAATCTTTTTCCCTAGTTCCAAAAGGTCCAGAGAGCTGAATAGTTGTGTGTAGACTCCTTGGGCACTGGAGATTCTAAATTATAGGTTTGGTTACCCCATGACCCCAAATGGGGTCACAGGGGTCAAAACCTAAAAAACCTAATTTAATCTTTTTCCCTAGTTCCGAAAGGTCCAGAGAGCTGAATAGTTGTGTGTAGACTCCTTGGGCACTGGAGATTCTAAATTGTAGGTTTGGTGACCCCATGACCCCAAATGGGGTCACAGGGGTCAAAACCTGAAAAACCTAATTTCATCTTCTTCTCCAGTTCCAAAAGGTCTAGAGAGCTGAAAAGGTGTGTGTAGACTCCTTGGCCAACGGGGATTCTAAATTGTAGGTTTGGTGACCCCATGACCCCAAATGGGGTCACAGGGGTTAAAATCTAAAAAACCTAATTTAATCTTTTTCCCTAGTTCCAAAAGGACTAGAGAGCTGAAAAATTGTGTGAAGACTCCTTGGACACTGGGGATTCTAAATTGTAGGTTTGGTGACCACTTGACCCCAAATGGGGTCACAGGGGTCAAAACCTTAAAATCCTACTTTCATCTTCTTCTCCAGTTCCAAAAGGTCTTGATAGCTTAATAGTTGTGTGTAGACTCCTTGGACAATGGGGAGTCTGAATTGAAGGTTTGGTGACCCCTTGACCCCAAATGGGCAATGGGCCTTTTTTATTTGATTGTGAATAACTCGGACGTTGGGACAGGCTATCTTTCCTACACTGCCCATGACCCCATGGTCTAAACCACAACACCTATTTCTATCAAAAGTCTGATGAGCTACAGAGCCCATGGCTCTATTTTTAAGGTAAATGGAACATCTTCTCAAAGAACTAAAATTAGGAATGTGAAATTTCTCATCAACAATAACCTTCATATGATATTAGTGCACATTTGAATCTGATTTTTTATGGAAGGGCATAAATGATTCATACCTGATTTATGAATCTCCTCATTTTGACAACAGAGTGATATTGCTATATTCATGTAATGAAACTATTGGTAATTCCTAAAATACATGTATTGAATATGAGTCGGTGACAGTTTCAATACAATGTTCAATTTACCTCTAGAATGATAGGACATGTTTATTTATGACACTAAACTTTATGAGGCCATTTACAGTGCTTATCTCTGTTTTTCTCTCATCTTGTCAGAATCGCTGGCCTACCTGACTGCAGCCACACACGGCATGGCAGAGGAAGCAGAACAGATCCAGGAGAGCTTTGGGGAGAATGATCGCGTCCCTGACCTGTACCCTAATGCAAAACTCTTGCAGCCCCCACCTCCCATCATGCAACAGGAGAGCAATTGGCCTCTTCTTACCGTGTCCAAAGGATTCTTCGAGGGTGCCATGGCGGCTAGAGGTATTTGTTACTAACTTTTAGTCTAGCAATTGGTTATTTTTTAATGATAAGTTATTAATTGTATTGAAATAATGATATTTTATTGTACAGGTTCCATCTATTACAGGCATGTATTGTTGTGAATAATAGATATCTTATTCATGTATGAATCATGCACTTAAAGATAAGTCGACACAATGTTAATGCTAGTGATGTATATGATGTATGAGGATGTGTCCTTGTTACAGGTAAACCATCAGGCCTGGCAGCTGCTGCAGCTGACATTGAAGATGGTGCAGGCGAGGGATGGGGAGATGATGCAGAACTCATCCTGGATGATGGTGTGTACTCGTTCTTCATCTGCTAAAAGCATGATTTATTCTCTCCCCACAAAGATTGATTAAATTACTTCTGCTCAAGTAACCTCTACTTCAAGTAGAGCACTTTCTTTCTTATACAATGCACACTTATTTCTTACAAGATTGTAGTGAATTGGATGACATTTTACAGGAGAGATAAAGAATATTTGTACTGCAAAGTTTTACTGCTAGGTGATTATGAACAAATTGCAAAATATGGCCCAAATTTAACAGAGGTTACATGACAAGTTATGAGTCTGGTATTCTTTGTGGACAGGATTAGTATTACTGTTGCTCTTGTAGAAATAATTCACCAATACTTTTTCAGGGGGGTGTGGGGGGGGGGGGGGGGGGGGGGGGTGATTTTTTACAAACAGTTTGAAGTGGTAAACGTCCAATTCCTTCTCTATCCGAAGAGTTTATATCATAAATCATAAATTTTAAAGGGATTTAAACACCATTTACTTGTAAAGTTAAAAGATTATTATGTTTTGGAGAGATTTATACAAATACATGATCAATAAGTGAATGATTGTATGATCGTCATCTGTTTATCTGTATACCAGAGGGTGGACTTGGCGGCGGAGGGTTCGATGATGAAGACCTGGTTGGTGGTGACGGTGATGGAGGCGGTGGCTGGGACGTTGGAGATGATGACCTTGAACTTCCTCCAGATCTGGTAGGAAAAGTTTTGATAATTTGTAGAAATCTTTTATATAGCTCATTTTGCGAAATGTGCAGATGTGTTCTATTGATAATAGTAACCTTTTATGTGACTGTTATTATATGTGAACTGTTGTACCTGTAGGACGTGGGACCAACCCCAGCAGGAGGTGATGAGGGATACTTTGTACCGCCGACCAAGGGAACCAGTCAGACTCAGGTTAGTTCCTTGTGGTTACTTTACTCCGATTTTCATAGCTCCCTAGAATTTTTGAAATATGACCTTCTAATTACCAAACTTCTTCTGTTATATTTTTTACAATTGATTAGTCTTTATAACATGTTAAAAGAGACTCTCTGATTAAATGAATACTTAAATGGCTATGACATTGGTGATTATTCCATACTGCTAAAACATGGTGTACATCTCAACCAAAGTAAAGAAAGAAAATCTTTGGCGAAAAAGGACCCTTGTCTTTACTTTCTTGTAAAGCTCAAATTGAAGGTCATATGTATATGATTTAAAATTTGGCAAAAATATGGGAAGAATGGTTTTGATTGATTCTCAGTAAGAAGTTTCTCATCAGCACGAAGCATTTGTTGTATAAGGATTTGATGTTACAAAAAAATCGTATGAATGAATGATGTTTCAGGTCTGGTGCAACAACTCTCAACTACCTGTCGATCATTTACTTGCTGGATCTTTTGAAACAGCCATGAGGGTGAGTTCATCAACTATTTTATCCTGCTTTGTCAAAATATCAACCCTCTCATTATCAATAAAATTGTAAATCATCAATTTCAATGAATGTAAGCCATTGTCAAATCAGTGGCACACAATTTAACAATATTTCGCATAACATGCTATTCTTAAGGCAATAAGTTCCTTTTGGAGCTATAATTCAATGTAAATGAGCCCTGATTGCTATATAGTTACAATTGTTAAATCGTATGAATAGAATATTTGTCAAAAATGTAATTCTAAAAGAATCAGTGAAGTAGGTTTATAAGTTACATGTATCAGATTTCCTAGAACAGTTCTGTTGTACATGTGAAGAGCAATTGCTGTAAATGATATTAAACAAATTCTGTTTAATTAGATGTCTGTGTTTTTTCAACTCATTCCAGCTACTACATGACCAAGTGGGGGTGGTCAACTTTGAGTCGTACAAGCAGCTTTTCCTACAAACCTTTGCCAGATCGAGATCAGCATATCTTGGACTTCCATCCCTACCACCCATCTTCAGCTACCCTCATCGCAACTGGTCAGTAGTATTTATATGATTCATTTTTAAAACATGTGGCACAAGTTTGATGTAGTATTGCTAAAATGGGGGTAACTGAGGCTTAGAATATGTTTTTGGAAAAATGATAATTGACATAAACATTGAACTCCAGTAAAATCTCATTATTACTCAAATTTTGCCTTCAAATCCACAATGACTTAGCTCATCTTTTAAATGATTTATTAACCCTTCCGTTGCTGAATATTATTTTGACCAGTTTTGCCCCCGTGGCTGAATTTTCCAGCACTCGCCTCGCTACGGTAATAACGCAATTAGCCCCTGTGGCCGAATTTTCCAGCGCCGCCAGATGCGACCGTTTTAACAACATATGGCGTGTTTACATGGCGGAATACGGACGTTATCGTCGTTTTATACAAAGCTAGTCGGCGAATCCCGTGTTACAAATGGATGATACTTACTTGACATTTTGAATGAAATTTCTATCACCCCTGGAACGGTTTCTACAACTGAAGTAAACTTGTTTTCAATTCGGGCGCCATAACTCAATAAATTCCAAGAGCGCATGCGCGAAATCAAAACGAAACTAAAGATGATTTGTTCCTCTTCACATCGATATAAAAATTATTTTTATAATATGTCTGGAACGAATTTTACTAAATTTTAAAAATTGTCTTCATTTCAAACATTATAAAATCATTTAATCACTGAGTGCACACATGCAAATTATATACGGAATTGAAGCTAATTTCTTGCTCTATATTTCACGATAAATTTTATTACGATACGCCATCCTAAACGAAAGATATAAATTACGAAAACAGGGTAGTGATACATCCCGATAACGTTCTGACCCCCACAGTAATATTACTAAGCTAATAGCCCCGGGCAAACGCACGCGCTCAGCGCGTGCAGGCGGGGTATCCCCGTTGAAACCTACACTCACACACAATATAAATTGTCTTTATTTCAAACTTTATAAATCATGTTATTCGCTTTGTATACATGCAAATTATATATGGAATTGAAGGCAATTTATTCTTCTTTACGAAGAAATAAATCATAACAATCTTTTGCACTGTAATTAGAAGTTATTACCAACGAAACGTGGGTATAGCTACTAATAAAGTCTTTGATAATCGCCTTACCGCAACATATGTCGCATCGTTTCCACACGTTTTATTTTGATTCCAATATGGGCAACTTACACATGAAAATGAAGGTATTTATTTCTGCTTTACGATGATATAAATTCAGACTTTGTGATGTAAACGATATGCTGCATTCTGATTGGATCAGACATGGTCATGTGATCGGTATACATTTCAATGAACCCAAAGTTGAGGGTTATACAAAATAACCTTCAGTAAATGCAGGTTATACGATATCGTGCCGGAACTATTTTCTAAAGTGACAGCTGACAGCTGATAGCCAAAACACGCTGTACTGTCACCTAGATTCTGGACAGTATAAATACGCGAGTGTTATTTGTTAACTTTGATCTATTTAAATTAAACTTTACATTTTCCACTTTTTTCCAAAAATATAATCATTGTTAGTTTTTTGATACACAAAATGTATTATTTGTAGAATAAAAAAGTGTCATTTTTACCGAGTCTTTGGAACTATTTTGTTTATGCGTCTGAATACGGGTAGAGATCCGTCTTGGTGTAACCGGTACGTAGGTCAGTGCGACAAGCAGCTATAGAATTGAATTTCGAATGCATTTTCGCTTTAAATACAACGTTTGAATTTATAAGAAATGAATTTCATCATATGGTTGTCCACACGGTTATAACCTGTTTGAAACTTGTAAGATAAACTTTTGTATAACCGGCGTCGCAAGCTTGCCGGTTATACAAGTTTATCTTACAAGTTTCAAACAGGTTATAACCGTGTGGACAACCATATGATGAAATTCATTTCTTAAATGAAAATAATAAATATGTACCACTTGGTTTGGAATATATAAAGTTTGCAAAGATGGTACCCTCGGGTATTTTAGAACAGATTTTGATAATTGCGACATCACTAACCGCTCCTTTATTGTCTAATTGTAATTTGCAAATTTTATATAGAATTGAAGACGATCCTTTCCTCTTTATTGTGATATAAAAATGTTGATAATGCGCTCTGCCGTTAAATGGATAGGAAGTGTAAAAAGCAGTTGAAAATAAATCGCTTCTCGGTCAACAAAATATGAATAGAGAAATTGCCTGTTTGTGCGATGCGCGCCGGGTCCTTTCTGATTTTCTTGTACATACCAATTTTATATTGCAATAAAGATCATCCTTTTCTCAATATTTTGATATATGAAATTGCAAAATTTACCGAGAACTTTATGTGATATAAAGTGCGAGAAAATGGTAAAAACGTAAAGAATAAACAAAAGTCACAATTTTGCGGAACTTGCTGTATCTTTATTCTATATGGTGTATATAATTTTTTTATATCAAATCGAAGACAATTATTCCTTCTTTATCACGAGGTAATCAATTTCAAAATACGCCTAGCTGTTGAGAAGATATGAGCGAAAGAAAGGCACATGTCAAAATCGCCGTTCAGTTTACATGATTTGAATAGAGAAATTAGCTTTTTGTGCGGCGCTTGCTGTGTCTTTATTTATTTTTGCGCATGTACACATTTTACATGGAAAGAAAGACAATCTTTCTCTCTGTCTTATGATATAAAAATTGTCAAAATACGTTGAGCACATCATGTAAAAATTGGTGTGACAAAATGGTGTAAAACTAAAAATATGTAAAAATCACCTTTTTTGCGGCACATGCTGTATCTTCAATTCAGGTAGTGTAGTTATGTATTTTATATTGAATTGAAGACAATTTTCTGCTCTTTCAAATGATCCAACCGGTATTGAAATCCGCCCAAATGTTCAGAGCATAGGGCGTGCGATATAAGGTTGTACGTTTGGTGTGAGTGCAGGCTTGTAAGCAAACGATAGCACGCGCGGGACGGTAAGCTCGTGCGAGCGGGGAGAAAGTGCCCACAGGCTATTAGCACGTGCGGCGGGGAGTGGGGAAAAATTGAGTGATTTTAACGCTTATTTTCGGTACGATAAACATTATCAATACTCTCATAACTTTCGGAGCATGTTCGCGCATTATTTAGAACACCAACGAAACAAAACACGGTTGCTTAGCGACAGCCGGAACGAAAATACAAGCGTTGAACTGAGACTACTGCTAGGCAATAAATTTCCGGGCTCCGCTACCGAGACCCGCGGTCATAATTAGTTAGCATGAGAAAAATAGAGTGTGCTACTCGCATCCCGCTAAGGGGACTTGCGGGCAAAGCTAATTTCATCCCGGAATATTCCAGGACCCGCATCTTAAGGGTTAAGATCAGCGTCTTAATTCTAATACTGTATAAATTTGTAGATGTTTACTGATTTTTACCACCAACTCTTGACAGGAAAGAGGCTGGAGCTCGTAACGGCGTCCCTTCTGTTGGTCTCAAGTTGAACATGTTGGTGCAGCAGCTACAGACAGCCTATCAGATGACTACCACGGGCAAGTTCAATGAGGCGTGTGAGCGCTTCCGCTCTATCTTGCTCAGTGTCCCTCTACTGGTTGTTGACAACAAACAGGAGATCGCGGAGGTAAGGGGACACACGCTGCTGCAGCTGAGATTTTACCAAAGAATTTCAGTTATTGTTAGCTTATGTCCAGTAAGGCGGAGAATTTAAAATCAATAGCTTGGTTTCTGCCATGATTTTTCTCAGCCGATCACAGCTCAATAACAGTAAGGAATATTCCTTCAAACACAGGAAGGGAGATAATCAAGCTAATGAAAACTAGATAGAAAGTACCTGACCCATATAGGTCATTTGTTGGCCCAAACATAACCCTTAAATTCCACCTACTAACAGTATTGGAATATATTTTCATATTTTTGTTTTCATTTGATCCCTAGTAAATCTATAATCAAAATTTCTAAGTTAAAAAATTATATTTGAGAATTTTGGTTTCCATGTTATTGAATCCTGAAAGAGTTGTCTGTGTGTGTAGGCTCAGCAGCTGATAGAGATCTGCCGAGAGTACATTGTGGGGCTGACCATGGAGGCCAAGAGGAAAGAGATGCCCAAGTCAAACCTGGAGGAACAGAAGCGTATCTGTGAGGTACGTACACCAGTTATTTATTCAGGGATGGGAAATATCAATTTTGAAGATGAATTGATGTTAAAGCCATTCTCTTTTCAGGCTTGACAAGCAAATATTAGTAGGATCTGCAAAATGAATGCTCTATCGTGTTGAGATGTTCAAGTCTTTTTGTATGTTTCTAGATGGCGGCCTACTTCACACATTGCAGTCTCCAGCCTGTTCATCTCATCCTCACGCTCAGAACCGCTCTCAATCTCTTCTTTAAACTCAAAAACTTCAAAACTGCAGCCTCCTTTGCCAGAAGATTACTTGAACTTGGACCCAAACCAGATGTGGCAACCCAGGTAAGATTCCTCATGATGTGTTCTAGAGCCAATATTTTATAAAGAAAAAGTGAAATGGAAAGTAAGCAGTTGACAAGCTACATTTTCATATAGAGAAGACAACTTATATTTCTGAAAGGATTATTGACCAAAAGATCACTTGATTAGGTTGGCATTTCACTTTTTTAGAATCCCTGTTGGCCAAGGAGTCTACACACACTTTTTCAGCTCTCTAGACCTTTTGGAACTAGGGAAAAAGATTAAATTAGGTTTTTTTAGGTTTTGACCCCTGTGACCTCATTTGGCGTCATGGGGTCACCAAACCTACAATTTAGAATCCCCGTTGGCCAAGGAGTCTACACACACCTTTTCAGCTCTCTAGGCCTTTTGGAACTAGGGAAAAAGATTAAATTAGGTTTTTTATGTTTTGACCCCTGTGACCCCATTTGGGGTCATGGGGTCACCAAACCTACAATTTAGAATCCCCGTTGGCCAAGGAGTCTACACACACCTTTTTTTTAGCTCTCTAGACCTTTTGGAACTACCTAAATTGTAGGTTTGGTGACCCCAAATGGGGTCACAGGGGTCAAAACCTAAAAAAACTAATTTCATCTTTTTCCCTAGTTCCAAAAGGTCCAGAGATCTGAAAAGTTGTGTGTAGACTCCTTGGGCACTGGAGATTCTAAATTGTAGATTTTGTGACCCCATGACCCCAAATGAGGTCACAGGGGTCAAAACATGAAAAACCTAATTTCATCTTCTTCTCCAGTTCCAAAAGGTCCAGAGAGCTGAATAGTTGTGTGTAGACTCCTTGGGCACTGGAGATTCTAAATTGTAGGTTTGGTGACCCCATGACCCCAAATGGGGTCACAGGGGTCAAAACCTTAAAAACCTAATTTCATCTTCTTCTCCAGTTCCAAAAGGTCTAGAGAGCTGAAAAGGTGTGTGTAGACTACTTGGCCAACGGGGATTCTAAATTGCAGGTTTGGTGACCCCATGACCCCAAATGGGGTCACAGGGGTCAAAACCTAAAAAACCTAATTTCATCTTCTTCTCCAGTTCCAAAAGGTCTAGAGAGCTGAAAAGGTGTGTGTAGACTCCTTGGCCAACGGGGATTCTAAATTGCAGGTTTGGTGACCCCATGACCCCAAATGGGGTCACAGGGGTCAAAACCTAAAAAACCTAATTTAATCTTTTTCCCTAGTTCCAAAAGGTCTAGAGAGCTGAAAAGGTGTGTGTAGACTCCTTGGCCAATGGGGATTCTAAATTGTAGGTTTGGTGACCCCATGACGCCAAATGGGGTCACAGGGGTCAAAACCTGAAAAACCTAATTTCATCTTTTTCCCTAGTTCCAAAAGGTCTAGAGAGCTGAAAAATTGTGTGAAGACTCCTTGGACACTGGGGATTCTAAATTGTAGGTTTGGTGACCACTTGACCCCAAATGGGGTCACAGGGGTCAAAACCTTAAAATCCTACTTTCATCTTCTTCTCCAGTTCCAAAAGGTCTTGATAGCTTAATAGTTGTGTGTAGACTCCTTGGACAATGGGGATTCTGAATTGTAGGTTCGGTGACCCCTTGACCCCAAATGGGCAATGGGCCTTTTTTATTTGATTGTGAATAACTCGGACGTTGGGACAGGCTATCTTTCCTACACTGCCCATGACCCCATGGTCTAAACCACAACACCTATTTCTATCAAAAGTCTGATGAGCTACAGAGCCCATGGCTCTATTTTTTTAATTCATTGTATTAAGTTAAAATAAACAGATAATCTGATTAACCTTAATTCAGTCCTACCCAATACTCATATTTTCAACCAATCGTTTTGTGGTAAACACATAGTTGACAATTCTTTGAACTTTGTCTTCAACCTCTTTGCAACTTCTCTTTGAAAAACAACTTATCCCTACAGACCCGGAAGATCCTGGCTGCGTGTGAGAAGAACCCTGTAGACGAGCATGAACTCAAGTATGACCAGCACAACCCCTTCGACATCTGTGCTGCCACCTACGTGCCCATCTACAGAGGCAAACCAGTCGTCAAATGTCCTCTCAGCGGAGCCTGCTACCTTCCAGAGTTCAAGGGTCAAGTCTGTCGTATCACACAGGTTTGTATTGGCACTTTTTATGGATTAGCTTGATATTTTTTGTGAGAGGAAGGAAGAAAGAACAAGAGACAACTTAGTCTTTACTTAGTCACAGACCTGAAACATAAATGATCACTCTTAGGGCTTTCCAAGTGCCTTCAGACCTAAGTGTACAAAATGTTCGGCTCAGTCTATTCGGGTCCTGCAGGTTCCTTCTCCCTAAATCTCAATTATCACTTCAATTTGGTCCACTGTTACATCTTGCTAGAGAGTTCTGGCACCAAGTCATCCTTGTCAAAGCGTAAAAAAAGTCCTGTGTCATCCTTGAAATTCAAAAGTTTTAGCAGTTTTTTAATTATTTTAGATAATGCCAAACTGATTAAGTTTGAGGATAAGATTGTCATCCTGTTTAGAAATCTGAAATGTTTCAACAGTTTTATTTCAAAGTTATTTTGAATATGCCAAACCTCTTTTAATGACAAACTTCAAATTGTAGAACCATTTTGAAACTCTCACCAAGTTGTTCAGTTGAGCTACTTTATAACCTTTGTAACCTTTCTTAAGAAATTTACAATTGATAATTTCTTGCAACATCGATGCAAAAGCTTTCTCACCTTTTTATGTAATATTTTATTTGCAGACAACTGAAATTGGAAAGGATACGATTGGACTAAGAATCAGCCCTATACAGTTCCGTTAAGATCACAGACTCGTTAAGAAAGTATTATTGTACTGATTCTGGAGAAATTTTTGATGTTTGAACATGGAGATAAGGCTGATGCAAGGACATTCCTACTGTCGACATAGAACTACCGAGCACAATCTATCAGAAGATTATTACATGTTTAAGTGCTTTCTTTGTTATGAGAACTCGTAGATATTTATTTTACCTGAAGGATATAAGAAGTCTGATGACGATGATTATTATAAGAAATCATGGAGTGTCACAGATCAAAGCATAGTGAACACAGGATATTGACCTCATATGTTTTCAGCTAGAATGATAATGCTTTGTCAACAACTCAAAACATACATCATGGTTTTAAAGAAAATGCATTGGTTTTGTGATACTGTTTTCTAAAAAAAACACTACATTTTTAAGATAAGTTGTCACTGTTCTGCTAAAAGCTATTTAGAAGGAGGAAAAAAATAACACATTGGACTTACTAGTTTTTTTCGTCATTTGAAAATATGCCTATTTAACACATGTTTTGCTTATGTTTATGCTGATGCTGTATATTATCTATTGTTATGTGGGAAATAAATCCAACAAATGATTTGTCTTGTTTTGAGTGTTTTTTTATGGGCTGTTGACACTGTGTATCATGACCTCAGTGCCGAGACAATATATCCTATTTCCAGTTTTACTAAGCGAGACGAAATATGGTAGTATTGCCAAGAAACTTGAGACAATTATCATCACAATATCATGGTTTGGGTACAATCCTTATCACGATTCTCTACAGTTTAAGAAAAAACAATAGAAAGGGCACAAAAAGTAATGCTATTTCCAAACTGTCAAACATTACATGAAGGAAATCACATGATCAGGGTCTGTGAAATTGCAAATAAAATATTCACTGTTTATCTACTTGCCATAACCTCTAAAATAGAAATAAAACCCCAAAAATTTTGTCAGCTTATATACTTAATTGAAACAAATTGAGAAAATTATCTGGATTTTTTACCCAAGCGAGCACAAATCTGCCGGGTATTGTCATTGGAATTACAGTTTTTTTAAGAATAACTTGAGATCTGATTGGCTGACAGAACTACTTTCTATTCGCTCCTTCAGTGTGTCTAGCATACCAGACTTCAAAACAAACATTGTTTTTCAGTTCGAAAGTGTTTATATGTGGTATGTTTAACTATATCGTTCATATAAGATTGTGGGGGCAGGATAGTGCAGTGGTTAGTGAGTTCGGCTTAGGATCAAAAGGTCTGTGGTTCGAATCCCGCCAGGGGCTCAGAAACTTTGTCTGCAGCAGAGAACTGTTCTGGATGCAGTCAGGTTTAGGTGCAATGCTACACTGAAATTCAGTACTGCCCATGGTTCCCTATTTCCTGCTGATGCTCAGGTTTCACCGCAATGCATAGTCACATGGTGGTGCAGGCTTTCGCCATGCAATAATGCTAGCAGCCGCGATATAAGTGAAATATTCTTCAAAGCTGCGTTAAACCCCATTCCACCTCACCTCATATAAGATTGTCTATCGCAATTTATAATAATAATCCGCCCAGGACAGATAAGCAGTAATTCCTCACATATTTTTAGTTATTCTTATAAGATTGTCTCTTGTTGCAATACATCAAGGTATCATGGACCCTAACAATATAGTTATCCTGATATTTTGAATGTATTCTGAATGAATTTTGTACCATTGTTAACATTGATACTATTGATGAATCGTTACACCACTAGTTTACACACTGGAATCTGCTTGCATATTTTTAAAAAGTGAATTAGATTGATAAGCACAATCTGTGAAGATAGCTGAAGAGCAAGTTTCAGTAGTGAGCAATCGTCTTTTTATTCAATCCTGGTGTTAATACATTTGGATAAAAAAATAAACAACAAACAAGTAAATCATATTCCTTTTGTTTATTACATTGTATGTGCAAACTAGTTTTTATTGGAAAAAATGGTCATGATATGCAACTAAACAGAGCCATATGAAGTAACCATTTCCTTACTGGAACTTAAAAATAAAAATCTCTCTAGGTTTTGACACTGTCATTGAATTTTAGGGCTATGGTTAGTGGAAAAGTGGGGAGGATAATCCATTTAGTTTCTTTAAACTTTGAAGATACCTTACACAAAACCACAACAAAACATTCTAAAATTTATAATGACATGGTTTATTGCAGTAACTGCTTTTACTAACTTGGAACAGAATGCCTAAAAAATAATATCGGAATTCCTATTGGGTGACAAAAACTAGGAGGTAACAATAAGCCATATCAGGTACCTGAGATTTATTATGCAAGTTTAACTGGCAAGAAATCTTAACTCAGACAGGATATATTGATACTGAGCAGTTTAATGCAATTATGATATAAATATGAGCAAAAATTGTTAGATTGATAAAAGGATAATTAAATCAATAACCTTTTCAACTGGACGGATGTTTTAAATCTTGCATCTTTATCCTTGGATTTAAATTATCAATATTTGAATAATTCAAGGATAATAAACATTCTTTTATACATATTGATAATACCCTGGGACCAAAGTGCATTTAAATTACCTTCCCCTTGAGGCTCTCAACAGTTAACAAAGCTTATTTCTTGGTGACTGCCTGCATCTAGGAGAGGACGGATCATCCACTGGCCCCTGAATCAGACTTCACATTGCATGAAAATTGATTTCAATTTTCACATAATCATTGTGGTTAACAATACATGAATATTGACGTTATACAAAAATATACATATCATTCTGGACGGTTTGATTGTGATAAAAAATAAATAAAAAATCATTTGAAAAATATTTACATAAACATGTGGTTGGTCAAGCAGCACAAAGTATATTCACAAGATCAACATAAACATTATATATACACTAAACATCAACATTAATCTGATGTCTTTATGGTGCAGCAGTAAATTTCGCCAGAAAAGGCACTCTAGTAATGAATGATAATAAATAGTGATAAAAGACTTAAGTATCAAAATGACATGTAATACAAAATTAATTTTTTGAAACCAACATATTTTTAAAAGACACATTAACATTGTATTGAAAATCTATTTTCATGTAAAAGTATTCACAGAAATGAAAATGTTATAAAAGAAACAGTAAAATAATTTACAATTTCATACAAAATGAACAATTTTTAAAAATCGGAAAGACTAAGAGTTTAAAAAACATTTAACTAGAAGCATTTTGATTTATTCTATGAATCAACAAATGATCATCATAAAAACATGATTGACAAAGGCAAATCAAAGTCATCTTGAATTATCACAGACTGGCTGATTGGTATTGTCAAGTACAATTTTAACTTGCATAAAACATTCACAATTGGGAACATTAGATTGTCTGATATCAGCAACACTTTATACACTTAACTAAGTCACCTTTTATACAGTGTTATTTATGTAAATACAAGAAAAGATTTCCTGTAGAACAACTAAAACATGATTATTTTATACTTTGTTAACTCTGATATACTTAATATCAAATTCATACTAATGATACTGATTTAATGCCTCATTCTATAAAAGTTAAGTACTTTAACTATAAAAACAAATAATTTCAACTGAATCATAAAAAGTTATAATCACAAATTTAATATGTTAAAAAAGATTTTTTTTTCTTTTATAAATATCCTTGGAATGTCATGATTAGATTATGAAAAATATAAATTACATTTTAATTATAATCCATTACAAAAAGTTAAAAGGAATGTCATAGCAAAGCAAGCGGAATGGTTTAATTTGATCATTTAAAGTTACACATATTCATGGAATGCCAATAAGAGAAAACAAAACAAGACATCGAAAGACTAAGAAGGTAGACTTCTCTCATGTTCACAACCTAATCAACCATCACATGGAATAATAGTTTCTCTTTCTCTGAACATCTAACTTGGAAAATTACCAAAACTTTGAAGTCTTCAGTGGACAGCTCAATGTGCCACTCAAGTCCATCATTTCACTCAAGTCCAAATTAGATCTTATTTCAGAAACTGCCCATTTCTGAATTGACAAGTGTCAACATTCTGAGTGGGCAATTTACATGAAGGATTTCTTGTAAATTAACAAAGACAATAATTCTGGATTGGCCACTAGTATAATAATGGGTATCCAAAATATGCCAAGACCCAACAATATTTTTTAAGGATGAAGTTTTGACTTTATGGTCATTGTTATTTATTCAAATTTATGTTTTTGAGGTTCCACATAGTTCAAAGATCAAGGAAAAGCAACTATGACAGACTATTCAGGTACAAATTATACCGTCATCAACATAAGTGGTGATCACGCCTTTATCCAGGCCCATTCTACACATGAAGCTTTACCATCTATAGCTTGGCAGTTACAATAAATCATAAGCCATGTGCAGAAATCTGGTATCTGTTCCTTAATACAAAGGCAGTTACATAACAAGACTTGTAAAGACATACCTGATACCTATATTGTTAATAACATGAATGACAATACCTGAAATTCCTTAATTCTTAATAAGTGCTCCCACCTAAACATTTTAAAGTTATGTTATTCCAATCACTGACCCTTTGAAAATATCTTATCTCCATGGCCTAGGTGCTTCAAAGGTTGATTGTTTCTTTTGATGTACAAAATAAATCTTTTTGGCACCGTAATGCAACAACGAGAAAGTATGGTATCAAAATTGTTGACCTTTGAAACAAAATTAAGGATTTTGAACACATCTTCACATCTTACACTCATCTACACTGATATACATTAAGGACACTTACACTAATTCTGCAGTACTGATGCAAGCTGTCATGTCACGCTCTGTCCATCTTGAACAGTCATGGAGGTTTAATTTATATTGTTCTGAGACAATCGTGGTGAGGTTGAAGACTCAGGGACACTTTTGTAAAACTGTATCACTGGACCTCTCAGCAGTAAAACAGAGACAATTAGAGACATCACAAACATCATGCCAGTAAACTCAAACATTTCAGTTGATTGCTCAGAAGTTGGCTTCATTGTGATGCACAAGACAGTTTTGCATCCAGAAATCATGGATTATCTCCCTTAGCTGTTACCATTGAAGGTGTAGGGGGGATGTCAAGATCAGTTTTACAAGATATGTGCCATCTATACTGTGTCACAGGACTAACATTGATTGTTGTTTAGTGTTGAAGGTGTAAGCAAATAGTAGACCGTCCTGCAATCATACAGCCTTGATGCAACACTGTAAAAGTAGCTTGTTTCTTGTGAAAGTGATTTCATCCTTTTACTAGTTTGAGGTGACATCACTTACAAGACAAACACCATGTCATCACTCAATAAAAAAAGGACATCATACACAATATGAAGGTAACATGATCATATGCAATAGGAAAATGATAATCTATGATGAAGGTAAGTTTTAACACAAAAGTGATGTCATGTCACATGGACCATACAAAACTAGTACGGGTCATGCAATTTGAATGTGACATCAGTCATAACTTACCATATGAACAAGTGGGCACAGCCTGTTATGTGAAAAGTGATTGCAACATCATATGAAAATGAGGGCACAGGATATTCACATACCATATGAAAATGAAGAAATTTATGATGATCACTAAAAAATATATGAATTTGAATTTATCAGATACAATATGAATTTTGTGACATCATTGAATGCAATCCTAACTCTGTATGAGGAATTTGTTGTGTCACTATCTTGTTGAATGATAACACTAGAAGTAGGCTCCGTGTTTCTCGGCAACCAGCTGACAGAAGTAGGAGTGACTGCCATGTAGCGTGAGGGCTGAGGACATGGTCTGCCACGTTGCAGCCTCGGCTTCTGCCGCCTGGAAATAGAGGAAGATCTTTACAACTGAAATGAATAATTGTATTTGTCAATTCTATAGCCACAGAAATAACAATCTTGGGAATTTTTCAACTCGAACATGTTAAAAGTGTGTTAAGAATTAGAGCCATTGGCTCTGTAGCTCACTAGGGATATAATTTTTACTGCCTGTAAATTGGATGACAGACACATAAAACGATGGCTGATGACATCTCTATTACTAATTAAGCTGTGACCAAATTTACAAGCTATAATCCTAATATGTCAATATTATTGCACAATATTAATCTCTATAACAGACTTGCATAATTTAACTCAAGGGACCACCTCTTGAAATAACAGTAGTTCTAAATTCCATTGATATTTTCAGCCAGAATTATGCCCTAACATTCCACTCCTCTAATACATGATTGTCAGCAGTATTACCACCACGATGCCAGTCAGCTCTGGCCTCACCATGATACATATTAAACCTTAGGCCTGTAGGCCTGTTCAAGCATTAACAGCTTTACAACTTGAATATCAGACTGGTCTTGTATCTATTTAGTTTTTGGGCAAATAAAGGCACAATATTGGCTCATTGAAAGATGATAGCTATTTGATTACTGGATTCAGCATTATATCATAACCAAAACAACCAAGGTTAACAGCCTTCAAAAGAGTTCACCTACCCCTGACACACCCTTACATTAGGGATAAGAATTTCTTTTTTAAATATCAAAGTCTCCATCCTAAAAATGTTAGATTATTCACATTAATGATGTTCTCATGAGTAAAGAGGAAAGAAGATTGAGTGGACATCCTACCAAACTTAATATTTGATGGGCAATCAGGCAAATATTTACAAACTTTGACTACATAATTGCAAGATACATCACCATAAAATTTCAGCTTTGGGGGTATAGCAGTTCTTGAAAAAACATTAAAAGTTTACAGGTGACGACCAACAATGGGCCATGCTCATATAAGCTTAAAAGTGGTAGAAAAACTGGAATATCATTTTTTATTTATTTCAATGTTTTGACAAATTGTCAAAGTTTAATCAGTTTATATCCATTTGTCTACACTTCTTAAAATAGCTGTCTATTAAGGTGATGTGACATGGGGTTTAAAGCTGCCCTCAAGAGTATTTCACTTATATCATGGTTGAATTGTCTATGAAAAAAGTGACAAAAAGATATATAAATACATTGTATTTCTATTATTGATCTGCCAAGTGATTTTTCTTTACTTAAAAATGTTAAATTTGTATGCTTGTGCACAGAGGTTTATGAGATTACCTGCTAAAGTTAAAGTTACCATATTTCCTCTAATACACACCAGGTCTCCAATAAGCATGGGGCCTATAATAAGTGTCGTTTGTCAATGGTAATCGAGAAAATAAGAGCCAGATCTAAAGAATTTAATGCAAGATCTCAATAAGCGGCAGGCCTCTAATAAGTGCCGGGGTCAAGGGTTTGTGAAAATATAAACGACCAGGTGCTGATGAGAGGAAATATGGTATTTGGTTAAAACTAACCAAGAAAGTTATCTTGTACACAAATGTACACAAATTTATGTAATAAAAAATGTGTCTGTGGCTTAATATGGAAGCTTTGGTTTGCACTGGAACCTAAACTAATTATACACAAAGGATACAGGATGTACTGCCTACTGTAACAAAGGACAAAGCTTGGAGGGGAGGGGAAGGGAGGGTATGGGAGGTAGAGGTTGTGTCGCCTCCATTGAAAGGAGCATAATTTACTTATATTTTCTTACTCTGTTTGAATTTTCCTAAGAGATTTTTAGAGGTTTTCAGAGGAAGTCTCATAACCATTTATATTTCCTCCTATTAGAAAAATATTAACTATGGGAACATTTTAGAATTAATTGAGAGCAATATCCCAATATCATCTGACAATACACTACAAACTGTACCTCATGCAGACAGATATATTCCTGCGGTATCCCAAGATCATGTGACAATGCCTTACAAACAGGAACTCATGCAGACAGACAACAAAGAAAAAAGGGGATGAACAAACAGGGTTGTGGTTTAGAGAGAAAAGGCAAAAAATTCAAACTATTCTATTGAATCACAGCCTTGAATTCATCTGACATGCATGAAAGCTGGCTCCTATAGCATACGTAGGAAGCTTCACGATGTTTACCAATTTTTGCAGTAGTGTTCTGATTGGCTAAAAAGGTATTAGGTTTCTGTGATTGGTTAGTCCATATCTGTCTATTGTATGAATTCAAACATTTACAGAACTCACAAAGGTAATTGTTTTGGTAAATGAAAGAAACACAGTTAGCATAAATACAACAAAACTGTTAAAACTAATGTCATGCACTAAATCCACGCTTGAGGCCTCACCTGCGTCTTCCTGGGCTAAAATAAGACACAAAGTGGAAGTTAGAGTGTAGCACAGGGGAGAAAAAAAAATATGATAATGAAATGTTCAACTTGAAGTATAGCTATAGGATAGGTAGGAAAACAAGTGGCTGTATTTGGGCGAGGGGTGGTTTTAATAGGAGCTTCAGGGAGTTCAACCCACAGCCCTACAGCCCCAGCTACAAATCTTTCTCTGTGTTGTATCCAGGTTTTATCATATAAAAACCCCAACCCTGCATTCTAAAAAGTGTGGGAGTGGTCTGAAATTGTGTAATAGTGCTTAGAAAATGAATCAAAATATGATTGGCATAAAAATAGAATCCAAAATAAACCTTAAAGAATCAAACATCAGTGGTTATCGTTCAAATGACTTGATTTCTATATTTCATGTTTGAAGGTAATTTCCAAAAATAATCAAACCTACAAAACAAAGCAAAGTACTTAGGCAGAAATATCTACTGTGCATGTCATACATTCAAAGTGCTATTATCACAATATTTTGCATTTACCAAGTGTATTCTTATCAAAACTCTAGTCAAAAAGTTCATGCCAAACACGCATATATTTATAGAGATTTAGACATTCTTTAAAAAACATTTATCCATTTTGAGCGGTGAACGCATATGCATATGACCGCAAACAAGGGGTACAATTAATTTCTTAAAACTGGGCAGAAAAGGCAATACAAAGCGCTACTTGTGATCAATTTCCATATACATAAAAACAATGTAGATAAGCAGAAAAGTAGCAAAAATGAAGCATCTGTAATGTGGGCAGTAGCAGTGACGACAGAAAAATGAGAGAATAAGATTTCATGCTGCTAGAAGATACTACAAGTTGGCATAAATTCCAATTCATTTTTTTTCACAAACAAAATGTATGTGATTAATTTAAAACAAAATTTTTATTTGTTAAAAGTTTCTAATTCCTGTTTTTTTAAATAAGGATTATAAATAGAATTTGTCTTCATATAGAGATCTCATACGGTAAAAACATAGAACAGTACTGAGGTCATTTATCTGGCAGAAATTGTCCTTACCTGGAGAGTGAAATGACGCAGTATGGACCCATCTTCATCGTGGTAGTTGACAACTATGGTCTCCAGCCACGCGTTGTCTGTGTTCCGCGAGTCATCCGCGTAGTTTCTGTACACCTTCAAGGTTCATATTCTAATTAGTGATACGATGACTGTTATTTATTGATAGAAGGGAACAAAACTTGATAAAAGTAAAATTTCAAATTTACGATAATTAAGTACACTTAGCGAAAATATTTTTAAAAGTCTCTACTCCTAAATTTTAATATTCTTGCAATTTATGCACCAGTAGCATGCCTACAAGACAAAAATTCCAATTGTGATAGACACCATCAAAGTGCCTGCCAAGTACAAATTGAAGATTTTTGTCTAGTTATGTTGTATACTTTGCCACTTTTGTACAAAATGTACAACAATAAAGGACTGTCATGTGTACATGAAACTCCAAAATGATAACAGTAGGCAGCCCTGAGACGTCCCCTCACCTCGACCCCGCTGTCAGAGAGCTTCTCCTTCTTCTCGAGGATGAGTCTGCGCTGAGCCTGGTCCGCTAGCAGCGTCCCGTCTGCCTCCTCCGTGAAGTCTGTCTTCAACTGGTCCCAAACTCGCTGGTTGGGCTGGCTGATTGACTGGAGGGCGGGGAGAACACAGAACAAGTCATGATTTATGTCTGTCACAACATCACTTGAACCAATGTTTCAAGGAGAATAAAAACTTTCAACTTATAAAACCAGTATTTAATATAGCTGTATTCCTGCATGCCAGCAAATTACAAGTTCTAGGTGGGCCAGTTACAAATGTGGCAAGCAAGTAAGCTTGGTTTCTTGATTTTCAATTAAGTAGGTATGTACACTATACAGAGCTTGTAAATTTCTGCAAAGGACTAGTTGATTTTTCAAATTTCAAGTCCCTAACCAGTAAAGAATAAACCTTATTTTGTACACGTAAGCACAGTTTGTTACTCCAAATGGCTAGTTTAAAACCAAGGATATTTTTTCTATCCTCTGATTCTGATAACATTCCAAGAAAAATTACATATTATCAGGAGTCACACAGTTGTTATCAAGAAATCTTTTGCCTGACCTCTTCATTGTATTGATAATAATTTTGGAAGAGTTAGGTACAGCAAACTTACTCCAGGCAGTGCCCACAGCTTGTTGTCCGACCTCTGTATAACCACAAACTCTAGCAATGGTTTACCATTCACCATCTTCTTTTTCCCCTCGCTGTTCAGTTTCCATCTGTAACACCATGTTAATAAAATTAAATTTGATTGAAATTGACAACCGTTGACAAAACTCAACTTTTCACTATCATTATGAAGACTTGGAAAAACAGGAAAAATGTTTGTACAGTCAGACCCCGATAATCCGGACCCCGATAATCCGGATCTCTCAGTATCCGAATGGTAGCAAACTGTAACCAAACTAATCTCTATGTAAACTCATTAAATGTTGATTCATTAATCCGGTGATTCAGTCTCCGTATCCGAACGCTAATTAGCTGTAACAGATTAGTCAATTACAGCTATTTCTGCTTCATTAATCCGAACGTTTATCAAAGCGTTCGGTAATCCACTAGTCAAGCGAGCACCACACTGATTGAATCGGTAAACATCAATGACAGTGCAAGTTGAGTTGAGCGTGTCAGCAATTTGTGATTGTAATAAATTAAGATGTCTCACTTTGTGTATCTGGAGTTTGTGATTTGTGTGATAGTTATAAATATCGTGTCAGAATGAGTTTAGTTGCATTTGACACTTGTCACGATGGCAAGTCCCGCCCCTAAGCGTAAACGATTCGAAGTTACTGCCTCACAAAAAAGAGAAATTTGTAGATTTAAGCAGGAAAATGTAAAGGCCAGTTTTGATTTCATAAGCAAACATTTTGGACAGGAATTTGGACATTCTATCGGCAAGAGCACAATTTCGGACATTTGGCGTAGTAAAGATAAATGGTTAGATATTTCTGAAGATTCTGCTTCACTTATCAGGGCAAGAAATGCCAAACATCAAAAACTAGAGGAAGCACTTTATGTTTGGATTAAGGAAATGACCAGTAAAAATGCCGCGGTCAGTGATGACATTTTGTTTGTAAAGGCAAAACAATTTGGTGATAAATTTTGGTTCGTTTCAGTAGTCCGAACGTTTCACTATCCGAACGTTTTTGATGAAAAACGGAAGTGTTCGGATTATCGAGGTCTGACTGTATTATCAACATTAACAACAGCTAAAATCTTTAACATGAAATGATAAGGACATCTATTATGAAATAGAAATGCATTGACTTACTGTCAAAATCATTAAATTAAACGCAAACCTTTTCAAGGTCAAAATTACATTTAATCTGAGTAAGAGTAGATAACAACTTCCAATCTTAGATACAGTGTATCTCTCCATAAAACATGTTTTTCTCTTAGCTGATGCATAGATTGGATGTTTCTGCTTGAAACTAACTCCTCAACAAGTCTTAACTAGCCAATTAACTTATCTAAAAACTTATTAAAACATCTATGTGTCAGCAATTGGCTTTTGCTTATATGATAGTTTCCCCTGTGACACACGAGCTTGCCTCGTCTCACCTCGTGATAACTGGGTCGCCCGCATGGTTTGGTCCCCACCGTCCCAGACTGCCCCGCCCAGTGATACCTGTCCGCCCTCGGGGATTGATAGGAAGACCGTCCTTGACCTTGTACTGACCAAGATGGCTGGTCCGGTCCACGCGGTATTTCTTGTCGTATTTGTGGTAGGTCAGTATGTTTCTCTCACTCACCGGTCTGCAATAGGGGAAAAGTGGCATGGTTCCATGATCCGTTTTGAAGTGTCAGACATTTGCATTGATAGATCTAGAACTCTTATTCATTGTTGAATTTGTAATTTATATTTTTGATGTGGTCAAAGAAGTAATTAGAAACTTATTGATCCTTTTGTTGTTGGAGTAGTATTTCTGACAACAACATAGATTTCATTATTTGTATGAAATTTTTAAAACTGTAAACAATAATTTTAGCTGAACTTACAATTTGAGAAGGTCTGGGTCCGCCCATGGCTGATCTATGATGCTTGGAGAAGTGAAGTCGTCTGGATCATACTCTGGGAATGGTTCCTGCAAGAGCACAAATCAACACCTTCATTACTCTTTGACAAATGTTGAAATTCAGGTATATGAATTCAGCCAGAAGATATTTATTGCCCCGTTATAAAACCAATAGAGGTAAAAATACATTCATTCCTTTCAGCATTCATCTGTTAAATGATATTTGATTTAATGTAATGTCTTTGTTAATGTATCGCATGTATGTTCCTGTATGTTCAAGCTCTGTAATGATACAAACTGAATTCCCTTGGGGGTAATAAATTATTATTATTATTATCATTGCCTTATCCGAGTTAACTCCTTCATGTGAGAAACATCTCTTTAACCAATTGACACTCCTCCATCATTTCAAGAAATACTAATCCTGTAAATTGTCCACACAGAGAAGCCTATCCCTAATCATACTGATAGCAACCATTCTGAGATAATAATTACCAACTGCTGAATTCACTCACATGATGTGGTATGGCTTGAATTTAGGGTATTCCATGTTCGTTCAAAAGTGATCAAATTCATTTAAAAAAAATTTTTTTTTTTAAACATTCAATTACAATTATTCAAGAACTATTTTGCATCGCAAAACAGCCATTTGATTGGTTGATTAAAAAAGCTTTTGATCTCTCACCTCCCAAGAGACCTTTTCGTCCGGAACTGGGTACCGGGCAACCTGGGAACCGGGATAGGGAGAGTGGCGAGACTCATAGTGGTACTTGTAGCGGTTCTTTCTCAACTCTCGTGCAACCTCACGGTCTCGCTGGATCTCTTCTTCCTTCTCCTGTCGCTCTGCAAAATTACAGGTGTAGTCTGAGCAGGATTTTCAAAAGAAACATGACAAACTTTTGGTTGCTGGTTGTTGTACATACCTCAGTTGACCTAAACAGTTCAGCAACAATGAACATGGTTCATTGCAAGATGGGTGAACATGTTTCTACAGTCTCAAGGGTTAATTATATTGACAAGAAATATGAGGATAACAACAAGGTGAATAAGAACCACAAGAATCACTATTAAAATGTGTCATACTTGTCGGTATCATCATCAAACTTCTAAACTACCTCTAAAAGAAGCTATAAAGGGTTAATTCCCTGCTATTTTTACTTCTTATCTTACATTTTCTTTCTACTAACCTTTCTTCATGGCAAGTTCTGGATCAGGCAGTTGAGGCATGTTTTCTTCAATGGCGAGGAAGTTCTTGTTCATTGATGCCATGATCCACTTCAGAGCTTTGTGAGTGTGCACCATCTGGTTCATCATGGAAATAGAATCAAGCTTTGAGAATAAAATCCTACAGAATGTCAGTTGATAATATTTTTAGAAATTTAAGAAAACTTATACACCATAATTATATGAAATGGATGATTACATAAATATGCAAAGTGGTCAAGGTAAAGTTAAAGGTAAAAATAATTGATGTCACCTGTGTTTTTCGTTATGTAGGGTGTCCCAATATTTGGAGACATTGGGCGCAACTAACGAGCAGCAGTGGTACTGCTGGATGCTCAATAAAGTGCTCTGGAGGTTCTGGATCCAATCTGGTTATAGTTGATCTCCAACACATTATTCCATAGCATCGAACATACCTGATTCTCAATAAGGCCAAGCCTCTTCTCGAGCCCAGGGGAGAGATAGTCCTGGGGTCCTGGTGTATTGATGATAGATGAGGTCCCAGCAGACAGCCCTGTCTGAGAGTCCTGCAGCTCGTCCATCTTCTCTCCAATTAGATCCAGTCTATGGAACGTACAGAACACTTAAGAACAGTAAAGAATAAAAAGCTTAAGGCAGAACAAGTATATGAGAGAAGAGTCAACATCAATTTTAATGTTTTATGATATGATAATTTGAAAAAGTTTGCTGCGGAAAAGTAATGGATATTAACATATGTACTCAGATGAATGACCCATAATTGTAGCAACTGTAATTGTGATACATAAGCAGCAGAGGTCCTTGCTTTCCCAAAAACTCAAGGTGTTTGTCAAATATAGAATGTGTTTTTATTTAAAAGCATAAAAATAATTCATTGTGACATGTACTTTATAAAAACCTATTGTGCTGAAATATTGTGAAACAACTCATCTTTAAAATCTAGCTTTCATAACCACTCTACTCAATGGTTGTCAAATATGTTCTCAAACAAATTCAACCAAGGTTTAAACTCACAAGCAAGTTGACATGCAAAAATAATCTCAATTGTGAACAAAAGTTCACAAACAAAGACGAGATTGACCCTGACCTGAGGAGTGTGGTCTTGACCCTGTGGTCGATGCTCTCCTTCTCGTGCTCCTCGGTGCGGATGAGGTAGGTGTCGGCGATGATGTTCTCCCACTGCACCAGCCTCTTCTCCTCCAGCTTCTCCTCCTTCTCGTACTTCTTCCCTGCAGAACATCACACATGACTGGGTGGGGCACACGTGGGGGATATAGGACAAACATATTTTGTACTTCGTACTTTTGTACTGTATAAGTTGCAAAACACAAACCCTGTATAGTACTTTTTCTCTGGAGAACATCACATGACTGGAAGGGGGGGGGGGGGGGGGGCAAACATCAAGTAAAAAGCATAAACATATTTTGTACTGTGTACTTTTGTACTGTATGATTTGCAATGAACCCTGTATGGTACTTCTTCCCTGGAGAACATCACATGACTAGGGGGGGGGGGGGGGGGGGGGGGGGCAAACATCAGGTAAAAAGGGTAAACATATTTTGTACTGTGTACTTTTGTACTGTATGATTTGCAATGAACCCTGTATAGTACTTCTTCCCTAGAGAACATCACATGACTAGGGGGGGGGCAAACATCAGGTTAAAAGGGTAAACATATTTTGTACTGTGTACTTTTGTACTGTATGATTTGCAATGAACCCTGTATAGTAATTCTTCCCTAGAGAACATCACTGGATTGTGTACACAACATGGTACTCAACTGGTACTCAAGTATGGGAATGGATGCCAAACTTTATTTTGTATTGTGATATATTGCAAGACCTGGCCCCAATTAAAAATACCATGTTCATCTCATCAAGTATGGCAGAAAAGTTGTTATTTTACAAATGACGCAACTCTATTTTAAAAGTTGTGTGCATTGACATTCTGTTTAAACATAAATTTGCTTAATAGGGCTTTAAAGACATGATTTCTCATTTTTTTAATTCGAACTTTGATATAGAAAGCTATAGAAAATGACAAATATATCAATATGCGTTGATAAATGAGCATAATAACCAAGGCTTGAGAAAAGGCATATTTGATGATGTCAATATGATATACCAATATCGTTTAGTTGGGAGATCCACATCATTTCAATATCTATTAATTACATTTTGATTGAACATGTTTTTGTGAAACTAATTAGGTGAATAGTTGACCATAAACCAAAGATAAAGTAGAAGTAGAAAGAGAAGATAAAAAAAATGTACTTTTGGTAATATTCATTTATCATATATGTTAATGACAAAAAATATCAATAAGTATCTACAAGCTCATGTTTGAATTTTGATTGTTTGTATTGAAGGAGAAGATGTAATGGAAGCATATGAACATTTAGTTAAAAAAATAACTCTAAGCTTTACACACAAAAAAATAATGATTTATCTTCGAACACGATCACAATCAAAAATTTTTTTAAAAACAATTTGAAAATATTTTTTCCATACTTATTTCCAAAAAATTTGAATAAACAAGCAAAATTGCAACCTGTTGACTTACTCAAAACTGCTAATTATCATAAGAAAATCAACCAGTGACAACATTGCTAACACCAACGAGGAGATCAATGAGAATTGAGACAATATGTTGGTCAGTCTCCTCAAAAGTCTTTTTAACTTTTATTTTATAATTTTAATTTTCACATGAACCTTGGGCAAGGTCAACTGTTTGGACAAATCAAAATGTCAAATTCACAATCCTATGAAGACAATTATTGAGAAAGGTATGAAGATAATTAGATAAAATTGGAATGTAAAAGTTAGTGAGAGGCTTTTTGAAGATTACTAAATTTCACTTAGCCATAAAAAATACTTTTCGTGGATTGTTCTTTTGGAAATATTATTATTAAGATCCAATTGGTTATATTGAGATCCGAATTGTTAATTCATCTAATTTATTGAATTTGCTTTGAATTCAAACCAAAACTGCTTTTAAATGCACAATTACTGCAACTTACTGAGATCTCCGGAAACATTTGAATGTGCATCTGGGCAGCAGCAACGGTAGCAATACCGAGTGAGGAAGTAGAGGTGAGCGAAGAGGATGAGGGGGGGAGGGAGGGGGGGACGCGAGCGGTACTCAACTATCAGCTGGAAGCGCATGAAGTACCAGTACATCTCCGTGTTGTCCTGGATGTGTTGGAAGGTGTAGCTGTGGGACAGATGGACAGACGGATGGAGGGACAGACACAGACATACAGACAACAATAAGCATCTAGACCAAGTTCATCGGCTTATCGAATCATTGATAAAAGATGGCAGTAATTGGAGTTTGGCAAGTATGACGATACGTAATGGTAATCACATAATTTGGACCTATTATGGCAACTTTCTGATTCTTCATTTCACTTTCACTTAATGGATACCTTTAGCCTTTTACATATACTGCATAAAGCATGAACATGGAAAGTTTTAATAGGTCTATGGGTGTTGCTGTGCACTGTACAGGAAAGCAGGCTCTGGCCATGCATCTCACTCCCAGAGTGAACGCCCAAATGATCGTCAACTATCAAAGTATGCTCTATCAGTTCTCGATTAGCACAATATAGATGATTAAATTTTGTGATGAGAGTTTACATCCTGAATGCTGTTTACCCTGTTTTGAGCCAGAAGGGAGCCAGCCTCCTTTGTTCCTGACACTTTTCTCTCCCCCAACTCTCTAACAGATGTTGCTCTCTTGGCATTATTCTGATGCTTTCTGTTGTTAGACCGATCATGTGATTGCAATGGCCTTCTAGAGTGGCTCTACTGGACACACTTACATCCAAACTGGAATGCCTTCAGCCTTTGTCATCTAAGTATAGCTGGGCTTTTGCTTAAAAGTTTGCATGGTCTCATTACTTTGAATTATTACCTACGAGGGCAGTCATATCGGGGTTCATATTTTTCATACGATGCCCTAGGGCATAATATCACTTTTTCATTGTGACGTCATGTCAAAAACAATGCTTTGACGTCACAGTTCGCCTATGACGCTGTGTTCCAAATGCGCTTATGCCTATGCTTGGATGTTGATTTTGATGTTTCTTTGATTTCTCGACTTTGGTAATAAACAGAATATCATATTCGTGTCGATGACATACTATGTTTACGACACTCGTGCCTTAATATCAGTATATCCCTCGCTCTCGCTCGGGAAATACTAATATTAAGCACTCGTGTCGTAAACATAGTATGTCATCGACACTCATATAATATCCTCTATTTCTGTTGGAAACTGACTGTTTAATAACTGCTATCAAATGTCAATGACTCAAAGCAAGTGAATTTGGCAGAAGATTTAGTACTATCTATAAAGAAAGGCCCATAATTGTGGAACTCACACAGCATTACCAAAGGTAGTAGTCCCTTACACTAACCTTGGCTTGCCATTGTATTCATGAGTTCCACAATCTGGGCCCTTATCTTGTATACCACTACTCAGATTTGTCATTATGGAATTGGCAAAAATAGACAACTGTTTAACATATATATATTTTTAGATTTTAGAACCTTGTTCGAAGTGGAAAAATTCAGTATGCAGAAAGAAGTACATGTATTCTTTGGAATACATAGATTAAGATAATGATTTATAATTCAAATGTGTTCTCTAATTCAACACAAAAATTGTAATAAATATTTGATTTACATAGGGTAATTGCAATGACTAGCCTCTGACCCAGAATAATGCTTATTAGACAAACATCAAACAATGACTCCTTCAATAGTGACATACTTAAGAATAATTATAGATAACTGAATCATACTGCACTAAATACAAATAAATATCTAAACCAACAAAATAAGAAAAACAAAATATTTTCCAACTCTAAAATACAAGTAGCCACACAAACCTTGAAACGATTCAATGGAATGAAACTGAAAGACAACTATTTTCTGAAAACTCATATCCCTTCAAGGAACTACTTCAAACAATACAACAATGAAAAACACTGGGGCAACATTGGGAAAACATGGGGGAAAATAGGAAAACATGGGGAAACAATGTAGAAGGAACCAAGTAACAACTGGAAACATTGATGGTCTGGGTATACGAATGAACTGTAGACAGAACTAAAGATGAAATATTGGTAGTGCTGAATTAGATCAGGAGATAGAGAGGACAGTGAAAAGTGGTGTTAGTGAAGAAGACTATTGGCAACAACAGCAAAACAGTTAATGAATTATCCACACAAAACAAGTGCAATCTTTGTGTTCTCTAAACAGGTTCCTTCTGAAGGCAGATCACGATGCGGCTGCATGACATATGCTTTAGTATTGCAAGGTGCTTGCTTATAACCTATCTCCAACATTTGTTGTATAAGAAATATTATTTGTAATGTAAGGGTATTTTGCATATGTTGCTAATGGTCTTGTGCCTATAAGGTTCAACCGGTCACCATTACAAGAATTCAAAAGGCCAGTATTCAGGGATTTATAAAATCAAATTTATACAAAGGGCAAATCATGAAAAAAATCATTGATGTTTAAGAGCTGCTCAACTCCTCTACATATAGGAGAGCGATGTTCAGGTTGTTTAATCATGGTCATGTTATAATGGTATGAGAAGCTCTCACAAATCAGAATACATAAAAGGTTTAAAAGTTTATTTAACCCACACCATGCTGAAACATCATTCCCCTAAAGGTAAAGAAGTTGATACATATCATAAACATTTTTCATCACTTTTGTACAACAACTTCAAAAATGCCTCTAAAAATAGTTATTTGTTAACTGTCAGGTGTTGACTGTGGCATGCACTTACAGAAGCCTGATGTTTTGAGGTCGAGAGACTGGCCACAACACCAGTGCGTGAGACATCGATAGAGGAGAATGATGTGACTGATTAGGATAAACGGGGGCGGTAGGTTGGGACGCAGACAGTACTCCATGACCACCTGCAGCCGACTGAACTTCCAGATACTGTCTGTGTTCTGCTGCATTGTCTCAAAAACATAGCTGAAACACAACCTTGACATGCAGTACATGCGGTGAATCGTCACTGTGAGAACATGTGTGCATAGTTACAATCGGTGAAGAGGTGTCCAAACATCAATCATCGTCAAAAGGGTTAATGTTGAGTTAAATTCACCCAATGTACGAGATGTTGACTTTTGCAAAATCTTAATTCATATTTTAACACCTCTAAAAAGTAGAGATGAGAAACACATGCAGTTTTCTAAATCTGTTGGTCCTGAAACAGCCTTCTTTTAGCTTGTGACACTCTGGGGTTATAACCCATAAGAGTTGTGTTTCCATTAATTTGTTCACTCAGAATGTTTTTTCCAGTTGATATTATTTTCATGCCAATGCTATAACAATCATGAATCACAACTCAACTAACAGATTAGTAGGATTTATCAACAAGCTGTAGTTATAAGTAATATTTGATGCTGACCCCATAATAAAATAATTCTGAAAGTCTATTACTGAATAATGGTTTAGCTCTTAGATGTCTAGTCTCATCTGTGACATATTTTGATTTCAACATATCAAAAATATACGATGCACAAAAGTGTATTCATGAAAATATCAAGATTAAATGTGACATGTTTATGTTGCTTTTCACATAAAAATAATTAAATTTAGTAATGTTAGTACTGAGGGGTAAGAGGTTATAGAACAAACTCTGTTAATCGACTACATGTAAATGAATGAAAAATGAATCTCAACTCATCCTATATTCCAAATTGCCAACTACATTTCACACAGTGAACAAAAAGTGTTCAATAGAAGCAGGTGTTTAAAGGCTTGGATGAACATTTTTCCTTTATATGAAGATAAAAAAGATACAATATTTAATGAAATATGATACAAAGCCACACAAATAATGTTTTTCACCCTAAATTGTACTTAATGAAGATGATATGTGAAAATGGGGACAGTGATAAGTATATTTGATGAAGAGGAAGTCACACAAAGTTACAGATTCTTGTAAGAAAACCCTATCTAAACTCAACACTGACTAACAAAGTGATTGCCAGGTAAGACAGACACCAGGTAAAACATAGCCATCCGTTAAACATCAATATACCTAAGGGCAGTGAACCACATCTTCCACAAACCAAATACTGATCAGAATCCCTTGTTCCTGACAAGCTTATCATCTATGAAGGAACCTATGCACACAGTAGCCTATTTTTGACCAAAAATAAGTGTTAGAACAATACAATCAAGAAGTTCTGATAAACATCTTTTTTACTAATTATGTCAAACATGATGAAGTCCAACTTATCTTAGATGATATTAACTTATCATGAAAAAGAAGGAGCCTTTCAATCTTATAAAAAAACCCAGCTGATCAGGGAGCCATTAAAAATACTTAGTCGTCAATGGTAGTTTAAATCAAAAATAGAGAGGCAGAAATAAAACTCCTATCGGACAACCAACAGACACATAAGTAACATCCAATGAAAAGAGATTTCTATTTCATAAATGTTGAATATTTCAAATGTCTATTGGGTGCTCAGTTGACCTAACCTGACCTAATTTAATTTTTCTTAAATCTGTTGTTGAGAGCAATAACTGGATCAATACTGTTATAAGATAGTCAATAGCCATGGTAATTTCACTACTAGTCATATCATCACAATGGAATCATACACAATTGCATGTGGATACTAAGGTTCTAAAATCAGTTCATTGAGCATGAACACATCATTTTTCCAACCACCAATTTCTGAAAACCATATAAGATATAGGTATACAGGACAATATTGTCCCGACTGACCTGAACATGGCGATGAGGAGGTTGAGGAGGAGCACATTGGTGAGGAGGATGTAGACGCCCATCATTATGGGAACCAGGTACTTGCCCACATCTGTCGGGCACCGCTCCTCGCTTCCGTTACCGTACAGCGCCGGGTCATTGGTACATGGATTCTGACCTGCAGTCACAGAGCAAGATAATACATAGGGATTATTGACAATAAAAGTGTCATGAGAATTTGTTTATGAAATGAATTTGAATATTTTCATTACTTAAGCAAGAGGGATCAAGGTTTATAATCATATTTCATGAGTTATTTAAATGTTATATTTCACATTTTTGCCATATGACACCAAATTTGATAGAAATAAGGATGGTATTGTTGCAAGTTTTATCTGCTACGACATGTTTAAAGGTCCACATGGAACAGAGAGGACAAGGAAAGAATTATGACTTAAGTAGCCTCTGCAGGAATAGAATGCTCAGTCATATGATATCATGTGTTTTTTTAGAATCAGGAATCTAAGATTTCAATTTCTTTTTACAATAAATGTTAGATCATTAAAATGCCAAGGGCAAGAACTGGATAACCCCAAGGAAAGTACTGACGCAGGCAAATACTGTCAGGATATCTTAAGGGCTATATCAACAGGTACATGACATTACATGACTGTAGGATTAGGTACCTAAAACTTTCAATGGTTACTATTTAGAAACATTAAATCAAAACACATATAGTACATGGTTATTTAATGAAACTAGAGCAGCATTCATTGATAACAGATTGACCAATCACCTTCTAGATCCTCCAGAAAAAGCTCTCCATAGATGGTCCAGTAAGCTTTCCTTGGAACCTCGTATAGCAGTTCCCATGACAACGTCTGGTTTGGGTACAGGATTGCCTCAGAAGCAATAGCATAGGCCACGATGAACACCATCAAGATTATCACAAACGAGAGGAGATCTTCTGTCTGTAAATGGGAGCATGTTCATTGGATATAAAGTTTCATACCAGTTTGTTTGAAGTTTTTGTACAAGCTCAGGGATGGCTTTAAAAATAGTAAAAAAATACAGGGAAACTAGTTATTGACTTGACAAAAAAAAAGATGTTGGTCGATGAAATGTGATGAATAGACAACCCTATTGTAAATAAAATATGATCTCCAGGGGACTTTCGAAAAATTTATTATTTACTTTAACAGATAATCTATTCAAAATAATTTCATTCTCATTCATAAACACCAAGCTGACTAAGAGGAATATAATTGGGAATGGTCAATTAACAGTAACAACAATGTGTTAACAAATGAATTATTTGGAATTTTCAACTCACTCAAGATTTGATACATATCAAAATATCCAAGGCCCAGGAGGTGAAAACTATAGTCAATGATCAATTCTCAACTAAGTAATATGTTGAAATAATTATCATTAATGTTCCAAAAATCCACATCATTTGTAACATCAACAGATATTTTCGAATTTTGGTTTAAAATACGATATAACCATGATATGACCAACTACATGAACATGAATTCATCATTGTACTTTCTGAACCTCTGAATCTTGTCAAAATGCTATCTCAAATACAAGTAACTCTGTTTTTTCATACAACATTTAAGGGAGATATCATTGGTCAACATAATTATGTAAAAACCATTATAAGTAGAAAAGCATTAGTAGTATATGTTTTAATTCATCAATGAAAATCCAATAAATAATAAATAATGTTTGTACAATTGATATATATCTATACAAAATAATCTTTGACAATCCAGTAATCAAATTGACATTAATTATACACACCATCCTGCGAATCATGACAAGCTTTGGCCCGAGCTGCTTGTTGACAGAGAAGATGTGGAGAATACGGAGGAAGAAGGAGATGAGGTTGATTGCAAAAACAACACGTGCAAGCTCGAAGCACGTGTGGTTGGGGATGAAGCGCAGAATAACTCCCAGGATGAAGAGCAGGATTGTCAGCATGTCCAGGATGTTCCAGGAGTCTGTCACGTACGAGTATAGCTTCGACTTCAGGGACGTCGCATTGTCCGTTATTAACTGTCCAAAGGATGAATACTTGATAGATGATTTTCTCATTATGTAAAGCTTCTTTCAAAATAGCAAAACTGTCTTTCTGCCAGCCTTAGATAAGTTTAAAAAGTTATGCATGAGTTAAAAAAAGTCTTGACTTTTCACTGCTCTACTATCAACATGCTAACCTGTGCAGCATTAAGATGATAACTTTCAGCATCAGTCATATCCCTCAATAATATAACAATATTAATAACATTTGAGACATGTGCCTACAACCAATCAGTGTAGTGACACATAAATCACTGTAATACAGGTAAGAAAGACAGGTGAGAACGATTTACCTGTCTGAACTCCTCAACCATGATGGTGAAGACCCACACGATGAGCACCGCTTCCCACACCGAGAACGTCTCCTTGAACTCGATTAGCAAAATGTAGCTGTAGATACCCAGAAACAGCAGGTACGATATCTGAAAACATAAGGTAAACTTTAAAGGGGCAGTAGCTTTTTTTCAACAAAAGAAATATTTCTTGCAAATGCATCATCCAAATTTGTAGAATAAAGGATACAGAATGAAGCAGAAAGCATTGGCCGCCATTTTTGTGTGGAAACTATTAATAATTTGAGATAGGGAAATTGATTTGCATAGCTTAATTGATCGTGGTAGGTTCGTTTTAACACCACTTATTTTGTTAAAATATATTTTGTTGTAATTGGAAACATTATTTTTGATTTGGTGAGATTTATGTCTAAAAATCCAGTCTACTATCCAGTTAAAGATCCATTTTCATCTTTGCATAAAGTTCTAAGTAATTTTAACGTATTCATTGCAAAATTAGAAAACGTTTAATTCAAACAAAACGACAATCGGACCAGAATTCATTAAAATAATTACAATTAAACGAAAGGGCATTCCCGAATCGACGTGGTACTATAAATAGAAGGGGCGTATTATTTGCAAGATCGCGAAGGATTGTGGGACGTAAACAGAGGATGTAAACAAAGATGGCCGAATCAAGACGTTCGCGGAGACCGAGTCGAAAACTCTTAGAAAGTTTGGAGGTAAGGAAACGTTTTCATTTATTGGAACAGCATTTAGTTCGATAGAATATACGTTTATCTGCTTGAATAAATAATAAATAAATATCCATCATCGTGATCGGAAGCCATAACAATGACATCGCGATAAACAGGAAGTATGGTAAATCCTACACATAAAACTGTGACGTCACGGATTGTGGGTTCGTTTATGGCCACGGCAAGTTTTGGAGGGTGGTATACTTTGAAATGAAAATTGAATACCTTCTCGTTGATTATAAATTCTTTTTATGGTCTCAAAAAATTGTTGAAAGATTTTTCTACAGAACTGTATAGTCGTATGTGCGATATATGAAAACGGAGTTATTACGAATGCAAAGTTGAAAATGGATCTTTAACAGAAATGACTAAAAGGTTCAATAGAGATACCATTTGCAGTCTCTCCTTTGTAATCTATTTCTTCGTTTGAATTATGAAATGTCTACCTTGATTGGTATACATAACATATTACTACTAAGGTAACATAAAAGAAACATGACAGGAAATACTTGAGTTCCCTTGAGCCAACTACGCATTCTACACAATTTGATTGTTTAAACCTGCTTTTGATTCTATGAGCAACCATGTTTACCTTGAGAGACCAAAGGCTTTGTTTATTCTGTAAGTGTTTTTACAACTTGGAAAAGTAATTCTTAGGGTTAAGCAGATACTGCTCAAAATTGAGTTAGAGATACTATATATTTTTATGAATGATATTCTTTCAGCATGTTAATAAAAAAATACATCATTTTCTTCGTAAATGATAAATAATTTTTTTTGTCCAGCATAGTTTGACTGACATGCTGATTTCAATTCTCAGCTCCTGATAAGTTGGTGGCTGAAGAAGAAGGGGTGACTCACCACATTGAGAGTGAAGACAATGACAGGTGCGGTGTAGAACAACATCAGCTTCTTCAGCGGGTTGATCTTGAAGCTCTCCTCTTTACTCACTGGCTCCTCCCTGTCATGTCAGATGAGAATCATGGTTAGTTAATATTCATAAAAACCTTTCTCCAAGAGAGAGGACATCCTGCTGAATCATCTAAGAATCTGTTTGGCTCCTTCCTTATACCCTGCTCTCTTTTGGAACAAATGCCTCGTATCACTAGCTATCTGACCAGCTAATGAGACGACTCGCATTCAGCTACGGCGGCACAACCTGGATGGAAAAATCCATTGAGTTCAAGATAGTAAGCTTCAAGCTCCTTGCATAACGACATTTCATTAGCTGAACAAAATAACAAAGAACTCAGTCACGAATATCAAGCCGATCCAGCCGTAAGAGGCATTTGGCATGAAAGAGATCAGGGTATGAGGAAGTAGCTGAGCGGATTCATATACCCTGAATAAGCAGGATGGAGAGAGGATAAATTTCTATAGACATCCGTAAAAAACTTTTTGTTTATAAGATGTTAAACGCTGAAGTAGACAATATAACAAACAAATCTCATGTTGTTGTCCAACAGACAGATGCAGCAGACAATTCGTAACAAAGTAATATTATAAGCCACTAAAACATTTCAAATGTTTTTTTACATTGATTAAAGTCATGGTCACTATCCAATCCCCCAATTTAGGTTGCCACAAAATTTTTAGACTGAGGGTGCTACAGTGAAATATTTTAAATTACTGGCTGAACAGCACTAGAAATGTCATCAGGAAGAGTATACAAATAGTTATATCATCAAACATACCATAGAGACAGGTGTACCTTAATAACTTCAACAGGTAAAAACAAGTTTCAACATACATGAGGTCCATCTTTGTCGCTTCCCGGCGGAGTGACCCCAGGTCAGTCTTCTGTCTAGTGATGGTTCCCCCTGGTAGCTGGTAGTACAAGGGATGTCATACAGTTATAGATCATACTCAATGTCCTTACTAGCACTACATTTTCATTCGCCAAATTAATGATTTTGTAAAAATTAGTGAAAGGTTTGAAGATTAATCATTTATGAGTTATATATTTTTATGAATGATATTCTTTCAGCATGTCAGAAACAAATACATAACTTTTTTAAAAATTAAAATTTGACAATTTTTTTGTCCAGCATAGTTTGACTGACAGGCTGATTTCAATTGCTCACAATTGTAACCCATTAGTGAATTAGTGAAAGGTTTGAAGATTAATCATTTACGAGTTTCAAAGAGATTTTAAACAGAGGCATGTTGTGTTTATAACCTGCCCACTCTATAAAGAGTAAATGTAAACGGTGTTCTAAAAGTTAGATTACTGCAACTCTTGTCCTGTCAGTACTAACATTGTGATATTACAATCTTAAGCTATTGTGATGTCACACAAGCAGCTGTATAACACTAGTTTCAATCTGCTGTATAACGTTGTTCAACAGTATCATATATGGGCGGAGTAATACAAACTTGACCATGTAAAGAAACGCGCTTTCAGAATATCTTCGAGAAGAATTTTCTAAGAGGGAATGACATGCATGAAGGGAAAATTATGGATAAAAACTGTTCATAATGTGTGACACGATTTCAACATAGATTTAAACTCTGTGTCCTGTGCTTGTCAATGGCACAAGAACCTGTGTTGAATTGTTGCATATCATGGATTAAGAAGTTGTTACCCACATATACCTCTTCATTCGTCTTTACAGGAGTAGCTAGTCAAACTCTTACACAGAGAATCAATTGGTTTTCAATGTTTTAAAATTTAAAACATTCCTGGGTTCCCTAAGGAAATCAAATAAGGTCTCCTTGGGTTTGATCTCAGCCAGTTAGTATATTCTTAACCTACACTGATATGATGTGAGCCAGAGCCTTCATGCTGGCAAATCATTAGCAGAGTCTCACTGATTTCTGACTTTTGGATTCACTTAGGAAGACAAAGTTTTTTTCAATTTTATCACAGCCAGTAAATGAATTGTTAACTTCTACTTATGGATTAACTTCCATAGCCTTCATGGCAGCTTATCATTATCATGGACTCACTGATTTCTGACCCTGTGTCTGAGACCGGAGGAGAGCGTCATACTTGGCTTTCTCCTCGTCCCTGAAACGGATGACCCCCCATACCATGGGGAACGCGAAGATACTCGTCACTAGCTGCAACAACAAGGTGTTAATATAAAGCATAATGTATGAGTGCCAATGTCATACATTGGTTATCACAAAAGCTGCAACAACATGATGGCAATGAATCAAGTATACTCATGGCCAAAAGCACATGAAAATACAGCTCAAAATCAACGCAAAAATATACAAAACAATTATATGTTAAGTTTGAAATATTGTAATGTAAAAAAAATCTCCTATAAAATGGTAGAGATATCTATACCAAACCACCACTACTGCGAACAAAAACGTAGAGATGTTTTCTTTAAGAACATTTGTTTGTTTGTACTAAGCTTCTGCAAAAAGCAGCCATGGCGCTGCAACAGCAAATATAAATAAATGCTAGTGTTACAAAGCATCTCTGCAATCAACCCCTTACCTTAAAGCCACTGAATAATTCAGATATTAATAAACACTTTACAATAAATACACAAAAGTATTCATTACCTTCACATTCCCATTGTCAAGCGACATCTTGCCCATCCAGATGTGGTTCAGGAGAGACTGGCAGGCAGTCTGTGAGACAAACCTCTTGTTGTCAGACTGGACAGCGATAAGTATGCAGGTTGCCTGGCCCCAGTTCTCCAGCTCTCGGATGAGCAGGTCTTGGGCCTTCTGCTCATCAGTGTTGTAGCATGAGTTGAGCACTCCAATACCTAGGCTCTCGTACTCACTGCGACAGAACAGAACAATGAGCATGTAGCAACCAATCAATTCATCCAAGCCTCTGTTAATATGAGCTTATGATCGTCGTTAACTTTTTTGGACTGTTAGTGTAACTGTACAGTCTTTTCACTAAAGTAATCTAAATCTATTTGTGCCTCTGCTGCATGGATTTAACATGAAATTATTATTTCATTTAGCTCTCTAAATAGAAAATAGTTCTTACTCAGCATTCCTCTGGAACTTGTGGATGAGTTCAGCATCATCAGTGCAGTGTCTCAGTGACCTGAGAATGCTGTTAGCTACCAGGGCACCTGCCGTCTGCTCCTGCAAAGGGGAAGTAACTCATGTAATAGTGTTACTGCATTGGTCATTGAAAAAATGTCCAAAAAATGGAAATGACTTTAAAGTAAAATTTCCAAAATTAACTTCAAATGGCAAACAAATGAAAAAGTATCCGATGACTTAAAAAAAACCTTGAAAAATTGAATTTTACTAGCAAAATTAGAATTAGATTACTAGAAAAAAATGAGAATTTTTTGGCCAAAAGCAAAGGTTTTACCAGTTTTATCAATTAAGTGGTAAGACTGGGTTTAATTAAGTCATGTAGCAATATAAGCATCCAATTCTTCCAACTTAGCCAGGAAAACATCTTGGCATTAAGGGATTTAATCAAGATGCAAGTAAACAGTTGACCTACGTTCCCTTCCTTCCAGAACAGTTTGGAGAGCTCGAGTCTGTTCATCATCACCGCCCACAGGAAGAGGTCCTGAACCGGCCGATGCAGCTCAACATCAGTACCACTATCTGTCAACACAAGGGTCAGCTGGATAAGTAGGAATGATGGAACTATTATTTTGTAATTTGAAATAGCAAATTCCATTAAAAAATACAAGTTTCAGATTAAATATTTCCTGCAGGATATTAACTCTTCAAATCTGATTAATTCAACATATACAATACAAGCCACACGTATGATTGTAGAAATCACATTAATCAGTTACTCCGTTATTATCCTATGTGTTACCCTGATTAAGGATCTGGTCTGCGTCCAGGTTCTTGTAGTCCGGGTTGGTGAGATAGTAGGGCTGGTAGTAGTCCCCGACCAGGTCCTGCATCAGCCTGCCCACATCGGCCAGGTTCAACTTCTTCTTCTTCTGCAAAGGCAGAGATTCACACAATAGGAATATCCTTTGACCATGAAATAGTTAGAGGAAAAGAAATATCCAAAGAAAAATTGTACTCAGCCTAGTATGTTCAGTACATATCAAAATCAGGAAAACACTGGTAGCTGTTGTTTATTTCAGTGAGGACTGATAGCAATGTACCTTACAGGAAGCCTACATGTGTTAGTTCAGATAAGTTGAGATGATTTTAGGACACATTCAAGAGTATAGGTATCAAAGGTGTTCATGTAATTGCAGAAAATGTCCAAAATTCCTTTGCAAGGCAGATTTGTCTATGCATTAGAGTGGTTTTTACCAGTAAACCATGGTTTACTTTCAATGAAGCAACAAACCAAAAGCATTCTATAAGGTAAGTAAACCATGATACAAATTCATTGGGGCTTGGGAAAGACTTGAACATTGGCCTGATTCAAGGCCAATGCACCGCACTATCCTGTGTCCTATTCTGATACATCTATGCAACTTACCTCTGAACTTCCGTGTTTTCTTGCAAGAAGGGAATGCAGCAATGAATTTCTTGGCATCTGAAAGAATTTATTACTAAATTGTTATCCTTATTATTAAACTAGGACTTGTTTCAATTAGTGAAATAAATAATCTGCAAGCGGTAGAAAGAATTACAGGAATGAAAAAAATTTCAAGAAATAATAAAACTTCAACAAAACATATATATCCTATTTCTTCAGAATATTTACAATAGTTCTATTTCCTGTTTCACCCCATTAATCCTGGTTATCACCAATGCTTAACGGTGAGGTCGAGCTTGAATAAGTCAGATTTGATATCCTGCAACTAAATTTTTAATCTGAAAAGCTTCTTCAATTCCCTCGGAATGTTTTCTTATTGTGCGTATTGCGTTTCATACATTTTGGTAATTAAATGCTGTCTTTAGCTTTAAAATGCTCACAATTCTTCTCGTTATATTTGCTAATATTGCTTTCTTTTTTTTAATTGATTTAACCAAAGAGTTAAGGATATCTATTTTCTAAACTCTCTCAGAACTAAGACTAAGAGAGTCGCAAGTACCATACATTAGCACTGGCCAATGACTATCTTAGCCTGAAGAGATCTTTAAAAATCTAGAGCTAGGACGAAGGTCATGTGACATACCTCGTTATAGAGGGTGAGAAGACGCTTAGGAGTGAGGAAGTCCTTGAGACTGACCCCGTGGTCGAGGAACAGGTCCACAAAGTCGGTTCTGTTCAGCTGGATAGCTGTCAGCATCACTTGGTCCAGCTGCCCTAGCTGTGTACAGGCAACATGGCAAACTCAAACTCCAGTCACATTGACACTTTATCTACTGAATAAAACATATCAGACAGGGGAGAACTGTTAGAACGACACAGGGGGTTAAAGATTGAACTCTTAGCTGTCAAGCTTATACACTTATATTTCAGCGAGTATTCACACTGTTGCTAATCCAAGCCAAATAATTTTATTGGTTAGTTTTCCCAAAATTCGACCAGATTACACAGCTTGACGACTGCCACTGCCATAGAAATATTATCCTAAATTCTTTGAGGATTCCCAGGTGAAGGATACAGGTAATTTTATTTATCATACTTCAGTTCCACAGGGGTTATCTAAGTAGGAGGAAAGTCAGCAACACGACTGTGGTAATATACAGCAGTCAATACTTGGAGTGTGGACTCAAACTGGTGGACATGATTACAAGATGGAGGACCACTTACATCCCACTCTCTGGAGTCAGTGAAGATCTCACTCTTGGCCACGTCAATCCTGTTCCAGGACAGAGCAAGTCTCAGCTGGTCCATCACCTCGTTGCTGTTGGCTGGAGACAAACCATGATCAGCCTGTTATCCTTATTCATAAATATATAATTTGTGGGATATCTTGTTGATATAAGCATGAGGGTTATAACATCAAATGTCAGCTTTTGATCTCAACTTGTGTTATGTGATACCACTTTGACATCAGAATCTGAACAATTTCTGCCTTGTCAGGAACACCACATCACAATTGGTTTACATCATATTGTAATATCATCACAATTCTGTGATATAATAAAATTCGAACAAACCTGCAGAGGTTTCAGATTCTTTGAAGAGGATCCTCCTTGGGGTACTATTGCATAAAATCTGTTTATTTTTGCTATATGACAGGTTGTGACTATTTTTAGAATAAAAAATATACAAAAACCACATTAAAAACGTGTTTCTCATATATGACCACCCTAACAGGGCCCCAAACCCTAGCGGTTGCCATAGCGCCAAGGGCCGTAACTCTATTCTCACCACTTATCAATCTAGCATACCAGACAGAATAAGGGGAGGTGGGTGGCCCTACCCCAAGGAGGATCCTCTTCAAAGAATCTGAAACCTCTGCAGGTTTGTTCGATTCTTTTTCAGAAGGGATCCTCCTTGGGGTACTATTGCATAAAACAGACTCCCAGAGATCAATATCCTGGAAGTGGTATTCTGTCTGCAACATAAATCGTACAAGAAATAGAACCAGAAACACTCACCACATCACGTGACTTGCCACACCGCAGCCCTCGAGAACGCAGTGATGACCTGGGAATCTACTGATTAGGGCTAAAGACGCCCAGACACAGACTTTAAGCCAAATACCCGCCCCCCCCCCCCCCCCCCCCCCCTTCTTTCAAAAGAAGGGACTAGGGACATTCTTTAAGTCTAGTAATTCACCCCAGCGCAGAATCACCCACCGGGTGTCTTCCGCCAGAGCCCAAAAAATGCAGTGTTGTTAAAATTAGTACGTTAGTACCACAACCAACATGATCATCGTAACCCGTAAAAACTCAATCAGCTAGAGGGTGTACGACTCTGCCCACTGGAGAGAACCACCTTGCCAAACCGAGCACGCTCACTTGAGTGCTTGTCAAGCTGGTAATGTCTGATGAACGTGCTAGGCCGACTCCAGACAGCTGCGGAGCAGATCTCTTCAATGGGCAGTGCCGCAGTATACGCCTTAGAGGTCGCTACCGCCCTGACCGAATGAGCCTTTAAACCTTCAGGGGGCTGTAACCCCTTATGGATGTAGCCCAGACAAATTGCCGAAACGATCCATCTGGAGATGGTCTGTTTCGTAGCTGCGAGACCGGCTTTATTCCCGCCATAGCAGCAGAACAATTGCTTATCCTTACGGATTTCCTTCGTTCTCTTAAGATACTGTTTGAGGGTGCGACGCACATCAAGGATGTGGGGCTGCGCCGACCTCACCCCTGACGCTGCCGGCTGAAGCATCGCCGGTAGCTCAATAGGGGCCGACACATGGAAGGAATGATCCACCTTCGGCCGGTACGAGTCAGGCAGTCTAATGCTGACTCTGTCCTTATGAAAGACAGTCAGCTCGGGATCCGAGGACATCGCATGAATATCACCTACCCGCCTGCCTGACGTAACCGCCACCAAGAAGGCCGTCTTCCATGTGAGCAACTGCAGTGAAACTGTACTAAGGTCCCGAAAGGACAGACCTGACAGCCACTCAAGCACTTTTGCCAGTTCCCAAGTCGGGCTGATCCTCCGCACTGGCGGTCGGATCCTGTCCACACCTGCTAGAAAACGCTGGACCGTCGGATGACTACCCAACAGGGCTCCATCCACCGGTATGTGGAATGCGGCAATGGCCGTAGAGTACCCCCTGACTGTAGAGGCTGCTAAGCCATCATCCAGTCGGGACTGTAAAAACTCGAGCACCGGCACTAAACCCGCAGAAAAGGGATCGAATAGCCCTCTATTGCCACACCAGCGCGCATAGCAGGCCCATCTATCCTCGTACTGAACGTTCGTTGAATCCCTCCTCGAAGCCAGTATTGTGTCTGCAACTCGTGCAGGAATACCGCTCTCCTGGAGGCGATTCCGGACAGAGGCAAAGCCACCCACTGAACCCTGGGGTTCGGGTGTGGCGCCCCCTCCTGCGTCAGCAGATCTGGCAGACATGGTAACAGTAAAGGAGGCTGTACCAGATATCTGAGAACCGACGGAAACCAACTCTGGGCCGTCCACAGCGGTGTCATGAGGACCAACAGCTGTGGAGGCTGCCTGCCTAACTGCAACAGAACCCTGGGAATCAGGGGCGTAGGCGGAAACGCCCACAGCACCCTGCCGGTCCAGTCTATTGCGAAGGCGTCTGAGGCCAGAGCCTTTGGGTCTGGTATCCTGGAGCAGAACACCGGTGTCTGATTCGTCACTCCGGACGCAAACAGATCCACCTGGAACGACCCGTACAACTGGGAGATAAGCCCGAATGTCTCCCGGTGGAGCATCCATTCGTACGGTGCCAAGATGCGCCGGGACAAGGCGTCCGCTCGGACATTGTCCACTCCCGGAAGGTACACCGGCATCACCCGTATGTTGTACTGATCGCACCAGAGCAGGAACTGCCACGCCTCCTGGAGGAGAGCTGGAGACACCGTTCCTCCCTGCTTCGCAATATACGTCATGGCAGTCTGATTGTCCATTTCTAGACATACTGCCTGACCCTGTATCAAGCGTAGGAAGTGATTGAGAACATTCCTCACCGCCCTCAGTTCCAGCACATTGATGTGCAACCTGGACTCGTCCAGGGACCACAGGCCCGAAGCTGAGTGGTCCCCCAGGACTCCCCCCCAACCTGAGAGGGAAGCGTCCGTCTGAACTGTCACCGTCGGCAACGGGGCCTCCAGAGGCAGACCCCTCGAAAGGTTGTCCTCTCTCAGCCACCATTCCAGATGGGTGGTAAGCCACTCCGGAATGGACACTGATCTCTCCAGGCTCTCGGCATGAGACCACAATCCCGCTAAAGCCTGTTGGACTGGTCTCATTCTCAGCCGAGCCCTCCAGACCACATCCACAGTCGCCGCCATATTCCCCAGCAAACGGAGCCAAGTCCGCGCGGAGTGGTCTGGTGACTGCAGGAAGTGCTGTGTGGTCTGAACCACCTTGCCCACACGGTCTGGGGCCAACGAAACCGTGCCCCGTGCCGTGTCGAACCGAGCCCCCAAGAACACTAGGTCTTGCGTGGGGCCCAGGTCTGACTTCTTCAAGTTTATTATCCAGCCCAGTCTGACAAGAATATTCAAAATGCCCTGGGTGGCTTCCTGATTCAGCCCCTTCGTTAAGGCCCTGATCAACCAGTCGTCCAGGTACGGGTGACAACACCTGCCCTGCGACCTGGCGACCTGCGCTGGAATCAGCATCAGCTTGGTGAACACCCTTGGCGCCGTGGAGATGCCGAAGGGGAGCACACGAAACTGGTAACACACCCTGTCGAACGCAAACCTGAGGTATTGCTTGAACTGGGGGTGCATTGGGACATGGAGGTACGCATCCTTGAGGTCGATTGATGACAGCCAATCCCCCGTCTCTACCGATGCTATCACTGACCTCAGAGTCTCCATCTTGAACGATGGTACCTCCAACATTTTGTTCAGATATTTCAGATTCAAAATGGGTCTGTAACCTCCGTCCTTCTTGGTCACCAGGAAGTAAGTCGAGTAATACCCGTTCTCTTCCTGGCCCAATGGAACAACCTCTATAGCCGCCTTGTCGAGCAGTGCTGCGACCTCGGCACGGAGGACTTCTGCCTTCTCCGGGGAGGATGGCACCGGGGTGCGCCTCACTCCGGTAAAAGAAGGTGGCCCAAGCTTCCAAAGAGGCAAATGCCCCTCCCTGAGTGCGGACAGGACCCAGGGGTTGGACGTCACTTTCTCCCATTCCGACAGGAAGTGGACCAGTCTGCCCCCTACTGGGAGCTCTGGACAGAGACACTGGATCCCTGCTACCGGCGGCACTCCGGCCCCCTGGCAGGTCTCCATCTCTGGACAAGGGCATTGGATTCCTGCTACCGGCGGCACTCCGGCCCCCTGGCAGGTCCCCAGCTCGAGCAGGTGAGGGATTAGGAGCCCTGGTTGGAGCCCCCTTTCCCCCGAAAAGGCTGCTGGCCCTGAGGCTGCTTGCCCTTCCTGCTTTTGCCCTTCTTCCCTGGATTACCTCCCTTGCCAGAGCCCTGGTAGAGAGAAGTTTTCCACCAGTGCTTGACTTTGGCCGGCGGACCTTCCGGGAGATTCTCCAAGGGTGACTTGCGCTTCCCGGCAGAACCCGAGCCGCCTTTGGCGGCTTTGGCTTTCTCTAGCCATTCGGCGAAGTCTTTGATGACTGTTGCCGATCCCGGGAACAGGGTTTGACCCAGTTCATACGGGAGGGCAATCAGTGCATTCTGGGTCGGCTGTGGGAGTGACGAGCAACTCAACCACAGCCTCCGCATCCCCATCACTGCGGTCATCACCTGGCTCGACGCGCTCCTGATAGAGTCGCGAGCCAGGTAACTTGATACCTCGGCCAATTGCCTCTGGAGCAAAACCTCTTCGGTCTGCTCCTTCCCCTTTGCCTCAACCATACCCTGAGCCTGCAAGGAGGCCAGGTATGCAGAGTGAACCGCGACCCGCAGCTGTTGCGCCGCATTCCGATAGGTCTCCTCGAAGGAGCGGAACGCACGCTTCAGCAGCTGGTCTTGGTATTTAAAGGGGGGCACCCACCGGCCCGGAAGCCCAATGGCGTCCGGGTTGACCGAGGAAAGCACATCGTCGTCAACCACCGGCACGTCCAGAAATCCCACCTCCCCTATAGGGTACCTCCTATTGAGTTCGGGAAGGTCGAACCTCGTACGGGTACCCGACAGGAGAGGCGAAATCGCGTCAGTGCGTAGGCTGTCCACAATGCGGAGCCGCGTCTGTGCGACCTTGCGCTTGGCAAAGGCCCCACCAGGTAGACGGAACTCAGACACATCTGGCTCCTTCTCCTGAACGACCACCTGAGGGAAGGCAACCGCGAACTTGTCGCGGACCCCCCTCAAGGCTTCGGAAATTGGGCGGTCGGAAGGACCCGATTCCGCACCCCCACCGACCTCCATCTCCTCCTCCGAGCAATCCTCTGTCACCTCCGAGTCCTGCACGGACGAGGTTTCCGAAGAATTGCTGGGAGGAACAAACGAAGGAAGCAAGGGGATCCGGAACCGAGACCCGCCGACCTCCGGTCGTTCCTGAGAAGGACCCGGAAGTACCGGTCCAGACGCGGACCCGGACGCAGCAGCGCCCGGGTCCCGGCTCTTGGGGTTGCCGGTTCCCCCCGACCTCTCGACGGTCTCGAGATCATTCGGGGGGTCCCGTGTTATGGTGCTGGTAGGTATCCGGCTAGGACCGGCCCTCAGCTCCGGCAAGCTCAAGGCATCACCCGGGCCCCTGCCCAGGTTAGCCCCAGCCCCCCGGTACCGGCCCCGGTCCCGAAGGACCCGGTCGGTCTGGCATCCGGACCCGCCGGGGAACTGACGCCCGAATCTCCTTGCGGAGCTCCGACATCAGATCCCCCATCAGGCCCTTCATTTGCCCCTTAATTAGAGAGTTAATTGTGTCAAGTGTAGGGGTGATTGGGAGGGCCCTAGCGGAAAACAGCCGGGTGCCCACCTCCGAGTCCGAGCTCTCTTCAGAGGGGATCGGAGGGGACACGACTGCCTTCTTCTTACCACCCTTAGCTTTAGATGGGGGGGTCACTCCCTGCAGACTCTCGCCCGCCTCCAGCATCCCTTTGTAGAAAATGGTGTCTGCCTGCCTCCTCTTACGGGTCTTATTGCAAAAGGCCTTGCAAACAGCACAGTCCGAGTCGTCGTGCCCCTGCGTCACTAGACACGGAAGGCAGCTAGGGTGTCCATCTGTTTGTGGGATGGACGACCCACAGTCAACGCACTTCTTGAACGGCTGTAAGCCAAACAGAAAGATAGTTGACAACTACCAAAGGGAGGGGGTGGGGGAGTGCATATGTAAATCTAAGTAAATATATAATCCTAAGATATATAGATACTAAAAGATAAACGGCCGCGGCATAAATAGTGAAAAGCAACTCATAAAGCAAGCACTACAACCACAGCCTGAAATAAAAAGAGCATGTAAACAACATGGCTTGCCCCTCGAAAAAACGAAAGTTTTCATCAAGTTAACAACCAGGTGAAAACGATCGCCATCGACGTAAAGAGATGCTTATTAATACATAATAAGAATAACATCAAGTGCCAAACAGTAGCTGATTCCATACGAAAGATATCTATTTTCCACCTAGTCGGGAAAAACAATCTCCGAGAATCCGCCATGTTTGTCTCTTTTCCCGCGCAAGCACGAAGCACGTGGTTCGAAATGCTTGGGAAAAGCCTAAGTCGCAACGCGATGGAATGCAAAAAAATGCGAACCTATTCTAAACTACGTTTAGCAATAAAGGTTACCATACATTTGTTTCTTTCTCCATGTCTCGTTTTTTCTTAGTACCGTGAAAAACGCGTCTTCTCTCTTCAATGACAGATTGATAAGTGGTGAGAATAGAGTTACGGCCCTTGGCGCTATGGCAACCGCTAGGGTTTGGGGCCCTGTTAGGGTGGTCATATATGAGAAACACGTTTTTAATGTGGTTTTTGTATATTTTTTATTCTAAAAATAGTCACAACCTGTCATATAGCAAAAATAAACAGATTTTATGCAATAGTACCCCAAGGAGGATCCCTTCTGAAAAAGAATTGATATTAGAAGATATGGGTGGGATTCTCTATTTACCAAACAGCAGTGATAGAGAGAAGGAAAGATGAACATGATATAGTAGACCCACGCCTTGATACACATACATGATTCCTAAACTTATTTACATGATTCTCATAAGCCCTCTTTGGGGTCTCCTAAACAGCACATTCGGTATCCAAAGAAGAGCCCTCTTTGAATATTATTATCTCAGTTCCCAGAGTGCTGACTTGGTTGACTAAGTAACATATAAAGATGGCATACCTTTGAGCAGAGCCTTAAGAATGGCAACATCAACATCCTTGGTGGAGAACTTGGAGTCCAGCTCGAAGATGCTGATCAAGTCCCTGCGCTGTATGCAACTCTGGATCCACCCCACGTGCTTGATCTTGTTCTTTGAACCAAATTCCTTCTCTATCATCTCCTCAATGTCTGCCATAACACTGTCGTCTATCTTAGGGGGTAATCTGTTGGAGGGAAACAGAGAGAACATTAAATTCACCCTTTCATATTTTTTTTATTTTATTGCACATCTCTTCTTCCAGCAAATGTTGATATACGTTAATGTGGACTAGACACTATTCACTCACTTTTTTGCTGGGTTGCCGTCCTCCTTTTCCACTTCCCCACCCTTTGAGTTCTGGTATGCAAAAGCTAAGATGTCCGCAGCTCTTCCTGATCCCTGGATACAAGGACAATATCATTTATACTTTGTATGAATACAACTGAAAAGTAGTCAGTGTAACCCTTCAGATATAATTCTGATTCTCAACTGATGAGAGCTGGCACAATAGTAACAGCAGGTTTTGTGTCATTCCAAATCATTTGCATTATTCTCATGGTGATATGGTACATATCCATCCCTTTTTGCCCTATTACTGTCAATAGTGTATACCATAAAGGACTACTTAGCCAAAATGTGCTTATATAAATTGCAAAAAAGATCAAAAGTGTATTAATTCTTTTTCTAGCTAACATCTTGTTCCTTTAGATACTCATGGCTAAGTTTTCTTGGTGACACATACCTTGATGATGACAGCAGGGGTGCCATTGTGGATGGCGCTCATACACGTCTCAAGAGTGCCGGGACCTCCTTCCAACACCAGTAGCACGACCGGCACACCTGCACACAGGGGGAGGCATAAGTGATCGGAGTTATCTCCCTTTGCTAATGAAGCTCACGTGAAAGACTACTTATAAAGAAACAGAGACGGAAAAATAGACTGACAACAATAAAAAAAAGTTGATTTCGTAAAGCTGGTAGCGCTCTTTGGATTCGATAGAAAGAAGGACAGACGGGCAACACCTATATTGTAACGACACAAACCTGACTGAAAAATCAAGCAGGAAATAGAACTGATGTTGAGTTTACAGAACAACAGAACTTACCAGATCCAGTTGCAGTTTTTTCACTGGCTATTTTGTTTTCCAGTTTGGTCCTGAAGTTGATCTCAGTAGCAAACTTCATCTGAGTTCCGTTGTCCACAAGGATGAAGTGGGAGTGATTTGGATCCAGAAACGACTGGTTGCGGATTTGTTTGTTGGTGATGCGGTGTTCGGCAGGCCACTTGCCCTGGTAGATTAACAAATTAACAAATCAAAATGACGTATAGACAAGCACAGGAAACGTTAAAGAGGAAACTTGAGAATAATAATCAAATTGCCTCTCATAATAGATTCAGCTCCTTTGAAAGAATTATTTTGTCCACTTATCTTTTATAAAATTCCCTTTTCAACAGGATTGGGAGCAAAATTCCCCCATTGATTAGCATTAGGTCTAGATAGGACAATGACTGCATTTGAGAAGTGCTAACAACTCATGAGAACGTAAATGTGAAACAGAATATATTTGAATCTACATACCATGTCATTGATGAGATGTTCCTTGTCACGCACACAACCCCAGGGGGCGACCCCAATGCAGATGACCTTGTTTGACCCCTCTGTTGTCAGTCCGTAGTCTCGCACTGCTTCACCCACGTGTTTCATCACTCCTGCGTTTGTACCTCCAGTCACAATCCAAGCCCCTGAAATTGTCATGGTTTTGGAAAGAATTCGTTTTATCCAATGAGATGCTTAAAATTTTCTTTTTATTCAATTCTCATTGCATTACAGACAATGTAACAAATAGCCTGAACACTGTTCCTTAGTCTTAACAGGGGACTGGCATCTTACATTCAGCGTGTGACTTACATTTAATTCTGTACTAGCAGCAGGTTGCCGTATGAAATAATCAATGATGAAACATATATTCACAATTTGATTCTGTTTTGAACTCAGTTTATCAAAAATCACACAGGTTAGGCAACTCAAGCAGCATAACCCATTTGAGACTATCTACCTGAAAGGTAGGCAGCCATTTCCTATACTGTTCAATACATTCTATTGTTTGATCAAACAATATTATCCTTTATGATTACTTGGATTTCAGATTCAATAAGAATCATAGGTTTTTACATTTTGTGCAAGCCTTTGTAGAAAGATATTGTTAAGATTTAAAGATGTAGCTTTGAATTTGTCACTTGACACTATCATAGGGGAAGTAATAACATGACTGACATAGAAAATATTATCCAATTATCTTTTTCTTTTATTTTTGTATTACTCTAGCAACAGCGAGGGTTATACAATAATTCCCAAAATATTATGTAAAATACATATGACACACTTTTGAGTGTAATAATTTCATTATTACCAAGTCTATTCCATCTAAATCGCATGAAAATATTAATAAAATTGCCATGGCTGGCTACAGTGTCGTCACAAACAAATGGTTTTAAGACGTAATAGACGACAAAATAAGGTAACTAGCACAGAAACAATTGTTGCTCAGCAAAAGTGATATGTGCACATGTGCTCATATTGAAAGTATGTCACCACTTACGATTAACAATATGTATAATAAGTGTCAGTACTTTGTCTGAGGTCATCTGAAGATGATGGAACATAGTAAAGATATACAGATGCTACTACAACATACCGGTACTGAGAGCAGCCTTCATCAGGCCTCTTCTGAACACATCCTTCAGCCTCGTTTTCATATGGAAGTTTTTGGCGCCTCCTGTAACGGAGATTAGGAGGTTTGGCAAGGCGAGCCCCCATTGTAACTTCATCAACTCCAGGATTTTCGACATACTTGTCTGGTAGTCAACTCGCACAAACTGTTGGAAGAAAGAACATATCTTGTTTAGTTGTCTCAAGGAGAGTGAATGAAATACAAGTACTTGCAGTGTTGAGCTGCTAGTATACTAACCAGTATTCCTGTTATTTGATCCTGATTTATCAGAGACATCCTATGGGTCAAATGTTTTCTAATAAACACATAGAGAAATGTTTAGTTTCAGAAATAATGTATGCAGACTCCATATTGACGAACTCAAATCTGATCCACTCTATTGATGAACAGAGCAAGACCAAAGCCAGAAGGGATTCATGTACTGTAATGACTGAAACAAGAACTAAGCTTTGCAATGAACCCTTTGTCTCAGGTCCTGTTATTTTCAGGATAGTTTTACAGATTTCCCAATGTAAAAGTTCAATGCCAGCTAATCCAGGACCTAAAAAGATTTCATACAAGAATACTTCACATAAGTAGATCAAATAACAAACTGAAAGAAATCCACCTACCTTACTGAAGTGGTCTCCAAATCCTGGAAACTCGATCTCCCCGAAGGCGTTGGTGACATAAGGTTCTGTATGCTCATCTGGGTCCCACTTGGTCCCCGGGTCCGTTACGAAACACGATCTTGCATGGGCATCTCTTGGATATCCGCACTGACATTTTTCCTCTTTTCTGATTGGTTGAAAAAAAAGAAGACTTTTAGGTACTATTTAAAAGCAGGTGTTTAAAAACACTATTTCAGATATAAATATTTTTATCTCTAAGATCTATATAAAAGACCTCTGATCATTTACATACAAGGTTTGGAATGAATCATTATTAAAAAGCTGAATTTCTGCCAGGGACACATTCATCCTTGAATACTCCATTGGCTTATGTTCAAATCCTTTTTGAGTTTGAGAATGCCTGTTTGACTGAAAAAGTATCAAGGTAGGAACTAAATCTTATGGTAGGAAATGAATCTTGGCCTATCCTAATCATGAGATGTTCAACTTAACCAAATCATTTTCTATGATTAGTGAAGTCTGTTGCACAAAGCAGAAGAGACAACAAATGTCTCATGTAACCAAAATGAAATGTTAAAAGATACATGACACTTTACAGTGTTAAAGAGGAGAAGTAACGCATGAATTTGATTATTACAAATTAGTATCTGTATTCGCTTCACTTATATCAATCAATAGAGCCAAAAAATTTGAAAATATACGCTTTAATTCGACTACTAGGAGACCTTTTATACCCCTGTTTTGGATAGCCGCCTAATGAGACTGGCGAACGCTTACACAAAATCACCGAAGCATGACTCGAAGCCACGCCCAGTGTGTGACGTGCTAGTGGGCAGCTGAAAGCCCAGCCCTTTGATTTTCTCTGTATTTTTAAGCTAATTCAACAGCAAAATAGAGGCAATAGCATGACCGAAAGAATTCCAAAATACGATATATAACGGCTTCATGATATCAACTTTCCCTCTCAGTCGTCAAATCCATCTTAATTAGACTGTGACAATCCTTGGACGCGGTTTTCTTGGGTGGGTTTATATCAAAAAGGTAAAGAACTTGGTCGGTGAGAGATCCAATTACAATGGGATATCACGTAGTGTTACAACATGTATTTATCGATATGAAGTTATAAATTGTCTCGAAAAAATGAAGATTTTTGTAAAAAAACGGGAGACAAATGTGGAAACGTTTTTTATGACTATAGAACAAATAATTTTGTTTCACTTCACTTTCATGACAACTTAGTACTTATTGGAATATTCGTTTGTATTTAACACATATCATATTCTTATCTCGTATAACATCTCACACCGTGTTGCAATATCTCTGTCTTTGAATTTAACATTAAATGACATGAAAACATACCTGACGCAAGCGTTAGACACATCCTATGTAATCCTAAAGAATGTTGGGTCCCGTTATTCACGATGTACTTTTTTAAATGTGTGTCATCGTCCTTAGAGGTGCATGAGCCAAATCTCCTTCTCTTAATTTATTGGTTGAATATATATTCTACAAGTTCATTGGTTCAAAATGACTGGACGCCGTGACAATAAACTAAGTACCAGTCGAATGCCAAGAGTTACGCCATTATGACAGGACATATATTCCGCTTGGCGGGTCCGAGGCGTTAAAATTCAAAAGGTATAATTAGAGACCATTAAATCAAGAATTGAAATTGAATGCGATAGGATTACATAACGGCCACCTGTGTAACATAAAAAACAAACAAACTAGTTAAACCAATTTGATTGTTGTGAAAACATTTGGCAGACGTCGTAATTGATGAACAACTTAAATTCAAGGTTAACCTTAGTGACTTAAGGCTACCTTAGAGTTTTGTGCAACGGGACCCAGGAAATTATCTTTGGATGTACATTTATGATGTATGACCTACAAATGTGATAGGATTTGACTTCCACTTAGCTATTCTTACGACGATATCAACAATAATGTCTCACTCACCATACACTACATGCCTACATTACATTTAGAAAATTGTGTGAACGCCAAAATACATAAAAATATGGATATCATATTCAAATAATCCATGGTCAATAATACATTCAATTTTTTTTTATTATTTCTGTTGACTGAAAAAATATATAAATATAATGGAGAATTGTTTTTTAAAATAATCAGTCCAATGCAATTTAGCATTAATAGTAAATTCTGAGTTTTGTTGTAATAGCATAAAAATTAAATTGAAAATGCCAAAAGAAATTAAAACCAGTCGATGTCGTTCAATCTGTCTCGGTTTTGATTGCTTGTCGTCTCTTCTGTTTCTGAGCCACTCGAACTGTCATTTGGCTCATATAAGTAAGGAAAAGTATCGTCCCTGTCAATTGAAATTAGCGTTTCTGAACATGACGAGACACATTCCATAGATAATGATATCTCGCTTTCTGAATAGCTGGTGGACATTATGCGTTAATACTTAATAAAGGTTATATTTTTATGGGAATAAGGATGCCGGTGCATCCCTCAATATAATGTCCAATAAGTGAGCATAGTTCATGTAAGAAATACTTCCGGGATCTCACGCGTTAGCGCAATCTTATAACTATGGCGCAGGGTCGTGACTTTGAAAAACATTCCGTAGGAAAGTGCACACAGCATCGTATTTAATCAGGGTCTTGCGCTTGCAAAAATAGAAATATCCAGACAATGAATTAAACAATAGATTCCTTTAAGGTTTGAGTTGTTTGGATAACGTTTAGTAGGTAAAACCGACAGTTAAACTGTGAGATTTACTATCGGCTAGTGTTGTTTTACATAACGAGCGAATGATGATATGCCAACTAGCACGTCACGAAAGATTCACGCTTCAGTGACCACGGGGCCTTTCAGGTTCTGCTCGCCGGTCGTAATTAGGCAATTAAATTACAAAGCCGTAATTATGTTGTTTAGCGGCCGATTTCAGAAATTTAAAGTTGAGTCCACGTCAAATTGTAATCCCTTTTAACGAATTCCGAAATCGACCATAGGGCATTTCACCCGATCTTTAAAAACAAAAACTGCCAGTCCTAACAGCTTATTGCTGGAGTGGGGCAGCTAGACTGCAAGGCCTCAGTGGTTTTGAATATACTAATCATTAAGTCAAACATATTGAAGGCCTAGTGTTTAGAAGGGATGTTTAGTTATTCCAACCACCAAAAGTTTTGCTGGCCAGTAAAGATTTAAAATTATTTCAAAAATTATTGGTTGGTTGTTGCAATGGAACTTATATTCATTTATGGGTAGATTTCATTCAAAATTAATTTAATCATGTTTAGAACAATAACATTCAGATTAAGTGTATAAACATGTATTCAAATATCCACTCTCACACAGAACATTTTGATACCTTCTGAATGATCAATCACATTAATGCAATTCAATATACTGAAATGGGGATATATGAAATCTTATTGGCATTAGGGTTGCAACTTCACAGGTAGGTCACGATATGATGCATATAAAGATACGAATGCAACGATTTGATAACACTCAAGATACAATAAGATATTTGTCAAACTTATATGATAATTACTTTCTTAGTTTTTTGTTGATGACAAATCCTCTATCAGAAGAACAAAATCTTTATATTTGTGGTCACATTTTTAATAGTTTAGTTTCAACTGCTCAATGCATCATTATTTTTTCAGTATGTTAAAATCAGTTTCATATTTTTCATAAGAAATTATATCAAAATGAATACAGTTTTGTAACCTAGTGTATCGGTTCAGACAAAAATGTATGGTGTATAGTATCATATCCAATACAAGGCAATGCAACGGTGTATTGGTGTATTGGTGTATTGTTGCTCCCTTTATTGACATACATTAAAAATTAATTAATTCAAAAAAACAAGTAACAAATTAACAAATGTGTAGTAATTCAATATGAGTTAAGAGCCTACGAAAATAGACAAGAATATGGTTTAGCACAGTACAAATGAAGTGTGAATTACTTGTCTCATTATCATTACACCACAATAGAGTATTGTCTGCTTTTTTCTAGCAAGGTGAATAATGACAGAGCACAAAAGGTATTGCATAGAAAGACATGTGTTAGTGGTTTTCTGAGTATAGTTACACCATGAATGTACACAAAATAAAATACAAATTTGGCATTATTATTTGTTATTTCAATAGTTTTTAAAGATAAATGAACTGCAACTTAGCTAAACAAAATGTCAGGGTAAGGATTTTCATAAAGAATAAATTGGAATCTGCCTGCGGAAGGACTACGGAAAATTTGATTTAAACAATTATAAAACAAAAAAACCTCCCATAATTATTTGTCAATTATTAAGAATATCTTAAGAATTGCAGTAGTGAATGGGATATTGGGTAGTACTGCTGATGCAATATTTCAGCCATTAGCGGCGAAAATTGCATGATTACAATCTCACAAAATGGCTTGTCTTATCAAAAATATACTTGTATTAAAAATAAGTTCTCATATTGATGATGTACATGATAAACAGGCTCTGCTCATATTCCATTTTTAAAAGAATGATACACAGGCAATATTTTAAAATATCATTCATATCATATCAACAAATAATTTATTACATATTTCACTTATCGCAAAGGGTCAGTAAAATTACATAACCAATCGCTTAAGTTTTCAAACACATAACAATAAACCAACTCTTTTGTCTTGCTAAACAATAACACATTCAGTTGAAATAGGAAAAAATAAACATGAGAATGATAATGTCAGCCCTGAGTTGACAGCAACTAGCTACTGCTGTCAGCTTGATATCATCACAACAAAAAAAGGTAGAAAAGTTCCAAATTTGGTGAAGGGGAGGGAATGTAACAAGCAGACAGAGTCAGCTATATCCCCCGCCAAAGGGAAAGGGTAGTTAAGGATACTAGTTGTGGAATATTGAACAGTGATCATCTTGTTTTTCTACAACCTTTAAGAAATCCTATGTTACGTTTCCATGGAAACGGGTAAAAATAAAAATGCAAAGAAGTTGAAAACCCCAAAAGGCACATCTCCGCATGATGCCCGTTGCACATACCAAGTTTCGTCGAGCTAGGTCTCACAGTTTTGGAGTTGTGGTCCGGAAACGAAATCCTATGTTACGTTTCCATGGTAACGGGTACAAATAAAAATGCAAAGAAGTTGAAAACCCCAAAAGGCACATCTCCGCATGATGCCCGTTGCACATACCAAGTTTCGTCGAGATAGGTCTCACCATTTTGGAGTTGTGCTCCGGAAACAAAATCCTATGTTACGTTTCCATGGAAACGGGTAAAAATAAAAATGCAAAGAAGTTGAAAACCCCAAAAGGCACATCTCCGCATGATGCCCGTTGCACATACCAAGTTTCGTCGAGCTAGGTCTCACAGTTTTGGAGTTGTGCTCCGGAAACATTATCGGGACGGACGGACGAACGGACAGACGAACGGACGCAGACCATTTCAATATCCCCCACCAACTACGTTGGGCGGGGGATAATAAGGTTTATAGGGCCTCTTCGGAAGGAGGGAATGTAATGAGGGATATGGGGCCTCTTCGGAAGGAGGGAATGTAATGAGGGATATAGGGCCTCTTCGGAAGGAGGGAATGTAATGAGGGATATGGGGCCTCTTCGGAAGGAGGGAATGTAATGAGGGATATGGGGCCTCTTCGGAAGGAGGGAATGTAATGAGGGATATGGGGCCTCTTCGGAAGGAGGGAATGTAATAATCGATATAGGGCCTCTTTGGAAGGAGGGAATGTAATAAGGGATATAGGGCCTCTTCAGAAGGAGGGAATGTAATAAGGGATATAGGGCCTCTTCGGAAGGAGGGAATGTAATGAGGGATATGGGGCCTCTTCGGAAGGAGGGAATGTAATAAGGTATATAGGACCTCTTCGGGAAAAGTATTCTAGAATTTGTGTGCTGTTTCCTGAGGGAGAAAACACTTATCACTGTAAGGGCCATTTACAACAATGTAACTTCAAGTTGAAAGCTATATTTTATCAAAAATCAAGCAATGTTACTTTAATTGAAAATTGTATGTTATTAGTTCTCTGTTGCATATGAAAGAGACACTCTGTTTATCATGACATATTGTTCCACTTTGATAAGAACCTCAATACCATTTGCTGTAATACAAATTCAAAACATCTCATACATTCATTTGCAAATGACAAATATATGATAATTACTGTTTTCAATGAAAATTGGCCTTATAAATGTGCACATTTAAAGGAATACTTGTCATGGTACCTATCAAACAGTTTCAGCCATAAACTGTTCTTTTGTTCAGAATTGGATATGTTTCAAAAATTGCATTTGACTAATTGACACCCAGCATTGTCCAGTTTTTTTATCTATATCCAGACTTTACACCTTCATAACATCACTCTGCTGAACTGATGGAAATGAAAATGCTCTGCATAAGTTGGTACTTTCCAACTCTGGAAACTGACCAAACCTGTCGTGGGATTCAAACCCTATATCTAAGATCCAAAGCCAAACATACTAATCATTGCACTTAAGCCAAGCCAAAAACACTCACAGAAAAGTATGTATTTATTAAAAGATTCTGATCCATGTTTTCACACCTCTGATTTTCTCTTCATAAATAATTATTCAGGATGGATATCATTGTGAATTCTAGAAAATGTGACAATACTAGTGATTGTTATGATTTTTTCTTGTTGTAATACATCAAATTTTCATTGTCCTCTATTTGCCATCGCAGAAAATAAGATGTCTTATTTAAAGAATTTAAGGTTTAGACTCTTTCTGCTTTGACTTCCACAACATATAATACCATGATTAGGGCTGTGCAATATTACCGGTTTACCGGCTTATACCGGTCCAAAACCATGCAATACGATTATTTTTTTTTTAATCAACTTTTTATTCCAGAAACCCTGTTACAATTAGGACTGCTACCCAGGGTAGTAGAAGTCCAAATGACAATTAACATACTGGATTTAAGATTTCTGTTTGTTTTTTTCACAGTACAAGGACAATACAATCACTCACTCATTCACTCTCTTATCTCTTAATTGCATATACTAAAACTTAAAAGGTCAAGGTCAAACATTTCATTCATATTGACTATTGTGTTAATTTATATAACATGATATATTAACACTCTGAGGTTGTGACATTATTAAAATCATAAAGTATTACATGATGGACACAAGAAGCAAAATTTCAAGTCAGATTACTTTGAATTTACGATAGCATGATACAACATCCATTTCTGATAAAAACTGTCTTGTTTACTTTTACTAAAAGCAATCTGTTTTTCAATGATATACCTATTATGAATATAATGTCTAAAATGATTAAAACTTAAAGAGGTTTTTAAAACCCTACATTTATATATGAAAATTTTTGCCAAGAGCAAAAGCAAATCAAACACATCATCAGTATACATATTCTTTCTCACTCCAAACACAATAAACTGTAGGTCAAAGTTCATGTTATGAACATGTGGGCATTTGTCATTAAGTAATTTCAAAAAACATTGCCAAAAAGTTTGTGCATGCTGACAGTCCCAAAAGAGGTGACTTATGGTTTCAACTTCAGAGTGGCAAAATGTACATAGGTTGTTTTCAGCAATATTAATCTTAAACAGGAAAGAATTTGTTGACAAGATACCATGAATAATTCTAAACTGAAACCAACGCAATTTCGTATCTAATGTTGTCTTGATAGGGTGCAAAAATATTTTTTCCCAGTCTAATTCAGTAAGCACACACTCTTCCCAGGTTTGTTTGAACTTAAAATAAACATCACATGCACCTAAAATGTAATAATAGCATTTAGCACCTTTTTTGACAGATTTTTAATTTTGACTGATAACTTTTGATCGCCATAAGAAGACCATTATAGTGAAGAAAATTCACATCAAGTTCAAAGGTATTTTTAAATTCTTCAAGGGAACGGTAAGTACCATCTGACTTGACAAAATCACGAATCTGGCTGACACCTCTCTCAAACCAAGCAGAAAAGAAAATTACCTCTTTACATGCAATACGATTATCGCGATATGGTTTCAATTCTGCAATATATTGGGCCTCCTTTCACAAAGCAACCGTAACAGCTGTTTGGTAACTTTGGTAACAAATTCAACAACAAAACGATGTTTTACACGGTGAGCTGTACATATTTAGGCAGAATCAGTTCAGTCAATATATTGCCATATGTATTGCAATATCTCTCAAATTATTGCAATATGAAAATGAGGGCAATATCCAGCCCTAACCATGATAATACCATTTTCAGTTTCAAAATATGCAACATCATCATCTATGTTTATTTATATTCCATGCAAAGAAGTTAGAAGCAATCAATATGGGGTCACCACAACATATTAAAGTATCAAAACCTCAGAAATATTAGGCCATGAGAGAGTTAATGGTTAGTAAAGCTAGAGTGTGGATATAATTGGTGTGCACATTACCTCCTCGACGATCTATGTGTGCGAGGTGCAGGTGGACTACAAAATTAATACATTCACAAAATGAAAAATTAAACTTTCAATTAAGAATTTTGTAGTAACAAGGTGTATACATGTCTTGTCTTAGTACTTTGTTACTTGCTCCAGTGCAAGCCTTTTTCAGTGGCAATTCCAGAGTGGTGACGGGAGGTTAGGGCAGGTGTTCAAACCCCTCTCACCTATTCTATTTATCATAGAAAAGTAATTACTTCCAACGCAAGGTCTGTTACAAATAAGAGTCACAGCGAGGTAAAATCGGTCTATTGATATAGGCTACTGCGATGCAGAAAAAATCAGATATGTAATGGCACTCACTTCTGAAAATATCCAATATATCGGAAGTTTTATAAGTAACAATTCTTGTGTAAATTTGCTGAAAGACACATCACAAAAACAAGATTTTACTAATTTTTTTTGCTAAAAAGTATGAATGCACAAAGTGAAAATAGAGCAGACATGTTTAAGATTACAACCAGTAACTTTATTGCCTCTCCTTCAAAAACCAAGGACAGTTGAGCATTCACCGCAGTTCCAATCACTGATCTGTACTCAAGAGAAAGTGGAAAATCTAAAATTCTTCAAATGCCACTATCTTGCATTCGGAATTGCAGTATGCTTTTCTGTATCGCAATATATTGAAATAAGGAGCTACACCATCTTTAGTTACAAATTGACTACATTTTGAGAAACCTAGCAGGCTAAAACACCTTCCTGATAAAAAACACTCATTCAGAAGCAGATACACTTACTGGGTTTTAATAGAATCATCTCTGCTTGTTGGTGGAGGGGCTGGTATATACCTCTTACATTCTCGTCTTTTGATGTGTTTACGAATCCACTGAATCTCAGGATTCTGAAAACAAAGGCATAGACTATGTAGTTCATCGGGTTTGAAGAGTTGAAGAAAAATTAATCTGCTGTTAACTCTTTTATTGTTAACTTTTTCTACAGAATATTTGCTCATCACAACCAAGATTAAGATAGCTAAGAGCAAAATCAAGCTCTAATGTAAATGTTCTGCCTACCACTGGAACATGTCCAGCCCCGACATCAAATGCATCCTCTGCCTTGTCGTTATGCTGTATGCTGACAAGGCTGGTGGTACGGGGCACTGTCATCAGCTCCCGGTGCTCTGGTGCAACTCGCGCGGTTGCCATGGCCTCTTAGATGGTGCTCAATATCATCTTTCCTGCAAAAGTAGGATTTTAAGGATGATGTTTTGCACACCAGCAATGTAAGATTTAGCTTAAAAACCAAAGACTACAATTAACAGATGTACACCCTGTATAAATTCCTGTCTTGGATTCTTGGATTTGAAAGCAGTCTGTGAAAATATTTTCAACTTTAATGGAGCAGAGGCTTTGATGCAATACTGACCAAGACACAACAACAAAGGAATTGTCAAACATGATACATAATTGTTCTGCTTGACTACCATCTTCTAAAAAGCATGTAAAGTATCGCAAAGATTTCGCACAACAAATGTATTGATAGGCCACCCAATTTCTTTTCTTCAATATCCAAATTCCAGTCAACTGTGATGTCCATGATTATATCCAAATTTCCAGCCTTAGACAAGATGTCTTAATACAAAATTGGAAGAAAGTCAATAAAACCCTACATTGATAATATAATGAAATAATTTTCCGTAAAGCATGATCCAAATAGAAAACAGATTATTTTAATGATTATATTTTGTTTCATTTACAAACTCCTATATATTTGCTCTCATATATCTTGTGGAAATTTTTCTCTGTAGGCACTAAATGCATTCAAAAAACAATATAAAAACTTTAATCTGCAAAATATCATTTCTCACTTATGCCCTGCCTCATTCTTCTGACTCCCCCCTTCGATCTCCACCCATCCCAAATTAACATCAATCAAAACCTAGACACTTCCCAAGGAAATCGCTGATATATCAGGTTTTCTTCTGCCTGTCCCTAGTCACTGTGAGCCCAATGCAGTGTCCAGTTTTAACATCGAGCTCTGTTCTATACACAACAGCATTGCTGGCATGTGAAGTTCATGTTTTTATCTTGCTTACTATTTGTAAATTTGTAAATCTTTTTCATTTGCAACCCACACCATATGAACCCTTGCTACAACCTTATTTTTAGGACGACAATGAAATTTACAAATCTTGGTCTCATTCATACAAAGATGATATCCTCAAAATCTTAGATCCCTAGCAATCGATTGGCATCTGAAAAACAAACGACAGAATATTTAACGTAGGGTACCCTGCCTCGCCCATAATAATGTAAGGGCAGTCTGTTGAAGACCAAATCAACAAACTTTAATATTCATAGAACAAAGATGTAATTCTGAAAATTTGAGCATCAAGTTTTGATTCCAGTGATCGAGTCATCATAAACATGCACCCCTGCCACACTAATAATATTGGGGGTAGGATAATGATATTTAATCTCCATCCAAATAAGGATGATCATTTCAAAATTATTTTACTTAGTATTTATGGTTTGTTGAAAATAAACAAAAAATTATTTGAGGGTACAGGACACCCTGCAACGCCCATGCCGGGGGTCAACGTTAAAAATTTTAATCTTCATGTCAGTCCCAAAGTACAAATTGGGATCACCTAGATGCAACATACTGAGGATTCCCCCAAAAATTTCAAGTTTGGGCAAGCTATTATTATTTTGGAGGAAAAGTCAAAATTATTAAATGTGTCCGACCCGACAGACACATAAGATGCTGGACACCGGTCGCCAGACAAAAGAGCATGTCATAAGCCCATCTGACCTTTCAGGTCTGCAGAGCTAAAAAGCTAGCATCAGGCACATGGAAAATACTTAACAAAATGTTCTTCTCTTATTTGATATAAAGCTAGCTAATAACCATCTTAAGTAAGCTTTTGTAATAAATTAATATTTTCATTATTTTAGAAAATACACTTATATAGATCAGAATGATAACATTGCAAGTGCGGAAGTAACACAATGAATACAGCGTAATAAAAGTTTTCATGATACTGGTTACCTTCTAATTATTACCAATAGTTGGTTTTCCACTTAATAATAAGCCACATAAAAGTTATCAATGTTTCTGCAGCACATTTTCAAAAGTGTTGTGTGAGTAGTACTTTATTTTTATCTATTATTGGAACAAATAATGATATTTTTGTCATTGGATACAGTTTTAAAAGTCACGCCAGCTTAAATAAAGGGTAAAAAGCTGTTTTTACAGACACATTTCATAAGTTGACAAATGGTTGAATCAAGGTTTTGCAGTACCCTAATAACAAAGGAATTGTTTTAAAAATATTAATTACAGTAAAGGTCTGCCCGAGAAACCTTTCTTTTATTCAGATTCAGCAAACATATTTGTATCACAGTGTATTTCTTCAAAAGATGTTTAAGAACATTGTATAACAAGTATAAAATATAGTACATGATTGTGGCAAATTGATTCATTTATAGGCGTTATTTGTTATATCGAGTGTAAAATATTGAATAATGGTTTACTGTTGACATTAGTGATAATATTCCTATGATTAAAACGGTGACAAGTCTCCCAGTTATACGATTATGTCGTGAACGGCAAGATACATTGGCCAAAACAATCTTAGCCTGATATCCACAATATTTAATACCTTGAGTTAAATACAAAACAAATTTAAACGTACCTTTTTTCAAACGAATCACTTACAGTTTCACAGCACGAACTTTAATTTTCTTGATCTAAGATTGTTATCACTAATCATTGTGATCACCACTACCGTTGACAACTGGGGCAATATGGCGGCATAAGCGGAGCTACAGAAAAGAAATTCGTAAATACTTTCAAGAATCACATTTTTATATTGGAATGCAAATGTAAAATGCCCTAGAAGCTTATAGAACTAATTCGATTCAATCATGGTACATATCACTATTTGTAAGAGCGAATCGTGATGGATTTACACATAAATAAACTTTAACCTTTGACCTCTGACCGCGATTGTTTTACTGTTACCATGCCAACATCCTCGGGCAGCAGGTGCGTGTCTCAGCTTCTGGTTCAGTATCCTAGATTCGATACAAATCTTTAGTGAGGATGTCTCCATGAGATGTTTTCTGGTTGTAAAATGCAAAATAGAAATGACGTTTAAAAATGAAGCGAAGAAAAATGCAACCCAAAAAATCCTGGTCAAAAAAACAAACAGCAAAAAGAGAAGTACATTAAGACATTGGTGAACATAACGGAAAGAACCCACAGGATAAACCCTCCTTACATCTTCTTCTGGATGTTTTAATGAAAATCGAAGATACCACTACTACTATGTCTGACTGTGTTTTTCTCATTTACAGTTAATTCATTCAGGTATTACCCAATTGCATAATGTTGCACAGACCACAGAATAGTAAGAAGTAAGAAATGGAATTTACATGTATAATGATGATAATATTACTATTAATGGGGTAATTTTTGCGCCTATTATTCAATTCGAGGCAATGCAAAGTACTCACTGGCAGTACATTAATTATTACCCAGACGGAATAGCACACTCATCTGCAAAAAATCCTGGTAAAACGAGATACGAGGGACAAGTTTCGATCTGATTTCAATGAGGTTGATTTCAGCCTTTCTGTATAATATTGTAATGGGGGGTGGAGGGATAGGAGATGGGGTGGATGGGGTGGGGGGGGGGGGATTTCCGATGATTCCCCTAGCGGCCTCGAGTACACTCTTCAAAACCCTAGCTACGCCACTGACCAATAGGGCGCGCCACTGACCAATAGGGCGCATTCCTCTCAAACAAAACTCATCTATCCGCTCCTGGTATCAACATCAAGTACATCAAACACTTTAATATTAAATTTTTTAATATCCGCTTCTGATTCTTCAAGAAGTATGATGTCATTAGCTTATGTCACGTGACAGCATCTCTATCATATTTGTACTCTGGTCCAATGTCGCTCAGCAAAAATATATCACTATAGTGACACTAAACGGGTTTAAGTCTTGATTTGTTATCGAAAACCGGACAGTGGCGCGTGCCTATGAGTCAAACGTAAATTTGTAAACTTATTTACAGCAGACACAAAAGACAAACATAGGTTGATAGTGTTAAGTAGATCATTTAGCAAATGTACAAGTTAATTGAACACATAATTTGGATTTTAATCATTCATAGGGCCGTATTCCGATTACCATTGAAAACAAGAAAATAGCATATCATAATTTTGGCATTTTAGAGATTAAGATGCGAGTTCAAGGAGGCCAATTTAACTTAAATGACACCATAAGGTATTTTGGCTCTAACTCACATTGAAAATCATGAAACATACTATAAGTTACTCTCAAATCGCCTACTTAACTTACATCTTTATCTCTATAATGCCCAAATTATTAAATTTTCTTGTTTTCAATGATAATCGGAAAACTGTCGTAGAATTAGTTACGAAGTCGAATTTCTGTATCCCATTTGCATGTATCTTAGTTAAATCGCCTAGGCCTACATGTACTTAAGACTAGCAATCCAAGTTTGTGATAGCGCCTGCCGTAAATATGTTTTCAAATAACGCCATCGTCCGGTTTTCGATCATATTAAACCTGATTATTGTTTACTTACAGAACCTTATGATGCTGATTTTCAAGACAACCACTTCTTCTCGATAAAATAACACCATTTATAAAGGTTGACATATTTGACCCCTAAACATAAAAATCTATTTACAGGTTGTTTCGACATTATGCTGTAGTCGTTGAAAAATCGCAATAGCTTGATAATTGGGGGAAGTTGAAGCGACCTTTATTTTGTTTACCGAATAGTGTTACGTTAACCCGTTGCGATGACTGCATAATATTGGCACGCAATTCATATTTATACAACTAATCCCTTACAAACACATGACATCGTAAACATATTTACTCTCTGTCGGACCATATGGCCTGTTCCCGTTATCAGCCTCTTTGCAAACTAAGTCATTTAACACCTTAAAAATCCAATGAGGAAACATTGTCGGGGCAAATCTGCATGTATATATTTATCAGTCATGTTACGCACAAGGTTTTTATTTATTTTTTTTACAAAATTGTCGACTATTATTACACACAACCAGAGAATCTCAATCACGTGTCTTCTGATATGAATTATATCAACACGATTTGACAACAAATCACGACCAGCCAAAAAATGAACACATTTAGCCATAATCTCAGGTTATAGCGCTATGACGTTATCACAATATGACATCACGGTTATCATATGTCATGCGATTTGAGGGTTTACATTACGAGCGTTTTGCGTACGATTTACTTGCGAATGTCTTCCCTGCGATTTTTCCGAAGTGAATAATGTATGCATGTATTGGTGTATGTATGGGTATATGGATGTATGTATGTGCCTGTATGCATGCAATGCGACGCGTTAAAAATTCGCATACGTCAACAACATTCATATATTGGAAATATACCAATGTACATCTGTCTATCAAGTCATATATCCATTGATTTTGCACACATACACATTGCACCCTTCAGTTTATTATCCATATACTGTCTATTACATAACTACATATACTGCCCATTACATATACATACATACATACATACATACATACATACATACATACATACATACAATACATACAATACATACAATAAATTACAATACATTATTCACTTCGGAAAAAGCGCAAAGAAGACATTCGCAAGCAAATCGCATGCAAAACGCTGGTGATGTAAACCCTCAAATTGCATTCGTCAACGCGATGCGAATTATTCGTACGTAGTGTAAACCCGGCCTTAGTAACACTGTTAACTTATTTCAGTGCCAGCTGAACACTTTTGTCTTTTCGTTACTAATGCCATGTTTATCTTATCGGGTGAATAAGAAAGTTTTTAATAGTTACATAATGAGAAAGTTAGCAATGGATAACTAGCACGATTAGTAAGTGGAATAAACTCTCTCAAAAGACATTAACGATTACGTGTATAGACTTTCCCATGTGACCAGTGACGATGTAGTACATTATCACTGGTCAGATTCCGGAACTTCTTTATACACGATGTAAAAATGCATTGGGTGTTAGTTTGCTACCTAAAACATGATATTAACACATATTGATGATGAATTAAATAATTAATATAATAATTCATTGGGTTTGGCAAATTGATAAAAGTCTCCTTCCAGGCATGGCACAATTGAAACACAGAGTCACAAACGAACTGAGGTCAAAGCATATAGCTTATGACGTAAAGTCAAAATAAAAATGATAGTTTTGCTTTATGGTACAGTAAATAAAGGATATTATATGAGAGGCCATGACATACTATGTTACAACACTAGTGCCTAGGGTAAATATTAGTATTTCGCTAGCGAGAGCGAGGGCTAAAACTGATATTTAGGCAAGAGTGTCATATACATATAGTATGTCATTAGCACGAATATATAATAATATGTGCTGTTTTATCGAAGTCGCATAATTATAGAAAGTAATCAAAATAGGCGAAATCCCCGAGTCGGCGCATTGGGAATGCAGCGTTATAGGCGAACTGAGAAGCCAATGCATTGTTTATGACATGGCATAACAATGTAAAAGTAATAGTTTGCCCTTGGGTATCATATGACAAATTTGAACCCCTATTTGACCGTTAGAGAGTTAAATATGTGTGTATTTGGGTCGTTTTTATTGACCGAGAAGATGCCATTGAAGCGGATAACAACGAATTCAAAGAATGAAAATGAAGTTTGGGCGATATCCGCAATACATATACTTTATCTTTTGAAGTTATCAATTGGTCTCAAATAGCAAAATCTACTCTGAAAGACTACTTTTAATATGATCATGAATTATTTTCTCACTTTAAACATGTTTTCCCTTTAAACTATTCTCAATTCAAATGTAGCCATATATGTTTTTATGATTTTGGCCTAAAACAACGTACGACAAATAAGAACTATATGAACCTTGCAATACTTTTTTGGATGTCAGCAAAACATTTTATAGGATAAATAGTATTTAAATTAAAATTTGTAAATAATCTATCGACGGTGCACTAACGATATTTTACAATTTTTTTTATCAATGGCGTCTAAATGCAAAAATAAAGTGAAATCGATTTCATGTGAGTTTTGCATTGTTGTCTCATGTCCTTCACCTTGACACGCTCAATGACCTTGCCCTTCAGTAAGAGGTTTGCGATGTATGCTGCCAGCAGAACTCCGGCTTTTGGATTTTCCGTAAGATATTAGATTGATAACATTTTTTAATTTAAAAAATGACATTATTGGCAGAAAAGCATTGTCTTTCAACAGCTTTTTTTCGATGAAGTTTGTTGTCATTGTGCATTAAATTTGATGCCACGACTGCCAAGTTTGGAAGTTTTTGGGTTGGATGGCATATTTTGCTTGGTGAGTGTTGCGTCAGTAAGCGACAGTGACGTGTCATCCCGTTTAATGAAGAAAATCTAGGAGTAAAGCCGCAATGTATGTTAGATTTTTTTGTATTGCTAGCATGTTATTATGTAACGGTTACAGACAGATTGTCCATTGTTGAAAGATTGACCCAGATCACTTGCACGTTGTTGTGATCATTTTATCACTGGTTATCTCCCTTCCGTCAATATTATACAAATCCTTTTTTATGGTTAATATGTTAAAATCATGTTTATCATATTAACCCTGTATTTCGCATAATGAAGCTATATTTTGCCAGGATTGTATCTAGATTTTGAAATTACCCAACAATAATAATTCTAATTTATATATGTAATTTCTCTTGTAGTTTGTATGATATCTCTTGTCTTATTCAGGAGGATGAATATTTATGAATGATGATGAAACTTATGATTTATTTCGCTTTGTCATTTGGCAACTCAATAAACTGGGATATTGTGTTAGCGTGAAGTTTTTTTTTGGGACATAAGAAATTGCTGAATAAATATAAGGTTACGTAATCTGTGCATATGTTATATAGAACATGAAGATTTATTGAAATGTACTTTTTAACTCTGAGACAGCCTAAAATCCGACTTAGAGACAGATGAACATGCACAGAAAGAAGACTTTCTTTACAGAAACATCAGTCAAAATATCTTAACTAATGTGTAACAGTGTTCCAGATTGTGACCATTTGTGACAGTATCTCACCAGGTTATGTTAGTTATGGACCATTAACATCTCCATCTAGGCCCATTCAGAAATGTCCTCTGAATTTTCGAGAACTAGGACCAAGCTGAACATTACAATATTAGGGACAAAATGATGGGAGTCATTTTGGGTAACATGTTTTGATAATGTGTGAAAATTAGTGTTTTTGTATCATCCAAATTACACAGGTCTAAGGTTTGATGTTTTGGCTCTACTGCAGAAAAAAAGTCAAGGGTTATACAAGGAGGGACCAAAAACCTGGCCAATACATTATAGAATTACTTTCTTGATAATTTATTTGATATTTACACATGAAAGATATGGTTAAAATTTTTTAAGCCTACCAAATAGTCTTATTCATGATCATACCATTAAAGAAAGAATTTTTATTTAAATGTAACTCGATTGGCGAGAAGGCTGATGCTCAATTCCTCACACCTGTATATTTCTCTTTGTTCTTAACATTTTTACCTTTCCTACGTGCACACTGTGAGTCAGACTTGTTGACATTATCCGCAGTTAGGTCACTCAAGCCAAGCTTGATGCGACTGTGGACAATCTGACATAATCTTCTACCGTAGTTTAAATTAAGATTATTTATTGATCAAATCTTGTTAAAAGGGATTTAAATACATGTCTTACTATCAGGTAATGAGTTCTACATTTTTATTGAGTCTGGTAAAAACGAATTTTCATATAATTTTGTCATCAAGTTTACATTTAGGTTTGAACTAATTCTAAGGTAATGTCTATAATTGTTATATTACCAAAGGATTATCACAAGTGAAGACAAACACCACCTACTTATTGTTTGTTAATGCAATAAGGATGCATGTAAAGAGTATTTTCATTGTCATGTCAGATCAAAGCATTATCCAAGTACAGAGGATTTTGTTTTTGATTTTGGCTTAATTCCATATTCCTTATAATTATAAATCCCTTATAAAGGCTTGTAAAGTGACAAATAAGTAATATCATCCTATAGGTTATGTTAAAAGATATAGTGCCTTCATCATTATCTATCAATCATAGTGCCTACAAATGTTGGTTGTTGAAACCTTCAATATATTTTATGGAGACTTCGTCCACTTCTGTGTGCCTGTCACAGGGATACCAGCTCCACATGATTCTGTAAACTTGTATTGTAATAAAGGCCATGGTCTTATACGATAAATAAAAATTGCTCTGTCTGTAAACTTTGAGCACAGCTGCATATCAGAACTTTGATGAGCAAAAGTTATGTTAGGTCAGCTGGGATTGTGTGTGACTGTGTAGCAAAGTTTAATAGGTGTAAGCAGGGAGAAGTTGCGACTTAAGGTTTGAATCCCAAACTCTTTTAGTTCCAACTCTTCCTGCTGTTAAAAATGGAAGGAGTTTATCCTGATACATAGTCAGCTTGCCGTGGAAGATGTCCTTCATAATAGTGTAACGCAGTTCAATGTTCTGTAGCTCTGCAGACACTTACAGTCAGCTTGTAGAGATCGGTTACAGTCTAGGCAAAGATGGCTATTCACGTGATACCCAGCCTGGCCTAGACTGTACCCGCCTCCCCCTTTCACAATAAGTCACCAAAAAAAATATCATGATATTTGTCTTTATGCTATAAGGTTCCCAATGAATTTTATCTCATGTCTAATGCATCTTTAAGGTAAATGTGAAATTATGTGTGATAGAAGGTTTAAAGATTTTTCTTTTCCTTTTTTTTGCATTTTCAACAGTGTATTAGCTTTGAAAGGCAATGTATGAGAGTGTGTCATAATGTGATTTGTGTATTTTGTTTCATTTATCTAATTATCATTGACTCTTTAAGTGGCATGCTAGAAGATGTAGTGGTAATGAAGTACAAAACAGGCTTGAAAGCTATACTGAAACGTCGCAAATCTGTTGATAAAGAAGTTGATTATCCATAAAATCTTGTACTTCATTAATCAACATTGTCCTGAAATCCTCTGTAGGTTCATTCTTGACCAAGAAATTATGATTGTATGGTTGATGAATATTTCCTCTAAACCTATTTTGAAATAGACATGTCAATGTTTTAAACATTACAGACAAAGTTTCATTTTTAAACTGGCTTATATATATTTTGCTTGTTGATGAAATGATTTTTATTACTCAACCGTGGTGAGATCACTCATTAGATAACAATGAGTTGGTAACACACATGTGTGATACCATATCTCGTGCAAACAAACGGAACACTTTCGAACATCACATGACATCGTCTAATCACGTGACTTGTAAGTTAGAAAATGGCAACTTTCAAATTTTGCATTCTCAACGAGCCGTAAATATATCCAAAAATATAAAATATCCAAGTTTATAAACTTTGATAAGTTACTATTTTGAAAAAAAATGACATTGTAGATAGTGAATGCATGAGAATTGTGTCTTTTTACTTCAGTTCTTGAGGAGGACCTTTGAGACAACATTGCGGAGGTCAGCATGGACAGGGCGTGAGACCTTAAAAGAAGATGACCCAGAACTCCGAGCTATCATCGACCTTGAGAAACACAGGCAGACACATGGACTTGAACTCATTGCATCTGAGGTGGGGGCTTCTGTTGTGGATTTGAAAATTCTGTGTGCCACAAGTTACAATTCAATAATTCGAATGCCTCGCAGATTTCACTGTGTTGTCTTGTGATATTGTTGATCGAAGGCCCTAAAAGAATGGTATATCATTGCCAATTTAATGTATTATTAATTTTTTTTAGATAGCCTGATGAGCTAGCAGTATCTAACCTCAGTGACATATCTGATTTGTAACAAATAGACTAGAATCAAGTTGAAGAAGATGCAAGTTGAGTGGTCGGAGTAAAAGCATTTAGTGTGATGTAAAGGTAAATTTTATTGTTTCAGAATTTTGCCAGCCGTGCAGTGCTTGAATGTTTGGGATCGTGCCTCAACAACAAGTACTCGGAGGGATACCCTGGGGCACGGTGAGGCACGTTTTCTTTGAGGGACACTGCAAGACAATATGAAGGGGAGGTGATGTTTGGGAACAGATATTGGTTAATCCATTTTATATACATAAATGAGACATTTTAGATTATTGGTTAAAATATGTGTCCTAGACAAAGATAATTTCAACTTTGTCTTGAACAGTATTAGTTGGAAGTGTTTTGGTTTGAATGGGTACATCCATTTTCACACATGTGACACAGTTTTTTTTCTCAAAAACATTCTGTGACTTATTTGCCTTAAAATCTAACTTAGCTCAATGGATTTATAAACCCTAGACATTTTGCTTAGATATGAATTCTAACTTGTATATGTTAGTTTTGATGTTCTGTGACAGTTAAATGGTTCATCAGTTTTAAATTAGGTGGAAATTCTTAAAATTCAGAAGCTTTATCATCATTGTGTTGAGTCTGTAAACAAACTGGCTTCAAATTAAAATTCACATTATATTTGAATACCTGACCTGTCAAATGGCTTGTTATGTTATCTATAATCCATTGAACATGTTGTTGGATCAAAGGAATAATGTCCCTTCTCACACTGTTTTTCTCACACTGGATTCCTTTGACAAACTAGGTTATTTGTCAATTATGCAACAAATTGAGTTATTTTTACCGTTAGGGTAGTTTTGCGACAGTACTGGATGCTTATTATGGGAAGTGACATTTTTATGATCAAATATTCAATTTTCATCTGACCAGATACTATGGAGGAAACCAGTTCATTGACAAAGTTGAAGTCCTCTGCCAGAAGAGGGCCCTGGAAACATTTGACCTTGACCCTGACAAGTGGGGCGTTAACGTCCAGCCATACTCAGGCAGTCCCGCCAATTTTGCAGTCTTCACGGGTCTCCTGAATCCTCACGACCGGATAATGGGTCTTGACCTCCCAGATGGTGGACAGTAAGTGAGACATCTGCATGTAAACTTTGGTCAGGAGCCACACTGTGGACCAGCTATCAATTATTATTATATGTGATTATTATACCTCGCCTGCAGAGAATAACTTGCATCAGTCTGCATCACTGACTAAATCTAGTATTGCTGCATTGTACATATGCTCATTTCATATTTTCATACATACATTAAAATTAATCTGTTTTGATAAAAGATCATATGGTCCTTAGCAGAAGTGTCGTCTGCAACAGTCTTACATTACAGTCTATACTTTTTACAAGATCTTTTATATAAACAAGGTGTAAAGGTTACAGTGGATGTAACAATTCTCAGCCATGTTAATAAAAGTGAAATAAGAATTATTTTTTTTTAAATGGGTTAAATCAGATAGCTTTCTGCAAAACTATTATGTAAAAGTTTTAAGCAGTAGTGTTATTACCTGGCCGAAATTGCAGGCAGTAGTGTTATTACCTGGCCAAAATTGCAGGCAGTAGTGTTATTACCTGGCCAAGTTTTAGGCAGTGGTGTTATTACCGGGCTGAAATTGCAGGCAGTAGTGTTTTTACCTGGCCGAAATTGCAGGCAGGAGTGTTTTTACCTGGCTGAAATTGCAGGCAGTAGTGTTATTACCTGGCCAAAATTGCAGGCAGAAGTGTTATTACCTGGCCGAAATTGCAGGCAGTAGTGTTATTACCTGGCCAAGTTTTAGGCAGTGGTGTTATTACCGGGCTGAAATTGCAGGCAGTAGTGTTTTTACCTGGCCGAAATTGCAGGCAGGAGTGTTTTTACCTGGCTGAAATTGCAGGCAGTAGTGTTATTACCTCGCCAAGTTTTAGGCAGTGGTGTTATTACCGGGCTGAAATTGCAGGCAGGAGTGTTATTACCTGGCTGAAATTGCAGGCAGTAGTGTTATTACCTCGCCAAGTTTTAGGCAGTAGTGTTTCTACCTGGCCGAAATTGCAGGCAGTAGTGTTATTACCGGGCTGAAATTGCAGGCAGGAGTGTTATTACCTGGCTGAAATTGCAGGCAGTTGTGTTATTACCTGGCCAAGTTTTAGGCAGTAGTGTTATTACCTGGCCGAAATTGCAGGCAGTAGTGTTATAACCTGGCCAAGTTTTAGGCAGGAGTGTTATTACCAGGCCGAAATTGCAGGCAGTAGTGTTATTACCTGGCCAAGTTTTAGGCAGGAGTGTTATTACCAGGCCGAAATTGCAGGCAGTAGTGTTATTACCTGGCCAAGTTTTAGGCAGTGGTGTTTTTACCAGGCTGAAATTGCAGGCAGTAGTGTTATAACCTGGCCAAGTTTTAGGCAGGAGTGTTATTACCAGGCCGAAATTGCAGGCAGTAGTGTTATTACCTGGTCAAGTTTTAGGCAGTGGTGTTTTTACCAGGCTGAAATTGCAGGCAGAAGAGTTTTTGCAGTGACTTACAGCCTGGTTACTGCCTGATTCTTCTTACTGACGCTAACACATTTATTGTTCCTAAGAACTGCATGTTATTAATGTAAATCACTTAATGGTATTATTCAATTAACAATAGGTTGCTCTTGAATGTTATGACAAAATACAAAAAAAACCTCATTTCATTTATAACTATTACATAATTACTTGACACATTCATTTAACATATTTTTTTAATTTCAGTTTGACTCACGGTTTTATGAGTGATCAAAAACGAGTTTCAGCCACATCCATCTTCTTTGAATCAATGCCATACAAGATAAATGTAAGAGAGATTCCCGCTTTCTTTGGAAACAAATTCTTTCAGTGTAAATAAGGCCTGTTTATACTATCAGCCAAATGGAGTCCTATCTAAACTACTTCAGTATAGCAATTATATTTCTGTGTTTTTTATTAACCTCCTTATGTAGTTTCGTTGCATGAGTTTAGTTACCAAAATTATCTTATTTTATCACAGTTTCGAATTTAAGTGAATATTGCCACAAATTTGGGTATAAAGGTGTTGATGTCCAACCGTGCACAGGGTGTATGTTCTGTTTTGGGTTACAGCCAGAATCTGGATACATCGACTATGATCAGCTCCGACTGACCGCCAGATTGTTCCGTCCAAGAATCATCATTGCGGGGACCACAGCTTACTCCAGACTGCTTGATTACAAGGCATTCAGGGAGGTGCGTGCTCGTTGTTTGTTCATCTTAGTTGGCAATCCCAGTCACCACAAACCAGTCAGTTACTCATGACTGACATGACATGAGTTATGTGAAGTGAGTGTGTGGGTAACTTACAAGACACATGCTACCTTGCAGAGAGGTTTGTACATATGGCCACAACAAGTAAGACAAATAAATTTCCATACAAATTAAATGCTTATAATTCCAAAAGTAAACCTCAACTTAATCTGATAAGTAATTATTTGAACCAAATGTTAAGACAAAAATGATTTTAAATATTTTTGTCCATGCCACAGATAGGTCATACCTGAAGGAGAGGAGTTTGGTAATGTTTTAGAAATTATCGATCAAAAACTATTGAATTGTAGGCAGAATGAGTGGTTTGTGGACACAGTTGTTAGCAGGAGGGACTACACAGATACCTTTGTCATGTATAGTAGACTACCTTATGTACTGGTACAACTGAGTAAACTCTCTGACAATTCCTTTGGGAAACTATAAATAATTGCTCACTTGGTATTTTAAACCAGCTTATCGCATAAAGGATACTAAACAACCTTCCATTTAATACTTTTTTTATTAAACGAGCTAATGATACAGTATAAAATGAGGGAAATGAGTTTGATACCAAATCATTAATAAGTTTAATAAAAATAGTATTAAATTGAAGGAAGTTTAGTATTCTGTTTATTACTTGACCTTAGTAATCATGTATGATTGCTGAAAGTGTTCCATTGTGACGGCAGTGCTAACATTGTGACGTCAGAACCACACAGTGTTATGACGTCATACGTGTAGCAGTATTACACTAGTTTAATATCGCCGTATAAATATTTCACTGCAGTATCTTACACGGGTGAGTAATAATTGGTCATTCTTGGTAAATTCTATGAACAGGGCACAAATCAGAAGAAGAATCATTATATTATGGGATAAGTAAGGGAGTCTTGGGTGGGAGATGCTCCCTCTGAATTATGAACTATTTAGATTCTCATATGAAGTACCCCACCCGCCATCATTAGCTCATCAGGTCTGAAAGACCCGATGGGCTTATGGCATGGCATGGCGTCCGTCCATCCGTCCGTCCATCCGTCCGTCCATCCGTCCGTCCATCCGTCCGTCCGTCCGTCCATCCGTCCATCCGTCCATCCGTAAACTTTTCACTTTTTCGACTTCTTCTCCAGAACCAATGACTCTAGAGAGCTGAAATTTTATGTGCATACTCCTTGGCAAATGGGGATTTTAAATTGTAGATTTTGTGACCCCATGACCCCAAATGAGGTCAGATGGGTCAAAACATGAAAAACCTATTTTCATCTTCTTCTCCAGTTCGAAAAGGTTCAGAGAGCTGAATAGTTGTGTGTAGACTCCTTGGGCACTGGAGATTCTAAATTGTAGGTTTGGTGACCCCATGACCCCAAATGGGGTCACAGGGGTCAAAACCTGAAAAACCTAATTTCATCTTTTTCCCTAGTTCCAAAAGGTCTAGAGAGCTGAAAAGGTGTGTGTAGACTCCTTGGCCAACGGGGATTCTAAATTGTAGGTTTGGTGACCCCATGACCCCAAATGGGGTCACAGGGGTCAAAACCTAAAAAACCTAATTTCATCTTTTTCCCTAGTTCCAAAAGGTCTAGAGAGCTGAAAAATTGTGTGAAGACTCCTTGGACACTGGGGATTCTAAATTGTAGGTTTGGTGACCACTTGACCCCAAATGGGGTCACAGGGGTCGAAACCTTAAAATCCTACTTTCATCTTCTTCTCCAGTTCCAAATGGTCTTGATAGCTTAATAGTTGTGTGTAGACTCCTTGGACAATGGGGATTCTGAATTGTAGGTTCGGTGACCCCTTGACCCCAAATGGGCAATGGGCCTTTTTTATTTGATTGTGAATAACTCGGACGTTGGGACAGGCTATCTTTCCTACACTGCCCATGACCCCATGGTCTAAACCCAAACACCTATTTCTATCAAAAATCTGATGAGCTACAGAGCCCATGGCTCTATTTTTGATACTCATGCGCTTCTCTTGAATCATTACTTCCCTTGATAGAACAAGTCAAGAATCTTAACTTACTTTTATTTTCAGGTCTGTGACGAGAGCAAGGCATATATGTTAGCAGACATGTCTCACATCTCTGGTCTGGTAGCGGCGAAGGTTATCCCGACTCCATTTGATTATGCTGATGTAGTGTCCTCGACCACTCACAAGACTCTAAGAGGACCAAGGTGAGAGCTCTTTATCTGGGCTTTTTTTGTATCAGGGATGTCAAACAGTGTAAGACGAAGAGTGGTTGTTGACATGTGGGTCATCTTCACAATGTCAAGACCGAACCAAAAAGATGGATAGAGTGGATATTGATACATTTTCACCTTGCCGTGGGAAGATGCATGTGGGTATGTCATCAACTGATTGATTATTGAGAAGCTACCTTTGTGAACATTTGTAATTCAAAGCATCCTGAAATGTTTTAAGTCTCTGGAAATACCACATCATCTTTTAAACATTTAAAGAGACAGGAAACTTTTAACAAACTTAGAAAATGTGTTGTACTTAATTTAATTGTCTATACGCTGTGTATGAAAGACCTTATGAGAAAGTAACAATACCAGTTACAAGCTTCCTTCAACCCCCAACCCACCTATTGCCACACATTTCAAACACTGTGTTTCCTTGGTGCAGGTCTGGTATGATATTCTACCGGAAGGGTGTGCGGTCTGTGGACAAGAAGACTGGGAAGGACATTATGTTTGATCTGGAGAAGAAGATCAATGGCGCTGTGTTCCCGGCTCTTCAGGGCGGACCACACGAACACCAGATAGCAGGAATTGCTGTCGCCCTCAAACAGGTTAATGATACAGTGTATGGTATAAGGTTTATTTTAAAAACAGCTACAAACGTGCAAACTAGGCAAAATCATTGTTAACCTTTCCATAACAGTATTTATAATAGGGTTGATAATACAGAATATGGAATGAGGTTTATTTTAAAAACAGCTACAAAATCATTAGATAACCCTTCCACAGCAGTAGTTCTGATAAGGTTGATAAAACAAAATATGGAATTAGATTTATGTTGAAAACAGCTACGAAATCATAAGTTAAACCTTCCATAGCAAGTATTTCTAATAAGGTTAATAATACAGAATATGGAATAAAGTAAAAAAAAACTTTAAAATAATTCTTTGCAGGGTGTCATACAACCTTAGTACATACATTTGCTAACAGATGTTCCATGTTCTGTTTCATTTGTAAATTAATAATAATCAACTATCTTGTTTAGTCCTTAGTATTTCAATGATGAGCTAATATATGGATAACAAAATCTTTATTCATGATAAACGATGTTTCAATACATTGTAGCCATGAACTTATAAATGTTAACCGCTTACCATTTTTATTAATTGTATTTGAGACTGTCTTGGTTTAAGTTGCTTTCCATGTTTTCCTGTCTATCATGCTAAAATAAGTGTTTTATTGTTGGAAGAACTCTAAACAGACAGGTGTACCTATATCAGTGCATGAGATGAGCTACAAAACCTAGAATATAGGTTTGAGCTCAAAGTCAGCTTTTCTTGGAAACTGTTTAAGCCAACCAAATTTGATATGTGGTCAATACCTTGTTCGAGTTCTTAAACAGGAAGTGCTAATTTTTTCTGGAGTTATTGCCCTTGTTTGGTTTGTTGGAGTCAAAACATCTTATGGGTATCTTCAAAGGGGACAACTTCTCTCAGAAACTATTCCAGATACTCATAGGCCTACCAAATTTGCTGTGTGACTTCACCTTGAATTAATTGGAAAATGAGAAGGACACGATTATTTTTTTTCTTTTCTTTTTAATCTATTTCTTTCATTTGAGTACATTTAGGAAAACAATTTCAGTTATTATGAGGACCAGTTGGCGGGATGCTAACCCTCAAGTTGCTGAATATTATTTTGACCAGTTTTGCCCCCGTGGCTGAATTTTCCAGCACTCGCCTCGCTACGCTAATAACGCAATTAGCCCCTGTGGCTGAATTATTTCGCACCGCGAGTCGCGGCTGTTTTTTCGATAAATGGTGTATTCCCATGGCGGATTACGGGTGAAACTGACCGTTCGATACAAAAGTAGCCCGCCAATCCCGTACACAAATGAACGATCTTTATCCGAAACTTTGAATGAAATTTTTATCTTACCTAGAACGGTTTCTATTGCAATATGAAGATTGTCTTTATTTAGAGTTACGCAAAATCCTTAAATATAATCGCACAATTAATTTTTTTATATGGAATTGAAGATACATTATTCCTCTTTACGATGATATATATTTTTTTACAATGCGACCTCTAGTTAGATTTCTACAATTATCTAAAGATTGTCTTTATATCCGGCTGAATAAAATCCCTAATACTTAGCGCGCATACATGTATTATATATGGAATTGTAGACAATTTATTCTTCTTTATGATGATAAAAGATTGTTAGAAAATGTCACCCTGTTCAAAAGATATACGCCGCGAAAGATGGTTGGGGGTACCCCGAGGATGCTCCGACATAACGGGATTTTTAGCCAGAACTAATTCTCCCTTGGGCAGTCTGGCATCGGTACGCTAATTAGTACCGTTATACCCCCGGGGCACCCCCGAGGCACCAGCATGCGAGTGCCAGTGTTCTAAGCAACAGCGTTGCTTCCTGCTGTACCGATCCTCTCGGCGCGTGCAGTCACACGCGGGCGAACATTCCGAGATAATAAAATCAATCATTCTATACGCACGCCGCATCGTTATTTCTTGCTGCGCATGTACAAATTATACATGGAAATAAAGATAAATCTTTCGTCCTTACGACTGTGAAAAAATAATGAAAAGGTGCCAACTGGTTCAAAAGATATGAAAAACGAAAGAGTGATACCCTCAACTACTTGAAAACAAATTTTGATAAGCGTTCTATTTGCGACACCAGTCGCATCATTGACCGCATCGTTATTATGGACTGCGCATATGCATATTATACATGGAATTAAAGACAATTCTATTCCCTTGAAATAGGTGAAAAAAATATAAAAAAGTATAAAATAGTTCGGGAGATATGAACCGCTAAAGAGCGACACCCTCAACTACTTGAAAATAGATTTTGACAATCGTTTTATTTGCGACATTTGTCGCTGCACTCGCCACACCATTTTTATTAATTGCGCACATGCATATTATACACGGAATTAAAGATCATTCTTTCCGCGTGAGAAAGGTGGAAAAAAAATTAAAAAGTGCCAAATAGTTCGGGAGATATGAACCGTTAAAGAGGGGTACCCTCAGACATTTTGGGAAAAAAATTGATAATTGCGACATTTTTCGCATTATTTGCCGCTTCTTTATTATGTGTTGCGCACATACACATTTCAAAATGAATCAAAGCCAGTTCTTTTCCCTTTACGATGATGTAAAAAGTATGAAGTTTCGCCACCCGATTCTAAGAATACAAATTGCGAAAGATCGGGGTAGATTCGTGATGCGGCTCGTATCGAACGTCCAGTGACAGCTCACATTGACTTTCTCTGTCTCTTTTACGACTTAAAAAAAAGATTATTTTATTGACAATCAGTATTTTATATTACTCATTCACCTTATTGATGTGAAGAATAAACTTTATAAGGAGAGTAACGCTCATCCACACTTCTGCTTCTTTCTTCTTTCTTCAATCTTCTTGATTATCCCCCTCATTTTCCTTCTCTGACATCAAACTGATATAAGCTTTAGTGCAATCTTGTGACGTGTGATAAATTCTGAAACATGGTGCTGCACATAGAGCCACATTACACTCGCTACATTCGTAAGAAGATTCTTTGCCTACCCTTTTCTTCTTTCGAACTGGCTCATTGCTTTCTTCCACTGCCCTTCGAAAGAGTTCTCTTTTCGCTTTGGAGCAAACAACACACATACGGGAAAGCCTCTTCTTCTTTCCAACAGGCTGAATCTTTGATGGAAAGTGTCGACCATGAAGACGTAACACACTTTCGTCGCTTGTGCTTGGCCTGCCACGAGGACGTCTACGCAGGGAAGGTACTTTTTCCGTGTCTGCGAAGGTGATCATATGCTGCACTATATCTTTTCTGAATTGACGGCTTGTTTTCAAGGTTTTGTCTTTTGAGAATTCTTTATAGAGAATGTAAGAGTTCAACATGGCAACGTTTAACACATGAAACCACACTCGCTTCCACCATTTAAGAGTTTTCATTTTGAACGGGGTGTACGACAGCATCTGGTCGGCCCGATCCACACCTCCCATATATTTGTTGTACTCGTGCACAATACTTGGTCTCGTATTTGCTTCCCCAGTCACTCGGTTCTTCTTCCCTGTCTCTACAATTTCAGTGTCTTCTACGGTTGACATGAGCAGCACTGACTTCCTGTCCTCATACCTCACAACGAGTAGGTCTTGATTGTGATAGATCATCATATCCCCTTTCTTCTGTTTTTTCTGTGCCTTCTTTAGCTTTTCAGGAATGCCTTTGCGATTGCCTCTCAACGTCCCAGTTGCACCAGTTCCCATTTCCCACAAGTTTATATACAATGCCACAGAGGAATAGAAATTGTCCATGAACACATGATATCCTTTCCCAGCATAATCCTTCACCAAGTCCATGACGAGATCATACGTTTTCCCACCGACAGAAACAGATTCATTTGTTTTTCCAGTGTAGAGTTCAAACTTGCAAACATAACCATTGGTTGAGTCACACAGCATGTAGGCCTTTATCCCATACTTCTTCGGCTTGTCGGGATTGTATACTTTGAAACTCAGATGGCCTTTCCAAGGCACCAACCCTTCGTCAACACAAATAGTTTGATGCGGCTTGTAAATTCTGGAAAAACGATGCACGATGCGCTTGTACAAATAGCCAAGTTTATTGATTGGTGAAAACTGGGGTGTGTTTCGTCCCGGCATTTGGTTATTATCATTCAAATGTAGGTACGTTAGTAATAACCAGAACCTATCACGAGGCATACATTTGGCAAAGAAAGGCGTCGACGTCACATCACTCGATGACCAATACTCAGAAAAGTTTCTCTGTACAACCAAAGACATTGCTATAGTCATTGCTACGAATACTTTCATTTCTTCAGCATTCGTATCATACCATTGCCTCAACCTTGAACAGGGCTTTAGAACCGTATCGTCAACCTGTTGGTGGAAGTATCTGTTGGTTTCTGCTGCCATTGATCCATAATCATCTTCATGAAAAAACAACCCGAAATAGTCTACAGGTTGCGGGTTATCAGGCAATTCTATGAAGCGTCCTAATCCCGTGTTGCCAGTAAATTGGAGATCAACACGTCCACGTGGCCTCGGACCCTCTGTCCAGCGTTCCATAAAGTTGTCACGGTCATCAAAATGTGTGTCCATTTCATTATATTGCTCATCAAAGCCACTGAACTCTTCTTCTGTGGAAGTACCAGTCGTAGCAGTTTCACCCGTAGCTGCTAATATGTGTCTTGCAATGTTTCTTATTTCTACATCACTATCAATGTCACTTTCACCATCACTGTCACTGTCACTATCACTATCACTCTCATCAGTTGATTCCATATCAGAAGCTTCATCGGCATGGACCTCGTTGATGAAGTCGTCGTCGCTAGACGTTGACGGACCTTCCCAACTCCTGGTTCGCGGCCTCCTGGCCTTAGGCATCTTTCACATCAATCTGTAAATGATTGAAAATAATTTAGGCACACGCAAGATATAATAACATCAACACATGACCTGTTGTACAGAGAAATTCAATGTGAGCTTCATGGACGTTCAATTGCCACATTTTGTAAGTGTTTGAAACAAAAATTCACAATCCCGCCGAAGGTGCCGATGGCACCGACGGCCGCCGACGTTGTATCAACATTATCAACCCTGATGCCGCCTTCTGACTCCTATGCAACGAGCCGGCGAGTCGCGAACAACTGCCTTCTACGTCAGGAAAGTTCTGATTGTCAGTTGTGGATTACAAAAGTTTTTCAACTCTTGACTTCTCTTCCGAGAATGATAGGTTCCACGGGCCTATCTGTCGGGACGGCCGTAGTCAACGAGCACCCGGCCCCTTGTCTTTATTTCACTCGAAGGAACTCATGCCATCCCGACATATATAGCAAACTATTTAATACATTGGAATGCTACCAAACTTTTTTTTCAAAAATGAGTTTCCTCGACCAACACAAATTTGGCAGAGAAAAACACATACCTGCTGGCGGTGCCCGACGAAAGTCCGCTGAAATTTTTTTTCTCGAACACGAACATTTTCGTTGGACACATTTTCTTATGACCTGATGGCGGTGCCCGGCGAAAGATCCCCGACATATTTTGTCTCGTTTGTACATGTACATTTTATATATCACTTTGTAGACAATTTATTCCTCTTGATAATGATATAAATGGTTTTGAAATGTGTCATTTGTACACGGGGATATGAAGTGCCAAAGTTTCCCTATTTCCGTCACTAACGGAATTGCGAAGTGCGAAAGTTGTTCTTTTTACGGCACTTGTTGAGTCTTTATTTATTTGCGCGCATAATAATTGATATAGGGAATTAAAGCCAATTCATTTGTCTTTATAGTGATGTAAAATTCAACAAAATCTTTTTCACGGTGTAAAAGAAATTCATTGTGAAAGAAAGGCACATGAAAATCGCGCTTCAGATCACATGATAAGAAAGTCGGCAAAATTACCTTTTTGTGCGGCGCTTGCTGTATCTTTATGAATTGTTGCGCATGTACACATTTTACATGGGATTAAAGACAATCTTTTTCTCTATCTTGTGATATAAAAAATGTCAAAATATGTAGAGCACATCATGAGAAAATTGGTGTGACAAAACAGTGTAAAACTAAAAATATATAAAAATCACCTTTTTTGCGGCACATGCGGTATCTTTATTTCACGAGGCGCACATATGTTTTTTACATCGAATTAAAGAGATTTTTTTTCTCTTTCAAATGATCCCACCTATATTGAAATCTGCCCAAGGGTTCAGAACATAGGGTGTGCGATAGGAAGGCGTGCATAGGGTCAAAATGCACGCGTCTCAGTAAACGATAGCATGCGCGGGTCGGTAAGCTCGTGCGAGAGGGTAGAAAGTGCCCACAGGCTATTAGCACGTACGGCGGGGAGTGGGGGAAAATTGAGTGATTTTAAAGCTTATTATCGGTACGATAAACGTTATCAATCGTTGCATAATTTTCGGAACATGTACGCGCATTATTTAGAACACCAACGAAACAAAATTCGGTAGCTTAGCGACACACGGACGGAAAGTACTAGCGTTAAACTGACACTACTGCCGTGCAACAATTGCCCGTCCTTCGCTGCTGTGCACCTCGGCGTTAATGAGCTAGCGTGAGAAAAATAGAGTTTCGATGTCGCATCTCGCCCAGAGGACATGCGGTCAAAGCAAATTTCAACCCGGACAGGCCCGGGACCCGCATCTTAAGGGTTAATGATAATGTCTCCTTGTTGTTGACAGGCTGCATCCCCTGAGTTCCGGGAGTACCAGCTGCAGGTGTTGAAGAACGCCAAGGCAATGTCTGAGGCTCTTGTACAGAAGGGCTACAAGGTGGTGTCAGGTAGGTGTACCATCACCAAACATTAACTATTTAGATGTTTCTGAGCAAGAAAATGTTTTGACTTCCTATCAATCCAAAGGTGCATAATGAATTATGTCCTGCCTGACTATCTAAGCCATGCTTTGATTATTGTGCCTTGTACAGGTGGCACAGACAACCACTTGGTGCTAGTTGACCTTCGACCTAAGGGAACTGACGGAGCGAGAGTGGAACGTGTTCTAGAGATGTGTTACATCACAGTCAACAAGAACACGTGTGCTGGAGACAAGAGCGCTATGACCCCCGGGGGATTGAGACTTGGTTAGTGGTGGGGGGCTGCTTCGATAAACTTTTATAGTGCATAGCTAGACTTCTTGGGAAAGAACAGACATCTGTTCAAGATCGAATGAAGGATACAATGTATAATGAATAATATATTGCTAATGAGGAAGGGAGGGGTGTACCACATATTTATTAATTTGTATGAGTGGTCCATCCCTCTAATGTTTTATTTTGATCCTGCCATTATATTGGTACATTTCTAAACTGCCAAACTGTATACTAGTATTTTGAAGATAAAAAGGTTTCTTCGAATTTATTAAGAAAAAAGTTCACTCATGCTCTTAGACTTTTACACCCCAAATTTGTTCGGAATATCAACTTTCAATACCATTCCTCTGGCAGGTGCTCCTGCGCTGACATCACGAGGCTTTAAGGAGGATGACTTCTATAGAGTAGTGGATCTCCTGGACCAGGGTCTCCAGATCTCCCTGCACGCTCAGAAACAAACAAGTCAGTATAGACAAGTATATATGCATATTCAAAGATTAAAGATTCATAGCCAACATTAATCCAACATCTTTTATCTGTATCTTTAGGTAATATTACAAAAAAAGGGTTATCAATATATACATGTCTCATCTCTAGACATCTTGGGACTTTTTCAAAGCTTTCTCAGCTATGACAGTCATAAGTACCATACTATGGCTATTGATTATCTTAGCAGTAAGAGAGCCTTGAAAAATGTAGGTGCTGCTTTTGATTCTTAATTCATGTGTAGATAAAAAAAATAATTTTGTCTTTTCAGGCAAGTTTATAGCTCTTATTATAAAAGGAATTATAACCCTATAAAATGTTCCATATAAGTATGAGATTTTGGTATTGACTCACCTTGTGATTTTCATCAGGAAAAGCTAAAAATGCTTTTTAAATCACGTTTTCTTATGAATGAAAAGATCATGTGTACACAAACCTTGAACAGCATTTTATAATTGTACCTTCAGTATTGATTTATTGCATCCCAAAAACTGATATGAAAATTTATACCTTTAGATAATATTACTTGTAACCATTGCCTCTGTAGATCATCAATATTAGCGTGACTTATTTGATATTAATAAATCATGCTGCAGTCTGATTAAAATCGACCGTGTTCCGAGGAGTAAAAGTTTCATTATATTGACTCTATCGAGATTCGAACTCTGTCTAGGCTATCCTCTCCACATCGGTCTGAAGGCAGCCCACTGTAGCGCACATTCTTATGTAAACTCAGCTAACCAATCACAATGTGTGCGGCAAAAGCATTCGGTATCAGTAGCTAGGGGCAAGTAACTCCCATTTACCATTCCTTAACATTGATCGCTGCTATCCTTACTTTAAACGAAATAATGTGATTGGTTTGCTGATGACTAGGTTTTGTCTGCGCTAAACTGGTGTCAGTACGTGCGAGCAGTGAGGCTGCAGTCAGACCAATGTGGAGAGGATAGCCTAGACAGATAGAGTTCGAATCTCGATAGAGTCAATATTTTGAAACTTTTATTCCTCGGAACACGGTCGATTTTAATCAGACTGATCATGCTGATACGGGTGATCAACAGACTCAAGGCTGTATGTTATATAAATCCTTTACACAATTCCTTTATTTTTAATCAATGGGTTATGAAAGTGATTGTATTTGGTTTCAGAGAAGCTGAAAGAGTTCAAGTCATTTATCGAAGAGGATGCTGGAGTACAACAGAAGATCCAAGCTCTCAAATCAGAAGTCAATGATTTTGCAAAAGCTTTCAACATGCCAGGGTTTGATGACCGATAAAATACCAAAGTTGACAAAGCTTTACACAAAATATTTCAGAATGTTTTATTTTTTCAAGGTCAAAATCATACAGCTGAAGTGAATGATTTAAAAAAACCTCCAAAATCCAAGGCTTTAATGAACAATATGATACCAAATCTGTTGAAGCTTTACATAAAATGAATAGTTTTTTAAAAAGGTTATATATTTTAAGTACAAAATTAAACACAACTTGAAATTATTTTTTTAAAGAAAAAATTTTCTTTACTATTTCATTGTAAATCTTCTATGAATTTGAAAATTTGAATTAGCAAAATCTGTCAGATGTCATAATTTATCTCTGAAATTATTATTGTACTTAATATTTTGGGTTTAAAAATTCAAAAGAAAGGTAAACCTAAGTTTACTATACCAGTTTGATAGCTTTTCATTGTCACGGTTTTCATTCCGATCTCAGTACTCATGCTTTGAAAATCTCAGGCAACAACTCACAAAATCATTAAAGTAACCTTGATCCCATGTTTTTGTCATTACTCTGAGGTAATGGTGATCTAGCAAAAGGTGAAATTGACTTAACTATTTGAACCTGAATTCTTACATGCTATGAAAGACAAATCTGGATCCATCTAATCTAATTCTCTCCCTACAGTAATATTCCCCCACAATACATCTCTATTAATACAGGCATTCCACAAACAGAGTCCAGGGCTTAGATTTTCAGAGCTCTCTTAGTGCTAAGATAATTTTGGCCCATTGATAATGTATGGTACTTATGACACTCTTAGCTGTAAGAGAGCTGAGAAATCAAGACTGTGATTGGCAACAATATATGTTTGTTGTAGAATCTGTGATGTTTCTAACTTGAGAAAATGGTCTTTCCCAGCATCATAAATGTGCAGAAACATGTCCAATGGAAAAGTACTAATATAATGTATCCAAACACTATCAACTCCAACCTGACCAATCTGCTTTATATAGGTTTTCCAAATTACCTTTAACTAATTGTTGTGTGATACTTTCCTTTATGATTACGGCTTCATATCTACATGGTGTCACTTTGTAAAACCAATAAGCTTCAAAATCTTACATTTTCAATAACAGTCTGTGTTTCTTGACAAAGTGACATCATTCAAAAGTTTTCATATCTGACTTACACAAATCTTACATTTCAACAACAGTCTGTGAAAAAATGACATCATTAAAATATTTTCTTATGTGACTTACACAAATCTTTAAGTGTCTCTTTCAGAGACTTTGTGAGTTGAAGTTACATATGCTAAATGTAATGTAATGAAATGGTGTCATTTTATTATAAAGTACTAACTGATGCTGAAAATCAAAACAAGTCATGTTTTGATATAAAAAAGCTCGATAAAGTGCTGCCAGCATCAAATTCTCCAACATACTTTTGAAAACTCAGCCAAGGCAGACAAAAAGACATTTGACTGGACAGTGTTTGATAGCTTGTATAATTAATATTCATGTTAATGGGATGTATTTTGCATTTACACATAATATCATTGCATTGATTTTCATTGATAACTACAAACCATCATATATTTGGCATTAAGAAATAAATATATATGAGATATATTCAATTCATATCAGAAAGATATAATGCATATTTTGGCACTTATCAAGGCTATAATAAGATGTCATCAAAATAATGGAGTGTCGATCCCTTTAAGGGCCTTAAAGACTAAGACTCTCTGTGCTTGTTTTACAGGTAAGAGTCTGACATCTAGTCTCATGATATCAGTAGTATGGCCATGCATGAAAGAATTCTCGACTCATGTTTAAAGTGGGGCAGGCAAATTTGTTAAAAAATTCTAATATACCGTTAAACGAGGGTTTATTCTAATACCAACAATTCGGTCTGTCCTTCCATTTGTCCATCCCAAGCCGACAGACTACAGGGAGACTATTTAAACTGATTATTTTCAAATTTTGCACATGTCTTCCACCTTATTGGGAGGGGTGCAGTGCCAAATTTCAAACAATTTTGTGAATTTTTTAATATTTACAGATTTCTATATGTTGTACATAGTCATTTCCTAATTTGTCTGACCGATTACAAAAGGTCTATGAATCAGATTTTTTTCAAATTTTGCATATGTCTTCTTACCTGTTAGGAGGGGAACAAGTTACAGAAATTTGCTAGTAGTAAAAATTAATCGAGGTATCCAATATTTCAGTTGATCAGGGATACACAATCGGGGGTATGAGTGAGTCTTGCTCCCTTTATTTTACTTGTAACACTCTGAGACAAGACCTTTCTCTTTGAAACTTTACACCATTTTTGCCATTTATGATATATATTAAACTTCATATGAATATATCTTTAGATAAGTTTCAGATAAACTTTTTAAACATAATTTTCATTTTCTCTCATATCAAATATGTTGTACTTGATGGTATTAAGAAATGAAAAAAGTTTCTTTTGAGGCCAATAGTTACAATATATGTAGCAAGTGATTCAATTTTACTTACACTTGTATAACTGCCAGGTGGAAATGTGTGTGCTTGTCATGAAATGTGTGAATAGAAAACAATATTTTTCATCCTTTAAAATCATCAAATGTCATGAAGATATAGAATTACTTAATGTCAATTTGAATTGTCTAGGGCTAGAGCTATCACATGAGAATACAGATATTAAACAGACATGAATGTATAAAAAAAGCTTGTCATTGCACATAAAAGCCAAAACATTTGTTGAAAATCATCCTGCTACATCACAAATTTGTCTCCGTCAGCTCCATCATATGCCCTGATATCCTTCGGCCTTAAACGCTCGTATGGCTAAATATAGCAAGCCAATGAAATGACTCGCATTCAGCAATAGAGGCACCACCCAGATGATAATTCAAACAAATGTCAATGTAGGCTATTAATAGCCATTAGTAACCAGCCATAAGCGATACAAGTGTTTTAGGCCGAAGGATATCAGGGTATATGATGGAGCTAGGCGGAGACAAATACGCTGATGTAGCAGGATGGGTGAAAATAACACAAATACTTTCCATTCATGGGGCAGATTTAATTGGTAATGTTTTGTTTGGAAATTGAGGGCACCATTGTTGAAAACACTCAGTGATTTATCATGTCACAATGCATATGTGACCTTTTTTGCCCTACTTAACAACCTGACCTACTGCCTCTCTTAGCATTGTTTAATCTTTATGGATCTGAACCTTTATTTATAAGCATTCCGTTAATGAAATCATTGTTTAATCTTTATGAATCTGAACCTTTATTTATAAGCATTCCGTTAATGAAATCATTGTTTCCTCTATACAGATCTGAACCTATATTTAAAATCTTTCCGTTAATGAAATCATTGTTTCCTCTATACAGATCTGAACCTATATTTAAAATCTTTCCAGTAATGAACACTTCTATGGACCAACCATCAACTTTAAGTTTGTATTTTTGAATTGCTAAAAGAATTTTTCAGTTGAAGCTCCTACATTTTATTTTGATTGTCAGACAAAATGTCATTCTTATGTGGTTTGAGTTTGCTGTTCTGTTTTTTTTATGCCAATATTAATGGCATTTGTCAGAGATCCAATAATAAAACTTCTTTATACCCTTTATAGATATAAACCTAGATTTTCAAAGCTCCCTCAGCACAGCTGTTGGCTAGTCAAAAACGTATACTTTCACTTTTCTGATGGGCATTTTTGAAGTTTAGGTGATGAAGGAAGATTGAGGCAATGTTATGATTATTCAACTTCTTTGCATGTATCTCTTGCTTGACAGCTACATTAGTATATATGTCGAACTTTGCCTATCTGGAAGAAAAAGATTGTATAGCCATAACTTTGCCTTCATCATCCTTTGTTGATTTTAAGTTATTATTTTAATAGTTCTAAGAGTTCTTTGATAGTGTAGCACCTACAATTTACTTGGATTGAGAAACATTGACTATATCTTATTCTTATGTGTTTTGAGTTGGCTCTTCTGGTTTTTTTGTTGCCAATTTTTTAGGCATTTGTATTTGATCCAATGATAAAACTGTGATTGTATGTACTTGTATGGTCTGAGTATTGAGATATATAATTCTTTGTAAGCATCTTGGACAAATTAATTTTGAACAGTGAAGTTACAAATAAGTTATGAGGAAGAAGTTGATGTACAATATGGAGACAAATGTTTCCATATATATAAAATAATCTAACACAAGATAACAATACTTACTACAAAGGATTGTAGCAATTTGAATAAGATAATGGTTTTAAATTCTAGCATCATCTTTAATTTTTACATATATATACACTTAAAAAGCATTTTTCTTGAAGGTATGATTAAGAAAACAACTTTGATCCCAGTCCAGTATGCATATTTTGCTTTTAAGCAGACATTATCAACAATCTCATTGAAATGGACTGTGTTCAGAGGATTGAAAGTTTCAAAATATTGACTACTGAGATACAAACTCCTTCCAACAACGGGTTTCCTCTCCATTCTGTTACCAGTATAGTGCAGACATCGATGAACCAATCTAATCATCACGTATAAAAACAAATTAGCAGTGGTCCAGTTGATGGTATTTTTTAATTGTTTTTATATAATTCTTTCATTATGATGAATCAGTGATTTACAGAAGTTACTTGCCCCTGCCTACTGACAGTGAAGGCTTTTGCTAAAGTCTTTGTGATTGGTTAACTGAGGATTGGTTAACTTACGTAAGACCATGCGGCTAATGGGGCTGCTGGAAGACTGAGTGGAGAGGAAACCTTATGGAACAAGTTTTTATCCTGTTAAAGTCAATATTTTGAAATTTTTCTTCCTCCCAACATGGTCTATTTTAATGGGATGGCATTATTTTATTTTCTTGCATGCATTTCTCAAAGTAATACTGCTTATAAAATATCTTAGCATGTGTAGCTTCATTGTATATGAATCTTACCTTGTATTTGGACATATCTATTGGTTTTGTTTGTTTGATATGTTTTTTTGTGATTTTACAGTGATCTTATTGGCCGCCTACCATCTACTTTGTCCTAAAATATCTCTATATAATTATTTCCAAAAGTTCCAAGGCCCTGGATTTAAAGGAGCCAGTAAATATTAGAAAAGGTGATTTATGACCACTGCACATTTACACATATGATATGCATGATACTGGTTATGTTTTACCACATAGGCGGTATTCTTGTTCCCTCATTATGATTGTTGGTGATGGGGTTGAACAGTGATTTTGAATTGGAATATACTTTGCTTCATTTGCATCAAATCACAAAAATTTTCTCCATGCAAAATTTCAAAGCAGTGCTTTTGATTGGCTGTTGCATCAAGGGCTGGGTTAACATTGCTGTTGTTTGTTCGCTTAAGGTCACTTGCAGTACCTTGAGGATATTCAATACATTATTCATAAAAATATTTAAAATATAACAGTAATAACCATTATTGTTCATATGAATCTCTTGGGTGGACAACTTTATAAATCATACACATAGATTATGTTAATTTTCTTATTTTCAGAATTTGATTGTTTGTGAGGATAAAGATTATGTCTGATTTCATAAACGTTCCTTATCTTGATGTTCTGTGCAAATAGCAAAAGACTCACTTTGTTTCTGATATTGATTTAACTGGTTCTTATAGTTCTATTGATGTTTTGTTATTTGGGTCTAGTAATTAAGTATTAGATATTTATTTACTGAATCTCATTTGGTTTTACAAGTTTGGTTGTTATACATCCCTCTGCTGAACTCAGTGAAAATGAACTCACTGATTATGAATGTAAGCACAACAGGCCTATAAGATCAGATAGGCTAATGACATGACCCAGTGTCCCTCTGTAAACTCTGAAGCACAGATAGGCTAATGACATGACCCGGTGTCCCTCTGTAAACTCTTATGCACAGATAGGCTAATGACATGACCCGGTGTCCCTCTGTTAACTCTTAAGCACAGATAGGCTAATGACATGACCCGGTGTCCCTCTGTTAACTCTTAAGCACAGATAGGGTAATGACATGACTCAGTGTCCTTCTGTAAACTCTGAAGCACAGATAGGCTAATGACATGACCCGGTGTCCCTCTGTTAACTCTTAAGCACAGATAGGGTAATGACATGACTCAGTGTCCTTCTGTAAACTCTGAAGCACAGATAGGCTAAAGACATGACCCGGTGTCCCTCTGTAAACTCGCACAGATAGGCTAATGACATAACCCGGTGTCCCTCTGTAAACTCTTAAGCACAGATAGGCTAAAGACATGACCCGGTGTCCCTCTGTAAACTCTTAAGCACAGATAGGCTAATGACATGACCCGGTGTCCCTCTGTAAACTCTTAAGCACAGATAGGCTAATGACATGACCCAGTGTCGCCCTGTAAACTCTTAAGCACAGATAGGCTAATGACACGACCCGGTGTCCCTCTGTAAACTCTTAAAGAGCCATTCCGTGATTTTCATAACAAATTATTTACCTTTGATACGATCCTAAATGTCATACGTGGTGATATTAAAACAAAACATCTTAACTTGTCATGTCCAAAAGACATATATATGAAAAATACTGGTTTTCCATGAAAATCTAAAAACAGCCTTATAAATACACAGAGGTGTAGATATCACGTCCAATATACATGGATACTAGTTATATAACCTAACAAACACTATCAACTCCTAACTGCCCTCCTGGCCGTTTTAGATAAGTCTCCAAAATTACGTTTGACTATTTGACGCGCGCCACTGTCCGGTTTTCGATCATAATTGGGACGTCCTACCTTCATATTGGCACTGTAAATTACCAATAAGCTTTCAAATGTGTCTTTTTGGTAACAGTCGATACTTCGCGATCAAATGACATCATTGATTAAGTTTGGCATATATGACTCCAACAACTGACGGAGTGGCTCTTTAAGCACAGATAGGCTAATGACATGACCCGGTATCCCTCTGTAAACTCTTAAGCACAGATAGGCTAATGACATGACTCGGTGTCCCTCTGTAAACTCTTTACACTTCTCCTCTCTACCCGATATTTGAGGATTTAGGCACCTTAAATGTAAGGGATCAATGATTGGACATGGGTCATCATCCCTCCCCTTCAATATGGACCTGGCAAGCCTTTGTGCATTTGGTCCTGGTCCTCCTTCTTCCTGCTTTGATCAGCTAAACTAACAATAATCAACATTTTAAGTGTTTCTTATTACAAACTCAAGCACATAGAAACTGTAACTTGTAAAATCATTAGTGTTACATGACTCCAACAAATATGTTATATATATATATATATATATTGATTCAAATTTACTCATTGTTGAATTTCATTGATTTGTTTGACAACATCCACTGAAGATTGTTTACTTTTATTTGGTCCTGAAATGTTACAACAGTAGTAGTGTTTAAACATTACAGTAAGAGGTCATTATGTGTGACGTCAAACCATATCATATCATTCTCAATTTTGTTCCACTTCGAAGAACAGATTCAAAATACGATACCCCTTCGAATTTCTTAAGTTGATAGTTGTTCATAAGTTGAGTGCCCAGACTACTTAATGTACCAAATGAAAAAGAAAGGTCATTGTTACCAAAATATCTGCCACTGTAATCAACATACTGTCCACAGCAAGTAGTGCACCACTATGAATATTTACTATTTATAGCACCCCATCCTATTACTATTACATCCGCGAGTGTAGTTAATATTCCCAGAGGACCAGTTGTTTATGAAACATGCCCCTGATGTCATTGTGATACAACAACTTTGTGACATTACGAAAAGATAGTTCCTAATTAGTGCCACCTCTACTAGGATAATTTCATTCCTTTGATCGCTCAAAGTATGTATTATCCTAGCTACAGTTGCTTCGCCAAAATAGGCCCTTTGATACCCTGATGCGCCTTTTTGTAAACTCTGTAGCTATAAACTCGATGATACTTATATAGGTTATATAGCTACAGTTCTGCAATTAGTGTTAAGCTAGTTACCCTGAGCTGTCATCAAATGTGTCCACTGTAGATATAATACTGTATGTCATTGTAACCCGATTCGATGATTATGTTAGCTAAGTTTGTGAGTATGCTACATTTATGGTTTGTCAAAATCATATCAACCATTTCAAATTTTTTTGACCACCTTGTTTTGATAATTTCAATTTGATATTGGGCTGTGTTCACTAAATCTAATGATGTTTGCAAAGATTTAAAAGTTTTGGAACTGTTTAACATGCTGTGAGTTTGGTTAGAATGCTACTTGAAAAAACTCTGTGCAGTAAGATCCATGGGTCAATAGCTTTTATCTGAGGATGAAGGGCCTAGATGTTCAAACTCTCTTAGTGATAAGATTGTTGTAAACCAGTGTTAATGTATGCAATTTACGACTATCTTAGTGCTAAGAAATTTGAAAATCTAGGTCACAATGCATTGTTACAGTGTTGTTACAGGCTTTGTTCGTCTTGTAAGGTGTAGTTACCAGAGAGACTCCTACAATCCGCTGATTTCCTTCACTGGATTACCTCGTAACTTTACAATCTTGTTACACATTGCTATTTAGCAATAAGACACTTTTCAGTAGACTCATCCTGGTACTGCCAATAAAGCTTGATGCTAAGTAATTTTTATAATCTGGTTATTTATGGGTAAAAACAGTGAAGGTAATCTGGGTATTGGGTAATCTGTCCGAGCAGGATTTCAATGTTCTATTGATAGTAGCTTCAGTGATATACTCCTGCACTTGTACTCCTAAAGCACCACCTACTATTACTGCAGGTTTAGTAACAATGCATTGTGATAATGTTTTAGCAGCCTTCCTCCCAGCATCTAACATATTGAGCCACTGCACAAGATCTCTTAAATCTGACATCAAATTGACTATAATTATAACTTGGTTTGACATCAGTGATTGTAATTAATGACAGTTCATGACAATACAAATTTTCATTTAACTTTTTAAATGTAGTGAACACAGTCCATGGACAGTTACATGCCAAATAAATATCCACATTCCTACTGTTACAGATTGCATTTGATTGTGATAATCTCTCTTTGCATTGCAGGGATACTAGTTAGTTTGTAAATATTCAAAAACATATCCAAAACCCTTGTGCAAGTTCCTACTGATGTTTGAGGGCACAACCACACACTTCTGAGTTATTGACACTAAAAGACCTTCCTGAAATTCCTATTTCTGCAATATCATACTTTATTAAGTCTCCCAAGTAGTTGTTTAAAAAGCTAAGATATTGGTTGATTGCAGTTAATATAAATTTCTTCCAAATCAGAAGTCTCATTAAAATGCTGAGTTGTTGTTTAACCTATTCAACGCTATTTACACAATTTGTTTTTCTGTCATCAGATTTTATAAGTGACGATTGACTAATATGTATACTTGTAGTACATTTTTTGTTTTATCCTCAATCCTTATAGATTAAATCATCAATACACTGAACTGTTTATCAGAACATAAATGACTTTTTCTATGAAAAAACACTGTAGAAAAAAATAATTTGTGACCCAAACAGAAAACTCTGTGACACTACAAGATTTTTGGTGTGTGAGTTTATAATGAAGGGGATGTGTGATAGTGCCTTCAAAACCTCTCAAAACTTTTTGTAACTCTGCATTTTAAACTAACAATTAAATAAATTAACATAACATTTTAAAAAAATATACTCAAATCTTATAGGTGTAGTTGATCTACATGACTGTCTGGTGTGATGTTGTACATACATATGTTGAAATATGTTGTAAAGAAATTAATTTTAATGTGATTGTTTCAATTATGAAAGTTTTGAATACTCAAGACATGTGTAAATTCTTTTCAATTGATGTCACACAAATGAGATTCCTATTGATGAAGGTACAAGGTCTGTTTAAATGATTTGGTAATTTTATTCTTATTATTAAATGTTGGTGGTAAGGCCCTGAATGATTGTAAAAATATATAATAAAATGCTTTCAAAAAGTCTGAGTTTTGTTTGTGAAAAATATTTTAAGCTAGCCATATGATACCACATATGGTCAGATGTGTATCAAATGTTGTATGAAATTAATGAAGGGAAACCTCAACTTTGCTAAAATGTGTCTTCTCATTTCTGGCATTGGTTGGCTGAAATTTGTATAAGGACCATGGTCCATTGGGATTATATTATGTGGCTCTGTGGCCCTTTTGAAGGAGGGTGACAAGAGCTTTATAAAAAACTGAATCAAATGTCAAACAAGGTTATGTGAATGTGATAATTATCTTTCTCATAATGTGACCTTAAAGGGTTGTTGTAGTCAAATATGTCAAATTTAATAAAAGTTCTTATTTTATTTAGAAGTAGTTTTTTTCAGAAACTCAGAATCCTAATGCTTATCAGTTCAGTACAGTGACAATGAACGGCTGAGTGTCTGATCGAAAACCGGACAGTGGTGCGCGCCAATGATTCAGACATAATTTCAGAAACTTATTTAATACAGACATTAAGACAAAAATTGGTTGATAGTGTTAAGTAGGTCATTATATACACTTTAATTCGAGACATGATTTCGAATTCTTAACATTTTTCTTAACAGTTTATCAGTGAAAACAAGAAAATATAATAATTTCGACATTTTAGACATAAAATTGCAAGTTTAGGGAGGCAAGTTTAACTTAACTCAGGTCATAAAGTATTTTGGCTCATACATAAGCCACATTAAAAATCTTGAAATATACTCTTTGTCACTTTAACCTTATTTACAAGTTCATTACGCAGACGGACGGATGGCATTGGCAAATGAGAATGGCAGTCTGAGTGAATGGCAGTTCAAATTAGACATGCTCAAGTAAGAACAGTTCACCTCGCCTGCACTTTCGCTACATCCAAATAACGTAAACATGAAAACAAGTCATTTAATGGCAATAGCGATAACGTTGACAATGTTATCCCTAAATTTACAACGCCATACATAGAGCTGACATCCATACCAAAGTCGATGTTTCAAGACCCTTTAGTATTGACAACATTAAACTCCAATTATTTTACATACTTGACTTTATATTCATACTACAGTAGGCTCAAAAGTGCAGTTTACAATGAATGAATTCTGGTTTTCCCGAAGCACACGAAAATGACCAAGGATTTGCAAAAGAAGATTTTGCATCGGCTTCGCTGATTGCACAAATTACTTTGAGACCATCCAATCAGTCTTCTCCCTTTCTACCCCGAAAAGAGCTCGGACTAGAACAGAAGTTAATAAATTATTAGTTACCCCATTTTGAAGAGAATATATAACTCATTGCCGACACGAGATTTCGTACATAGCCCACCTTTCATTGACATTAACCAATAAAACTTGATCACCGATTCGATCTGCGTTCCAAAATGAGGTTTGTCTTTGAGTAAGTCTGCTGGTCCCGTTATTAGATACAATCGGGATTCTGATAAGTAACTAATTACTGTGGGTCGTTCAGAACATCTTCTTATAATGAATCTTCTGGAAAGAAGATAACTTCCTCTTCAGGATGGTTGCTATCAAAACTTAATTTCCTCGGACATTCAACCTCGTCATGACTAATTTGACATCTTATCAACACTGATGGTGAACTGTTGTCATTTGCAAATCCATATACACATTATATCAAATTATCATTATTATTATTTAAACATATTATTTAATATTTATTGTGATCCAAGGGTTTATATTCCAAAGGATTATGGCCGTCGGTCACTTTTTTCACAAAAGGAACTTTCCAGAAGGATTAAGACTTGAAGGTATCTTTACTGACGGCGCTAATGGCTGAAATATTGCAAAAGCGGAGCTAACTAACACGTCACTCACCCTTTATCACTGTATATCACAGGGTCATATAAGCACATACATAATGTACATATGTACATGCAATCGCAATCAAACAACATATATTTGATAAAATATATTACGTCCGGTGCGTATCGCCCTTTCCAAACATTGCCTTCGGTTCACTTGGCCTCAAACCAACAGGTCAATGTTCCGATACCTTGGTTCTGGTAATACATTTGTAATTGTCTTATGTTGGGAAAAAATGCAATTTTTATGAACGTCTTATCATTGGCGAGAAAAAGGAAGCTTAAACTTACATTGATTTAGTACATAAATATATTAACGTATATGTTTATTGCTAAACCAGAAGTTTGAAAGATAAGGACAATTTTTATGGATAGGCAAATCTTTTATTCTGTGGAAGCGACGTTTCGATATGGATTCTAATGTCGTTGTCAAGCAAGTAATGTAAGAAGGGAGTGGATAGAACATATAAATGAGCTGTGAATACAGGAGAGTTGTTCATACAAGTCAAACCAGAAGTTAATGATAAACACCAATCTTGAAAGACTTGAACGTTAAACACCAACTGACCTCACCAAGCTAGATGAACCCTCGCGCAATTGAAGCATAGACACCTTGGTCAAATCTCTCGGGCTATTGGTGACCCCAACGAAAGCATTCTTGTTAACTTCTTATTCAATCATTAAAAGTACATTTTCAAAAGTAAGTGTAAAACTTAACTTTTAACCATTTAATAAACTATAGAGTTTCACTCTAATGTTGAAAAAATAAATATATTTACTATTATTTAGTAAAGATACTGACGATTTTTTGAAAAAATAGACCTGCTGCTTCTCAACTTAATCCTTTCTTTATTGTCCCCCATCTTTCTATTCTGTCTCTATTCTTCTCTTTTCATTTATGCCTTTTTAGGGAGTCTAGACCTACATAAAATAAATTCACTTGCGATGTACCATCAACACCAAATGATTACCATACGACTATTCACCACGTAAAGACGAAAACACTCTAAGATCGTAGTTACTTCTGTGTAATAAAAAAGAAAGACAAAACAGACCTGTCTCGGGCTAAGTCGTTTATTATAACATAACCATCGTTTGACCAAAACAAAATTTCGTGAATCTAAATTGGAGTTCATTCTCTCCCCTAGAGGTAAATAGGCCCTGAATACTTATAATGTTTGCCAAAAGTGTGAGCATTAACATATCAATATGGGTTCAGAAATAAAAACGGCCTGGTGTTCGGGGTCTTAAAAGTTTTTACATTTTCGACTTTTCCGCAAAAAATGTTGCAACCCAAAAGGTGAATTAAAAAATATATACCTTGCACCAGGTGAGCCGAATTTGTATATTTGGGAATGAAAAAATAAATCAAAATAAAGGTACTCCCTACCAGCTATTTTTTCAGAGGTCGGGGGTTGAGGAGGGGCTGGACCCAAGTGCAGATATCAAATCGCATATTGAAACATCATCCGTTAAGTAGTGTTCCGGGAATATGCAGATATCTAGTCACGATCAGGCAATTGCCTTATAAAAGACCAAATTTAAACCCTCAACGTATCAGAGCCTTCATCGACTATCCAGTCATAGTCGAAAGATTAACAAGCAAGAATTGCTGCAAATGATTACGAAAGGATTTACTTCAATGCAATTTGTGAACTAGAGAAAACAAAAAGCATAACAAGACGGATAGGCCATCTTTATAAAACTATTCAAAGACGTCATTGCTGTGTAAGCTAACAATAATATTTCTATTTTCTATTTCTGTTTATGACAATATAGTGGGAAGCACCTCGGGAATCCATGTTTTTAGACTTGGGACCGCCATTCTTTTATAATTTTCATTCCCTTATTCATTTATAGTAGTTTAGAAAGATTTAAAGAAAAACCAAATTTTTATGAGGATATGAGGGTAATTAACAGCAATAAGTCCCCAAAATAAATCTTACTTTATAAATATCAAAAAAGCAACGCAATGATGAGATCTGTCTATCCTATAAAAGGATAACCCGCAAATTATGATGCATGTTTCTTTCTCCCTATCAAAATCAATAGATCATAAATTATGCAAATTCGGATAAGCTATCGAGCCCATGGCTTAATTTCTAATGGAGATTATTCTTTTCTTACTACATTATGTAATCTGTGAAATGAACAGAACTGATGCAGAAATTTATCATTATGGTCTCTGCGTCATTGACGTCGCCATATGACGTCATAGGGCCAAAATCCATAACGTTTTGTATCAAGAGGTTTGCTTTTATTACTTGGTGAAAATGCTCTAAATTTATACCCTGTGAGAAGTTTAATCAAATCAGGAGCGGAAGGGTCCGATCTCATCAAAATCCACTCCATAAGAATAGCAGTCACATGAACCTCTTTGAAAAAATTATGACCTCCCTTTAAAACCTTGAACTCATGTTCTTGGACATCCATCTTTAGCACTGCCTTCCTGAATGGAATCAAGGGCAGAATGTCGTCCAGCATTACAGTTGGAGAATCTGCCGACTCCTCACATGGCGGCCTGGTTCTGTTCAGTTTTGACGCAGCAATGACACTGGTTCCGCCCACGTTACCTACCTCCCGACGAAAGCTGACCGTCGTGTGTGTGTCCGACAACGGGTTGAATATGATGGTCATTTGATCTGTGAATCCTCCTTTTTGGATTGATTTGCACAGTTTCTGCACATTTTCTACAAGAGGATCCACTGAAACCACCTGACGACCAAACTTGGCAACTGAGAGTGAGAATGCTCCAAAGTGGGAACCCAGATCCATGAAGCAAAGCTCTGGGTCTTTCTTCAGCTCTTCTATGACGAACTTGACATTGCCTAGTTCCCAGGACCCTTTGCTCTTGATGTTGCCAGACACCCATTTGTCCGTCTTGATGTCATGGATGTGTCAGACAGTCCAGATGAACTGCCCAGGTGCAAAACTCGGCCAGACGTATCAACTTGGTCCCGTCATAACGAAACACCCTCGTTTTGCCGCGGCTTGGTTTATTGGTGAACTTTATTTCATTATTGACGTCCTGAACCTCAAACTTGAAATCCAAGGGCTGAAGGATAGACTTGTTGGAATGTAAATTATGACCAATGAGGAAGAACAAGAAGCCTCCAAGGAGAACACACAGAGCATATCTGTACTGCTGCGCCATTCTCCGAGAACAGCCTAGAATCAGAAAGATAAATCATAATAATCACGAAACTGTAAGTTTTTAATTATAAATCGAATAAGATGAGAAAGATACAATTGAGAAATTTGTTATCAAACGACATTTTTGAGAGTATACCTCCAAAGCTTCCGGTCAAAGTCATTTTGTACTGTTTCCCCCTAATCACTGGTCAATATGTAATCAAAATACATGTAACAAGTTCAAAAGATAACCAATCACCAAACAGTCTAAGACCTTCTGATTATTGTTTACTCTACAACGAACCTGTATAAAGTTAAAAACTCAGCACTGTAAACACTAGCTCGTGATTAAGTGGGTTACTATATACGTTACCAACAGGCATTATAATCTGATCGACCCGGGCGTAATCAAGTCCCACATCTTTGGTCTCATTTGTTTAAGTATACTTTCATTTGACTTTCCCCCCAGTGTGATATGATGAGTAATATAAGGTTCACTGATTATTGTAAATAGGCTGTAGCATGTCCTTTTCAATAACAATGGTAGAGGTGGATCCAGGAAGTTTGAAAGGTGTTACGAGGAGTTCATTTCTCATAAAAAGTTTCCGAAAGGTGAGGGAAGAAGTTCATAACGACTTTTGTTCAAACATTGTTGATACCGACAAGGCAATTAATCAAAGCTATGATTAAATCGACATATTCAAGTTAAGAAAAAGATATTGAGGGAAAGAACAATGCGATACCGTGAAATATACAAATGACTATACCTACGGTCTTTTCACTTGACATGAAAGCTTTTAGTGCCCTGCAGTTGACGCCTACGCTCACATAGTGCTACTAACATTTCAGTAAACTCCATATTTAGGATAATGTTGAACCAAACTTTCCAAACCAAACGCGTACCAGCACTTTAAATAGGTGACCGACCACGCTACGACAGTGTTCTTAGTTTCACGACTAAAGCTATTTAACAAAAGGTTTCTTTACTTGCATATTTAGTGCAAACATCATGTCATTTGGTATCAACGTAATAACGACTTATTCATCCAAAATATATGATGATTTGAGAAGATGAAGACAAAACATATTCCAGAGATCATACCCAATGTACTACAGGAACACATTTCGCAGGGATTTTTGAAACACTTGGGACCAAAATGCAAAAACTAATGTTTTTCGTTTATCATAAAAAGTGTCATTTCACAACTGCGAGATTGATAATTATATTAACCAATTTTACCAAGTGAGAAATTTTTCCTCAACACTGTATCTATATAAGCGACTTGATAATGCCAGTAAAGATAAGACTTGAAAATATAGACTAATATAAAACCTTCTGTATCAGCGACTAGACTTGCATCTCAAAAGTTTTAAAGCAATCAATATCAACTTTACTAGTTTCACAAATGTGATTAAGCAAAATTTAAATAACTTTTAAGTAGGGCCGAACGGTATCGTTTTGTAACAATTGAATAAACGTTTACGGATTAAATTAAACGGTAAAAGGTGAAATATCTAAAAGAAAACCATGATAGTGATTTGAAATGGAAAAATAGTAGTTCAACTCTATTACAGTCCTATTCAATATAGAAAAAGAAAAGCACCATTTCAGATGGTATTAATAGAAACCATTCTTGAATATCCATCAATCATTCGATAAATTAGAACCTGTCCTTCATTAAATATACAACTGTCACTGTTCACTTCAGGACACGACAAAGAAACACGAAAGCCATTGCTGTGATATAGCATACAAAAGAAGATGTTTGTTAAACAAATTCAGATTGCATAAAATCTGTCGATTTTCCTAAAAAGGAACTATCACTGGACGTGTTTCATTTTGATATGTTCTATTGTTCTACCTGATCGATTGAACTACCTCGGAACCTTGTCCCTGTGAGAAATGATATTTCGATTGTTATCTACAGGCCTGTGTATAATCAATCTGATTATTGATAGTGAACTCTTCTTTGAAAGCCGGTGTCACTGATGGGTCATCTGATGCACTGAAGACACAGACAGACAGACAGACAGACATACACTACACCCAGAAACAAACTACCCCCTTTCTAGAAATTTCTAGAACGTATCTAGAACGTATCTAGAAAATTTCTAGAACGGATCTAGAAACTTTCTAGAAACTTTCTAGAACGTATCTAGAAACTTTCTAGAAATTTCTAGAAATTTCGAGTTTTTATTTTTTTGGAGATATTCAAATAATTTAGATTTGTTCTGAAACTGTATGTTATCTTTTGCACAATTTGAAAATATGAACTACTTATGTTAATTAGGAAAGAAGATATTCAATGTTAAAGTTTCCCTCCTCTACAACGCATCCTCATTATAACGCCCCCTGCTAGCGGAATGCTACGCATTGCTTACGCGCTTCCGGCTCCCACTAATGACCTGTTACGCATCTTGTCTTGCATTAAGAATTGGATGCATTGGCATATGCAATGTGTTTGACAATTTCTATGGTTGTAATTGATTGTTGATTGCTCATTGTTTATTTCATATCTTGATATAAAAGTTGGTGTATCTGAGATAGTAAACCCTGCTGATAATATTGATCGTTAGCTTATGTCAACAACTTAAGTCATCGTACAGCTTTGCCTTCAAACGTAGAATCAGAAATGAAAAGAAGTAAATTTGATATAATCAATTTAATGTTGTAATGTAAATTATTAGTTTTATAAAGCGTCTTATTCTTCGATGTTATTACTCTTCTTTATATATGTGCTAAATGTTCAATGTGCTAAATGTTCACTATAGGAGCTGGTGCCTACAAATCAATCAGTATTCTTCTTATCATAAATAGCAGGATGTTTATATACAAAATAAGCAATTTGTAATAGCTGTGATCGAATCACAACGAATTTTCTATTTCATATCCCTATTGTTCAGCAACTCGGTATACTTCTAAAATGCATTAACGGGATCAACTTGTTTCTTTAGTCCCATCCTTGACATATTTGTCTGCCTGTATTTGGAAATCACTCTTATCAAACCAGCTGAGCATATAGTCCATGAGAGTAGTGTGCCCTATTGGTGTCACAAATACACATTTTGGAATGATTACCTTGTATACACAAATATGCGACCATTTGAAAATTGTCTACCGAATATAAGTTCCCTGGCCAACATTTTACATGTTCCATGTATGAAAATACGCGTACGACTCTCAACATTTTCCACCCTTGGAGATCTTAATTGAGGAGTGCACACATGGTATGGAGATCACGGTTATCTTCTAAAGACACTCAGTCATACGCGCTATGGAAATGTGATGTCGTTACGCGGATTTTCCTTTCTTGCGTACCAAGCCATCTTAGAATATATGCCAAAGGAATTAGCAAATAACGTTTCTTCTCTCAGTTCGTGATATTCAATCTGTAAACTTAACATTAGTGCAAAGAATAACCAAAAACGTTATGAAACAAATGGGTGAATGAGACACACACAAAAACAAATAAAAACATTCTTGTCGGTTTAATTTAGGACGTATTTGAAATAAATATGCAAACAAAAAATACCCTCGTTTTTTCAAAGACTTGGATATTATAATTGAATTGTTTGTAGGGGGGGTTGACTATGCAAATAACCTCTGCTTGCTCTTTAGAAAATGAAAAGATTGTAAGAGTTAGTTCTCTGTCTCTAAATGAAAATATGAAGGCAACGTTTACACGTACATAATGACATATCGGAATGTTGAGAAAAAAAGTTTTCTAGGTGTAAGCAAGCATGCACTTTTGACGTTTAATTCAATCATGAAAGTATTCGCAGTTTTAGCTAAGCAATTGTCGTCGTTCACACCAACTTGTCGCCGTTCAGGTTAGTCTTAAGCTTTTCATTTCCCTCGCCGTCATCTTTGTTTATAGTGTGCGCACTTACTACATGTACGACTACAATGCCTTTGGCGTGACACTAGTATACTCGATCTTTATACAGACTGTTGAAACACCTTTACTTATTTTTTCAATTTATCGGCTTAATTGGGGTTGACGAAATTACAAACAATGGGTGGGTCATCTGATGCACTGAAGACACAGACAGACAGACAGACAGACAGACAGACAGACATAGACAGTACGGGCGGGGACAGAGAGAAAACACGTTACCTTTTTACACGTGCATCTGGAATCTCAACAAGGCCTTTGTAAATACAAGTTATGTTTTGGGATAAATTCTGATAAAGAAACTATCTGTAAATGCATGACTAACAGCTGACATGTTTTATTTTCAGTTTTTGTTGTATCAATTCAAGATTAAAATTGTTCTATTGGGAATGTTATTGTCCGTCCACCTTTGATTAATGCTCACCTACTTGTTACAGCTCTGTTTTCGTTGGTAACGGCTGAATGTAAAGAGAAATGATTTAATCGTTGAATAGCTCTCCGAGCTATGTTGTAATGATATTCCAAGAATTTTACTTTCACGAGCTCTGCTGTCACAGATCTTTACCGAATTGGTATTAGATTGTATACAAATGTACGTATCATTCTTGAAGAAAAAGATAATTTCATTGATGATAAACCTATTTATTAAAAAAACCGCCGTTCATTATATCACACGCATAAAAAATAAAGTTAATCATCTATAAAATATCTCCTTCTCTTAGCTGATGAGTCATAACGTTATAGACAAAGCTGTTTTGGAACTATTACCATGATTAACAACGGCTTCAAATTGAAGCAAAGGAAACGAAGGTTCCTATCCCTTTGGGATCGTTTAAATACGAACGGGAATTTGTTTTCCCATTGGAGATAAACATAAAGGATAGATCTTATCTTGGGACTCAAATGAGCTATTGTTCACTAGCAACTTGCTTAGCTTTGTTTAGAATAAAGTATTGTTAACCTCGGCTCCCCTGCGCTATGCCGAGACAGGGAAACGGAGCTTCATCGGCAAATATCAGGGCGAGCACCAAATCGATAGTTCCAAACACGTGTGTAGACAGGAGGCGGGGTTTCTTTTTAATTAAAGGACGTATCTAAACTCTGTTTGGTGTTTTATTTACTTGAATGTATTGTCCTTATGAAAATGGGGATTGAAGTCGGATACAAAACTGGGATATAATATCTTTAAACTATTCATTAGGTAACAAAAGCCTGTGTTTCTAAAGTAAGTTATTGTTACTTGAACGTACATTCACAAGTTAAAAATAAGAATTTTAACCATGTCTTGTGTTTAAGGGTGGCTGTAACAGTGGCTTTTTATTGGAATGGCTCCCGTGGCCTCACTAGGGGTATCAGAGTCAACATACCTATAAATAAAACGCTTTTGGCTAAGTACCTTACTCAAGATTTCAGCTTTCTAGGGCTTTCTATGGGTTATGGCTAAAACAGAACCGTCAAAAGAGGCACCAAACGGCTTGGCGAAAACGGAACCAAATTGGCTGGAGAAGAAGATTAATATAGGTGTTTAGGGCATGGCCCCACAGGCCATCATTAGGGGTCACAAAATCACTATACCAACACATACGAGGGGAAGTCAATAAGTTCATGGAAGTGGATATAAAACATTACATTTTTTTACAATATAGACTCCCTGGACCTCGATGCACTTTCCCAATTTGTCTTTGAGACTGTCTATGTCCTTGCGATATAAGTCTTCTGACTGGCCTCTCAGCCACGCCTCAGTTACTGCTGAGTAGAGTTAATCATCATCGCCAAATCTAGTAATATGCAAGGGTGATTTCAAATTGCGAAACAGATAGCAGTCGCTTGAAGCCATACTTGAACAGAAGGCTGAGTTCTGAACTTCTTGGGTGCAGGAAAGTCCTTTTGCTTCCGTTTCATGGATTCTTGGTTTGTGCCAGGATTCCTGTGAAGAATTCACGTTTCATCCCCTGCAACCAGACGGGCATGAAAGTTATCGGAATCAGCATTGTAGATTTCCAAGAGCTCATGACTGAATTAAAATCTCTTGTGTCGACCTTGTGCATATAAGTTTCATGGTACCCATCTTGCAGACACTTTGGACATGTGCAAGTGTTCATGAATTAACAGAAATGCAACAATCTGTAGATATCTCGTCCAGTTTTATTTAGAGGGAACGTGATTAAGCCCTGGACCTGTGCAATCATATCATCTGGTCCAAGGAGCTGCGACCCCGCCTAAACTCAGCTGACCATTTGGCATCTGTAGAGAATTGAAAGGGGTTTTCCATACACATTGGTCATACGTTTATGTATTTCGTGTGAAACTCAATATTCGCACGATGCTCAGTTTTAGAACTTTCCATGATTACAGGAGGCTACCTGTGTTCAACAGGCTATAAATCTCAATTAAATGATCGGGAAGAGTTGATAAAAAATCGAAAGGGAAAAGTCTACAAGCAGATCGATGCCGATTGCATTGGCAAATGAGAAAGGCAGAAGCTCATCGCGCCTCTCAGGCCACCCGGGTACGTACATATTTTCTATGTATCTTATATGAAAGATTACCCATGGTTTGTAAGTTGTATCAAGTGATGTGCAGTAACTGCGATTTTTAATTTTTACGAAATATTGATAAGTCTGAGTGCCTCCAGTCATTTTGTTCAGATTAGACAAGCACAAGTAACTTAAGACAAAGCAAAAGTGAGAACAGCTCACTTCGCCTGTAGTATTCATCGATTATTATTACATGCAAGAACGTTTATTTAACGTATCTGTTTCAAGAAAAGGCATTTTGGATTGGTTCCGTCTACTAAAGCATTACATTGAGGTATGCACTGTTTGCTTTGCGAAAGATAACTCAATAGCTTTTGATTTGACTCATTTATCCAGTTTGACTCATTTGGACAACAAACCGAGCTAGAGCAAATTGAAAGCGCATGATATACATTCATTCCGATATTTAGGCACTTCGACGTAAGGTAAACAAAAGTGAATATTCGGTTTCCGAGTGAAAGCGTACAAGCGAAATAGAATTCGTTAGTATATATACCGAAACGTCGCAATCCGGCAATAAAGAAGTTGTTAATCCATAGAACGTGTTCTCTATTCTTTAGATATATTGATGGATCATTACACCTAGTTTAAACTAGATTGTAACTATTATATCACTTTCGTTTGAACAAAATAGAAGTTCGTAAATTTAAACTGGAGTTGTGAAACCAATATATTTGTTGTTATATATAAATAGTTAATTATGCATTGAGTGTGAACGGCTCTCTGTAGAGATTTGGGTTTACACGAGCCGTAGCTACATGTACGTCGCCCGTTTGCTCTTATAATTTCCCTGAAGGTACCTTATATGATATCTTTCAGGAGAGTCGAAATTTTATGTCAATTGTTGTATACAATTTCTGCAGGTTTTAATGCCATTCCATTCATCCAACGACCGTCTTTCTTGTTTGCAACCACAAACCGAGGTCTTTGATTGGGTTATTTAACTTTGTCACAGTTGAACCTAACGGGGCCTTGTGAGATCTCTAATCTTCGTAACGTAGTACAGCAGAATTATGAGCTTATTTCAATGCGAATGAAGTTTGATTAAAATAGAAACATGAATATTGATGGTTGATTCAATGGCATTGAGGCGTGACTAACTCACAATGCGATCAGCATCGAAGCCAAAATCTGTGGTGTCGTCTCACGACGTCGACATTTGAAATTTCAAAAGTCTCACGAAGTCGAACCGCGGTAAGCTTTGATGTGGACATGTTGATAATCCCTTTATTAATCTGGATAAGCCGTTAATCCGGATCCAATGCTGTGTTGTAACAATGGTTGCTGCTGTCGATGGCACGATGTTCCCCCTCATCTTCTTCCTCCTGCCAGACAAGATGACAGACACATACGAGAGGACGTTCCGGTTGCTACGTGATGCTTGTGCTGCAAGAAATCTACAACTCTCGCCAGCAACCTTTCAGGTAAATATCTTTATACTGAATATATGCATTTATTTGCAAACTCAATATTCCGTCAATATTCAAAGTAAATTATTAAAAAATGTACAATTAAATTCATCTTACCAGAAAATATTTGTAATATTCTCCTCCCTTTTTCGCAGATGGATTTTGAAGAAGCTGCCAGAAACGCCGCCATAATTGTGTTTGACTGTACATGGAAAGGCAGTTTCCTTCATTAAACACAGTGTATCAGAAAGAGGGTCCAGCAAGCTTACAACAACATCGACGTCAAGACCTTTGTCAGACAAGTTTATGCGCTTCCTCTTGTCCTAGTTGATCAGGTGAAGAATACATTCAATATCCAGATTTAAAATTTAGTTCAAATTCAATGAAATTGTGTAATGATCTGACCAAATGAGCAATTTAACATATTTCAATTTGTATTGTTCCGAGCGAAAGACAGTGTTTTTATGCAAGGCTATGCGCACTACTCTACAGCATGTGCTCATCAATTACGACGTCTGCCAATTAGAAGATAAATAGTTGCGTTTGTAAAATTTACGGGATTCATTGTTATTCAACACCCGAAAATTTAGTTTAAAACCGACGGCGTTACATGCAAGAACGTTTATTTAACGTATCTGTTTCAAGAAAAGGCATTTTGGATTGGTTCCGTCTACTAAAGCATTACATCGAGGTATGCACTGTTTGCTTTGCGAAAGATAACTCAATAGCTTTACAAACGCAAACGCAACTATTTATCGATATTGTAACATGACCGTTAGTTATTAGAAGTTTAAAATCGAACTCTGTTTTTGCGTACTTATTTTTGCGTGGAAAGGACTTTGCGGCTGTTCTATTTCTGTAAGAGGTGAGATAAGGTCTAGCTAATGTGAATTTCCGGCATTATTTACATGACAAACATCGTTGTGATAATAGCACATACTGTCATTCGTAACAGCGAGACCTTACAACATACTTGGTTAATTCGAGACCGAAATCAACAATTATAAAGCTCGTAGAAAAATATCGTAAAACCCCGAGTACAAAAGTCTTTAACTAGCCCACAACCAATGTGACAGCGACGCAAACATTGTGACGTCAAAACCGTTGGCCTTTGTGACGTCATACCATGGGAACGGCATTCGAAAGAAGGCGGCCGCATGAAATTTTGCGGCAAACTTGGGCAGTTGAGCCAGTTGAAAATATTTTCGTTCTTCAAAAATAAATCATATTTAAGTGTATTTGTGATATCTATCGGTAGACACAATATAAAAAAGGACAAAGACAACTGTCAAATCGGAGTACGGCATGAATTTTCTAAGAAACTGGAAAATTAAAACTTGAGTCGGGCCGGCACTAGTGAACATGTTGTATCAATTCGCAGTGATTCGCCTTTGCTAATTTGCGGGTATTCATTGTCATTCAACATAGGGTATTTTTTTCGAATCGACCAATCAGAATCGAGGATACAACGAAGTCATGTTACAATTGTTGTTACAACAACCAGACTGGGTTGAAAAGACTAATTTTTATGAAAAACTACAGAACTACAAACGAATCATCCACTTGAGTACTAAGTTGTCACGAAAGTTAGTGAGAGAAAAGACGATTTTCTGCGAATTATTATACAAATGTCACTACAGTAAACATATATGACATTTCATCCCGTTCATTAACAAATGTTATTTATTTCGAGATAATTTACATTTCATATCGATAAGTAGTCTGCATGAAATAACAGTACGTGATCAATAATGGTGGATTTATAACCATCAAAGTTCTAAACATTATTGATATGAATCCACCCAAGAAAACCGCTTCTAAGGATTGTCACACTCAAATCAAAATGTATATGACGACTGAGAAAAAAGTCGATACGATAAGGCAGTCATATATCGTATTTATGAATTCTTTTGATAATGCTATTGTCCTTTTTTTGCGGTGGGGAGTCGAGTTATGGAGGTAGTATAATGGTGAAAATTATATTTTACTGACTTAAAGCATATTTCAGATGCTTAAAGCATTATATGGGCAACATATCAGAGAGCAAATATATAATAGTGTATTGAATCAAAATATAGTTACTTCCTAACAGCAACATTTTCCAGAGATGGGGACGTTGGGGGTGTTGAGGGGGTGGGTCGGGTGGGGGGATAGTGCGGTTCAAATGCAGATATCAAGGCATATGAAACCATCATCCATTTAGTGATGTTCAGTGAATATAACGAATCTGTTTATGAGATGCCCCAGCATAATAACCATTTTTACATAAAGAACGCACCATGCATGGTGAAACTGCATTGCAAGTGCAAACGTCACAATCAGTCACTCGCCTTATAACAAACCATATCTAAACCCTTATAGAACACCAGTGAAATGAATTTGATCCCTTCTACGTCAACGTCTCAACGCCGTCATTCATCACAAGTCATTGTCGATAGGATATCGAGCAAGAATTGCTGAAAACGGTAACCATAAAGGACTTACATTGATGCAATTTGTGAAATAAAGCAAACCAAAAGCATATCCAACTATCCATAGCCCTCTTGAGATTTTACACCATTGATCTTACAACATTAAATAACAAACGACGGAAATGGAAAAAACTGATGAGAAGTTTTTTTGAGATATATAGATGAGAACAACTTAGAAAACATCTGATATCTAAAAATAGATAGAACTTCACTGCCATGTAAAAATACATTATAATAAGTTTTAATCCTTTTTCTAACAATATTCTGGGTAGAACCTTGTTTGTAAACTTTGGACGGCATGTTTATAATCATTTTCAATCACTCATTTATTTACAGCAGTTATTATAGTAAATATCAATTAAAAGCAATGATTTAAACCAAGTAACTAATACTTCTAGAAATTATTAACTAAAAGCAATAAAATGATGAAATGGTGTGTATTCAAAGATCAAACCGCAGATTATGATTGCCTCTTCGTCAAGAGATGATGAATCATGCAAAGTAGGTTGACATATGGAGCCCATGGCTTTAATTCTATAGGAAATTGTTCCTTTCTAGCTCCACTGCAAAATTCTGACATTTACCTTATCGTTTCTGCGTCATTGACGTCGCCATATGACGTCATAAGGCCAAGATCCATAAAGTTTTGTATCAAGAAGTTTGCTTTCAATACTTGGTGAATATGCTCTAAAGTTATATCCTGTGAGAAGTTTGATGAGCTGAGGAGCAGAAGGGTCTTTTTTCATCATATCCCACTCCATAAGAATAGCAGTCACATGAACTTCCTTAAAAAAATTATGACCTCCCTTTAAAACCTTGAACTCATGTTCCTGGACATCCATCTTTAGCACTGCCTTCCTGAATGGAATCAAGGGTAGAAGGTCGTCCAGCATTACAGTTGGAGAATCTGCCGACTCCTCACATGGCGGCCTGGTTCTGTTCAGTTTTGACGCAGCAATGACACTGGTTCCACCAACGTTACCTACCTCCCGATGAAAGCTGACCGTCGTGTGTGTGTCCGACAACGGGTTGAATATGATGGTCATTTGATCTGTGAATCCTCCTTTTTGGATTGATTTGCACAGTCTCTGCACATTTTCTGCAAGAGGATCGACAGAAACTACCTTACGACCAAACTTGGCAACTGAGAGTGAGAATGCTCCAACGTGGGAACCCAGATCCATGAAGCCAAGCTCTGGGTCTTTCTTCAGCTCTTCTATGACGAGCTTGACATTGCCTAGTTCCCAGGACCCTTTGCTCTTGATGGCGCCAGACACCCATTTGTCCGTCTTGATGTCATGGATGTGGATGGGGGTGGGGCCAAATGGTGTCTTAAGCGTCACACAGTCCAGATGAACTGTCCAGGTGCAAAACTCGGCCAGACGTATCAACTCGGTCCCGTCATAACGAAACACCCTCGTTTTGCCGCGGCTTGGTTTATTGGTGAACTTTTTTTCGGTATTGACGTCTTGAACTTCAAACTTAAAATCCAAGGGTCTAATGATGGACTTGTTGGGATGTAAGTTATGACCAATGAGGAAGAACAAGAAGCCTCCAAGGAGAACACACAGAGCATATCTGTACTGCTGCGCCATTCTCTGAGAACATCCTAAAAACAGAGAACATAATTAATAATCACTAAGGACGGGTAATGTTCCTCATTTCCATATCGCAATATATTGCCATACAGATAATCGTAATACAAAACGTCTTGCATTGTATTGGTACTTTAAATATTTTAGTTTCCCATGTTCTTTCGACTAAATAATAGCAATTAGAACGGTGATCATACTCATCTGGACGTCCTTTGTAAAGAGCGATAATTACATGTAAGTGATTGGTTTCGTACTTTCAACATGTCGGTGCTTGTTTTCACTTTGCAAGTTAACACTTTGTTTACAACTTTCAGTAAAACCATAGGAGGTTTTGTCACTTTCTTCTGCAATTTTACAAGGAAATTGTTGATTCTAAAACCTCCGATATATTGGATATTTTCAGAAGACCGTAGCGGTATGTATCGTGGGTTGACTGTATTGCAATATACCGGATATCCCGCGCACCGTTAATAATCGCTAGGTGAAAATGATTTTGTAAATAATAAATCGAATAAAATGAGTTAGAAACGTGTGATCAGTTTTTTTCATAAACTACTTTTTTATCTTGAAAACACTGATAGCATACCTGCAAGGTTCCTGAACCAAGTCATTCCGTGTTGTTTCCCTAATCACAGGTCATATTACCAATACAATATGTAATCAAAAATACATATAAGACGGTCAATCCACAACCAGTCTAAGACGTCTTTATTAATGTTTCTACAACGAACATGTAAAAACTTAAGAACTCAGCACTGTAAACACTACCGCGTGATTTAGAGGGTAACCATATACAGCTGCATACCGAAAGTTTGTTCACTTACCACTGAATCATAGTGCAAATATCATGTAATTTGGGTTTCGTTTCAACGTCAATAGAATAACTTCAGCAAAACTGACAATGGGTTCTTGAACTCTTTTTGGGATCGTCTGGTCTCTGGTGCAAAAAATCGAAATTTGGCATATTGATAAAGACAGAGGCGGTCACATTTTCGAAATTTCGAATTCGTTAAATGTCAAATAAAATGTTCCATATCGACTCTCTGAGATTAAAACCAACAAAATTACATTGACTTTGTGCTAAGGTACAAACGTGACGTATTTTTTAAGAAGATGATAACTTAAAAATAAAATTAAAAAAATAAAATATTTTATGTAGAAAATAAAAATAAGATTTTTTTCGGGATTTTGACCCCTGGTCACTTCAATGGCCTGCCAAAATTGTGTACGGGTAATTGTGGGGTACGATATTAACATTTGCCTTGAAGAAGAATGGATCTGCATATGTGTATTGAAAATTCAATGTTATACGTTTGTTTTTCGCAACGCTATGATACACAGGCATCTCAAATTACATGATATTTGCACTAGTATATACAGGCCTAGGTATGTGAACAAACTTTTGGCATGCGGCTGTACGTTACCAACAAGCATAGTTATCTGATCGACCCGGGCGTAATCAAGTCCCACATCTTAGGTCTCATTCAATATATTTTCTTTTGACGTTTTTCACTATGATATGATGACTAACATATGTGTATATGGAAGGGGATGTGTGCCAAAAATGAAATCATGTAAACTCATAATTCGCAAGTTGTAACATGTCGTTCTCAACCATGCAAATCTCGAAAAGACAAGTCCAAGTATGCAAACCTAACATTTCAATCCTGTAAAACTCAACTTGCTGTTCTCAACTTTACAAAGTTCAAATGTAATTCTAGAAATGTCAAAGTCGAAACTAAGTTTTTTAATTTCAAATAAGAAGGATATACACATTGAGCAATGCTACAAGTTACGTTTTACTAATGGTAAATAAAAAATGAAGAGTTGTAAAATCAGCCTTACGAAACAGACTTTTGCATTTCCAGTTTTACCTGAGTTGCACGGTTATGATTGCAATGTTCCGAAATACATCTGTACACGATTTCGCATTGACCATATTTGGAAGTTTAACGAATCCTGCCGATGGTTTCCGAGGACGATCGGTATTTGACAACAACGAGACCTCCCTGATCCGTTGAGTTGAGTCCACCGCAATGCGCGGAGCTCGGGCGTGTGACTTTCACCTTTTGTCGAAGTTCTTATAAATTCGCGTACGGCGTTTTCGAGCACCTAAGGCAAACAGCAACAGTTGAAATAGAACACATATCTTTTTCTATTAATTCTCATCATTGACCATTATCAAAAAAGGTTTTATTGTATATGTCATTCTATAAAATATACCCGTGTTTATTGCAAGAAAATTTCCGAACTTCGAAAAGGTCCATTTGATCGCGATTTTTGTGACGTCACCTCCCTTCGAGCCCCTCTGATTTTGTCACGTAGTCAACGCATGTTAATTTTTCTGGGGCCGATCTCAATAGTTCCAAATACTTAATAAATTTCCTAGCATAACAAATTTTTAGAAAACTGGAAAGTACCATTTTTTCAAAGCACATGTTTAGTAATTGTTATGACAATGGAATATGAGCGTTTCGGATGCATTTGTTAAAGCATGGTTACTTAGTAGACAATCTTTCAGCACCATACTTAGTTATTTAATTTTAAATGATAATTATTTTATGACATTACCTAATTATGATTTATCACTAGAAGAATAATGGTTTACATTTGCTTAACTGATGTGAAGTTTGATTTTAAAAAAACCCCCTAATCTTATGTTCTCATCAAGGCGCACTTGCGTAATAATCCCTTCTGTTGTGCACTTGCTTACAGTTGATGAACACAGTTGGTAACATTTGTAATTAAACACACCTTTGGATAAAATTCAAGATAAACACAAGGAAATCGTTGATAATTAACTATCATTTACTATACAATAGTCGTGTTTTTGTTGCTGTCTTGATTTCTCTGATGGGAGAAATCTTAAGTTGAGGACCCCAAAGTTATATGTATGGAAATGTATAATCTTGTATTTCAAATATTTTCTAGAATTTTTACATCTTGATGATTACAAAGGTATTTTGATTTCAATTCTTGATGATATCTGAATTTGCAAGAGCTTAAAAATTGGCAAATATGTGTTGCACAATGACCCTCTGGCGGCCTGGCAGACCGGGCAAAAATAGACCATTCGCTTATACCCTAACTGCCGATAGGGCGGACAGTTAAAAATAACATGTCACATGATGCAAGTCATGTGATTTTGACATGTTCGTCAATCAAATTTAGTTCAAATGGTTTACAAACGTCTGGTTTGGAACGTTCGTAGCTTTAAAACATGACCTTAAACGGTATTAGTTGAAATCAATGTTTCTTTTAACGGAATAATATTTTTCGGTTCAACGACCGAATGAAAGACTAACAAATGAAAAAATAATTCTTTTCAATGATTTTGGAACTTTTTTAAACTCTGGATTTGAAAGAAATACATGCCCGTGTTTTAGGGGTAACGTGAGCATACAATATAGATATGTTTTTTCTACTGTTATTTGTCTTTGCGGATCAAGTATGTCGTTGTTTCATTATTCTAAAACCAGTCTCGTAATTTTGGCGAGTTTTTGAACCCTAGCTACCTTAATATCTAAAATGAGATTTTTTATAGTGAAACATCTCGATGCAGTAAGTTGTGAAGAGATTTAGTGTCCAGTAAAGTCTAACCCAGAATTAAAGTTCATCATATTCTTTCGTGAGATAAACCTCATGTAACCCCTTCAAAAACAGTAGAAAAAATATATCTAGATCTATATATTGACCAAGAACTTTGACAAAAAGTGAAGGTCATAGGCCCAAGCTCCGCGCATAGCGATAGACTCAACTCAACGCTATCCGGAAAGCTTGCAAAGCGTTGCATGGAGCTCGGATCAGGGAGGTCTCGTTGTAGTCAAATGCCGGTCGTCCTCGGAAATCATCGGCAGTCTTCGTTATACTTCCAAATATGGTCAATGCGAAATCGTGTACAGATGTATTTCGGAACATTGCAATCATAACCGTGCAACTCATGTAAAACTCGATATGCAAAAGTCTGTTTTCGTTAGGCTGATTTTACTACTCTTCATTTTTTATTTACCTTTTGTAAAACGTATAACTTGTAGCATTGCTCAATGTGTAGGCCTATATCCTTCTTATTTGAAATATAAAACTTAGTTTCGACTTTGACATTTCTAGAATTACATTTGAACTTTGTAAAGTTGAGAACAGCAAGTTGAGTTTTACAGGATTGAAATGTTAGGTGTGCATACTTGGACTTGTCTTTTCGAGAATTGCATGGTTGAGAACGACATGTTACAACTTGCGAATTACGAGTTTACATGATTTCATTTTTGGCACACATCCCCTTCCATACATTTTAACAGTTTCTTTTTGTACTTTTTCCTACTTCCTATCTCAAGTTTATCATGTTTCGAAATAATCTTGTCATAAAACAATCTTAGCAGTTTTCAGCATATGTTTTTGATAAACACTGAAATAAAGATTAGTTAGATTAACTTAACATTTCTCGTCTGTTTAAAAGTATATTTCCAATTATCAGGCAAGATGTGAAGAAGATAGTTAAAATCAAGTATTGTCCCTCTTATTTGGTATCTTGCCTTTATTTCATAACAAATAATGAATTCATGTTCATCGCATAAGTCTTTAATGGTGAGAAGACCCTTATTAGCCCGGTGTTTGATAATATGGTCGGGATTCTTAAGATTGTGGTAAAGCCATAACGGTTCACTAAGAGTGTGATCAGTGTTGCCCCGTGTAATATTCAACTTTCCACAATTTCGTTTCAAAGTATCAAAAACATCTGTCCAAAAAGGGTTTTTGATATTGAATAATTGTTTTTATATTTACTCCGTAATTAAAAATAATTGTAAGGTATATTTCTAGGGTTATTGTCAATTGATTTTTTTATAGTAAAGTTTAAGAGTGGATAATTATAAAGCTTCAATAATTGTTTTTATTTCAACCATACCCAATCCTCCTTCAGTCTTCAATCTGTTCAATGTGTATCTCTTTATCTTAGCACTCTTATCATTCCAAATACAATTTAAGAATATTTGTTCCAGAGAGGGTTGAGCTGAAAATATGTACTAACTTGAAGAGGGCTAATGTCTTTATTACTGTAATTTTCCAATCAATGTCAAGTTTCTTTTTCTCCACACTGCCAGTAAATCTGTTTATCTGAAATCTGTAATTCAGATAAGTGGCCATTTTGTGTCACTCAAGAGGAAGTGTGCTAGGTGAGGTCATTAATCCATTGTATCATTTGTGGACCAAACCCAAATTTTAGTTTAAAAAATGATGTCATGTAATTGTGTTCTGCATGTGCTAATTATTTTATAAACAGCAATCAGAAGAGTAATTGGTCTCCAATTTTTAAGCAGGGTTCTATTTTTATTTGCTTTAGGTATGCAAGTTATAACCCCCCTCTTCATCGTTAAGGATAACCCCTTCTCCGAGGAAACCTCATTGATAAATCTGGATATGGATACTTAAACGCACTAGTGCACACCAATATTTCTTTAACACAACGAATGCACAGATACTGCATATCTCTCTATATTATTTAAGATCCTCACTCAAGTAATCTACCTCGTAAGTTATTTAACGAATATTTACGTATTCAGGTAGTAAAGTTGATTTTTAAAGACCGGAAGTATTTAATGTTACGTTACAATAAATCGGCATGAACTACGATATCGGAAATATTAAGATTTTGCTTATAACCAAAAAAGCGGAAACGGCAGCCGCTATGGTCAATCTAATAACAATGCTAATACTGTGTTATTAAATCGGTTTATTTACAACATTGCTTTCATTAAACATAATTCATTATTTGTGTTCAGTAGGTAAATTCAACAGCTGCACATAATAATTGTTCAGCCGCTTTCAACTATCTATAATTTATCCGTTTTGTGCATAGCTAACCTTAGATGCCCAAGCCGACAGCGGCTGTCTAAATTTTTTCATTGTTGATTGCAGGTCAATTGTAAAGAATTTTAAGTATTTCATTGCATCGATAGAAAGCTTAAGTGATTGCATAAGCCCTCTTAAACCTTAAAATAGCCAATTTAAACCGTAAAAGCGTGCACTAGTGCCTTTAAAGGTCTTTCCGGAATTTTTTGAAATAGTCAATAGTGAATCCATAAATACCATAGGTTTTGTTATTTCTTTTTCAAGCTCGAGCTCCTTTCTAAGATCATCGTTTAATTTTGAAGATTGAATATTTTCTAGTTTAACCTTTTTCATAAAGATCATCATTTGATGAATAAAGTTTCTGATAAGTGTAACATAATGGTTATGAAACCTATGTAATACTCTGCTAATCCCATCCCAAAGTAATCCCTTAGTTTGTTATAATCATTAAGCTGTTGTCAAGCGACAATGTGTTGACAACCGAGTCTGTTGGGTATATTAGACCCGGGTTTGACTTCAAAGGGGAGTTCTCAGTCAGTTCAAAGTTCATTCTCAGCCATCGACCTGGAGAGAGAGTAGAGTCTCCGCCACGGGACTGAGGAGTTTATTCCCAGCCAGCACCCGGCTATGGGCTGGTGACAGCCACAACCAGCCATGTGATTGAAGACGCGCTTGGCGTCGTGAGGTAGCCCAGGGAAGGCGGGCTGGAAGGGTCGACAGCCAGATTGGTACAAAGTACTTAGAAGAAATAAACCCATGAAAATCTACGTCTCGTCTTCTTGTTGAATCGTACGAAGTGTGAGCCTGGTGATTGTGCTACACAGGGGATCCTTTTGGTGCCGTGACCCGGATTCAGCAAGAGAGAGGGACTTGGACTTGGTGGTTGGTGAGTACTGATTGTTGTCGACCTTCCCCGCTTCTCTGGGCGACCCTAAGTGTTTGCAATTAAATTTATTGATAGTGTTAGGGAGGTTAGTGTAGCAGTAAGGAGTAGAGGTAAAGGACATTAGGAGAACTAACACAAATCAGGGGTTAACGGGGAACGTTATGCCGATGGCTGATTTGCTGTTTTGGCGGGATCAGCCTGGTAGTAAGAAAATGGTATGGGCTGTTGAATTTTAATGTCTAATGAGTCAAAATGAAAAAAAAATACGGAAAGGGGTATTGAAGGAAAATTAGAATTGATTGTAGATGTAGGTGAATTATACAAGCAAAGATCATGGGGAGGGCTTGAATTAAGATGAAGTTTAGAAATCCTAAAGTCTGAGAGAGTGGTAGACGAGTGGACGGGTACATTATATGGTAAGCCCGCGGGACATCCAATGGGATGGAGCTCAGACTGAGCAGTTGGGCATATAATGTTGTAACCCGAGACGAAGCTCCTGCCATAAATTGACTTGAATGGCCTTGATTTACAGACCGGATTAAAGGGATTCTTGTGGATTAGCCCTGGGTCTGAAGGCCAAGGATAGACGAACAAAATCTTATCAAGCAGTAGGTTAGGCAACGATGGGTTTAAGGTCTTTGAGATGGAACTTGTTATGTAACCATTGTAGAGAAAAACACAACGCAAAGGCTAGGGTTAACTACAGGCTTTAATTCCTTGGATTAAAGAGATTAAAGCTTAAATGTAATTATTTGGGACGGTCAGATATATTGGTGTCTTACCTTTTTGTCGACCCTGAAAAAATCCTTTGAAGTGCTATGTTGTTTTTGGGTTGTTGTTACAAGGGATTAACGTCGGGGGGACACCAAAAGTTTAACTCATGTGCGAATAATGATCACCAATTTATATGTGAAATGTGTTCACCCTGTGACAGGATCATAAACCACATATAAGCTAGAAGTCTTTGAGTGTCCAACATCATTCCATCATGGCAAATGCACAGAGAGATCACTACTTTCTTCCGACTTCTAGAGGTGGCTGATATCTATGTATAGGTTAAGCAAAAGAAAGGCAGGCGATTGGATTTCCTGGCATTGTCAAAAAGCTGACTGCAGTTCGACAGTCTCTACGATCAACGATCTGATTTCGAAGCGTCCGTCACCACACAACCATGAAGCTACTGAAATGAAAATTCAGGTTAGTATATAAAAAATATAAATGTTTTTTATAACATAAAATAAAATTTAAACAAAACCGGCTTCTTCTTTTTAGATGATTCAGTTTCTTCTGGATGAACAGAAATTGAACGAACTCCGCTTAATGCAGAACCAAGCAGGCCAGAGACCACCACCTAAGAAGGCCAGGTACCAGAACATTTCAACCCGGTTGAACAATTTGAAGCAGCGTCTGACCGCTGGTGCCATCCCGCTGATGACGTATGCTGACGCAGCGTCGTGTTTGTTAAAATTAAAGTAAATTAAATTGTACATCACAATATTATTTATGTGTTTATGAAGTTATTATGTATTATGTATGTATTATGTATGTATTATGTATGTATGTAAATGATTATTGGTGCTATATTCATTTATGAAATGTATATCCATAGTAGTGCTATATTCACTGTTCAATGTATTTATTATATGTGCTATGTATCAAACTGAATAAAAAAATTCATTTTAATTCGTTTCTTTGTCGTTCCTGATTCCAGTACAACTCAGAGACTGTAACAACATGTTAATCCTATTGTTTAAGGCCACTGATGCACATCTTCCAGGTCCACAACATTTGCATTTTTGTTGTTACACGACCCCAAAGGTCGACTTTAAGGTAATGAACCGATATATTAGCTGTCTTGGGTAATTTATTCAAGACAATATGGTAGTAAGGAGCAATGTTGTTTCATGAAACTGTAGATATGCAGCTAGAAAGATAAGAAAATATTTCATTGTTGAGGTTTAGGTGCTAGTAAGGTTAAGAGAGGAGAACCCAGAGGAGATAGGGTGGGGAAACGACAGTTGGTGCTTCCATCCATCAATGGAAGCAATGATGCAGGAAGACAACACGACTGCGGGAGATGATCGGTTTGGACCTGTGAGATCGAGAACCCATGGAGAACGTCGGTGTAGGAGCAGCAGTTGGTCCATCCTGTAACATGGCCGGTGTCTGCTAAAGCAGGGGACGTGGTGAACGTCAGTAGATGGAATTCATCTGTGCCTCCATGTAGGATGACCAATGTTCCCGGGAAAACAGTGGAAATTCAGCTGTACCCGACGGTGGGCTACGATTACCAGGACTGAACCGAGACTCTTCGAACCCTATCTCACCATGTGGTGACTTTGTTAAGTCAATTTTAAATGTTAAATGAGCGCATTTGTATTTCTAATGTAATGTTTTATTGGAATGATGTATTTGTGTGCCATTAAATATCGATATATGTTTATAAGCGCTGAGATGTATATTCTCTTGTATGTATGATAATATGCTGATGTATTTGGGCGCTTAACAGTGTGTAGATCCTTTACGGAAATTAATTGTTGTAAGTTTGTTATGTACATTTATTTATAGATATATAATGTTGTTATCATTGGCTAAACAGAGCAAAGAAATCTTTGTCAATATTTCTTGTTTGGTGATGGAGGTGTGTAACAAAATGGTTATGAAACCTATGTAATACTCTACTAATCCCATCCCAAAGTACATGTAATCCCTTAGTTTGTTATAATCATTAAGCTGTTGTCAAGCGACAATGTGTTGACAACCGAGTCTGTTGGGTATATTAGACCCGGGTTTGACTTCAAAGGGGAGTTCTCAGTCAGTTCTCAGCGAGTTCTCAGCCATCGTCCTGGAGAGAGAGTTGACTCCCAGCCAGCACTCGGCTATGGGCTGGTGACAACACGACCTGACATGTGAGCAGAGACGCGTCGTGAGGGTACCCAGGGAAGCGGGCGAGAAAGATCGACAGACAGATTAGTCAAAGTACTTAGAAGAAATAAACCCATGAAACTCTACGTCTCGTCTTCTTGTTGAATCTTACGAAGAGTGTGCCTGCTGATTGTGCTACATAAAGTGTTTTAAACTGTTGTTAGATAGAGCTGATATTGATGATCCCTTCATTTTTGGAAGTAACAATCTTATTTATTGACTTAGAGACAAAAGTTTTGTTTCTCTAAGCCAGAAAAGTATTTTGTTGGTTTTCCTTCTTCATAACATTTAATTCTTTTTCTAATCTGGATGCCTTTCACTTCCTCATCTTTTATCTATTCTAGTTCAAATTTCTGTTAGGAAAGTTCAGAAAGCTTAATCTCATCTATGTTTGAAAATTCTGTCTTTTGTTGTCTTCACGAATCTTTATTCTATTTTCCAAATCAGTAGTCTTATGTTTCTATCTTCTTTTTAAAAGGATGCAAAAGATTTAGATTTTCCTCTTACTTTCATTAAAAAAGTTTTCAAGAATATGCTAGAATATTCTTCTACAGTTTATTTCACAATTTTCTTAACCAATTCACTATATTCAGGGTAAGGAAGCAATGAAGTATTAAATTCCAATACCCCTTTTCTCTTTCTTTGTTTAAGCTATTTGAGAGAGTTTGTGATATGGCTGAATGGTCAGTTTTATAAACCGGAAAGATATCAGCAGTCAAAGTTATGTCAAATAAATCTTGGGAATACCTCCATAAACTTAATTTCATGACGTCACATCAAATTTAGCCACGCTCATCGAGGGAACTATTTTCCAGTATATATGGCATCTGCGAGGGTAAACTCGGCTGGTTTCCTCTCCGAGTTCAACATTCGCGATTTATCTTTACAACTGTGGCAACTAGCAGAGTCAAGTTCACGTGAGACGGACGTCTGAAAACTTCAGGCCACTTTCGTTGTGGATTTTCATGCGCTGATGAACGGGTAGTAGGCGGGGCTAATCCGGATCCGTTTTGATTGACAATTTCAGAAATTCTAAGTTAAGTCACTGTTAAATTTGATTAATTTTTAATGAATCACGAAAGTTTCTATGGGTCATATCATTCGATCTTTAGAGGGCGTCTTTTTTAGGAAAATATCAACTTACATTATTTCAAACAAGGAAAATATGTATAATATAATATACAATAATGAACTATAAAATCACTTAAAGTTATATCAGTTTAAAAGCCTTAGGTTTGTTTCATGAATTGCTGAACTCTGCGTTCTTTGCACATGTTCAAGCAAATTCATATAGCAAACTATTTGTGTCTTGATTTATTGTAATGCTTTACCACATAAACAGCGTCTTTTTAAGACGGCTTAATCTATCAATGACAGTTGCAAAAAGGCGAAATGCAATACGCCAGTTATGTGAGTGGAATCTTAAAACTACATGTATGTGTACATGTATTTTGCATTTCTTTATTGTCTTTCTTCGGGAAAAGAAAATGAATTTTAGAAAACATATGCTTCGCGAGACGAACCCACTAAATAAGGGCATTTCGTGATTCTACAGTGTTGATTTGCCAAAATGCTAACCACGGGAGGGTTGACCTATGGTGATTATTACAATAATGTCGCTTATCCCTGTTCAGCTTTTATTTTCAATCAAACATACAGAGGAGGATTTAAGTAGTTCCCCCCATGTTTTTATTTCTTTTTCTTATATGAAATTTGGAGATAAAGGTGTACTAATTTGAGTACATTGCGTTTAGGTAGCCACGCCCATACGGAGTCGGCAACGATGTGTCTTCACAACTTCGTATTACCTGATTATAAATAATTGAGTCTGAGATCAATATCCGATGTAATGATGCGCGTCGGTCAACTCATCGTCCATGCACGACCACATTTGTTGTCCGTGCGTACATTACATGTAGTTCATAGTGGCTGCCAGAGGAATTCGTTGAGATAAGGCTACCTATCATTTTAGTACTGTATGTAAAGTAACTCAAGTTCTCAACGCAAACTTCTCACTTATAAAATACATAAAAGTATATGATCTACGAAATAATTAGTTACTATCTTCTTTTGAAACATATATCAAAATTTAAACAGTGCTATGCATGACAAATCTCATTTGAATAAGATCCAAATTGCTTACGATGAGCATCACTTATGACGTCATTTAATGAAATAGTTCTTCGACATTTTAAAATATTACAAACCTTAAAAGTATCTTTTATTAGTGAGAGCAATACGTTTCAATCATTTGTCTCTATAAGCTCAGTTTAGTTTCACATGGTTACGAAAAACGTCAATTCTTCCTATACAGCTGCATACCTAAAGTTTGTTCACATACCTGCGTATCGTAGTACAAATATCAAGTAAGTTGGCATGTGTTTGAGGCATCGTAACATTGCGAAAAAGGAACGGATAATTCTAGATTTTCAATACAGAAGAGAAAATCCATTGCACCTTAATGCAACCGTATGCCATACCCAACAGTTAACCGAATTAGTTTTTGGGAGCGCTAGCTCACTGAAGTGACCAGGGGTCAAAATTTCGAAAACTGTAATTTTTATCCCCCCCTACAAAATCCTTTAAAAGTGATCAACAGCTTTAAAAACAAGTTATGTTTGTTAGTTTGCATCATGTTGATATGAAATTGCTGATATTTTTCACAGAAAGTCGAAATTGAATATTTTAATCGAAATTTAAGGAAATCGGAATGTCGAAAATGTGACCCCTTCTCTCTTTTCAATTATACAAATATTCTAATTTTGGCACGAGAGACCAGACAATCCCACAATATGTTAAAAAATGGCTATTTTACGCATCGACAATGTGAGATCCTATGTCAGTTCTGCTGAAGTTATTTTATAGACGTTCAAACCAAATCCAAATTACATGATATTTGCACTAAGATACAGTAGTACGTGAACAAACTTTTGATATGCAGCTGTACATCGTTTTATTGCAATTGATCCGAGTAACCAAGGATTCCGAATAACAAGTCCTAAGATTTTTTTTATCTTACTGTTTAGGAGGTTTCCATAACAAAATAACTTAAGAGACCTGTAAAGCTTCATAAGTAGGTTAATATAAGCCTCGTCCCGACATTCACATCCTTTATATAATCAGTCTGAAGATTCAAATCAGTTTGATATTGTATTGATTGTTATCGCGGTTGACACCGAGAAGGGTTGGCAGACTTACCAATTTTCCGAACGATCGGATATTTTTGATGATTCATTTACAATTTGATTTTTTAAAAATTAAAAGCACCTTTTCAAGATATATCTTTGGATACTGTTATACAATACACATACGTTTTATTTTCATTGTATTCCGGTCAGTTATCTATTTTCAATATTAGGTTTCACATTTATTGACGGATAGATTTCGGGAATAGGTTCATTGTTTTCAAAACCCTGCACGATAACCAAAGTTGTGTCACAATTTAATTGAATGAAACCTAACGCAGTGTAACACAGACATTCCCGTTTCCATATGAATAAAAAGTATTTTAGGTCATCATCGACATTTAAATATGTACACTACCTAATGAAACAATTTGTTTATACAGAAACATCATTCAGCATTAGGGAAAATGTGACTGTTTTGAATACATGTAGTACCGAAAGAGAGGCCATGGCATTTTGTTTCCTGGTTATCGTACATTGCTTCGGCCTAGTCAATTGATATATAGTTTGATGTCACCGAATACATCTAACTCTATCCTAGAAGTGTACCGGTGACCCGATCCTAATCCAAGCGTAAAGCTGTGATTATCAACGGGTTATGAGCTTTGACGTCACTGACATAGCTACCGTTTTCGAAATTAAAATTGTAAAGTGAAGCTAATTAGAGTTCGAATTACATTGCGGAGTAAGCATTTTCTGATAATGGTGTAAATCAACCTGCTATAAGCAAAGGGTCATCGAACATTATGAATCTACATTTTATTCCCTATTTTTACTGGATTGAAGTTCCTAATATAACCAAAATAACTTATTTTGAAAACTTCGGATTTCCAGAATCCGAATCCCGGGTTTGTTCTATCTACAGTACATAAGACAATCGAGTTCTAGTTACGGTGAAGACTCCCTTGCAAGGCTATTTCCCAACATTGGACCAACACAATTGGTTTTATTTGGTCACAGTTGGATATTCTCATCGGGTATACATCGGGTTCATCATGTTGGTTCAATGTTTGCCAAATTATAGAGAATATACAGACTACAATGGACCAATCATTGGGGTTTTGTTGGTAATTGGTTGGCCAAATGTCATGTGTATGCTGTTGGTTTTCACCTATTTACAGACATAATTAAAGAGATGAAGTATCCCCATATATTCAGATGTCTTTTATAGTGGCGATGTGACTACCTGAAATATCGATATACAGAGTGAGATGGCAACCAAAGCCTTTTGTAAATAACGTATATAATGATTCAATAATTAAGAAAATGATAAATACCTCATTATATTGGCAAATATAAAGAGAAAATAACACATTCTTACTTACGATGGAGTTCAGCATGCACAAGGTCCGAGGACGACTGACGGAGTGAGTGTGACTGGCTGATAGGTTTAATCAATCAGTCGATCGTCATTATCGTGAAAGCTTCAAGCCCATGCACGCTCACAAGCATATCATATAACTCAGGCATGCGCGCACATACATACATTACTTTAAACTGTTTCATGTCTTATTCCTGATATTCTTTATTTCTGTCTATATACAAATAAGGAATTTTGGAAGGTTCCTATTTTCAGAAAATCATTTTCTACCTATGTATTTCACTCGGACCTCGCTGCCCAAAGCTCTGACCACAGATTTGATGTCATAGTCACATTAACCTGCGTTAGACTCAAGGAATAGTCAACGTTCATATCGATTCATGCAGGTGCTGTATAAAAGGTCTCGTTAATGAGAAACTGATGGTAAGGGGCAAACGATGCATCAAAGCCTAATTTGATCGATTACAATATTTCCAATACTTTTTAAAATATACTAGGTTTAGTGCAGGATTAACATATTGAAAGCAATGGTAAAAACAAGCACAATGGTAAACTTGTTGAATGTATGTCTCTCCATGTAGTTGTCTCACTGTTCTCTTTTGTTTGTTGAAGTAGTAAATGATTAAATGTTAATGAAAATAGCCTTAATGTTTACAATAGCACTGGTCAAGCGAGACAAGGCGATAAGGCTTGGGGGGAATTGATTAGCTAAAGAAAATGGCCAACTATATAGATTTGTTATCGAAAAATCATTCGTTTTGGGTGTATTATACAAAATTAAGTGAATACATGTATGGTGCCAAAACTCTTTTTTTCATATTATTTTCTGGAAGAATCGGTTGGCTTTATTTCATATACTAAATGATTCACTGAAGCGTGATTTAGAGTTATTAATTGAAAAAAGATCATTCTGACACTGCCTGTATTTTGTGACACGTTATTTTAGTAAGTAAAGAATTTTGTAAGTTATAAGCAAACAACTGAACTAATTTTTGCGCCGGATATTTCGTGCTTCTGACATTCTGAAAATGTTTTTGTCTCAATACCATAAGAATATATATATACAGATAATTTTGGACAATTATCTTGATTATCATCTTGACTCGACGACGATTTCAATAGTTTTAGCTCAACAGAAAAATATAATCTCAGTAAGTACACAAAGCGGAAAAGGGAAGACTGACTTCCTTTGCACAAAACACTAATGTGACCAAAGGTAGCCTTAGTGCAATGTTAGGGAATGGCATGAAGGTTAACATTAGTGTTAAGTTCCTTTGTAGAAGTAAATAGAGCGTGGACATTTATAATTGAAACAGAGGACCATATGACATTGTACTTGTTGAGAAAGAAGGTTAGAATATCTCAAAGCATCGTGTCCTGACTAAAACATGAAGGATATGTCTAGAGCGGCTCGGGTGTTTTCTCAAATGGATATATGATTGACTAACCTAACTACTAACATCCGTAATTCTGTAAATATTCGACTAATAAGAAACCTTTGGGTTCAAACTTATCAGTACTACTGAATGTGGATATCATAACCCCGTCAGGTAGCATGTGACCTCGCGAAAACGAAAATAAATTGAAAGACAATGTGTTTTTACCAAAGGAAACAGTTATAAGCGAACGTATCATGAGATGTTAAAGCTCTACAAATCGATTTCCATACATCAAATGATTTAAAGGCTTTCACACAAAAATGGACGCCAATGAGTTGAGCAAATAACTTGATTATTTACTCTACAACTACGGACTATCGGGATCAGTAATGAAATATCTTAACCCTTTGAAAATATTATATTTGGCATTCACAAAAAACGTCGTACTTAGGCCCCTTAAAAGTCTGCTATGACGACAAAAATGAAAACGTATTTCGTAAAACCAGCTTGACGTAGGTTGTAATTAACTTTGACATTAACATTTTCACGCAATAGCTCTGTAGAAAACGTTCTTTGTATAAGGGCTTTTGAAATGATTTACATCATGCGTCTTTCAAGATATTAGTAATTCAAGTCAGCGAATGATTATAATTGTGAAGATCTTAGAACAACCATCCACTACTGAGTGACAATCGTCGCAACAAGACATAGCAACTGAGAGTAAGAAGACTTGCTCGAAGTAGATTCGTGTGGCTAAGGCCAGAGTCCTTCAGTTTATAGATCAGAAGATCAGTGTTTTAAATGCTGCCGGAGATACATGTCCATTTAAAATCTAGAATGTTGATGGGAGTCGAAACCGTTAGCTATACATATGGTGTGTGAATTGTCACTGTCCGTCCATTTGAACTCATCGACGAAATTCTTCCCTGTTTTACTACGGATATATTTTGAATTACAACGCAATGTATGCCTTTTCGGATAATGTTGTAAATCAAGCGGCTATAAAGAAAAGCTCGTCGCAATTATGAATCTACATCTTATTCCTTATGAGGCTATTGCTGGATTGAATTTCATAAAATAACTAGAATGACTTACTTAGAAAACTTCGGATTTCTAGAATCCGAATCCAAGGATTGTTTGAATTATATGTACATAAGCCAATCGAGTTCTAGTTACGTTGAAATGGGGGAAAAATATATAAGACATGCATGTTATGTAACTTTATATTTCAGACGTACCAATTAAGAAGCATTGTTAACATTAGAAATAATATTTATCCTGTTAATATTATGATCAGCATATTGTTAGGTATTTTACGTATGACATAAAGTAAAACTCTATAAGGATAGATATTACCGTAAAGTTTTAATGATAACTGGTCCTTTATAGCATTCTCGACAAATTCACTGATAATATATCCGAATTTAAACTCTGATACGTAAGCAAACTTTAAGCATCGTGGTCATAGTTTCCCATAGGAATTGTTTAATTGAAGTGAGACTATCAGGAAGTAGATTTATAATTAGTCTTCTACATCAGTTAACTGAAATAGATGATCTAAACAAATCATGAATGAATACATAGATTTCGTCAACCAATCAAATTGAAAATTATTTTTGTAGCAAATCTAATTTCCACAAACATTTCGAAATCTTTATTAACTAACATATCCTTGCCGTCTTCGGTAAGTATATAAATATTTTAAAATATTTTGAATAGCAAACCATTTGTTCAAATACAGTTTGTAATTTGATATTTAACTCGAACATATGATACATCATTCTCCATATCAAACTGGCGGACACGTGGTCACTTTTAAACACCTGTCGCAAGGTTTGCTGCAACACATCATTGGTTTTGTTGGCCCATAGTTGTAATCATGACGATGGGCCCATTTGCATATGCTCATCCGGTATACATTGGCCCAACGTGTTGGCACAATGTTGGCCAAATCATAAAGAATCTACAGACTACTATGGACCACAATTAGCCCATCATTGAGATTTTGTTGTTAATTGGTTGGCCAAATGTCGTGTCTATACAATTGCTTTTCAACTATTTACAGAAAAAATTAAAGAGATAAAGTATTTGTATATCCAGATGTAATTTATATTGTTATTAACGTTTAATTTTGTTATTTATTGAAATTTAATGGTTTAATTTTAAAGAAAACGAAAGATACCTCATGATATTGGCAAATATGATTTGGATATGCTCATCGTATTCACATTGGCTCATCATGTTTGCCAAATTATAGAGAATGTACAGACTACAATGGGCCAGAGGCCAATCATTGGGGGTTTGTTGGTAATTGTTTGACATAATGTCATGTCTATGCTGTTGGTTTCACCTTTTCACAGACATAATCAAATAGATGAAGTATTTACATATTCAGATGTATTTTATAGTGGCAAAGTGACTACCTGAAATATCGATATAAAAAATTAAATGGCAACCAAAGCCTTTTGTTATTAATGTATATAATGATCCAATTAAGAAGAATTTGAGAAAAACCTCATGATATTGAGAAATATTAAAAGAAAATAACACATCGTTACTCACGATAGAGATAAGCATGCATAATGTCCGAGGACGACTGACGGATTGAATGTGACTGCCTGATAGGTTTCATCGATCTGACAATCTCCTGTTTCGTCAGTATCGATGAAACCTATCAGGCAGTCACACTCAATCCGTACATACATACATACATTACTTAAAACCAAATCATGTTTTATTCCTGAAATTCAACATTTCTGTTTATATACAAATAAGAAATTTTGGAAGGTCCCTATTTTCATAAAATCGCATTCTTACTGTGTATTTCACTCGGACCTGGTTGCCCAAAGCTCTGACCACAGATTTGATGTTATAGTCACGTTAACGAGGGGTGTCCCAAAAATTTCCGGCCTGACCATCAAAATCAAAGAACCATTCAAATTTTTATGACTTATTTTTCGACATAACCACACTTGACCTCAATGCATTTGCTCCAGCGTTTTTTTAACATCTACAACCCATCTGAAAAACAGTTCTTATCACGAAACCCCAAAAACTCCTCTACTGCAGCAAAGACGTCATCATCAGTTTCAAACCTTTGGCCACGGAGCTCTGTTTTCAGTCGAGGGAAGAGGAAGAAGTCTGAGGGGGCTAGGTCTGGAGAATAGGCAGGGAGGGGGAGATTCCTGAACCCACAATCCTGTGCTGCACTGATTGCAATTTGAGCGGTGTGAACGGGAGCATTGTCCTGCAACAGCCACACACCTGTGTGCAGTTTACTCCTTCGTTTCTCTTTGATTTTTTTCTCGTAATTGTCGTTCATTTGCGTAATAAGTGCCATTGATTGTAGAACCATTCACACCCTGAGAGTTCCAGAAAACGGATGTCATGACCTTCCGACTGGAGGAACAAGATATGAACTTTTTAGGGGTGGGTGATGTGCTGTGTTTCCATTGCATGCTTTGGCGTTTTGTCTCAGGATCAAAATGATGAACCCAGGTTTCATCTTGAGTAACGATATGAGCGAAAAATGATTCTGAGTCGCGCGATATTCGTCAAGAAGTTGCTGACTGACCATGACACGTATTCGCTTTTTGTCCTCAGATAACATTCATGCTGCGTCTTGATACCTTATTCATATGTTAATGTTCATGTATAATTCGTTCAACTGATGTTTTACTGATGAGGTAAGTATCAACTAAGTATCTGATGGTCACTCGCCTGTCTTGCATTATTTTGTCAAGAACAGGCTAAATGTTTTCACCTGCGGTGACATCAGATGGACGACCAGGAAGGGGCTCGTCTTTAGTGCTTACTCTACCCCGTTTAAAGTCAGCACACCAATGTTTAATGGTGCTTTATGAAGTAGCAGAGCCACCTAATGTTTGTAACATATCCCAATGAATTTCCTTTGGAGCGTATTTTTTTAAACTCAGATATTTGATAACAGCCCTACATTCACTTTTCTCCATTTCGGTAAAAGATGTGAGGGTACCTTTGAATGACAAGCTATTATATGCAATTGAAGAGTATGCATCTCGTGATTTACATGCCATTTACTCTTCAATGAAGGTTTTTCATGCAGGCACAGTATGGTTGCGTGTCAGGCATGTTTTCATATTCAGGCCGGAAACTTTTGGGAGAACCCTCGTACCTGCTACTCACGCAGGTGCTTTATAAAAGGTCCCGTTAATGAGAAACTGATGGAAAAGGGCAAGCGGTGCATCGAGCACCGGTCAAAGCCTTAAATGATCGATTACAACATTTCCAATACTTTAAAAAAAATACTAGGTATAGTGCAGGATAAAAATTTTGACAGCCTTGATAAAAACAAGCAAATGATCAACTTGATGAATTTATGTCTCTCCACGTACTCCCCCACTCTTCCCTTGTTGAAGTAGTAAATACATGAAATGTTAATGAAAATAGCTTTAAAGTATACAATAGCACCGGTCAAGCGAGAAAAGGCGATAATCCCTGGTGGGGAATTGATTAGCTTACAAAAAAATTGCCAACTATATAGAATTGTTATCGAAAATTCAATTACTATATAGTTTTGGGTGTTTTTATACAAGATCAATTGAATATGGTGCCTAAACTCTGATTTCCTATCATTTTCTGGTTTCCTATACTAAACGTTTTACTGAAATGTGACTTTCAAAATGCAGAGTCATCGACTGAAATAAGTTCTAAACAAATCATGAATGGGTATGTACAGAAATCGTCAACCAATCAAATTGGAAATTATATTTGAAGAAAAACTGCAATTGTTATTTACTTTTTAAAATCTTAAATACCTTTCATATCCTTGCGCATGGGTAAGAGTATGCTTTAAATAGCAAAATTTTTATTAATATACAGGCCGCAATATACATTCTGACACTCCCTGTATTTTGTGAAACGTGCTTTTAGTAGGTACAGATTTTCGTAACTTATCGGCAGATACCTGAATTGATTTCTGCTTCAGTGGAGATTCAATGGTTCTTCTGACATTTTGAAAGTGACATTGACTCAAGACTTTTAGAATAAATACAAACAGCTTTAGAATTAGAAAATTATCGTGATTATCATCTGGACTCGACAACGATTTCATAATGTTATCTCAACAGAAAAATATATTCTCAGTAAATAAGCCAAAGTGGAAAATGTTAGACTGATTCCCATTGCACAAAACAATAATGTAATCTAAGGTCACCTTTGTGCAATATAATGGAATGGCATGAAGGTTAACATAAGTGTTATTAATGTTACTTTGTAGAAGTAAATAGAGCGTGGACATTTATAATTCATACAGAGGACCATATCACATTGTACTTGTAGCTCAAGCATCGTGTCCTGACACAAACATAAAGGGTATGACTAGAGCGGCTCGGGTGTTTTCTCGATATCTGACTGACTAACCTGATGACTAACATCCGTAATTCTGTACACATTCTTTGTCACCAAGATTGTTTTAGAAAAATAAATAACCTCAGAAAAACTAAAATAAATATTTCCATTTGACAATGGTTTTTTTAATCAAAGTAAGCAATAAGTCGAAGCGAACGTATCATAATAAGTTAAAGCTCAGGGCCTCCTTTCACAAAGCCCTAAGGTGATCGTAAGTCCTTAAGGTAACCTTCGTGCAACGTTAAAATTTGGGAGTTAAAGGCACTAGTGCACGCTTTTACGGTTTAAATTGGCTATTTTAAAGTTTACGAGGACTTCATAAAAAAAATAAAAAAAATTCATAAAAACTTTCTATCGATGCAGTAAAATACTAAACATTCTTTACAATTTACCTGCAATCAACAATGAAAACGTTAAGACAGCCGCTGTCGGCTTGGACATATAAAAATCTATGGTTAGCTGTGCATAAAACGGATAAATTATTGACATTTGGAAATGGCTGAACTAGTACTGTGTGCAACTATTGAATTTACCTACACTCTGAACTGAGAACAAATCATGAAATATGTTTTATGAAAGCAATGTTGTAAATTAACCGATTTAATAACACAGTATTAGCATTGTTATTAGATTGACCATAACGGCTGCCGTTTCCGCTTTTCTGGTTATGAGCAAAATCTTAATATTCTCGATATAGTTCATGCGGATTTAATGTAACGTAACATTAAATACTTCCGGCCTTTAAAAATCCACTTTACTACCAGAATACGTAAATATTTGTTAAATAACTTACGAGGTAGATTACTAGAGTGAGGATCTTGAGTAATATCGAGAGATATGCATATATTCGTTGTGTTTACGAAATATTGGCGTGCACTAGTGCGTTTAAGATTAACCTTAGTTAAGGTAGCTTTGTGAAAGCAGGCCCTGAGAAACGATTTTCCTACCTCATATAATTAAAGGCGTTCACACAAAAATGATTTTGTTTTCAACTACGGAACATCGGGCTCAGTAATGAAATATTTAAACCCTCTGAAAATGATATAATTGACATAAAGTTAAACAAATGTTTTTTTTTGGAAAATGAAAGAATATTTTTTCAAAAAACGTGCTGTTGCCCCTTGAAACTCAAAATTAAAACTTACGACTGAACTTAAAAAGTTTTTCGTAAAACAAACTTGACGTAGGTTGCAATTAACTTTGACATTAACATTATCACGCAAAAGCTCTGAAGACAACGTTCTTTGTATAAGGCTTTGAAGGGAAGAAGTGATGTACATAAGTGATGCCATGTAGGAATATGAATAAGAATATGAATTTCTATGGCATAGCGGGGAATTTTTACCCTGGACAATCGAGGATGTAGGAAGAAATGGGCAGGCATTTGTCAATCGAAAAGTGCAAATATATTCTATGAATAGTTTTTTAACAACAAATTAGTCTCTTATGTGTCCCACATTGTGGATAGAGTCATTTGGAATTAATTAGTAGCTTAATATCTTACATCTACAGTTGTTCCCCTGCTTCTTCAATTCATGGAGATCGATTTTAACACACCTTGCGTTTTTAAGCTACTGGTAATTCAAGTCAACGAAAGATTAAAGTTGAGGGGATCTTAGTACAACCACCACCTACTGAGTTACTGAGTTATCTAGAATGTGGATTGGAGTCGAAACCGTTAGAGTGTGAATTGTAACTCTACGTCCCTGTGAACTCCCTGTTTTATTTCGGATATACTTTGAATTATTAAATTCGATTTCTTTGGGGCATCTTGTGTTATTAAATATATAAATCGAGTACACTTTTGAAGCATATATCACTTCAACCAAAGCCAACCTAAACCCAAATAAAGGCGTATATAATATTCTCCTTTCTTTACATTCGATACACAAGCGTGTCAAGAGGTTTAACAATTTCCTGGTAGGCAGGAAACCCCGAGAATTCGGAGTGCAACTGGTTTCATAATCTCCATAAGGAAACTATATTGTACATACGAGTAGGGACGACAACTAACAGAAAATGAATCTTATCTTCCACAGAATGGGAGTCACAAATCTCACATTAATGAAATAAAATAGATTCATGATATGAAATATTCAACTTCAAATCTCTATTTAATTGACTTCTGAAGACATTTTGAAAAACTCCGCATAAGAAAAGTCAATAACGTTTTGTTATTTGTTCATAAACGTGTAAACGTGGTAGTTGTCCAATTACTCGCGTGTAGATATTTCGGGGTGATAAGCCTAATGTCAGATTTCCAAAACCTCATCTACCGCATAAAATAAACATCAACAGTAAGGGTTCAACAGACCACAACGATAGACCTCTATCGATAATGAAACAGTTTCAATTTTGGGCGTATATATATGTAAAATTGTTATGTGTAAAACACCGAGTTAGTGACACTGTCATTAATTGGGGAAAATATGATAAAAAATATGTTATTTTTTTCATTATGAATAGTTCTTGATTAAGAAAATGCGTACTAAAAAAGGCATGGAGTAATACAGCATACATCAAAATTGGAACGCATTTAATTGCCACAGTATTGTCCAAAATATCACGTTACATACATTATAGAGCCACTCCGTGAGTTGTTGGAATCATATATGCCAAACTTAATCAGTGGTGTCATTTGATCGCGAAGTATCGACTGTTACCAAAGAGACATATTTTAAAGCTTGTTGTTTTTTTACAGTGACAATATGAAGGTAGAACGTCGCAATTATGATCGAAAACCGGACAGTGGCGCGCGTCATATAGTCAAACGTTATTTTGGAGACTTATTAAAACAACCAGGAGGGCAGTTAGGAGTTGATAGTGTTTGTTAGGTTATGTAACTAGTATCCATGTATATTGGACGTGATATCTACACTTCTGTGCATTTATAAAGCTGTTTTTAGATTTTCATGGAAAACCAGTATTTGTCATATATATGTCTTTTGGACATGAAATGTTAAGATGTTTTGATTTTATATCATCACATATGACATTTAGGTTTGTATCAAAGGTAAATTATATGTTATGAAAATCACGGAGTGGCTCTTTAATTTATACACTATCTAAGTGGCATGTACCTCTAATTCACTCAGTTTGCGAAGATGTGCCAATTAACATCTATCAGAGGGAAATGCGTGTAACAACAGCTTAAATATAGTTTTTTTAACCTTGATTTTTCCAAGGCTACAACACAAAAACCATTTCGATTTAAAACAAATAGATTGACTCAGGTTTAACTCTTGATAAAGAAACATTTTTGAAAAACCTTTATTTTTGAAATTATTCAACATAAATAAAAAACGATAACATTCAAACACATCATATATATAATTTGACTTCCAAATGCAAATATACGCATGTTACCTACCCATGTCCTTGTTTCAACCTATAACGTTGCACCAAAGTATATTTTATGTACGCTTCTTACAACAAATAGGTTCTCCACAGCAGATGCGAAATCATGAGTCCTCTCCCTTCAACCGCCCAAGAGCCGAATTCTTGCCAAGGGATTCTTTCAATTTGTCTTCTCTAGTTCTGAAATTAATTGATATTTCTTGTATTTGGAACGTTTCTTTTATTTTTTATTTTTTAAAAAAAGAAGTCTTTGCGATAAAGATAGACAATTCAAGTTATTTAAACTACACTAATTATATTGATTAATAAAAAAATATTTTTGGGAACGGTCAAAAGAGCTAATAGAGCATAGTGCATCAGAATGAAAAGAATTTAAAGAATGAGTGCCAGACTATAGTACATACATGTATGTACGAGCTGCTTTAGTAGTTATAATTATTTATTCTTGTTTGGATCAATGATAAAAAATGTTAAGTATGTAATTAACCAATTAGATGTTTAATTAATAATTGTAGGATAATTGGGTCCAATCAAGTATGTAATTAACAATGTAAGCTTACAATGTATCTTTCCGAAATATACAGAGCTTATGTTGCATGTACCTCGGACTAAAGTAACAAACAAGTTTTATTTGCTGTTACATGAAACATTTTGAATGAGGATCCATTCATCAAACAATCATTTTCTAAAACACTTCAGCCTGAAATCATCTGAAAATAGGAAAAGTCTTTAGATCTTTTATAAATCAATAAACATTTTATGTGCAAATGATGTATTCATAAGAACAACACCTTAGGAGACACAACGTATAAAGGACAACACCGTTGTGGTATATGCGTGTGTGTGTGCTTCAGAAACCTTTATGACACAAATGAACGTTCTTACTCTCCAAAATTTAACAATGAGACCATGAGAATTTGCATCAATGTCGAAGTTTGTCTTCGTGTATATACATACTTCATGCTTTTTAATGAACACGTGAAATAAAATGAACTTTCATAGCTATTTTAATCATTTATTGTTCAAGGACGGCGTCGTGCATGATGACGCTGAACCTGCTATGTACGACAACATACTAAATCTCACGCATGGTGATAGACGTGATGTCACATTCGTTTCCTTACACATGTTAATACATGATGTACGTATCGCTTTTCTTATTTTCAGGGATACCTGTGTGTCAAATCTCCGTCAAACAGACAAAATGGCAGTGCTTTGACCAGGTAATCGCAATGCACTGTGAGAGATTATATTAAAAGCAACCCGCATAAACCCTGCAGATTAACCATCTCTGTTGACAGAGAAATAGAAAGTTAACCTCAGTTTATATGTGTGGCAATACTGCCATTAAACACTACAATCTGACATAGAAATTGCGGTGCTCTGACCAAGTAATAACCGTGTATGGTGAGCGCGGGTATTTAAGGCTAAACGAGTAACATCTAATTTGGTAAATGTGAGTAAATCTGTGTTGATTGCAGCATGAAGTGACTGGAAACTTATGCTTTCAATTGACCATAATTGTACAGATTTGCTTTAAAGATTTTGTTGTTGTTTGTTGGGACCAAAGTGTTTAAGAAATATCGATAACTGACTTAAATTTGCATCGTTAGTATCACAACAGTTGCAAGAGACAAAGGATATTCTTCAAATTGTCACAAGTTCTGTTTATTAATCGAATATTTTCAACATTTTGGTTTGAGCAAGAGGGGAGCCTTATAGATCTGTTGCATATAAAGGGAGAAACTAAATAGTCAAGTTATCCTCAATATTATACTAGGTAATCTTGAAGTGATTCTGGGAGGTAGTTATGAGATTTAACAAATGTGTCAAAATGCATCGGATTGTTTTGGCCTGTTGATGTCTTTATTGACTGAGAAAACCAAGAATTATCTCTTACATGTACACTCACGTTGCTTTTTTTATTGGATCAAAACGGTGTTGCGACAACCAATGCATGAGAACGTTGTCAAGAATTACCCATTGGAAATCATGATGTACACTGTTGACAAATTCTTTCCTTTTGTGAAATGCTGTTTAACAATTGTGAATTGTGTATTAAAGGAAACAATTTGATAAATATATCAAACCCATTTATGTATGCATGAGTATTATCTGATAATGTTTTAGTTTGATCAGCACTGGTTAGAACTGATGAAAGTTATCAATTAACCTAAAATCGTTTTTCAACTAATAGAATATAATGATTTTCATAATCACGTCGAAGTAAAAGACCATCTCCTAATCAACTCACAATCGGAATAAGTAGTTCAACTTGCTTACACTGGATTCATTCTTCATTTGCATATCTATTAAACGGTCTTGTATGGTATTTGAAACGTAGCAGTGTTCTATATTGCAATGTTTGTCTTCGTTTTCATTGAATAGACAATGCCCAAAACAAATTCGACATATAAGGACCGATTTGAATACATAAAGACATTGAAGGTGAATGTTCACAATCATATACTTTTAGAATTTACCAAGTTAAAAGCTACATGTTAAGACGCAAAAAACGCTCACCCTCACTTCAGCACCGCAGTTTCTGTTTCCGATTTTGGGGTCCAGCAAAATGCTATGCTTCCAAATACTGTCATCAATTTATTTCAATTTCACATTGTACAGTCCATTGAACGGTTTAACCACCAATTTTCACAAAGCGAGGCGAGTATACTTGGCCAAGGTAATTTTTCTGTAAGGTAACACTGTATTTAGCGTTGGACATCCAACCGGAGTCACATCGTTCTTTTTTAAACATTGAAATTGATGTCGGTATCTAGTATACAAACTCACAAGGCATGACGAATACAATTTCTGTGCCAAATGTTAGTTTTGAATACGGAGCTCACTGTCTAGAACACTATTGTCTTGCTTCTTGAACAGTTCCAGTTCAGAATTATCAATGTTGTTAAACAAGAAAAAAGCTTAAAAGAAAATAACCCTGTAATGTCTAGCTTTATTTGGTCAGGAGAAAAATTAATAGATTATGTAAATACAACACTTCAAACATAGTCATTCGGTGTGAATGATAATCATACCATTTTATGGAAATATTTAAAAAATTCTATAAACAAAATAAAAACAAGCAAAACAAAGATATAAATAAAATCAAAGTTTTATTATGAGTTATTGAAAATAATCAAACCCTCTCACTTAAAAGTAATTCCTTAAACTTAAAATTCAAAACTTATACATGCCTATTGGTGCCAACACTTCTCTGCTACTAACTTAATTGAAACATTTTACCAGGCATTCCATTCCAAAATAGATAAGAACTTGATAGTCAAAAGGAATATCGAATAGATATGAATGATGCGAGCTACCGGTAGCCTTGGACATGCTCATCAGTTTCGAGAACACCAGTCCTTGTTGAAGATGGCTGGTAATTGAGAGAGCCAGCTAGAGTGTGAATAGTTAGGCTACAGTGAAGGCAGTAGGTATAGGATCTCCCCAGAAACATCAATCTTGATCTCACCATTGATGCCATAACTTGAGCTAAACGTCATCCATGGGTTTCTCTTTATTTTATCGTTACACGTCCATCACTAACTTTTATTGCGCTGTTGACGTCGTCAGTCATTATAAACAGGCTTTATCTGTAATTGAGATTTGAGGCATATGTATACATCAAACAAGAGTCACCTATTTATATAAAAGATTCATTCTAATCTACAATAACTGTTACTATACATGTTTCTTCGTACGTATGCGAATCTGTATTTACATTATTCGTCTATCTTCTATCTTACTATATAATTATCATTTATCATTTCAGGTATATATTCAGGGAAACGTGCAAACCACCGTTTAATTCAAAATACCTACAGATCCAAATAAATGCTTTCTTTACAACCAAATTTGACAAAAACTAAAGATTTTTCGTTTGTGGCAAAATGAAACAAGGTAAATAAGAGTTTAATGTTATTGCTCGTAAAAAGCGCCCTGGCCGTTTTAACAACAATAAAACATTCATTTAGGCAAATCTATACAATTATCGCCAATTGAAAGCATAAGTTTCCAGTCACTTCATGCTGCAATCAACACAGATTTACTCACATTTACCAAATTAGATGCTACTCGTTTAGCCTTAAATACCCGCGCTCACCATACACGGTTATTACTTGGTCAGAGCACCGCAATTTCTATGTCAGATTGTAGTGTTTAATGGCGGTATTGCCACACATATAAACTGAGGTTAACTTTCTATTTCTCTGTCAACAAGAGTTAAACTTAAGGACGTATTCGCAATTTGTATGCCAAACTGTGCTCAATTACTAACAAATTTCGGTGTTTTTTTATGACAATAACGCAATTCTTATACATGTATCGAGCTGTAAGGTTCAATACACGTCTGTTGCAGTAGGTAAAGCCAAGGTACCTTTAAGCTCTGATTTCGCGTCAAGTAATCCGGTAAGGTAAAATTTCAGAAAAATACGCAGATTGGTATGTTTGAAAACGTCCCTTTACAAATATGAAGCCAATTTATTTCATAAAAATGCGTAACCGTAGCTCGTGTCAAAATATCTATATGTTTGGAAACCACTACAATGTTCATCTCAACGTATAATTTTTCAAATGATCAAAGTGTTGATAAAAAGGCGAATCATATATTGACATTGATAGAAATAGTCTGGTTTTGTAAATTATCATAAATGTCATGATGCGCAACGTTAAACGTCTTTCTCAATATATATTATCTTTATGCATCTGATCTTTGGAAAGGGTTTGGACGCTGATCCTTGAAAACGTTAAAACTTACGACCTCTAGGTACTTTTAGGAACTTGCGGTTGCCTTTAACTTTCAGACACGCACTTAGGCATAAATGAATTTTTGCACTCTAAGGAGTGCAAGCGCTTGGCAACGTCGATAACGATGAACTTTAGAATTATATCTTGTGCCTAATTGTGCAAACTTTGCTAATAATGAATCTCGGTTGTACGTAGGCCTCATTAGTAAGAAAACTTGTTGGGTGAATTCCAATTGTCGACGTTAAGTTTCGCTTACTGAACATGATTATCGACTTTCACTTTGAGGAGTTGGACCTCATAATTCTGTCACACTTGAATGTCGCATTATCACCTCACCGGTAAAACAAGGGGTGTGTTTCTTGAGATGACATACAATTTGAGAAGATATAAGGTAAAACCATCACTGCACCGGAAATCAAAAGATATACTCTATTACTTGCATTCGAAATGTCGAAGAGATGAAGAGTGAAGACAATGTAATGAATTAAGATAGTCTATAGAAATCATGTATCAATAAATTTGCCTAAGATCATTTCTCAAAATACATACTGAATACGATGCGTAAAGTGACGTTTTGTTGTACTCCAATACAAACTTTGTTGACCATAATCAGTGGAGTTAGAGCTTAGTTTGACCAGATTGACCGACCAAATTGCATTCAGGGTAGTCAGTGTAGGTTTCCCATGGTCAGAGTACATGTCGGTTGACCATGGTCAGTCGACTCAGTGTAGGTCAACCATCACGTGTTATAGACAGGGGGCGTGAACGTGTGGACAGTTGACCATGTGACATGTTGGTGTTGATGGATATGCACACGGGTACGTGGTCACACAGCCTCCAGGCCGCTCTCAATACCTCGGAACTTCGACCAAGTCGGAAAATGTCCTACTGACATTTGTTCTTTTGCCTTGGCAAGATCGACTGGCGTAGTCCATCATTAAGTGTGCTACATGGCGGCTGTTAATTCATCATATTTGATGTGTCGTAACATAGCCAAGATGACAGGTACCTATTACAGTCGCTTTCAGCGATCACCAAATTATAAGCTAGGGAACCCGATGCACAACGGCGCGCAAGGCGACCTGAGAGTCCACGTCACTCACAACATCGGACGCTCTGCCGCCAGACAAAAGAGTTCAGCCAAGCATCTGGCGGGGGAAGGCGGAGGACGGTGAACATGCATCACGTTACGGGGGGAGGGAGAGGAGCCCGGGGGTGAGCGGTCCGGCTTGTTGCTGCAGCTGCTGAAGGGAACTACCACATCTGCGACCACCTCGACCATCCGCCATTTTTGTTTCCCGCCATTCTGATTCTTTTACGTAATAACCCTAGAGAAAAGATTTTGGCCAAACGGGGAGTTAAAAGAGCTTTGGGAATGCGATTATCGTTCAACTTTACGTACCATCTCTCTCAGTATTTTAGACAGCATCTTCAGTTTGATAGACTTTGATTAACATTTAAACTTTAACACATAAGTGTTTGCTATCGTCGAACACAGATGAGAACTCTGATTGCAAACATGCATGATCCGATCCTTCCTGGCTCGTTATCTCTTTAACATTGGTGATAATTTGCCTTTATTGCCGTCAATCATTACGTGTTACAGCCATCATTACCCCGCTCAGTGCCATATCTTCGTAATTCCCAGCTCGCACAGATAAAGGACAAATTACTCCCCTCGACCTATGATAGCACTTTTAATACCTAAACAGTTGACGTAGGTCCGCAAATTGACGGGTTGAGGTCGCGTGAATCTTACCAACGTGTGGCAGTTATCATTGCGTCTATTCATAACACAATTTAACCTAATCGGTCATCGAGGATAATGATTAATGATAATAACAGTATCATGTACCTTGATACATGCTGTTGACAAGGGATTAGTAATTCTCCCTCACTACTCCCATTAATTAGGCTTACTGATCGAGGTGGATAGACCACAGAAAAGAGACAGAGATTAGGAAAAGCACCATGAAAACAGGCAGAGTGACTTTTAATACTAGGCGGAATATCAGCCAATATGTCATTTGAGAGAACTGTCAATTATCTATCATATAAAGATACGATGAATCCGTGTTTTAATATTTTTGAGATGTTTAAGATATTTTTCTAATGTAAGTAATCTTTTGCAATTAAAATCTAGTGGTTGTCATAGTTGTGTTTTTGAAATTGAAGTTGATATTGCTAGAATTAAAATATATTGGTGCGAGTGTTGACTGTAATAAGTTTGAAGATTTAAACATCAACTCATTTTCATATTTTTAAATGTACAGCAGCCAATTATCAATGTATCATTTTGGATATCGAATCGAAAGTTATTTTTCATTATCGTACATGTACTTATAAAATATGAAAATGGTATAAAGATATAACAATTATAAAATGAAAAATTATCAAATGTTAATTGAATTAAGAAAATTACAAACATTTGGTAAATATGCTATAAGATGAATAATATTCATCGCTTTGTTAATGTTTTAGAAATATTGTATCGATAATGACAACAAAACGAAAATACACGATAAGGTATGAAGTTTTAGAATTATTGAAGAGTGGTGGAGATGGAATAGGTGAAAGTGAAATAAGAATGTTTCCAACTGTTGTCAATTATAAATTTTGTAACTTTAACACTACGATTTAACTATATTAATAAAAAAAGAGTGTATGTAACAAAAATGTAGAACACTATAATAATAAACTATTCCAGCCTTGTAGAAATTATGACAAATTCAATCTGAAACTTCAAACAATGGTTGATATCATATATATGAAGAAAATAAGTTAATTTGATAAGAACAAAACCATTTTGTACGTTACCTTGAATTTTAGAGATTTCTCACCTGTTCTTTTACAATCTGTATTTATCGCTTACTTCACGTTGTAATAAGGTTGAAAATGGCCAGGCAAATAAATTGACTGCAACTATTTAACATAAATTGACTACCGCTATTAGTCATTTGAATAAATGCTGTAACTAATGTAACTACTATTTGAAAGGGTTCTAAGTATTTGATCCAGCTCGTTGTATATAAACGTTTAATAAAACAAATAGCTATGTCTATTGGCGTCTATGTGCCTGCTGGGTGCATATTAATTTGGAGATTTTGAAAAGTAATTTACTTCAAACATCAAAAGGAATATTCCAAACTTTATTATACATGTATGTCTTAGTTGTTAGCCTTTAGTAACCTATGTGCTAAGGAGCATAAGAACTATGGAGAACTAATTCACCTTCACCTATATTGCCATATCAGCAGATATCCAAACCTTGCTTCAATGTCGTGTATCAGTTGCTTGATAACGGTTTTCGTACTGTCACCAAAACGTCGCATATGTTGCAGTAAAGAAGTTGATTATCCCTGGAATGTGTTCTCCTTTCTTTTTCGTACAGCCGAAAACTATACTGTACCTTCATACAGCCGACTTGACTATGTGAATGAGTAGATTGTTTGGAAAAAGAAACAAACATAATAATTATGTTACAAACTTTAGAATTATGCGTGAAAGTTATCAAATTTACATAACAATGTAATCATAACTTCGCGACACAAATAATGAAATTGAGAAGTTCTAAAATCATTATTATCTTAATAGTGCCAATAGTTGTTTAACTTTATAGCATCTTAACTATGAACGTGTTGTATTCGCACCATGATGGGTTTGTGTGTAGCATATACATGTACAAATGACTTAGAATTAATGCTGTTCTTCACTGCACAACTATGTATATAGGTAGTTTCAGTTATATGTATAATTATGATACGAATGTAGTAAATGGCTAGATCTGTCGAAACTAATGAAAACAAAAAATTATCTATAAATTGTTTACTATAGTAGACAAGTATATAATTTAGCAGTGATAATATTCCTCTTGTAATCCTCAAAATATTTGTATATTATGAATATATTTATTGGCTTAATATATAGTTGTCAGTGACAATTCTTATTTAAAAAATAGATAGAAACCAAAGAATCGTAATCCGAAAAGTAAACAGCACAAATAACACGTCCAGATGTATTCACTTCCATAAATAGTTTTAGCACATTTTCGGCGAATAAGCTGTATGAGTGAAATCGGACTACTCGCCTAATATCCCCCTACACCGTATAATTTAACCTTAATCACACGAGCAGTGCCGTAGTCAAGGTTCCAGACCCGACCCCCAATCGAGCCGCCAGACGACCCCCGCCCTCACCCCTAGGGCACGGAGTCCAAGGGTGGGTGCCTTGTGTCGTCACCCCACTCCGTGAGAGAGGGACGGGGTACTAGAAGACGGTATGGAGATACGGAGAGGGTGAGGGATAGGTGATGATAGGTTCCAAACTGCAGCGTTTAATTAGCTCTATCCCGCTCGGTCTTGAAGTGAACACAAGCCCCGGGGTATCTGTTGATGTTTTGAGGGGTGCAGTGTTACCTTTGTCTGGGGTCGGGCAGCGAGTGATGTGATTATACACGTGTTACCATTATAACCTGCGGATATTTAACTTCTGGTATGTTTTCAAATCTGAGAGACACGTTCGATGAAATCTAAAAGGGGTTGAATGAAGTTGATTCGACAACAACTAGGAAAGAACAACAACAAGAGGAAAGAACAACACTTCGACACGTGTATACGTGTGTACATGTATACACTGATTTCGTATTTGTTGTTCTTGTAAACAATGTTTGCGCATATTTTTTTTCCTTCAGGCTACCGTGTGTAGTTGGTTCAATGTGCAATACCAAATGTGGATAAATGTTTGTATTTCTTTGTTCTCGTAAATATTATTGACGATGTTTTTGACGTTCATTTATTTTCATTCTGCAAGTACAAAGGATACGCAATATTTCATAAGGTGTTACTTCATTCTATGCAATATGCATTTTCACAAATGAGAATATATGTGTTAGTAACTTATGTTTATCTAAAGTTATAAGGGGAATAATGCATACGATACATACCTAATGCACAGTTAGTGCATATCCCGTGATATTACTAACTATTTATATTCAGGTAATCGACCATATAATTTATTTGGAAACAAAGTACGTTTTCATATAAAAGTATATTAATATATCTAATTATTGAAGATCGGACTGTATAAATGCGACGTTGTATTATTTACGCATGGACTACGATATAGGCAATATTCAAATTTTGCTTACACCCTGAAAACCAAATAGACAGTCGCCATGGTTAATAGAACAACCATTTTGGTATTATGTTTTAGAAGTAGGTTTTATCACAGATATACCTTGATAAAGAACGTTTCATGCCTTGTTCTCAGTAAAGAGATAAGGTTATATTAAAAAAGCTGAACACATTCCTTTTCAGCCCTTTTCAACTAGCAATATTTTGTTTAATTTTGTGATTTGTGAATATTTTTTGACACGCGTGTGGTTTTCTCTACAAGCAAAGGTTGATGTCATCTGCACAAAACAATGGTATTACCACTAATCATGTAAAGGAGTAGAGTTCTAAATCAGTCAATAGGGCCACTATAGAATAGAACAGTTTATCAATAACTAACATAATAATGTAACTAAAAATCGCAATCTTGCAATAGGAAGTAGCTAATCCCAAGTACAAATTTAGTTCGTCAATGCTCCCATGTAATCAATGGTTTTGACCATATTTAGTTCTGCATAATTGAACTTTATATGTTGTACACTGTATTGTTATTATACCGTATCAGTTTGGGGCGTATGGGAGTATAAATCCTTGCCTAGCAGTTCCTTGAAATATGTTATTTTCTAAACACACGAATGAGATTAACATGGTGTATCAGCAAATTTACTCCTAAAGACTGAACTGTTAAAATGTTAAACTAAAAGATTCAATGTATCATTTGTAACCAATGTTTTATAAACTCTAAAAATCTTTTTGAACGGTAACCATTTTATTTATTTTAATTTTCAACAACGTTTTTCAGAAATTGAAGTAAACAAAATATGTTATTTCGTTAGTTGGTGATTTAAGTCTCCAAAGGTAATCTTAATTACAGAAAATTATCATCTTTGTGTAACAGAATGTGAAATAAATATGAATATGACAACTGAAATGTGGATCAAATTTAAACAAAAACAGGCCAAAGTTAAACGATGTAAATATTTGATTGATTAAACATGAATTTTAACATACATAATGTTTTCAAGGTATTAACTAATTAAATCCGATATAAAAAACCTACTTGTTTCAGTTAGGAACAACGAATCGTTTATGTTACTTAACTATAATCAAAGAAAACATGAAGGGAAAAGAGGATGCATCAAAATGAAGATGACTATGACGTCATTAGTTTTTTAATTCCCGACATTCCCACCTGATGGAGGAGTAAGCAATTCCCTGGAACGTTGTGTATTCTCACAATAAAGAGTTTTTATCCAGAAAATCTTCTTTTTCTAATGTATGCCACGTCTAAATGCCTTTCAAAAACTTCACATAGTTTTATTCTCTCAATCTATTTCAAAGCCGAATCGTTTTCGTTTACACTGATAATATCAGAGGAAATTATTCAATTTCCTTCTGAAAAAGTTCCTTAATGCGGTGCTGTAACGTTAGGACTGGTCAGGATAATGAATTTTGGCTAACAGAGAAATACGGGTGTAAATGGGAAGATTCTCTAAGGATTACGGGTAGATTTGCTGACCAGTGTACCCCCTGAACCCTCAAACCTACAATTACCCCCGCTGTTCATCAAAAGTACATTAAGAAGACTCCCAGAGGTGAGCTCGCCAAATGTCACCATGGGGTCTCCCTAATACACTTGCCTATACACTCCACCAATAGATGGCTCTCGATGACATCACGTGATGTAACCTGCATTAAATTAGGCCTCGTGACGTAATATCGTAGCTTGCGAGAAGTGGCAGTTCATAGCCCAAGGGGAGAGAACCCGTGCACCGAAGAACACTTTAGACTCGGTTTGTTTGTTCGGTATTATTGATGTTGGTTTTATTTATTGATATTTCTGCTCGTATTCACGCCCAAATGGCGTTTGGACAGATGTTGGAATGATACCCAGTCGCGTGGGCCACACGTAACTAGGGCTGTGTTGTTCTGTATACATCAATATACGTATTCTTTAACTACTGAGCAAACTTGTTTGATTTGAAATGATACAATCATTAATTGCGTGTACTTAAGATTTGTGTTAAAGTTTGTACTCTTATCAAAATATTATTATTTGAGGTGAAACGTTCAATCCATGTTCAGTGTTCATTTAATGTTGTTTCCAGTAGTTTACTTCAAGAATTACTCGTGTCACATCGGCCAATCCTAGGAAATATGTATACTTTCTTCGAAATGATTTTGATTTCAAATCGTTAACATTGACAGTGTAATTGATATCAAAGAAATTTCTGGATAACAACTTCTTTAACTGCCACCCACAAAAAGTTCTCCAGAAATCTTGTTTTTACGAATGTATTCGACTACTGAATTCATTTAATGATTACATTTTTAAAGATTTTATTTAGATACTTCAACTCAATTTACACATGTACATTCATGCCAGGTGTCAGGAAGTGATACACGCATCCAAAAACAATATGAATAAACGTCTGGTTGACGGGGACGATACGTGGAGGAAATGATAATTGTTGAATGACAGACCACATATTTAAAGTATTAACTTCTTTATTGTGAAGACTTTAAGGAAATTGAGAGATGGACTACAAAGATGTGCACGATTTTCGAGGTAACAACTGCTTATGATAAATATATGCATTTTGAACTCTTTACATGTAGTTCTAGCACCTAACACATTGTAAAAACTTTACCACTTAAAAGGGCAGTAGCACGTTTTTTAAAATATAAATAGAGTGATTTCACAAAAAGAAACTAAATGTTTCAAATTGCTAAAAATATGTTACAGTAAAAAGAGACAGTTTAAAAACGAACGTACCAGTGAACATGATCAGTTAAGCCATGCTTATCCATTTCCCATTCTCAATGATCAAAAAGTCTTTAAAAAAATAACCGCATGTAATTTTTACTTCATACTCAATTATTTCTTCTACGATTGCGGATGATTGATTTGAGTATCGAGATGTTTTGGCCCTCTGAAGATAATACATTTGGCATAAACTAATGTTTACTAGGGGACATTTTAAAAATAGATATTTCAAATATCGTGCAACGGCCCATTTGATATACATGTGCGGATATATTTTTGGACAGAAAACCTTTATCATGTTGCAGAAGTCATAGCAAGCTCTAGTGTTTTAATTTAGCCTAATCCATTTCATGGTTTGCTCATTAAAACATCAACCGACAATGGGATTTTTGATAATGAAACCCTTTTTTTTAACTAAAAAATACATTTTTATTTTGAATCAAGAAACGGTGGAAAGCTTTGATAATTTTTTAGATTGGTTTGCAATGTTTACTATCATTCTTTAGTTTTGAAGAAAACAATTGAACACTAATATTTACTAGGCTATTGTTTCAAATGATAAAATTTAAGTTTGAACTACAAAAACTATTGGTTTGCAAATATCAGGTTTTTCTTTTTAAAACGTTCAAACGATAAAGTTTTGGAGTATACACAGATTAGTTTGTGAACAGCAATACTGAGGTAAGTAGATATATTGTAATATAAGGTAAATCGTTTATCATGGACTTTAATCAACAGTATATCTTTATTACAGAAATAAATTTTTCTCAATTCACAATTATTCAAAGTGGCTTTACTTTAAACTAACCAATTTAGGCACTTTCTTAAATAGGCTATAAACATCAATAACATGTTTGACACCATTAGAAAAAAAGTTACAATGAAAAAGTATTCAAGGAAAGAATGCTGTCTTAATAAAAATATTTCTGAAATTTCTGAAAACGAGCACGGGATAAAAACAGAGTTGCTTCCCTTTGTCCAAGTTGAACCCATTGCGGAACAGTGCTCTTTCGTGTCAAGCATACAATTATAGCTCCCTTTGATCTCACCGCCAAGAATTCCCTAACAGATAAGGCCCAAGTGTATACAATAGTAAATGAACGACTCTCGACTCGCTCCAGATAATCGGCAGTGGCGAGGAAGATAGTATCAGTCTTGAGACTCTACACAGGGTATGTAGATATGCGAGCATGATCTACACGCTTAAATCGTGATCCGCTTAGCCACGCCCACCAAGGAAAGGGGCGGAGCCAAAGGTATTCGGTAAGCATTTACATACTTTGAAGTCATCAGGGCGTATTAGATAACATGCCTTTGAATGAAATTTGATGTGAAAGTTCAACTTTGACATTTATATGTTATCATAGTTACACTATTTTAACAGCGCTCTACGAAATTGATACCCAAATACGGATAATAATGAATTTCTTCAACTATAAAGATCTACAAACATTATGATATTTAATATTTCATTTATTCATTTGAAAATGTCCACTTTTATCATAGAAATACTTAAACAAAAATATGATCTTTATTGAAAAAAAGTATGAGAATTTTATGATATTATACGTCGTACTGTTCACACGTATAAACATAAACTGGCAGAACGACAATTAGTTTTTGTGTAAACAAGAAGGGAATTCTCTACTTCCTGCATTTCTGCAATTAAACCAAAATCATTTGTTTTATCTGTCAAATGGAAATTGTTTTATATCATGGAGTAAGAAAACAACTGACCAAGGGCAATATTTGTTCGAATTGTTCTACAAAAGACTCGGTCGTACCGTCCCTGTTAGTATAACCTTTTTATGAACCTTCTTTAAACATATTGCCACGTTGGTAAGACAAGAACTTGCATATCATTTTGCTTAAATCATGAAGTTCGGAGAACATTTAGTTTACACGCATACACCTGATCATCCCATAGCATTACACAGTATACCTTCATTGATATATTAATTGACTAGTTTAGTAGTTGACACACATACTTACTGGTTTCACATTCAGCACGAGTACATTGTAAATGATGATTATTCAAACGTTGTTTAATATCTTTTTCAATGAATAATTTAAAAAATGTAATAAAAGTCATATTACGACTTTTCCTAAAAAAATTGAATTTGGTATTTATTTTGTAACATAAATAAGAAGAAATTTCTAAAAATTAACAATATTTGTTTAGATTATACATATCCCAGGTTCTAAAATGAATCGCAAGATACAGTATTCTTAAAAAGAAATTATACGATTTTTACCGTACCCATACGAGGCTAACGTAAACTAGCTTTGGGTTATATGCTATATAAGTTTTAACTAATCATAAGATAAATCTTGAAATAACTTTTTGTTTACATCATGTAATATTATTTCTCGAAAGTGACTCAAGGTCATCCTACTTCCTTAAACAGTTCTTAAAAACATACTAGCCTCATAACTTCCGATTGAACACATTTTGAACATACTAGCCTCATAACTTCCGATTGAACACATTTTGGACATACTAGCCTCATAACTTCCGATTGAACACATTTTGGACATACTAGCCTCATAACTTCCGATTGAACACATTTTGAACATACTAGCCTCATAACTTCCGATTGAACACATTTTGGACATACTAGCCTCATAACTTCCGATTGAACACATTTTGAACATACTAGCCTCATAACTTCCGATTGAACACATTTTGGACATACTAGCCTCATAACTTCCGATTGAACACATTTTGGACATACTAACCCATAACTTCCGATTGAACACATTTTGGACATACTAACCCATAACTTCCGATTGAACACATTTTGGACATACTAACCCATAACTTCCGATTGAACACATTTTGGACATACTAGCCTCATAACTTCCGATTGAACACATTTTGGACATACTAGCCTCATAACTTCTGATTGAACACATTTTGGACATACTAGCCTCATAACTTCCGATTGAACACATTTTGGACATACTAGCCTCATAACTTCTGATTGAACACATTTTGGACATACTAGCCTCATAACTTCCGATTGAACACATTTTGGACATACTAACCTCACAACTTCCGATTGAACACATTTTGGACATACTAACATCACAACTTCCGATTGAACACATTTTGGACATACTAACCTCACAACTTCCGATTGAACACATTTTGGGCATACTAACCTCATAACTTCCGATTGAACACATTTTGGACATACTAGCCTCATAACTTCCGATTGAACACATTTTGGACATACTAGCCTCATAACTTCCGATTGAACACATTTTGGACATACTAGCCTCATAACTTCCGATTGAACACATTTTGGACATACTAGCCTCATAACTTCCGATTGAACACATTTTGGACATACTAGCCTCATAACTTCTGATTGAACACATTTTGGACAAAGTAACCTCATAACTTCCGATTGAACACATTTTGGACATACTAATCTCATCACTTTTAGTAAATCGGATGATAAAATCAGATTCCCATCGAAAGGGACATCCCTGAATATCAAAAATAGAATATACAGAGAAATGCTTACTTAGAACAAATTGTCCATGACATTAGACATAGGTTCATCATTGGAATGTTTCAGTTCCATATAGGATGAGTTTTTTTCATGAATGTATAAAGCAAATTATCCCCATCATTAAACGGGTTTCATTTGTATTACGTTTTACATAGTCAACCAGCATTGAAAGGCTTCATTAGCATTAGTAGTTGATTAAACTCTTTGCATAATATGAAATGTTGACGAAACGGTTCTTTACGAAGTGCCCTTCTTTCGAGTGACATACTGTACTTAAAAGTTTTGTACTCTCTAACATTGATCATATAAATCAAAACGCTTACCCGTGCACCTAGTACGGGGTTTTATCAAAAAAATTATGATCTGATCTACTTGAACCAACGTTAATGTGTAATTATCTATTAATGCTTGAATAAGCAAACTATGTATAATTGTTAGCTTATTAGAAAAAAGTAATACATTGTTATGATGATGTTTGTATATGTATTTTTAATATTTTTTCTGTCACAACTCAAAACTGTGATGTATGTAGAAAGTTTTGGTCAGTACCTCAAAGCGTAAAACTTGTATGTGTTTAGAATAGTTGAGTCAGTATCTCAAAGCGCAATACTTGGTTATGTTTACGATGTTAAGGTGAGTACTTCAAAGCTCAACACTTGTATGAGAGTAGGGTGTTTAGGTCAGTACCTAATAGCGCAATACTGGTTATGTTTACGATGTTAAGGTGAGTACTTCAAAGCTCAACACTTGTATGAGAGTAGGATGTTTAGGTCAGTACCTAATAGCGCAATACCGGTTATGTTTACGATGTTAAGGTGAGTACTTCAAAGCTCAACACTTGTATGAGAGTAGGATGTTTAGGTCAGTACCTAATAGCGCAATACTGGTTATGTTTACGATGTTAAGGTGAGTACTTCAAAGCTCAACACTTGTATGAGAGTAGGATGTTTAGGTCAGTACCTAATAGCACAATACTGGTTATGTTTACGATGTTAAGGTGAGTACTTCAAAGCTTAACACTTGTGTGAGAGTGGGATGTTTAGGTCAGTACCTAATAGCGCAATACTGGTTATGTTTACGATGTTAAGGTGAGTACTTCAAAGCTCAACACTTGTGTGAGAGTGGGATGTTTAGGTCAGTACCTCACAGTCAAAAACTTTTATGTTTGTAGAATGTTACGGTCAGTCCTTACAACGCAATACTCGTATCGTTTAGGATGTTTAGGTTAGTACCTCACAGCCAAAATTTTTATGTTTTTAGAAATTTTAGATTAATACCTGAAAACGCAGATAAAACATGTGTACGTGTTAAGAATTTTAGTTCAGTACCTCACAACGATAAATACTAATGTTGATGCGTTTTGAATGTTCAAGTCGAGATCCGTACCTCACAAAGGACATTCGTACTACAAAATACACACATCAAGTATATGTTAAGAGTTTGTGGATCAGAAGCACGTGTACCATGGAGTGGTGGTTGATGCCTCTTTTTGCCGAATCACAAATATATACAACTATTCTTAAATGCTTCAAACACAACTATTCATTTCTCCAGCTACATTCATCGCAGGATATAATACTGAATAATGACATTTATTTCAAGTTTTAACTTAATAGTCTGTACAACATTTTTGTTTTGCATGAAAAGTTTGTATAAACGTATACAAACGTTCAAAAATTTGATACTTTACTTGCCGTAAAACTAATTTACAATAAAACCAAACAGATTGGTTTTGCAGAAGTTCTGCATAACTTCAGTTTGTGGAGGTGTTCTGTCAACGGAGTTTGTTTTGACAGATTAGAACGTATAGCTATGACTTTTCACATGGAAGGAACTTTATGCATGCGGCGATATCTTACTCTCAGTGAAATGGTGTTTGTCTCGTTGTATATGTTACCATAACACCTTCAGCCAAAGAAAAAGGCGATTGCATTCTTAGAATGTTATTCTTTCTTAACGATATCCTACTGAAATCTTATAATGCGAATAACAAAAAGACTTAATTTAAAGTCCACAGGCAGTCCAGAGATTTAAAGTATCTTACAGAGACAGACTATGATGAACCAAGAATGGTACAGAGATAGTTTACTATTCTCCAATTATGGTACAGAGACAGATAACGATATACCGTGTATCGCACAGAGACAGGCTATGATGAACCAAGAATGGTACAGAGATAGTTCACAATCCCCCAAGTATGGTACAGAGACAGATAACTATGTACTGTGTATCGCACAGAGACAAGCTATGATGAACCAAGAACGGTACAGAGATAGTTCACAATCCCCCAAGTATGGTACAGAGACAGATAACTATGTACTGTGTATCGCACAGAGATAGGCTATGATGAACCAAGAATTGTACAGAGATAGTTCACAATCCCCCAAGTATGGTACAGAGACAGATAACTATGTACTGTGTATCGCACAGAGACAGGCTATGATGAACCAAGAATTGTACAGAGATAGTTCACAATCCCCCAAGTATGGTACAGAGACAGATAACTATGTACTGTGTATCGCACAGAGACAGGCTATGATGAACCAAGAATTGTACAGAGATAGTTCACAATCCTCCAAATATGGTACAGACACAGATAACTGTGCGCTGGATACCGTAAAGAGACAGATTATGATGAACAAAGAATGGTACAGAGATAGTTCACTAACCTCCAAATATGGTACAGACACAGATAACTGTGCGCTGGAAATCGTAAAGAGACAGATTATGATGAACAAAGAATGGTAGAGATAGTTCACTATCTTTCAAGTATGGTACTGATGATTAATGCATGTTATAGAGACAGATCCTTGTAATTGATGCATGGTATAGAGACAGATCCTTGTGGTTCATACATGGTATAGACACAGATACTTCTGGTTCATGCATGGTATAGAGACAAAGCATTGTGGTTCATGCATGGTATAGACACAGATACTTCTGGTTCATGCATGGTATAGAGACAAATCCTTGTGGTTCATGCATGGTATAGAGACAGGTACTTCTGGTTCATGCATGGTATAGAGACAAATCCTTGTAATTAATACATGTTACAGAGAGTTCCTTTTTCATGCATTGTATAGAGACAGATCATTATAATTCATGCATGCAAATGATTCACTATCCCTAATATAGCGTCGATATACAGATTTTATGTACCATGCTAAGTCGAGAGACAGAATAGCATCCGGAGAGACACCCTGCAGGGTCAATATACAGATGTTATGTACTATGCAAAGTCTAGATACAGACTTTTATTCACATTGTTCACTATAGAGACATAATCTAAACGTCCATGAGAAAACAAATGCCAGTTTTCCATCTAGCATGGATGTGAAACATAGCCCGTAATTACAACATGTCTTGTTCAAGGAACGTCACCTAAAAAACCCGTGCATTCGCAATGGGTGGTATGAATCGGAGACATCAAAACACAATTAGCATGTTTTGGTGCTTAAAGGAATTCAGCTAGCGCCTTCTGTTCTTAATGCAAAACATTTCTTAGAACAGTCATATCTAGAAGAACTTCGATTTTCGGAACAGTTTTTAGACGGAAATGCCCATCGCCGTTATGAAGACATTACGGAACTGTACGCTTGTTAATGCGGGAGAGAGTAGGGGGCAATTGATCAGTCGTGAGGCTCTAGAAGGATGGGGACCGTCGTAATTTCTAAAGAATTTTCTGATTATTAAGTGGAAGATTTCTTCCTCTAATTTTGAATTTTGTTCTTGTTTGTTCTATTCACATGTTATCTAATCAAATGAAATAACCATTTCTTTATAATGCTGTTTATTTTTGAATTAAGAACTATGAAGAATGTCAACATGCAACATCGTATCTAACAACATATAAACAGCTTTCAACAAAACACATAGCAAATGAAGTAATTTCATTTTTAAAATGAAGTGCGATGATGCCTGTGCCCACCCCCTCGTGAAGATCCTCACAGTAAGGAAAGTAGCATTTGGAAGGGAAAGTAAAACGCACTTCACGCTCTGCTGGACTGTAAATGTGAAACAGCGGGTAGATATTGAGAGGCAGCTTTGCTTCAGTCTCCGTGCTGGCGGCCGAAAGAGAATATGACGTTTTGGACCTGTTTACAAGCTGCGTTGGCCTTTGTTTGCATGTTGGACCTCTTTCTCTTGTACTTAACTAAAAACTCCAATGGCTTGGCGCTCAATTAACCAGTTTAGTGTCCTTTGATGCCATTTCAGGCCAAACGGGTCCGCTTACTTCGTTATAGACTTGAGCGTGTTGATGAAATTTTACCGGCCTATCCCGAACTTAGGTCGGGTGTGTGTTTTCCGCAGCTCTAAAGTGGACTAATGTTTCGTTTGCGTGCTGCAAGTTCATAATTCAAACCAAACCTCGACTCGCTGAAACGAATCCAACAGATTTGTGTGGATGCTTAGCTTTACATGGCGTATCTTAACAGTTTCTTTTGATTTGTAATCTTCACTGATTTTACCTTCCAATAAAGCTTAAACGATCGGATTTCAAAGGGTTGTCTTTGGTCCAAAAGCGGTCACGGAAGGAAATACATAACTGACAGTTTCGTCCGTCTCTTGTCTGGGCTTATTTCGCCATAATTATCATCCACAGAATGGAATTGTTCCGGTTTTCTTCTGCTTCCAAAATCCAAAAGAGCAAAATGCGTGAAGAATTCTTATCTCCAAACCGTTTTATAGATTAATGAAAACGTTTTCATCGACATTAATTGTTTCCACAACCTGCAGACAGGAAAATGGTTCCCCTTTTAACACATAGTGTACATTTACAGCTTTAAGTCTCCCCAAATTGTCATTCGACAACAGCAAGAGACAAAAGGTTGTTGATGGCTATATCAGAGAACGCATTCACTTTAAGTTAATGTGTGGATAAGGAATGAAAATGAACGCCATCCGTCGAAACATTTTATCTTTTTACATAGGGTAATTGCAGGCACACCAATGATTTGGTTATTATCAGAATGCAGATGAGAAAGTAAGTGTTGTATTAATACATTTCTTATCAAATGACTCCCAAAAAAATTACTAAAAAAACCTCCAAATTGTTGATCAGATTATAAGTGTCGTTGAAATGTATTGTTATAAGGCTTAAATGAATGGTTTTGAAACTAATATTGGTTTCCATACACATAAACGAAACAGTTATAAATTTTCTTCTTCCTATTTCGATCAAGTATTATATCACAGACAAATGGAAATGTAACCACACCATTTAACAAATTAGAATATCACCTTCATGATTGTTCACTGCATAAGGCGTGAATCAAGTTATCTTCATATGTAATCACATTAATGCCCGTACATCACCAGTTTTGCTTTACTGTAACAAAGATAACGATTTTTTGGGCAAAAACATTATCTATAACCACAATTTTATTCTAAATGTTGATAAATATTATTATGGTTTGATTCATTTAATGTTTATAAGTAAATATATTTTGTCATATGCCAAAACAAGCTCTTACAGCTGGTAGTGATGCTAGTTTTTCTGTCAGTACAAATCTGGTACCAGATAATTTTATTTTTTTTCCTACATAACATTTTGTCCAGTGATATTTGTACTGTTTCAGTTAACCATATATTTGCTTTGTTGTTGGTTTTGTACTTATTGTAGTACTATCTCTACACCATGACATTCGACACATTGTCAAAGACTATACTAAAATTGTCTTGTAATTCACATTTAACCAATTAATAGGTCTACTCCCAAGGACAGACTAGTAAATGTATCAATGGTACAACGAGGTTTAAAAGCTTATAGAGCTAACAATAAAATGCGATATCACCCCTTGATTTATCCTTTCCATATACCATTTGTATTTTACTCACAGGAGCATGTTGATAAAAACCGTTATTGCAAATATTGGTTTAAGAACACCCAGAACATACCATATACGTTAACACACTTATTATTACTTTTTAAATCATATGCAATTTTCTCACTAGAAAATGATAATAAAACCAAATAATCGCACATTTGGTACTCGATCTAAAATTTACTTTATAAATAAAGACAGTTATTGTATTACTTTTCTACAAACCATTTGAAATTTTTTCGAGATCATAGCAGCTTTTGATTGCTCTCATTGTTTTATGGAATTCTGGCATCAAAACGTAAAGGAGGATATTTGTACTTGAGATATCGACCGAGCACTGCTTAAGAACAGAAATGACGATCAGTCCTCGTATGGAAACACAGTGGTCGGCCAAGCACTTCCACAATCAGCAAACCTCTCTGGTTATCAATGGAGCCCAATTCAGGACGCTTGGAATCGTTCTTCATGTACTTCAAATAGAGCCTTGCAATTACAGATATTGTAAGAAGGATAAAGGCAAGAGTGAAGATGGATAAAGACTCGATTCTGTAACTCAAGATTGCCATAGGCAGGGTGGAGAGATGTTTGGAAAGCCCTGGCACTAACGAATATATTGTGCCGAAATGTTTGGACACAGCCAGGAGTCGAGGGGGTTCTAACTGACCCCCAAACCATCTCCTCATACCCCCTAGACCCCTCTTCAGCAATTGCTCCAATTATCAGTCTTCAAAGATACCCATCAAAAGACTCTAATTGCAGAAACAAAATATTCTGATTACATGAAACACACTTTTGTTTTCCAGCGATATTTGATAGTCTTTGAATATATTTTTACTGAAGAGCAGTTTGCTATGTTTACTGAAGTTCTATACGGTTGTTTGAGAAAAAAACGTTTCTTTATTGGTAATATGATAAATGTTGTATCCTTTTTAGCTTTATTTCAATAATAAAAAAAATTCACATTTGAAAAACCAATATACAGAAGAAACCGACTTGTACAAAATGAAATGGGTCGCATAACATTATGAAAAATCTATATTTTTAAATTTCATTGTTTTTTATCAACAGGATAGTTTCTCGAGCATTCCCCATAAGCTGTTCATCATATGTTACTGAAAAATGTTATGAATTCATGGAATCAAGTCGAGAGCAGAGCGGAGATAGGATCGTTCGCGAAACAAGACTAACCTTTTTTCACCTAATTTCACCTTACTAAAACTTGCATGTGCTTTAAACACCTACTGAAGTGGTGCCATTTGAAATTTTTAGATAGTTAAAATGTGGTTTTTAATCTTTTAATTGGAATACGGCTATGAGTTGGACCCTTTAGATTTGTTCTGGAATAATGCTTACAAAGAGCTCGAATCGAATATGTATTAGTATGAAAATGACGGCCTGTCTTCTTATCAATATTGGTAAGTTCATTTAAATTAGCTAGTTAGATCCTTAACTCAATTTATATACAATCACATTATTTAATTATCTCACTATAAGGTCACATTTGACAGATTTTAATGAATCATATTACTTTAGATATACTTAAAAGCTCAAAACTCATACAGGATGCTATAGATTCAGGTCAATCAAAAAGAGAAAACATGTTAACGGCACACGTGTTTGTATTATTGCATGCCTTTTTTCTAAAGAAAGTCTCGCGTCAGGAAAAGACCATTTATCATGTATGTAGTGAACTATGTGTAAGCCCACTGGGGCTCGACTGACAACAAGGGTTCACGGAATCCAGTAAAAGATACCCGCTAGTATACCTTTCTTTCCCAACTGTTCCCGTTCTGTGTACACATGCCTTTTGGTCGATGTCCTTTTTTAAGCATAAATGTCGTCTAAATGTCTCCAAAACACATCACTCATCCGGCTTAAGCATCGTCCTTCTGCAGGTACGGACACTTAGAGACTTGGGCAGCTTTAAAAAAGTTGCGTTTTACTGAACCCACGCAGCAGGACGATAGTTGGTAACAGGTAAAGCTGTCATGTTGGACATAGATCCGTATTCGAGAAAACAAACAGATCTGCTAGTATCGGATATTTCCGAGGGAGAACAAGCCACGACAAAGGGCATTGTAAGATTGGGTCCGTTCTGGGCTTTGATGTACGCCAAGAAGGCTGACTAGTGACTTGACCATAATGCCATCTTCATCTTGAACGTAATCTCGTCGTGTCACGTGACGCCATTCCTACCTGCGCGAGAATTAGCTTATTGATTACATATTTTGTCAACAACCTTCCCTTGATTAGTTTTCATTCATAACAGACTTCTTAGGTCGAATTTAGCCCCTGACCAAAGAAACATCTAAGCTGGCGTCTGCGGGAGAAACCCGAGTGTACATCTGATACGCAACACACAATCGTTGCAATGTCTGGGCCGTGGGTCTCTGTGTAGTCTTTGTTTGGGATTCTTTTCTTCTAACACATTATACATTTTATCTTCATCTTTGCCCCCATATTTTCCTCATAATTTTGGAGAAGGCACAAAATATTACGTATTACATTAAAAATTTGAATAATTCTTTTTATTTTTTAATAAATTTTGACAGTTTTGGAAAAATATTCAGAAACATAAGTAGTGCTTTTACACGTTCAGTGAAATAGAACAGGTTGTTTCAGTATGCATCATACACAGCAAGTTGTTATATATTATTCTTTGACTCGCTCATCTTTGAATATGTTGAGATGATTGGGAAAACTACCTGTTGCTTTTAATGACAAATGCATATGTACTTGAGCAGGGTGTTGTAAACGTTTTGCTTAACCATTTATTACATTGACTTGTCATGGACATACAAAACGCATATAGGACAAGCAATGATAGTAGAAACAGCTGCAACCCCATTCTCTCCCTACAGGGGTAACTCCGTCATAAATTCCTATTCAACCCCAGTCCGAATACGAACTTTTCTGGGTCTCTCAATTTAGAAGCCTGATTGAATGCAATCAAATTTAGTTATGCAATCAGCGTCTGAGAGTCTTCTTTTCTGGAGAAAGTCGCCTTATTTAACGATTGCATCGTTGCATAGACCAATGTTATGCATGCATGCGGTGTTTTCATTTGCTGAAATATGCAAGGTAGTTTAATTTTCAATATTGGCCGCTAGGGGTACCTGCCTGAAGTCCGAGAAGAGGTCGTATTAGAACAGAGGTTTTGTGTGAAATAATGACTGAGTTACCTCTGTCGGGAGAGAATGCTGCTTCCCATGAGTTAATTCCCCTCCATTAATCTCTTAGTGCAAATATCATGTGAATAGAGATGTCTTGAAGGCATCACATCACGGTGGAAATGTGTTTTAGTTCTAAAGTGATGATTCTGTTTACCAAAACATAATCTACTGTGTCCATTTAAGTCAATCCCACTATTACGCCTCCAACAATATTACAAAACGTGCCGTGCCGATAGTTAAGTTATCATGTCGTTTCACGATAGATCGCACATGCTCCCTTCAGTTAACTGAACTCAGTCAGCCAGTTCTAATGCCGCGCCTTTCAAATATGAAGCGCCATCGTACTATCGGCATGCTGGAGGTAGAAACGTCAGTGCCTTTTAAGGAAAATTGCTTGCTGCCATCGTACTGTTTATAGCTTGCAGACAGATAGAACCCTTTTGTGATCACCCAAGAACTGGTCGACCACGCATGGCTTAGAACCATGAAACAGTTGCTCCAGGAATGTTTAGGGGTCGATTGCTAACACACAAAAATACAAAACCGGCTGTAAGCTTCTCACCGTTAACTTCTACAACCGTAACACGGAATAATTCTGGCGCCATTTCATCGTGTGCTTTCGGCAATATATACAGCTGTATACCGAAGGTTTTTATCACAGACCTATGTATCCTTGTAAATATCTTATGTAATTTGGGATGTGAGGCATTGAAGGATTGAGAAAAAGCAATGGGCAATGTTTAATTTTCTATACAGGAGTGAGGGTCCATTGTACCCTAACGCAATCGTATATGACACCAATAGGTAAACCGCATCAGTTTGGGCAGGTTTTTAACCTGAACATGGGTTAGAATTAGCAAAGATTGATTTTCAGCTTTCAACACAAGTAATGTTGTTGCTTTACATTAAATCAATGTGATTGTTATGATTTTGTAAAGGAGAGTCGATATGGAAAACTTAATACTGTAAGAAATCGGAAGTTAGAAGATATAATCTAATTTTTTTTTATCTTATAATGCCAAAATTCGAATTCTTGCACGAGGGAACAGACGACCAAAATTACATGATATTTTAACTAAATACAGTAGTTTTAGTTTCAGTATGCAGCTCTCAGCAAGGTGTATATATATATATATATGCACAGTTCTATATTTTCCGAAAATCTATAAAGCAACGTTATCAATTATGATAAGAATTTCCGCACTGGCCTAGTCACAGGCCGCTGACAGACGATGTCATTTATTATTTGCCTGTATATTTAGTCATGAAAATATGTAAGTATGGTTATGTTAAACATTTATCTTCTTCTTACTCTATCTCTTCCCCATTTGCTCCCTCTCACTCCCTCATTCTGAGTCCATATACCGCTGTTTCTTTCTCTCTATCATTTCTTCTTTCTCTTTTGTGTTTGTATGTGTGTGTTCAGTTGTCTTTTTCCTTGTTTTTTCCCAATTGCTCTTTTCTCTCCATTTCACTAATTTTGTGATATATGTCGTGTCTTTCATATCCTCTCTTTCATTCGCCTTTTCTTTTCCATCTCTTTTTATCCGGATCCCCCTCCATCTCTCTTCCTTTTCTGTCCTTATCCCCACCCCTTCTTTCATTTAAATTCCTATCTTTCTCTCTAACCAATGTCCTACCTCTAACAATGTCTCTACTCCTCCCTGCATTTCTCATCCCCTCTCTCCCCTTCTACCTCTCTCTCACTCCCATGTCACGATATCGAACCATCAAGGAACGCTCTCTGGTCCCGCTTCCCACCCCCAAAACTCGAGGCTTGTAATTAGAGTGTTCCGTCGTCTGACGTCTTCTCTTCTTCAACTGTTCCCGAGACGTCCGGAAGCCATTCACAGGACAGGAGTCGTTTTCACACAACAGACCACGTAATGCGAGAAATTATAAATCATCAGTAGTTTTAATGACACAGGCAACTAAGTCAGAAGGGCCACATTAAAAGGATCGAATAGTCCCAACACTGTCCGTCAGCCATTCGGCGTAGGTAAATCAGAACCCAAAACCATTAAACAGACGGCCATAAACAAGCGGAGAAGAGAACTGTCCTGTCGTAGATACTATCACGGGTACTTGACGAGACCAGCTCGTTCTCGGCGGGGGGAGGGTTGAGAGGGAAAGGGGTAGTCTGAGACCGAGAGGTATAAGAATGTGATGTGTTGGATGAGTTTAAAGCTAGAAATATGTATGTTTTTGGGTAGTACAAGAATTTTGAAGGTGTAAGGAAGGATTTAATAAAGGGACAAATGTTCAGATGGTGATTGAGTGAGCGGGTGAAGTTGTAGCGGTTGAGGGTTTTGGAAGTGTAAGGGAACACATAGATAAACATAGTTTACTTGGTATAGAGAGAAGACGGGTGATTTGAGTTGAAGCTAGGATGGATATGCATATAACACTCAAGTCGATGAAGTAGGAGGCAGGGAAGAGCTGGAAGAAGAAAAGTGGAGATGTAGTTTGTAGGGGTTCGGGTCGGGATAGCAATTTGAAGGGATCGGTAAAAGACGACCAGTATAGGCTTGAAAGATAGTTTGGAACATGGGTAGGGGGGAGGTATAGAAGGTTGATGGGTAAGTGTGGATAAACATACCGGGATATACTGAGACGGGCAGAGATGACATATTCTTTTTGGGAGGGGGAGGGAAAATCGGTGGGGAGAAGGGTGAGACTTTGGACTTTGGATAATGGATACGTAGATTTATAATGGAGAATATGGCAGAGCGGAGTTTTGAGGGGGAACCGAGTAGATGGAGCTGTGGAGGGGGGAGGGGTTGATGAATGACCCTCAGGTAGGGGCGTGTTCTTACCTATCCTTTACCTATGACATTTATCACTTCTTACACCTGTGTTATCGTCAAGGTGTGCCACAGAGATGCATTGTGCACTGTGAAATCTAAATACCCTGATTGTAATCGATCCGGCATAGTCTCGCAACTTCAACTAGAAGCGGCAAATTGAGAAGGACGGATATGATAATTTTACGATTTACCGTGATCCTCCAAACATATACAGTTTAAGGGTTTAGTATTCAATTGAAATTATGAAATAAACCGTAATCTCTAAATTTTCTTGACAATTATAAATTTACTGAAAACGCCTAAACGTATATTTTCCTGCATACGCCCAAACGACCACTATATACTATCACCCTTTTCAACATAACAATTTCAAAAATTATATTGGCAAAAGTACATTTCCCCATCCAAACATTTAACTACCTTTTATGTACTGACAGAACTCCAACTATCCTGATATCCTTGCTGTAATTACCCCTCTTTCCTACAGACGCAACACAAACAATTATTCCTGTAGCCAAAAAAAAAAACTACCATAAACAACATCCGACCCGTCCCCATCTACAGTACCCTTGTCGCTATTCCCCTTACCTGTGTCGGGGTGGTGGATCACCTGCTCGCAGTCACCTGCTCCAACAGCCTTGTCACCTCACCCCCTTGTTATGACAACACGTTGTTAGATCGATTAGATTCTTGTGTACAACTCTGAATTAAGATCACTGACATTAAACGAGCACGGCAACTCATCAAGGCGCATTTTGGGTAAAGTTACAGGAACTAAGACGTTAGTGAGGGCTGAGAGAGTTAGGTTACAGTTGAATGTTACAGCGGATTAGATGTACCGGTGTTCTGATCGCAATCCTAATAGTTTATAAACAAATCTAAAACGGGGATTCAAATGGGTATTAAGTGACCCTTTAACCTGGATGCGTTGTGTCACATGTTTTTTAAAATCCTTATTAATGTCTTTATGTCATGAGTATCTTACGTAATGAGCCGTAACTTTTACTACCTGGAATATGCACAGGTATGGGACCCGTATTTGAATCTGTACGGACTCACCTGTGCAGTATGGGCAGGTGGATTCATAAACAACCTTATGACATGCTTAAATTCGCTTGTACTGGTCGTGCACCATTGGCTAGAATGTGACACGATATCAGTACATATCCGTGCAACCGAATTGAATAGATCTGATTTTTCTTGCACGAAACGATATACTTCTTCCCTCCCTCAAAATACCAAAGGTTATCGACGAAAGAGAATTTTCATTTACATAAAGCTGTAAAGAAAACAACAACTAAGATGACGTTTTAAAAGTACATATTAGAAGTGACATATCAATATTTGACATGTTAGGATAGAATTTGATATTCTCATGGTGATCTATGAATCACGTAAAGCATGCAGAATACACGTGCACTGGCACACTCTCATATAGCAAGTTTTCCTGATGCATTTGCAACTCCTGTTTATCTGTTTGATTTCAATATTCAGCCCCCTTTTTGTCAGGTCGACAACTGTCAGAGGCTACATAGAGGCAAATTAGAAGAACGACAGAAATGCTGAGTTGTTTATCAGACAAATTTGGCGTCAGATAAGACCGTATTATACTAATATTTCCAAACGTTTGAAAATATTCACAGCTAAGATGTTGAAGATGCAAGACCTGGCAAACCCTGCGAGACAGTGATACGAGAATACAGTGCCTTGTTGGGACTTATCAGGCGCCGTTCATGCTCATTGTTGAGGAAACAAGGGTTAACAAGGAGAACCATCTCCTCCAAGACTGTCCGGAATATACTGTGAGCGGCAGGATACAAGACGAGAAGACCTATCAAGCAGCCCATAAAGCTCATAAAGCAATAATGCATCGTGGTACTCTTTATTATCGAAAGTAAGTTTTTGTTGATTAATGTTGGAGGCCGAACGCGCTGTGAAGACAAATACATACATAGATTTTTCACTAAAATTACTAGGTATGGTTCTCTTGTGGGGAGGATCATAATGCAATTTCATGGCTTGTAAGATGGACATCGTTAACATTCTAGCAAACCGCAATGGCCTTTTGTACCAACAGAAGATCCTTGACTGGGCGTTTACCCGACATTTAGACAACCTTCCTCGTGATGCATGTACAGAGTCAATCTTTATGGGTGACAATTCCAGGCTACACAGAACCCGTGCTATCATCTTATTATTTCAAAGAAATCCGGTTTAGACTATTCCACGGCCAACCATGAGTCCGAATCTCCATCCAATAGAACATTTATGGGGAATTTTGGCCGCTGTGTCAGACAGTGGGGCCCACCTGTCCATTCCCTTATCGATTTGACTACCTCTTAGCATGAGGAATGGAACATAATTCCTTAAAATAAACAACGGAGATTGGTCTATGGAATGAGGAGGCGTCTTAAATATGTCGGTCCCCGAATTATGCAAGGAAAGTCAAAGATTGGACTTGCAGGAATGAAACTGACCTTAACGCCTCTGCAGGAGAAGTAAATTTGGCAGTGTTTAGTTTGAAATACTGACATCATTTAAACAAATCTGCGCTATCAGGGAATGAATATCTAATGTATTTTTGTCTAAGTTTCTTCTAAACCATCTTCTCTCCACTAAAATGTCATCAAATGTGACGTCATGAATATCGTAAGTACCGTTACACTTTTTTCCGAAGTGTTAAAAACATATTAATTTACCCAAAGAACAATTTCAGGATTTGAAATATATATGTAAGTCATAAAATCATGGTTAAATCAAATAAAGTATATACTTGAAATAAGTAAAAAAAATGTATTCAAAACGAGAAAACTTTCAAAAACCAAATTTTAGCGTTTCATTATTTGATACGAAACATTCCGTCGGAATGTATAAAGCGCCGTAATTGTTTCCGGAAGAGGATATTTCAACAACAAAAGTCGACAGTTTCCATCTCGGCTGATGCGTTAACATACTTGCCTCGATGTGGTTCATTATACCTAAACTTGTGGTCACTAAAAACGAAATCTTGTCCATGCGCTAAAAATAAAACTATAATTTCAAGTACCGTATTTCCTCGAATACAACCCCGGGGTTCTATTTCACTCAGCACCCCTTACCCCCCGGGTTATATTCGAGGCCCGGGTTTTATTCGAGACCCGGGTTGTAATCGAGGAAATACGGTACAGTTTTTGTCATATCATCCATCTGACACACATACATTATTACATTTGGTAGTTTGTTAAATTCGGGTACAAATAAAACAAAAGTTTTTATCTTATCTACTCATCAACGAAAATGAAGACCGCCCAATTAGCCTTAGTTTTTGTGTTGTTTGGAGCATGGTGATTTTTTTTTATGTCAATCGCTTAATTTTTGTAATTGTTAATCAACTTTCCTTTTAGAAATGTATATGAATAATTGGTGACTGAAGACTGTTTAAAAACATAATCCAGCCCCGGTGTCCCTTAAATACACACGAGCACTGATATTATGTTTTATCTTAAACCTCTCCACGGGGAAAAGCTCAATTTAATTTTCTGCCTCATATTCCATATTCAGACTAATTGCTCTATGTTATCGTATGAATATCAAACGATTTAACAAACCCCCGACCGATTGATGCATCGGAGAATTGTCCTCTAGCAATGGACGTATGGTATCACTGACCCTGTTTCGGCAATTTATTCATATACAATTCGTAACTCAAATCCATAACAGCACTTTAAATTAGTCATGACCGACCGGGCTATTGTCACCCGACCATATGTTTTGAACTTTAATAACATTTTTTTATAGTCATCGCTTCATAGACGATGATGTTCATTACTAAACAAAATTAAGCTTATTCACGTCATCGAGACCACCATAATACAGTAGGGGCTAATAGGTTCAAAGATGATGCAGGGAAGAATAGACAATACAACGAGACCAGGCCTATGAGCGTGGGGGAGGGGGCAGGGGGGAGGGGGGAGGGGGGAGGGGGGTGGGTGAAAGGGGGGTTGGTGTGGTACGTGACAATAGGAAGTTCATGTTCTAAACTACACTGTACTTGGTTACTTATAGAAGGGTTCATAGCTTGTACTTCTAACCACTTATGTTTCGATATAAATTTGTCATAACTGGAAGCTGAAATGTAAATGTATACATGTATAATCGTTTACAAAGGTAACACCTTAAAGAGCGTTAAACGCAAACTTTAAAAAGACATGTTGGATACTTAAATGTTTCAGTTAGTTTAATAACTGTTGCTTCTGATGTATTACTATTAAAATGGAAATATTTTCAATGTAACCTGTTGTACATTTATTTGTACGAAGCTGGTCATTATACGCATTACAGTCTCTTTTTGAAGTTGTATTTTCAAGATTGACATTGCCAAAAACCTGGTACAATTGAATAAAATAAAAAAGGTAAATTAAGTCAATAGCAGAATAATAAAGGAACTAGTGTCCATTGAGGAACTCACTACATACTAGTGTATTGAACAGTGCGCGAGATATAGAAAAATCATAATAAGAAAGTCATTGAGGTAGAATAATAGAAAGAAAGTCATTGGAGAAAACTCATAGACAGAAAATCATTGGAGAGAAATCATAGACAAAAATCATAGTAAGAAAGTCATTTGAAAAAAATGATAGAAAGAAAGTCATTGGAGAAAAATGATAGAAAGAAAGTCATTGGAGAAAACTCATGGACAAAAATCATAACAGAAAAATCATAGTAAGAAAGACATTTGAAAACAATTATAGAAAGAAAGTCATAAGGATTAGCTTCTTAAAAAGGATGGAATTGATCTGATTCCTAAACTTGCTTTTGTCTCAATATTATCAAAATAAATAAATGATTTCACAGGATTTTCAGGATATGATTGACTTGTTGGCTGAACTTGAGTTGATTTCAATATTATGAAACAGTTGCAAAAGAGATTGACAAATCTCTGTTTGGACAGAGTGGCTGGACGTAAGGCCTAAAAACCAATGTCTAGGTCGGAATCGCTAGAACAAAAGACTCAAAAAGTTCCACTAGTACTTTGAAATAAACAGTACTTCTCGTTATTCTCATATTGATTTCCAAAAGAATGAACTGTTTCCATCATAAAAAGTACAAGTAGAGAAACATGCCATGATGATTCGAATAAATGATCAATCTATGAATAGTATCATTGATTGGCATTCCGATTTATGTTCATTTATGTTTATCAGAACATAATCACACAATATGTCGACATTCTGTCATTCACATATACCATGAAATCATAATCATACAAACTATTTGGTGTAAATCACAATTCAAGAACATAATCAACAAATTGTTATTTATTTGAAATCAATTTATATGTAAACTTGAAAAAATTGTTAAACTAATATGTTGGTTTTACGACTTTTCCCCATGACTTTATACCCTACTCAAATTTATGATTCAGTTATCATGATTTTTATGTTAAGACTTTTATCCTGCATTCAATTGAGTATTAAAAGTTTTAATCAATTCTCTATTTCCAAATGATAACATTAGTACCAGGTTTACCCATGATATCATTTGTATTTTTTTTAATAAAACAAGCCAGTGAACAATGGTATGAACAGTACGTGAATTTTCGGAGGAGGTACATTTCTTTTTTTTTATTTTATCTAATTGGATTGACACTTTCCTACTGTATCAAGTCTAGGTCTATATGCTGAAATTAGTTGCAGTGTCACTTAACAAACCACTGGGCCATGATGAAATGCTTTGACCTTAAATCCTCTATGTTGCATTAGATTTGATGAAATGAGTTTCATAAAACTTAAAATGACCGGTTCTATATGCATCCATTACATAATTTGTAGCAGTTTAACCCATGCCATTTAGCCAAGTCACCGAACCATGATGACAAACTCGAGTAGATGTCACATTATGATTCATAATATAACTTTCTAAACATTTGCACTCGATGAACCCATATATGAACTGTCTGCATTTAGGACTAGAAATCTGTCCCGCCCAACTCAGTCTATTTCTTACTTACTGTCAGAGTGGACGTGAAAAGATAAGAATTTGACTTTGAATAGTTAAGTAAATGTTTTCATGTGTTGCTGTTCCGCACGGTTGACTATTCAGTCAGATTTGAGCATCCATGCCAAGTTTACAATGATAAAGCAAAGCCTCCTCTTGTCAGGGCGGGTTGAAGGGGTACACACCACCAGCATTCCTCTTAAACTACGCACTATAAACATCCATTGTCTGCACACAAAGGACCTGTCCTTCTGTTTTCTCTAAGAAGCATGAGAAAATTTTGACATGTTTCGCTTGAATCATGTTTGTATATCTCTGATTATGCTGCATCAGTAACTGAGTTTGGTTTATAGGGCTTGCATCGTCTGGCACATACGCGTTGGCACACAAACTCTATACTGTATACTCTCGTATGGTATTGTACGCGATTACATATAACCAATTATACTGTTGCATATTGATGGCACCAATTACGACTGACCATATTATCATTTGCATTCGAATGTTAAACCAAACCAAAACAAAGGGGACAATTCATCAATTTCATTAAGACAAGTGCCCCTAAAAGTATCCTCCAACATCACGTCAAGCTAAATGCTAGTAATAAGTATTCAAAATATCCATTAGTTACGGCTTATATTTGCGCTAGCCCTATTTATATTTCAAATTATAAAAATGAGTTTTTGTCCCCTATATATTGCCTATAGTGGGTACAAGTTCTACATTAACTTGTAACTTGTAATGTCATGCTTGCTGAGCTTCATATATCACGATTATAATTATTTTGTATGTTATATTCACTTTCGGAAGTATCCAATGTTTGTTGTTGGCGTGCCATTATTAACATCGCTTATAGCGAACTATTTTTGACTAGTGATCTAAATTTATGTGCAATGGCATTTGCTGTGACAGTCATAAATGATTCTCCAAATTCAGATAATCTTTAACATTTTAATGCTTTTTATTTGAGCAATACAAACTGGTTCTTCATCAACGAAAAATTTCAAGTATAATGATAATGTTGGTAATTATACGATGCTCGACCCGTATGCTATACCTGTTCAAATTGCTATTAATCCAGTATAAGACATGCATCACTTTCATAGCCATGTGCCGTATACAACCCAGACCGCTATTTAAGTGGCTGGGTAACCTCATATTGCCTGTACATGCAATCCTGATACCCTCTAGTACTGTTGGATGAACAGATGCATGTGGCATATAAAGTCACATGCTCAAGGTGGTTTATCGGTTTGAATTTTCATTAAATAATATAGAAGAAGTTCAAGTTTATTCCCATGACCTGAAGAATTTCAAATTTTAGAATAAATACATTTCAGACAAGAGACGAGAATATCCCTTTAAAAGGTTATGATACCAGGTTCTAAACGTAAGTCGATTAACTGTGCTTCAAGTATCAATACGGAGTCAAACTGCGAGTGCCCATCAGTTGTGCATCTCTTTGTGAGAGACTGGCAGTGTCCGGCAGGTCAACACCTCATGTGTCAACACGTGCTGGTCAGTTGCTGCACAATGTGGGGTCATCCTGTGTCCACTCGGGGGTTAAATATGACATGTATGACACTGCAAACTGTGAACATTAACAAATTGTGTCTTCTTCAATCACCATATTGCACCCCTATTACTGTTTGTTCAATCATTTTCTTGAACTCATTAATGAAATGAATTACTTTCGAATGTTATATAGGTTCAAATGGTCAAGATTCTCCAGAGGGAGATGTTAATATTCTTTTTAGGAAAATTCGTTTTGTGAACTCTTTTAATTTCTTTCTTAAAAGAACTTCTGCAGGAACCGATTTGATCATGCAATTACGTCATGAAGTCGCAAGAAGGAAATCCCATGAATTTACATTTCATAAATGCATGGCAAGCTTTATCCGTTTTGGGCGTTTTTCAACGAAGGTTTTCATAAAACCAGGAAACTAGTGAAGGAAAAAACGAGGCCAGTTTTCGTGTTCAGGAAAATTGTAGGGAAATGATGATAGACCTTCATTTATATATTTTCAAGAAAAAACACAAAAGAAAATAAATCGAGAACGTTATCAGCATAAAAACAGGTACAGTTTAACTCTTTTTGTGAACACAATAGTAAATACTTTATTCCAAAGTGCTGAAACAGGTTTGGTTAAAACCGTATAACTGAATACATTAACTTCGTTTGCACCTGTCACTAAGAAATCTTTGATCATTTCACGCGTATGTCACAAGCTTGCTTTTAAAATAAGATAACATTCTCCATGGAGCGAAAGATAACATTCTAAATTAATCATCTTTCACGCAAGTACCTCTTCTATACATGTTGAACAATGGGAATCCTCCTCGGTGACAGTATATGATAAATTATACCATATGCGACACCTGATATCTACTGGGGACATTCCCAACAGGTAGATACACTGTACATCCGTATAACTCGCCGTATTTGTATAGCATATTCAAGTGAATCATTCGCTGTGCGATCCATGAGATATGCCTAACGACATGTATACACTCCGGATACAGTGACTAGGCCAGGGTGTCACAACTTAACGTATTTTTTTAGAGCAGGGCCTCTATTGATAAGTTCAGGGGCTGTGGAGTTGAAAACCTACCCGTCTACCCGATACTACAGACAGACAAGAGCGTGTAGGTACGGAGCCGACCCCCTGTCGAGCCACAGACTCGGGTGTCTGTTAGCAAGACCCCCTCCCGCCTAGGAGCCAGTTAGGCGTTCATCTTCCCACTTCTATCAGACATGCTTTTTCTTTACCCTGTCTACCGGCAGTACGACAGGCAAGTCGACTACTTCTACACACTTGAATTTGTCTACCCACGGGCGAATTAGCTGCTTCGGAAAATCTTTAGCGGATTGCCCGAATACTTCAAATCTTTGGATAAGGGCCTGGGCATGAAGAAGGGAATTACAAGGAGATTTTCACACCCTGAAAGTTAAGACGGCTTGAGGAGACTGATCCGGTAGATGTCCCATGGCTTCCACACAAAAGGTTCAGTACCCGAAAGTCCAAAAGGACCTGGGCCATGAACTTGTAATGGAATTCCTTGCCAAACATGCTCGTGGAAACATCTCAGAGTTTGCTTTAGAAGAAACCGCTTGTGGGGACCGTGAAATGAATGTGCAAGGGATTCACCGCAGAGCTAAACGTTGTCAAAATGACAGTAGAAAGTACATCAATGTTTTCAAAAAAGCTTGCAACTGTCGTCAATCAGGTCGCGAAGTAAAAGTGTTTGTTTTTATTCTTTTCATAATACCATCTTTAGACAATTATATAACAAGCCATTTAGTGTGAACCACGTAACATTGTTATATCTTGGGTCACACTATCTGCAATAGTACAAATTTGTACTAAGATAAACTTAAAAGAATTTGTAATATTGCAGATAGTGTGATTCCAAATGTAACAATGTTACACACGTAAACAATATCAGCATATGTCAATGAAACTGTAGAAAACATAGTCTGAAATGTAAACAATGTCTTTTACTAAGCAAATTAGACTTCTCAAACCATGAATAGAAATGTTTTCTTTATGCATCAAACGTGTTAGTGAAGATGTGATATTGAACCAAAAACACCAATAATACTGATAAATTATGGTCCGAAAGAGCAAATAAGCTACAATCGCTGTGTAATGATTAATCAGAACTATTGGTTTAGATGTGACAGTAACCTTAAGGATTCTTCAAACGTTTCTTATACAACAGGAATGGTAAAGCATGACCATGCTCGTCCAAGCCTGAAGATATTACCGTGATTCTTGATCGTATTCATGAAACCTTTCGGTTTGTTCTTGTCGAGTCAACGCTAGACAACCGTCAACTTTCTATCTGCCTCTTATCAAAGCTCCCAATTAAACTGTTTGAAGAAGCCTTCAAATCTTAACATCATTCATTCCTCGAGCACGTGTCAGCGGCAATTTACAGCTCTTGATTGAAACAGCACCACCATTTTCAGTCAGCGGTTTCTGTCAAAGATCATCTCAAATTTTTCTCTATTTTGTGCGGCGATAGAGAATAGAACAAAATGGCAAAGTCGTGTGTCCTACATGATAGTTCCTAACCCCCTGCCTAGGGCGTTACCATCAAGTCAGTGGCAGAAAGCAGATAGAGAGGCATGAAGGATTTCAACTTCCTGACCAAATTTGAGTAAATTATCATCGAGTTGAAATGGGAGTTAAATATTTCGTTTGGATTGAGGCTGTGCGCCTTCTTCGCCGCGCTCTCCGTTGGTAATTAAATCCATTTAATGACAGACAATTTTCAGGGAAGTATGCGTTCAAAAGACTGTAGTTATGGAGCAAATAATGAATTCTCCGACTAGATTGGTCTTGCAGGGAGGCAGTCGGGCCCAGATTTGCCCGTGATTGCCGGCGTGGCGGGGACTGTTGGAAGGGGAGGAAGCGTTCGCGTGCCAACGGAACTACTGCTTCGCCGCCTGACAGCGTTTGCTTTGGCTAAAGGGAAATCTGCCCTCCATTCGCTTCCCGTCGGCGAGAGAGCGACTAAGGCTCTGCAGCTTGGTTGGTAATTTCTACCCTTGTTCCATCTCCGGCGGAGAATGGAACTTCCGGTCTCTCTTTCTATGGAACCTTTTTTCTTGGAATAATGGTAAAATAATTATCTGTGTATTGGCTAGCTGGCTAATTTACATTGAAGGCCCCGACGGCTGTCTTTATAAGCGGAACAGATACATTTGGTGACAATAGGAGCGTGATAACCAACTCCAATTTGATTTGAAGGGAAGAATTAGACGTTAATTTCTACGTAACAACTTATGGCATAACTATTTTAAAAAATCAAATTACATTTAGATATTAACGTTATAGGCACATGTTCTTGGTACTGCTTGTCCCTTTTCTAATTTGTTTATATACTCTTTCTTTGCAGCTAATTTCAATAATATATCATGTGCCAAGATGCTCCAATATGTTGATGTGAATGAGTTTAATTCAGATATCAATTAACATATGAACCAGAAACATATCATGATTTTGATCAAATATCTTTGCAACGATCTATGTGCGTGAAGAGAATAACAGCTATCTAAAAAATGTCATTAAACATTGCCTTTCAACTTTATAAGTTCTTTGTAGCACGTATAATAAACACTTCTCAACGAGCGTGCAATGAAACTTAAAAATAAACTTTAAGACTTTATCCAAACATCTCTATCCTTCCAGATAAGAACTACTAATCAAACACATCAAAAGCACGAAATGATATTTATCATGCGCAATGTCCAATTAAAACCGTTTGCTTTGGACATGACTACCTGTATTCGACCATTAATCATATTGCAATATAAATCATCCCATCCTGTTCATTTTTGCCTGGTTTCACTTAAAGTGATAAATTAAGATAAATCGTCAATTAGGAGGGCACGGCGATGTGAAACCAGTGTTAGATTTGATGCCTGGTTGCCTCTTCATCAGATGAGGGTTAGATTCTAGCTGAAGCAGAGGGGACACGTCCCTTGGGACGGGGACAATATGTTTGCAGGCTGCGCATTTGCATCCCACCATTCCCAGATGGTCGATAACTGGTCATAATTGGCTTGATTAGGCCAAACAGAGGCATCAAGCATTCAGGCAGGAAAATGCCCGCCACGTCGCTAAAACAACAAAGTGCCTATAAAGTAGAAGGTCATCGTATCCATTTCCTTGCCGGTTCTGACTTATGATCTTCCCTCAAGAAGGGACATGGTCACTTAACTGTACGTCAGATGATGTGAGCACACGGCAATTTTGACAGGGGTATTTAGGTATATGTTGATCAATTAAAATATACTGAGTTAATTTTGGTGAAGGATAATGTTAAATGAATGATGAAAAATGTTATCAATTTATGGTCGTATAGAATAACCCTTATCGAAAATTCCAATCAATAAAAAACATTTCATTTTTTGGGGGAGAAATACTATACTTTGATGAAGTAAATAGATAATTATATGTTTTGAATAATAACGTGTTATAAACAATGCTTTTGTTTTAGATATTGTTAAAAAAAGAAATGTCATCACTGACAATTTGGGAAAAGGGAAATGTTTATCAGTTGTTTAAATAGGTGTTAGCTATTCTAGTTTGTTAGCGATACAATTATCAACTTAAAATTTTTGGGAACGTTATTTTTGTATGATAATTATTTCCGTTTTGTTTCGAAGGAATGTAATTAGTTTTGTTTTGGTTCGACGATTTTGATTTAAGCTGATTCGATTGGTACAATCAGTTTCTGTTTTGTTCGGAATAAAGCTTTATACTTGCTAAAACTATCTATTTTGATTTTGTTGTTGTCAGGGGATTATACAAAAGCTGATCAAAAAGCGTTTTTTTCATATCAGTTATAATGAATGTCTATTGGTTGATCAGATTAATCAGACTTGAGTTTGGTTAATTTACATTTATTTACCAATTTACACGTGCTCTAATAATGATAATACCATTTCAAAATATCGACGCACACTATATATACAAATATTTACCCTCTAAGAGAGAAAAGTGTGATCATTAGACAAAGGAAAATGTTTTGAAATATTCTTAGAAATCTTTCCTAAATAATCAAAGAAACAAACGATTGGATTGATTTGTCATGAATTCAATGTTTCTAGATCTAAGGTTTTCATTTAATTGTTATTCATCATTCAAATTTTCTTTAAATAATTGTCTTTTATATAACGAAACAGTTTTCTTATAAGTGATGAAACGTTGTCTTTGAACAAAATATTTATCCCAGGAAGTACTTTTCAAAATACGTGAAACATTTATTTATTTGTTCAAAATAATAACTCCTTAAAAATCACTGTGTTGTGAGTACATACTAGGGTAGTCTTAATGTCATTTAAAATCATTTTGAAAACAAAAAACAAACTTTGATAACTTTTTTTATTTAAATTGAGAAATATTAAGTTAGAAATACATATAATCTGTAAATCAGCTGAGAGCAAATTTATAATTATGTTTTCATTTGTTAGGGGTTAATATTAATAAGTTTCTATAAGAAATTGAAATTGAAACATGGGCAATACCACAAGTATTTGATCATTGGAATAAGTTGATCGATAATTTTATGGAACTTGTCAAAATAGAGTTTCTATTAAAGATGTTGTAGATGAAATAGATTGTAAACGGTATCAGTATTTTAAATCCCAAAAAATATTGTCTTTATAAGACATGTTTTCATTGAAGTTAAATTGTAGACAACATCACCCATTGTAGTTATTTTTATATTAGAAAATAAAATGAAGGCAATAAAAAACCAATAAAACTCACAATTATGTCTACATTTACTTGTCAACAATTCTTGAAAACGATAAAACGAAAAATTGAGGTTAAAAAGAATAAACTATAAATTTTTTTTTCCACATGCCTTTAATTTCATATATATATATTGAAGCTTTTCAAACTTCACACAACAGTTTATTGCTAAATGAGTGTATATTCAACACTCAATTGGATGCATGTTTATTATAAGACTGAATATTTTTCCAATCTAAGACAAGCGAATGGTTGCCTCATTTGTTTGTTATTTGTTTTATCCTTTGAAGATATGACTATGTTTCAAATATCTAAATATCAAATAAACCGTTAAACCATCTTTTAGTTTATTCCTTATTCGATGGCATGAGGCCTTCTCACGAGTCCCCATGACTGATTGAATATAATTGAGAACCATCTGAAGTGTCAACAGTAACTGCTAAGAGATTTGAATCGAACTCGTAGTAAATCCTAATTTACAAATGTGGTTTTAGAATTAATTTCGTTAATAGGACCTTTCACAAAAATGATCTCAAACCAATAGTTATAAGTACTAATAAATGATCTCAGCAACAAAATTAATCAAAGCCCATACCATTTACGTTTAAGAGAGCCAGCATTTAAAAACGTCCTGCTGTGGTTGCACATAATACCGTGTTAGAAGAACTCCAATTTTCTGTATTGTTGTAAAAGTACCCAGTGTTCCTTTTAAGAATGACAATTGAAACTCTTCATGTTAATGTGATAATTGATCTTCTCCCGTGTCGTAATAATGATTAAAAACTTTTCTAGACCTAAACTACGAACGGCTTCCAGACATTTGAGATAGCCATATTCTATGAGTCAGAATCGTGCATTTTTATTACGATTGGTTAGAAAAGTGTTCAATTTAAGAAGGTCACTGCATCCATATTCCAGCCGTTGCCACGCAACACATGAAAGTAGTAATTTCGCATACGGAGTAAATTATAGTGTGGTCTGCAAGAAATCCCCTTCTTCAAGAGACTCTAGGTGGCATTGATCGGTGAAAGGGGAGGAGGGGGAAGGGGGAGAGTTTGGTCTGGAACTCAGGATACTGTATGATTTGCAGTTTGAAACGCGACGCATTCTGTTTCATCATTCTGTCTAGCAGGACATTGATGGAATAAATCTTTTTATTTGCATTTAGAACAGGATGATATATTCACCATTTGAAGTAGAAAAATGGCGAAGAGCAGTTTTGAATATTTCGATGGCAAAGAACTTTAGATTTTCTTTTAAAACCAAAATTCCGACATTGAATAGTTCGAATCAATATTGAAGTTTACATATCTTACTGATTTATACATTATCTCAAATTATAAAAGGTCCTTCGGAATAGTAAATTAAGGTTTGAGGTTCATGAGTCAATTCTATTTTTTTAAATATAAAAAAAATCAATATCCAATGTCTGTTAAACATAAAATTTTAAGGTTTGAACATCTGTCCCAAAAAGATGTTTTATTTTCCTTTTGAAAAAAAAGATATAATTTATTCATATTTAGAACAGAAGAAATGTCAAAAGACGTTTTGGTGTTGACGTTATCAACAATTTTGTTAAACCATGGTCATAGAACTGGAATTGCAAACATGATTATACAGCCGTATTTTCATCAGAGTTGATCGGATGATCTAACGTATTCCCTTAATTCTTTAATTTCTTAACTTTGAATAGATATTCATATATTTTTTGTAATCAAAGAACGAAGGCACACATGAACACATGAAACGCTGAATTCGTTTGCGGTTTCGTTTACTTCCTTCATGTTTAATGATTATGCAGTTAAAGAATTTCATTATTCTTTTAATATAACATATGAAAGTTTCTGGTATGAAAGAAAGGTTGACTTTGATATATTTTGCAAACTAAACACTAGCGCTTATTTTAGAAAATACATCTAAATAATGCAATAGTAAACCTTTGGATTTTAAAGTCTCAGGATAAGGTTTGCCAATTCTGCTTTTCTGTGGAATAAAACGCTTTAGTTGATATTACGAGGAAACTCAAATAAATATTGATTTATAACTTCGAAACAAAGAAAGACTTAAATTATATTTTTATTTTCATTATTAAATCTGCAGTTTCAATAAAGCAGAATACAAAAAGTGATTTTCATGTTCTAGACTTTAAAGTCATTAACTTTATAAAACAACGACTTTGGTGTCTAATAAATGACAATACAAAGTCATAGCATTTCAAAACTGACATTAAACTAATTTGCATAATCTGGTTTATACTTGAATTTGTTCCGTTTTAGAAGTTAAATTATCAATTAGTTAGATGTGTCTTTTAATAAAATAAACCTCTATAGATGACCAACAATAACTTGAAATAAAGGGGAGATATATAATAAAAAAACATATAAATCTTTTAACAAAAATGGGAAAAAATTATATCTATAAATCTGAATGATAATTACAGATTGACAAGTCTTTTCTTTCCATCAAAGCTCGACATTAATGTTATAGTAATAATTCAATTCTGGACCAAATTTTCTGCATTGAAATTCCATGATTTGTCTGGATGTTAGCCCTTATACGCAAACGAATGGCAAAGCACAATGTACTATTCATTTGGCACTCAGCGCGCAACGAGGGTCCTTATTTTCTGTCTTTGTTAATTTCTACATCAAAAGATCATATTTGATATTTGTTGCGCTGCTAACATGCTTTTGTCAAGTAGGCTAACGGAGGCATTATTCCTAATTGAAAAGGCCTTTGTAGCCTACCTTTTTGACCCTGCATGAACCACCCTGTTTTTTCTTCTCGCCCGGACTCCCTGAGGACGGTCCGATTGATCCATAACTTTCATTCTGATTTCAGCATGTGTTTTACAATGTCTTAATTGAGTCTTCCAGCTTGCTGTGTGAATCTGTTTGACAGAGAATCCCAGTCCGCCGAGCTCTCAGGTGACCATATGGGACCATTTACCGATCATTGGAACTCAACTGCATCTCAACACTACAAACAATTGATATCGTAACGGGCTCTCAAATTAGCTCAATGTGATGGTCCGGCGGTGAAGTGGAAGACGGATTTGAAGAGCGTTGACAAGCTCATTTGAGGGTGAGATTCGGCTGAAGAACCTGTCAATGCTTGGACAATGCACTGATGGAAACAAGACACTGCCATTTGCAGGGGCAACACGGAACAGACACTGTTCATGAGGCTCCACCTGCGTCATGTCCCAAGGGTTCACGGACAATGGCTACAACGTCTATATTCTGAATGTTCAAAGCAATGCTTGAAGAGTGTGAAAACGGTGTTCCAATTCCAATGAAACAATTGATTGTACAAGAGATTTCAAGCCAGACCAAACCGTTTGACTTTGATTAGCTTCAGATTTCCATGGCCAGCAATCAAGCGCAGTCATGACGTCACAGAAGGCATAATGCGGGTGGCAGACGACAGGACAATGTCGGATTTCAAAGCTCTGTCAAGTGGACAAAATAGGAGGAAATTTAATTTTTTTAATGATGCAAACGAACATAACAAACGGTTATGCCTTTTTAGCAAAAGCAATGGCGACAAAAGTGTTTAATAAAATGAAACTAAAGCCACCGTGTTGCCGCCGTTTTGACTTCCGGTCTGCTTTGCGCCAAGATTAACCGGAAGTAGCGGTTTGATAAATGATGAAATAATATCGGCTCTACGGAAAGGAGGCGGCCATTAACTGCTGCATTGTCAGCCCTGGCCATGATTCAAAACGACTGCAAAAGAGAAGAACACTGAGATTCTATAATTGTATTGAGCGACATTTAAACGTCTCCATAATGGCGGCCGTCTGGGTTCGTCATAAACAACGATGCAACGAGTCAGCAAGAGTCTAGAAAGTCATAATTTGGTTCTTGACACACTGTTAGAAAACGTCCTTAGCCAGACAGGAAGTGTTTGATCACGTGACCCGCATGCCCGTTCAGTGCGGTATTGGGTGTAAAACCTTTTTTATTTGCACAGTGGTTTGACTCTTGTTGAAATCTGCCAATTGAGTCATGAAGTGGTTCATAGCCCTCATTTAGCGCTGCCGAAAATATTTGATGACTTCCGGGTCACAGGGTGATCTTCGTTTGAGAGACTGTACCGTATATTTATGGATATTAATTGTCATTTTTATGATGCCCCTATGCTGTTATCGCTGTCAAGTGTGGATGATAATCTCAAAGAGAATTTGCATAGATAACCCCATTTAGTTTGCTATCTCCTTTTCCAACAAAAAGCTCTCTTGTGGTACTCTATCCGCAATAAAGCGCCGATCACCTGCATTTAATTAGTTCCAAACGAGCAATACTACCAAGTCTAAGTAAATGTATCCACGTGCTCGAGGAACATTGTAATAACTTCTATCCTCGTTAAATGAACACACCCTAAGTGTCATCAACTAAACGAGTTAATTTGTTTACCATTGAAAATAATCTCACTAATTCCATCCATGTTCTCTTTAGGATAATTTCTATCTCAATATTTTCGCAGCTGTCATAGTATTAGGATAGCCGTCAGTGGCATACCTTAACATTGTCATTTGATGAAGACTATCTTTAAAGAGCAATTCATGTAAGCCAAACTTAATCAATGGCGTCATTTGATCGCGAAGTATCGACTGTTACCCAAAAAACACATTTTAAAGCTTTTTTTACAGTGACAATATGAAGGTAGAACGTCGCAATTATAATCGAAAACCGGACAGTGGCGCGCGACAAATAGTCAAACGTAATTTTGGAGACTTATCTAAATCAGCCAGGAGGGCAGTTAGGAGCTGATAGCGTTTGTTAGGTTATATAGCTAGTATCCATGTATATTGTACGTGATATCTACACCTCTGTGCATTTATAAGGCTGTTTTTTAGTTTTTCATGGGAAAACCAGTATTTGTTACATATATGTCTTTTGGACATGAAAAGTTAAGATGTTTTGATTTTATATCACCACATATGACATTTAGGTTTGTATCAAAGGTAAATAATATGTTATGAAAATTACGGAGTAGCTCTCTAAGAGCTATGGAAGTATTGGTCCTTAATATCATTTCAAAAGTCTTGAACCCCCTTTTATAGACAGTAGCACTGAGAAGTATTGACAATTTATAGCTTTATGATATGACATTGGATTAGGTGTCCTTTTTAGTTGAAACTTGGTTATCTCAGTACAAATAAAGTTGGTTGTACACGGGCGAATATTTTGAGATATTGTAGATTTTGGCAACACATGTTGAAAATCAATGCACGCATAAAAACTAATGTTTTATACATTCGTTCGTACTACTTTCAATCTCATCATCATTTACATGTAGAAGCACCCATTTAGCTTTTGCAGAAAAAGCCAGTTTACACTAAATATCAAAACTATATTCCTTTTTTCTTTCGTACGAAAATATAAAATGATGCAATAGTTATATCGATTTCAAGCATATAAAAATATCGATTATCGACGTGCAATTTCAAACATTCTACAATGGGGGTGGTTACAGTATTGTATAAACTGTTTACTGGGACTATCCTAGGAGTTCAGCTACCCTTATATTCCTACAAACCAAATCACAAACCATCGGGACAAACTGTCACACGTGTCAGAAGATTAAGTATCAATAAACCTGACAGCCTGTGACATGCACGTGCAGCACGCACTACACGTGTAGTTAGTGAGATGTAATGTGGGTCAGTTTTAATTATGTTAAAACTCGCTTTACGAAGGTGCCATTAAGTGGCTCTTCTTGTTCGAACCAAACTTGTTACATGTAAAACAGAAACCAAGTTTTCAATTGAAATACATTATGCTCAGCAGTTTGGTACAAATAAAATGAATAATAACAAAAAAAGTTTGTATGTAGGTTTGTATGTAGAGGCTATATTTATGACGTTATGCGTACAAGTTTCAGGTTCAGATACAATGACGGGTCCTGAATTAAGCTGTAGTGTCCAATAACACATTAACAGTTACTCATTATACTTGGCCCAACATAAGAAAAATCTATCAGAACATGGGACAACTAAGTCTCGCTGATGAAAATATATTAGTATCTCTTCAAAAAGTTTATGATATTATACATTTTGCTGGAATCTTTCATCATTTAAACTAATTCAACAAAATGATGCAAATGATTACATGTGAATCCAATTCATAACACAAGCACTGTCAATGAAGTTTTGCATCGGTTCAATAACTGTTATCTGTACTGTCTTATCTAGTTGTGCCCATACAAGAAATATTTAATATGCCCAATACGGTTATCGATAATCATTTGAATCCGTGTATATGTGAACGTACCGAGGATGATTTAGAATGTACAGATTTGGAAACAATAACTTTAATGACTTGTATACATGTACGTGTTTACATATCCACATTATTACCATAAATCTGTTCCCAATAAAATTGCATTGAAGATGAGTTTCTTGTTTGTCAATGTTTTAAGAAAAGTAGAACACAACTTATATCTGATACATACTGTCATGTTTTCACTTTACTTGAAAAGAAAACTGTATGCATAAGCTACCACATTAGGTTTATATGTACAGCTGCATACCGTAAGTTTGTTCACATACCTGCATGTTCTAGTGCAAATATCATGTAATTTGAGTTGTCTTTGAGGCATCATAGCATTATGAAAAAGAAGCGGATAATGTTGATTTTTCAGTACAGAAGTGAAGATTGATTGTACTTTAACATAATCGTATATCTTACCAAGCAGTTTTGGCAGGTCATATAAGTGACCAGGGGTCAAAATTCCGAAAACACTCATTTCAATTTTTTTTTTCTAGAAAATCCATTTGAAGTGATCAACAGCATTAGATACAAGTCATGTTTGTTCCAATGCATAAAGTCAATCTGATATTGTTTTTTTTCAGAGTTTGGAACTGTAATACTTTAATCGAAATTTCAGGAAATCGGAAATTCAAAACTATTACCCCTTCTGTCTATTTCATCATGCCAAAATTCGAATTATTGCACTAGAGACTAGACGACCACATACTAAGTTAAGGAATGACTATCGTACAAATTGACAATAAGTGATTCATTGTCAGTTTTGTGGAAGTTCCTTTATTGACGTCAAAACAAAACCCAAATTACATGATATTTGCACTACGATACAGTGGTATGTGTATAAAATTTGGTATGGAGCTGTATATATTTATATTCATATTTCGCTTAATATGAATTACTTTTGTATTTGTCTTTCGGGACTCAAGTTCTAAAAGTCTCTCTCTGAAAAGTGCATGATATGTATAGTGATATGGTTCACCTTAATTCAAGATTGTAAATTGTTTACCATAGATCAGTTCCAAAGAATGAGTTTGTGCAGGACACATATGTCGTATAATTGTCCCTTTTCTGTATACAGATATACATTCTGTGTCATACGAGGTCGACTGTCCATTTATGCTTCTCAATTGTCTTTATGTGTAACTATAACGTTTTAAGCTCTACATCTCTGACAAATCATGCAGAGGCAGTAAAACGACGTGATCTGTCAGCATATTTATCACGGATATGTCATACATAAGAAAAAAATAATCTTCTTCGGTATCTTTTTGCTGATTCACGTCATGACCTTGAAAGGGCCAATTAATATTTACGAATAAGCATATATGGACATTGTAAATGAGGTAAAAGTGTATAAATGAACATGGTTCTAAGAAAACATAGGCGCATTTTCTAAGTTGGATCTTAGTTCACATTTTGAATATGATTTCATGCATTAAAAAAATCAAACATATTTCATAAAACTAAAAATAAACATTATTGTAAACAATATGCTAAAAAATAAACCGCAAATTATTATTCAATTTCTTCAGTTTATAGAGACATGTATTTTTTCCAAATTGGTAAGTGTGTTCTTTTGGATACATTCTAAGATAATGTTCTTTTGCCTGCCTCTCAGGATGTGGGATCAAAGTTGGTAAGTGTGTTCTTTTGGATACATTCTATGATAATGTTCTTTTGCAGAATAAAAAAACAATTGTGTTTTCTTATGAAAACTTCTCTATCAATAACTGTACAACAATTGTGTTTTTTTATACAAACCCCCAATGAAAATTACAATAAAAATAAAAAACGACCCTTATATTACAATCATTGTAAACGATGGTATTCCCTTATAAATCGCAACAATGAACCAACACTTGGTGTATTGACGAGGTGAGCTATTCACAGTTTCAAGAACGTTCATGGTGAGTGCCCCGACCACCTGCTTCGTCCGTCCATCTGGAATAGATGGTCAGTCATTGTTCATCACCACATGGTCACTCGGCCCTACAATGGGATGACATCAGCCTGGTCATCTTTGACTGCCCAAGGCTTATCTACCACACTTGTTCATCTGGACACGATCAAGACCACGGTAGGTATAGTGGAAAGCAGATTGTATCACAGCTCGGTCATCCCAACAATAGCAGAGTTGACAGATCAAGAATAGGTGATTTGTTGCTCTTGATAGATGGTGTGGATTCTAAGATCAGATACTCACAACCTGTGGCTGCTCATCAATTATGGTTGTACTGTCACCTGATTTAACTGAACTGATTAGCAAGAACAACATTTTTTATATGGCGGTATGACGAGATATATGCTGGAACTCAATTCAAAGGGTAGTTTCCTTTCTTGTACTTAACAATGCAAGAGTCAATTTTTATAATATTTCTTACACAAATGTTTGATGAGCCACGATTTTTATATAAAACATACGAAGCCATGTTGTATCTTAAAATATAGTTTTGATATTCTGTTATACACCAGAGTTCATATACCTTGATTACAATAAACAATGCAAGAAAATATTTTAAACTTTTCGTCCGGTATTGAGTAATATTGTTTAATAATTTGTTTGTGTTCACCAAAAATTTGCTTTTAATGACAAACATTTTAAAAATTGCTTGTTTTACATGTGAAAAACGCATACCTTGGTTTGAAACCTTTACTATTGAAATTAAGCGATTAACTTCTGAATCTTGGATATAGTCTATTACGATAGTCAAACCATTCCTTGTTTTCAGTAAAAGTTTTTTTCAGAAAATATTATAATTAAAATAATGTTTTTCAGTTTGCTATTATTTTTACTTTGTTATTTTGTTAATAAATTTACTATCCAATTGGTGGTTTTAAATGATTTCGTAATTTCGCATTGACAAATGTCAACCCATCATTAGCGAATCTATGCCCAGCAATTATTGTCATGAAAGTTCATAGGAAAAGTAAGTTGTTTTGTAGCTATTCTGGTTATTTGTAGTTTGAAAATTAGTGATAAACCTTTTTCAATTTGGCAATACAAGATAACATACTTGTACGGTATAAGTCGTATGTCAAACTGACTCGAGTATCAACTTGTATGTGTGTATTACGAACTCTGAATGTTAGCGGTCATAAATTTGTTCTATAGATAACACAATTGCAATGAAATGTGTTACACTTTACGTTAACATAATTGAATTAGGATTATTAAAACAATCAAAATAGATTAAGAAAAAAAGGTTTAATACATTATCAAACTCCATAATGAAAATAGAATTAAATCGTGTATTATAAGTAATATGTTTCGGATGTAAAAAAGAAGCAATTGTCTTTGAATCCATCATTGATGGAGAAAACCATCATCTAACATCACGAAAAGTATTTGTAAAATATTTAATCTACTTAAACTTTAATCTGAAATGAGATATAACATTTCGAAATCAAAGCAGAAATGATGAAATGAAAACACAGACAGACTGAACTCAAGTTCAACGACAGAATTTCTGCATAGCCATGAAAATCTTTACAAACTGAATCCCCGCTGACCAAAAGCAATTGAGAGGCCAACAACGTATCTGGCACTCTACAGGAGATCAGGTGTCTTGATTGATTCTACCTCCCTCAGTGTAAACATCCCAGTCTTCGATTTTTTCTCCTTCTCCCTACCCCTTATCGATTCCATCTATCCTCAGAACCAGCCTTTCCATACCTGATTGTGTATGGCCTGGGTCGTTATCAAGTTCTACAGAAAAACAAGATTTTCTCTTGTTTGGCTCATCGTACCTTCAGCAGGGCAGGTGCAAGACAACAATGCAGATTCGTTAAGGAGGACGACTATTTCATAGGTGGTAATTAAGTCATTAAGGATGAACAGGTATGAATTGATTTGGAATTAGGTGCAAGGTTGCAAATGGTCTTTGAGATAAAACAATGGTCCCCACTTGCCAGTCAGCGCTCTCTCTTTGTATCGGGTCTCTACTCCTTTACTATTTGTAGTTTGAGTGTTTGTCAAGACGTGAATGATCCATGCATGGCGAGTATGAAGTGTATACCGTTACAAAAGTGTGGCGTGACGATCAACATACACCTTTAATGAAGTTCACAGATCCCTATGGGTCGTAACTCAATGTAACATCGTGTGCCCTTAGCTCTAAGAAGGTCGTGTAAATATGCTCTGAATGCCGGTTATTCATTTGACTTTTTCGGGGATGATTCTTGTTTAGGTTGAAATTGCACTTGAATTGAAAAGCAGATCCCTATGGGCCGAAACTCAATGTGACATCATTGGGCTAAGTGTGCCCTTAGCTCTAAGAAGGTCGTGTAAATATGCACTGAATGCCGGTTATTCATTTGACTTTTTTGGATAGTTCTTGCTTGGTTGTTTAGGTTGAAATTGCATTTGAAGTTTGTTTAGTGCTGGCTAACCTTATCATCAGCATATTATGAGAAGTAATATGAACGTGATGTGACTGAGATTCAAGTTTTTGGAGCCTTTACATGACCTGATAGTCTTTTACGTTTTGATGAAAAAACAATGATGCTATTTAAGACTCATAGTTTTACATGAACAAATGTTGATAAATAACTTTGACGTCAACCGAATAAAAATTATATTTTTCAAAGAGATTTATTTAGTTTTTTCATGCTTTCGTAACATTAAAGTACATGGGAAAACTGCGTCTCCGCTACACTGACTTCTTAAAAATTGTAACAAACCAGAGTTGAGCAAACGTAAGTGCACCTGACCTTACTGTCTGTATTTGCTGAGATGTGATGATGGTTAACATACATACATTTCTTACCAGTTTCATTAAGCGAAACATTCATACAAGAATATGTATATTTTCCCTCGATATTCAAAGTAGAGTCCTCACTCACATGAATATATGAGATAGCACTCGGTTCTAGGGAAGTAAGATACTAGCTAAAAAGATAATGGTTTTACATCACATCAACGCTGGTGCTTTAGTGTTCATCTTCTTCTAACATACTAGGTGCTACTGACGACCATGACATTCGCTTTCTATTGTATATTTGCATATCATTAGCAGTTCAGATTTGCTGGTCCTGTACAAAAAAAGAACATTGAATTTAGAATCCTTGTCTTGCTAAACCTCTGAAAAAACAGCACACCACGATACATTGGCAGTACAGCAGGAAAAAGAAAATGTGGTGTTTTCATTCTTGTTTACGAATCGGACTATCATTAGCAAGTCATATAAATGTTACTTTTAAGATAAGGTAAGTTCACGTAAATTCAAATTGTCACGATACCAGAGGTTTAAAAAAACTATTATTTAAAAAAAGTGTAATTCTCAAAGGCAATACAACCGTGTTGTATTTCTGTGGAAACGAAATTTAACTGATGTACTGTAATGCTAATGCAAGAGAAAGCCACAAAATAGTCTTCTTATATAATCAAGCATTTAAAATATAATAGACAGAGAAACTTCCTTCGAATTTTGCTCCAACGAATAATACCCCTTTAGAAATAACATTCTGTTTCAAATGAACACATCAAAGTTTTGATCTAAACACGAAAACATACAGTGGCTGATTGAACGATGGGTTGATATCTAATATACGTTTTAAAAAGTACCATTCGGGACAACATAATGAAATGACTATACATGTCAGATGTGAGAAACTTAACCCTTACATCCAATGTATTTACCCGGCAGCTACTGAGATTTGATATCCGTTTCGAGTTAATTTGAATTTCATGTTTTATGAATCCCGTTGAGTTATATTCTAGGGGGCGTGGTCCATGCACAATTAACTAACACAATAAACAATCAAATCTATTGCCTTTAAGTTATAAAATGTGTAATCTAAGTTGCCGGCTTCAAGTCCCATTAACACGAGAGGTTAAGGCCATGCGTGCTCACATAAATCGGCACGTGTATAGGCTATTAACAGAATCGTCGGCGTTTAATTACTTATCATTGACCATGCACGGGACTTCCTCATAAAGTGTCGGCATGACTTCAGTGATCATCAGTTGTAAGGACAATAGTGTTGTGAATCATTTGACACGTTTCTCTACACTATATTCCTGCGACTCATCAATATTTGGCCCAGGTGTCTGTTGGCACACGTTGTATTGTTTCGCATTGCGTGGAGTTCCCCGCCCACTGTCCATAATGACAGAGCACACCTCTGATGTTCTAATTTGCTCCAGATAAGAGTTCATTATGATTTTAATGCTAGATTAGAATGTTTAGATTATGGTGTTGATATTGGGGTTACGTGATCTAAGTTTCTTTGAAATGTATCTCTGTTACGTGATATGTTAACACCACACCAATATTTATGGTATCTTTTGTATGTGACTTCAAATGAAGTCTAACATAATTCAATTAAAAATATTTTTGATAATCATTACCAATTTGATTTGTACATCATTTGCCAATGGTAGTGTACATGTGGTGAAATAATTTGGCCTAATACCTATGTTAACGATCAACAGGATACTTTGATTTGATTTTAAAGATTTAAGCAAAATGATACCGCTCAATGCAAGAAAATGGTCGGTTAAGGAATATCCGGCATGGGCCATCTCGTAATATGATAGACTCGCTTAATAATTCAGGTAAATTACAAATCATGAAAATTACCAAACATTCCTAATTGTAAAAAGATAAAGTTAAGATTTGTCTATAAGTTATCTATTCCACTAAAAGACATAAAGCCAGTTCCTTAACATATGTAATCAATCCAATGTCTAGAGTACTCTCGTTCATCTTGTATACTGACAAATCAATCTAACAGGTCACCGCCCAACCATGTCACTCTCGTTTCATCTGGAGACATTGTAGTTACAAAAATGAAAAATCGCTTTATGTCCTACCCGGGGTTTATTCCAAACTTACACCCATGTCAGGATCAAGAGTATATCGTAACACGTTTAAAACCCAGCTGTTTATGAGGATGTATAGGATTCTAGGGGGAGATACACGCTGTGTCGTGAACACCAATACACCAGGTGGACCTGTACGCAAGATAATGTTGCCTACGTCTCCGTCTAGTCTGTACGTAAGTGATCCAGTGATGACTAGATCATCTCTAGTGCGTACTCATACACCGTGCTTCACACACTTGCACGGTTGATTTAGCTCTGTGTTGTGTGTAATAGTGGGGGTAGAGATGATTCACCCTGTCTGACTCCCAATTCTCATCCAAAAAGTTTGCTCATCTGTTGTTGTACATGTATTGTAGATCCAAAACAAACCAGGCTTTATCAGCGCATTTAAAAAACTAATTCCATTTGACTGAGTGTTTTCGCTCTATGAGCCCGTAATTAAATCTGTTACATCATATTCATACATAGGTAACTGATGATTATTTATTAAATAGCTAAAGGTCCTTAATCTAAATTTTTAAGTGAGTTATTATGTCTAGTAAACAAACCCGAAAGACACATGACCATAGGATAAACTTTTTATATAGGTTGTATCATTATCTATTAATGCAGGTAGGTGGATTAAAAGGCGAAATGATCTACATGAATATGATATATTATTCCATTAAGATATGCAACGATAGTTTATCTACCGTTTTAATTGTGATAACCGTATGCACGTTATATACCTATTCTTATAATGTTTGAAATTTACAATATGTGAACGAACTTTTAGGATGCGGCTGTGTGGGTAACAAAGCAGGTAGTATACATACAACAGGAGAACCTCCTCGTTTGGGTGAATCACATGCTACTGGAATGTGTTTTCCTCCGTGGGAACGCTGGGAGGAAGGGATGTGGGCGGGGTATCGGATACTTCCGGTCAAGTGAAGAAGATACCAGAGTATACCCAGAGTCGTAACGACTTGAAATGAAATCTACCTCTGATGACCGAACAAGACCTTCAATTGATGAAAGTTTGCTAATTGACTTGGCCCCATATTTAAAGCAACGTATCAGGACTCAGTCAGATGTCAAATTGGTTTACCTTGAAGTGTGAAGACATAATTCTCATTTCATAAAATCTTCTATAGATGAACGTAAATTTGCGGACTTCACAACAGACTTTGCGCCAATTCCTAAAAGTTTTTACATGTATGAATGTTTGCTCTACTTATCATAAAGTACACGCAAAATTGTGAGAATAATGTCATTCAATTGAATCAGAAGTTTTGAATTGTTATATTCTCTAGTGTAAATCTACCTGTGGTCAATTTGAAGATAATCAAATAAAAAAGGAATGATTTATAAATTTATACTCATTTGTTGCATAAACGGTGAGTGTGGTATTTCTTTCAAACGAGAGCATAAACACAATAGAATGAAATTGTCATCACATATGAATACCTTTCAAACACTGTTTAATCGAACATTTCAAAGATTATCAGAGAAGCAATATGCCAGAGAAGTGTTGGATATGAATTCCATTTGATCTACCAGGCGAAAAAGTATATTACTTGATACTTGAAATGACTGAAAAGTATGAAATAGTGATGCTGATGGTAAACATCGTTTACACTGTGTTCCAATTTATTTGTGTATTTTCGAGTTACAATAAAAAGAAATTCACGCAATTAGAAAAAGCCAAAATATTTTAATCACGTGACTTGGTAACAGTTGCAAAAGCTTGTGCCACAAAGATCACATTGATTTCTGAAATCAATATTTGCCATCACATTGTAGATAAAAACCTAACATCCGACAAAAGTCACACCATAAAACCGTTTGTAACAACTGAAATTGTCAAAAACTGGGCAACGCGTTTTAACTAGCCATTGCTCCTGCGTTTCCATTGATAATATTGTATCATACCACATAGGTTTGTAGGATGTTGGACAAGCCTTATTGAATTGACTTAATAAAAGCTCAAATGGAATTATCTGGTAATACTACTACAAATTTCTACCCTTTATTGTTGTTTCATAAGAGTCATAACAGACAGACAGACAGACAGACAGACAGACAACAGACAGACAGACAGACAGACAGACAACAGACAGACAGACAGATGATTTCCTTGAGTCTCACATCAGTGCATTTCGTAAAACACGTACAACCATTTTAACAATTCAAATGATAAAATGATGAGCAATGATAAGAGGCAAACAAGAAAATGTGGTACCCTTGAAAGGTGAAAATACTTATAGAAACCACAATACGTGCAAATATATATTTTGTGAAGAAGTAGGTAGTAAAAACACGCAATATAGAATGAAGGTACATGATTACATTTAGTTATGAGTTTTATTAGTTTATCACATTCTATTGGATAAATGCTTATTTAAGCCGATGACGTTTTAATTGATTAAAAGAATTCTTAAAATACTTTCCTTTGAGATGAATGTATTAAATTCTATAGAAATGGTGAATATGGCGTTCAGCAAGTCTTTATGAATTCATTATTGACACCATGTACTGTTTGATCTCACATCTCATTTTTCAATTATAAAAGTAATTAAAATCGCCATGAGCCATCACGATGCACCCATGTGGCCTGAATGAAATCTCAACTCGTGAAATTTAGAGTAAAGGAATGTCACGGAACTTCGGCCGTTGAACACAGGTGTTGGAAACGTTCTCTAGCTAGTCTCTGCTGGATTCACATAACCTTCAGTTGAGTTGATGATGCTGTAGGATATTTAAATAGTGTAATCCAATGCATAACTTTGCCTTTCTTTTATTGTTAGTGATTTTTGTATCTTTATTTTTTTGTCTGTATTTTTAAAGAGTATAAATAGTTTGGTTTACTTTTGTTGGTTTTTGTCGACCAAAAAGATCAACTTTAAACTAAATTAAGTTTTATAAAAGGAGAATTGCTTTACAAATAGTGACAGAAATGTTCGTCGACACTATTAAAGCTTTGAAATTGAAGAAAATAAGGTCGTACTGCCATCATGATGTAAATAGTTCAACGAACTTTTCCATATCAATGGCACTGCATCAACAAGTATCTAAAGATATATTTCAAAATATGTTTATGCTGTCGTTCATCTTATACAACTTGTATATTCATGTTCAAGTGTTTCAGCATCGACACTGATAAAAAATACATTCAATGATCTTTCCATAATATTCGCACTTCATATTTCAACAATTCGATGTAAATTTCATTCGACATGCTTTCACTTGTCAGAGAAGACGTTTAGTAGTATTTAGCATGTACTTGTCATTTTACAAGGTCTCACCTGTAAGTCTTATAACATGCATATCATGTATATGACAAAGCCTATTGTTAGAGAAGCGCAAGATCAAAGCAATAGTGGAGGTATACCCCTTATACCAGGGGACAGGACTATATTCCCCAGGGCAGACACCTTACACCTTGCAGGTCAAACCAACGAGCCGCGGCCTGTATATACGTGCTGTAACTCATGTTGCTACATAAAAACAATTATCCCGAATCGCGTAATAAACGTCATACGGCGGGATGTCATCGGTCGTAAAACAATTACCAAAGCTCGGCACTTTTCAAATATTTGATATCTTGTTAGGGGGTTGTCAAGCTCCACACCTCGACATGGGACTCGGTCGCTTGTCCGTCTCGGGAGGGTGTGAGCTGTCTTGTTGCTTCAGTGGGGACTGGGGCGATAGTATCGCGGAGAGACAGTATGTCTGTCGTTTTGTCCACTGACAATAGCGAGGAGAGAAGTTTGGTGTTGCACATGGCTGACAAACGACCAGGCCCTCAGGGTAGGGTTGTCACTTGGGACCAGACTCGATCCACAGACTCAGTCGAGCGTAACTCAACACCTAGATGGTGAACAACATACACTGCCTTGGTTACCTTTGTTGTCGGTCTATGTATGCTTCTCTCAGGCCGATGAAGCAATCGCTAATTTAGCTATGTCTTAGTGATTTTTTTTACGCAGAGAAGCTGTAATCATTTCACTTTTGTGTTTAAAGACTACCTGCATATTACTTTAGTTTATTTATTTTATCATTTATCAACACAACCATTCCCTCTTGTATATATCATGGTTTATGTATTTTATGATATGGCGGGATGATATGTTTTCCTCTTTGTTATTACAATTGATATTTTAACTGTAACATTTCATGTGACACTCAAATAAAACATTTCTGTCTGCCTGTCTGTCTTAAGAAAAGTTTCAGTTTTGTGTCTTAGATGTATACTGCTTAAAGGCATGGAAATGTGCACATTTTCTTTTCTGCTTCTATTTGGTTCTGTGGGTTTCTGTGGTATCTTCCTGGATCTAATTAGTATTCCTTTCAACATCAAAATGTCTAGAAACCTTAAACTAATTGTGGATGCCATGAATAAAACTATTTTTTCCACAATATTTTGTTAATCTGGAAAAAGATTTTCTTGCCATGGCATTATATATTGTGATTTAATCTATTACGTTTAATTCATGAAATAAACAGACATCAGTTTTTAACACAAAGTTGGAAAGTGTTAATCGCAAGATTCAAATAGAGAGTTAAAATTTAAACAAAACATTTTGGCAACGTTATGTCAACATACATTTCCTAGTATGGAAACATCAAACCATGTTTACGGAAGTTGCTCCAAAATAACTTGTTGATAGTCACACGGACCCGTTTAAAGGTCCAATTAGATCTGACTAGATACAGGTCAATTAAGCAGGGGTCTGCAGATTGTGATTTAGAGAGAGGGGTACATCAAGGACTCAGAATAGGTCCTACCACCGCTGTTTTATAGGCTCGGGAGATCATTAAGGGTATACAAGTAGCAACGAGCGACAAATCAGTGGGCAAATATTGGTTTTAGTGTATTGTAAGGGTTAAATGGGTCCTTGTAGAACAGGCATTGAAGTACTTGCTCTATGACAGTCACACAGAGACGCACAAGGGGGGAAGACTGTGAAAGAGGGGGAAAATGCTTCACAGTTGCTCGTTTTTGCTGGTCTATTGTATGTTGGGGTCGCTATTGTGCTGTCGGTAGCCTTCATAAACTGGCGTATAAAGGCAGCCATACTTGGAGTCTACAGAGTGGAAAAAGCAGCGATGCGAACACGTTAGGCGGCGAACAGTTTCTTTCGTCCATCGGGTCCACGGTACAATCTCGACAAACTCGGCAATTGGAAAGTATTGCCTGAGACTGTGTAAGACCGAGTCGGGCTGCCATCCGACAGAAGCTTGCTCACAATCACAGTCTTTCTTACTCTCTGCGGGACTGGGACGATGGTAGAAGGAGGACAATGCCTCCAGCACGCTGTGTCAGGGCCCCTGTGTAGGCAGTCGGAGCACAGAATAGTTCGCTACTCCCCCTTCTCAGGCCTGGCTCCGCTCCGTCTCATACACCCCAACCGCTTCGAGCGGAATTAATCGAACGAAACGAGGACATAATGTAGTTAATTTTACGTCTTACCATCCCGTACCCCTGGTCCATTCCCAGTTATTCAGCGAGAGCTCTACTGCAGACAAGCTCTATAGAGCTCTCAACAAAGCCGCTTGCTGGAAGACGTGGGGCTTTGTGTCCTAATACCCGTTTGAGAATAGCATTTTGGAGATTTGGAAAGAGAAAGCGCCCCGCTAGGCGAAGGGGCAGCACGTCTTTTAGGGTAATTGAATCACGCTACTTAGGACTTACAATTCAAATGAGTTGACAAATTTGTTTTGGTTATTTTTCATTGTGTTGAGATTGAAATACTGAGTGATTTAAAATGACGAACTGACTACAGAGGTTTGATGCAGTCACATTTGAGTTGATATTGGCTTGATTAGGTGCGTTGAGAGAGACATACTCCGTTGGTGAAAAAAATTAGAGTGTTCGGTTGATGATTGTTATGACTGCGCCTATGCTGTTCATAGGATAACATAACTCACCATTATATCATGGCAACTCTCCAACTAAACACACATTACATAGTTTGAAGAAAACCAGACTGAAAGTGTATGAACTACATTGAATCATAAGGACTAACAATTCCTAGATTTACAGGACTGAACTGAACACTTCATTCAACTATCAAGTTTACCATATTGGTATTACTTACCCAATCTCAAGCACTGAACATTTATTAAAATATCCTGTTAACAAGGATGGTGTGACTGCATATAAAATAGTTAAAAGAACTGAAGTCTTTATGAAGCTACTAAGTTTACCAGCGTTACTGGAGTACAACCGAATTATCTTGCTGAAATCATATCCGAAGAGAGCCCCGATCCAATCAGTAATCAACAATCTACACTTTCAAACAAATTCTTTAAATATTTTTTATATAATGTCATGTCCACCGATAGCTTATTAGAACAAACAGAAATAATCCTTTGATATTCCTTTCCACAAAAAATTTCCTCGGTCAAAAAGTCCCTTTAAGGTTTGATGAGTGTGGTCTTTGGACATTCCTTTAGATTGAAGAATGTTTTGAAATTAGATCTTGAATCATATCCATAACAATCAAACTTTTATATAAGAAAATAGCAGAATCGTGCTGTTTTTGCATAGTGTTTTGTCTGGGCATCCAACCATTCCAAAATGATACAGTTGATTCACTTGCAAGATTAAATTCAAGGAGAACTGACTACAAGTTTGTCCTGACGGTGATGTTTGTTTATCTAATTATCTTATATTATCATCTCGCCATTATCACGATATTGCGGTACGACGTGACGCAGAGTAACGCCGATATATGATGCGCTCTATTCACTTATAGCGTCATTAAGTATAATTTACAACAAAATCGAAGCCTCCTTGCTCAGAAAGTTAAAACCTCGTGCCTGGCATAACGAATGTGGATGGCCCTGCCGTCTGTTTTAAGTCATGTTTGCCTGTTTCTAGCAATCAAGAGCCCATGGAAAACCGGAGCCCAGCAAGGTAGCAATTTCCCATCGATCTGATAGCTAATTTACTCGAGTATCCGGCAGATAATTTTACCTCCGCGCGCCTAACGTATAATGATTGCCAAATATCACAAAATGTCCTTTTTCCTATCTCGGTTCCTGAAAGACGGATGACGTGTTCGCCATCGACCAAGGAAGGGGGAGCGCTGTTCTTAGAGAGGGAAGAAGCGGGGGGATGGGATTTATGCGAGAAAATCACGGTCTTGACCGGAGGGTGAGATGGGAGTGTAGGAAGGGGTGGGGGAGGGTGACCAGTTAATTTGCTTCATAATTTTTACTAAGTATATTCCAAGTGAAAATGGTTCAACAAGATCAATCTTCCTCCAGTAAACATACATGTATGCATTTTAATGAAGGAATTGCTGTAGAGACAATGAAGCAATTGATCAACAAGGGAAGTACTCGGAATCATTGATGGCAACTTTTAGGGAATCTCCGTGACTTCCATGAACTCTGCACTTTTTAAATCGAACGGTTTACAAGTGAATTTTGTACCATCAAAAATATAAATCTTTACGCAGATGGGTAGAATTTAGGATAATAGTTACAGGGACAAATAAGGAACCTTAAAACATAAGAATATTCAAACTTCTTTTTGTACATTGTATTACTCCTAAATAAAATTTTACTCGTAAAAAGTAGAACAAATATAAGTAGATTAATTCTATAGGTATGTTTAAAGAATTTGCAGATATTATGATCTTTATCGAGGTGGGAAAATACACTGCATTCTCGACGGTCATTTTGGTATGAATAATTATAAACATTGCATTCGTGGAAATTGACAGAAGTTTGGCTTGGCCAATTTTTCAAGGACTGGAAACAGGAAGGCGGTGGTAGATCTGAACATCTACATGTAGATGTACATGACAACTCTCGTAGTTGCCATCTCACCCTGAACACTATTCGTTGAAGAAATAACTCAAACGGGTTTTTAACTAAATATTTATATCAAGAGGGCATACCAGTTAATTATCTACGTTCGTGACATGTAAACGTAAGAAAATGTTTTTTGAAAAATACATGTTTAACAGGGTTGTAATTTAGTTTTTGCTTACTCGCGATTATCGTTTATCCCCTGAACACCATATGAGTTAAGTAAATGCAGTATGATTTCAAATATGTATGTTGCTCTAAATAACATTGTCCATAAATTATTGTGCCTCTCACATTTCAAAATTATAACGCGTATGATCTGTCCAAATTCCTATAAATGTAAAATAATTCCAAATATGCTATAAAAGAAATCCAAACTTTCTGATATATTTTGCTCTTAACATTAACAACCGTCGCTTTTGGTCTGTCTCAATGGTTAAGAGAAATATATAATTCGCCAATTATATAATGTTTATTCCAATTATGTATTATATTTTTAACGATGATCTGATAAAAATATCAGAAATAAAGAACTGCATGATCCAATTTTTTCTGTAATTTCAAATCTCATTGGAATCGGCAAAAGAGGGTAAAATCAAACGTCTGCCCCGTAAATGTGATTTTGGTAATATTACATATTTGTATTTGTGTACTTTTGGCCTGCTCATGCTTACATGATTTCGTAGTTTGGCAACATAAAGTATTTTGGTTACATATATGTATATGTATAATAACATGTAAACTGCGAAAAATATCAAGTGTATATATTTTCTAAATTTATTTTCATTTCCAAATTACTCTTTAAGTTGTTATCATCGCACATAAAGTAAAAATTAGCATTTAAAGTATTTTTTATTTAGATTTTTTTGTCATTTTTAAATAGACATGATAATCATCACAGCTTATGTAAAATGGTCTTAATTGTCAAGCACTTACTTGATATTAATTAAGATGAAAATGATAAACTCGCATTTGATGCGATTATTCACTTATAAAAGCATTAGTGAATGTAATTCGTTTTGATTATTTCACTCTCACCAACAATTTAGATTGTAATTTTCTAATCACAATTTATCCGCAGGTTGAAATTACAAGACACTTGCACTTTGCTCTTTGAAATTTTATTTGAATGTTTTCTCCACATTCAAGTGAACATCTTACATAAAAATTTGATTTGAAATTTTATTTTTAAACCTGAAATGCACTTTAAGGGTATGTTTTCATCCATTTCTTTCAAAGTCAATATGACTGAAATGATATATAATCTTAATTTCAATTTTAGATTAAATCTGCATGCACCTCAAAGACGTTTGACAAGCTAACGACATTTAAATAATAGGACAAATCATCGTACAAATTCCAAGTACACAAGGTATATCCCCGTTTGAAATAAACAATAATGGTGATAATCCCCACTTTTCATCTCAATTATATTCGAATGCTCGTGTCACTTCTATGTCTCTTCCTCAATTTGATATGATGTTAAAATTGTTTACTTCGTTATTTGAAAAGTCACAGTGTGTCTTTGTCAGATTTTAACATGTACATGACATGTTAACCAATGTATTTCATGAGCATCTAAGAAAATATATTTTTGCTAAGATGGTATCATTTTCCAGAATAGTAACATTTCCAGTTTCTAGAATTGATTGAAGAACATTTTCAAAATTTCAATACTTATCGTCTAGAAAGAATCGCTCTCCAGCATAGTCTTGATATGACCCATTTGGTCGTTTAAAAGTTTAAACTTGCACACGCGATATCGTTAGTGAATTCGCCGAAGGTGGTCGTCTAACATACTGTTTTGCAATATTCATATTCATATAACATTTTCACGGACATTTGGTTCCGAACCAGTACTTGAATTGAATCTTTACAACATTATATGTCGCTTAAACCAACGTACACTAAGTGTGTTCTGATTTTATTTGATAACTGTATAGAATATATTTATTGCTTGAAATACAGTCACGGTTTTGAATTCTTTATGAATGTCATACATGTATTCACAACACAAATGAAAATATTTTCAAACCCTCATGATTGACGTCATATGTATGTATATTAAAGATCTTCATGTGTCATGCCTCGTTTGACTGACACCAAAACGCGTTGTCTGGCGTAAAGTAAATGAGGTTTGAATGATACGAAAATGCTTTCTTGGACATGCATTTACATCAGTTCAGTCTTGTGTTCGTTAGAGTTTGTATCGAGTAAAGGCAGAGCATACGCAAATAACATATACACACGTATGAGGGATACCTTGATTTGTATCTCGTGCAAAGGTTTAGACCAGTTTTCTTTTCTGATACGGCTGAGTGTGGCAACCAACTGAAAATGCGATATAATGAAATACATAATTTCATGTATTTCAATTATATAAGATGATTACATGATATAACAAGAAATTACATTAACTCCATTTGAGCCCTATGCATTCATTCTAATACTAGTACCAATAATGGTCATGCATGTATGTTGGAACTTGCAAATGTTCATTTAAAGAAAATTTGTGGAAAAGCTTAGTCAATGGAAATTCAATATTTGTTTTAATTTTAGCTAAAACATAATTAAGTGTATTTTTGCGCCCAAACCATTCATTATGATTTTAAGTACAAGATTTAAAATTTGTTTTCAATAACTTGTTAAAAAGAGGAAAGTAATGCAATACTTGTAGGATCTGTGTTGCTACAAACCAATATATTGCATGTATGCTGTATCCTATTGAATGTTATAAGTAATTCATGATGTAATTTGTAATTCAGAATATTATTAGTAATTTAGGATGTATTTAGTAAATCAAGATGTTATTTGTTAATCAGGAAGTGAATAGTTAATCAGGAAGTAACTGGTAAATCAGAAGCTATTGGTAAGTTACTGTAAGATGCTATCGTTTACTGATTAAAAAATCCATAATAACATATGTTAATATCTATATATGTTATTATTTATCATTAAAAATTTTTTTCATAAACTCTTTCTCGGAAGCGCATAGATACAATTCAGTTCTCGGTATTCGAATATTCTTCTGCTTTTGTTATCATTTATTCTTTGCATAATATCAACTTAAAAATGATATTATGTTATGGAATAGGTTAAACACCAAATCATGTAGTGTCTTTCATATTCAATATAAGCGAAAGCGCAGATTTTATCATCTGCCAATCAAGAAGGAAATAGTAATATTCTCCAGACTTAACGTCAAATAATTAATGATAATAATGAGTTCATTACTACTAGAATGATGAGTACTGGTCAAATTATATCCAGTCTCGATATTCGTACTTGTCTTAAGGCTTTCGATCTAAACTGCTCATACAAATCAAAGATAACATAATTGTTTTTTTAAATATTTGTTTATTTTAGCACAGTGCGTTGTGGCTTTGCCTGCACCTTTGACACCGATCTGCGTAACAGACACGTTTACAATATATTAACACAAGAACCGCCCTCTGTGTACAGGGTACGTCACATTTCATAACCTACTGTACATAATTTACAATAATTCTCAGTTCGGTTGACAACAGAATCAATAAGGACCCGTGTCTGGCCTCAACCAGGCAGCCACAAGACCAGACACCTAATATTAAAGAACTACACAGACACATCTCCCATCATACAACACGCATGGCCCTGCAGGATGCTCAACAGGCCACAGACAGGGTTCCGCTTTCGTCCAGTGTCCTTCTCACTATGGAAAGCAAGATACGTTCACTCGCCATGGGAGACCCTGAGTTGTCCTAGCAAATTAAAGATGCTATCTCCTGTCCGGGTGAATGCATTTACGTCGATGGACCGTTGGTCCTTTTCTGTATTGGCTTTCACAGAAGACAGAAGTACTGATAGCGATCATGAGACAAGTCCATTTGGCCGAGTGTGGAGCTTCAAAAAACGCCGCTCCAAAGAGGCAGGTTCTCGGCGAGTTCGTGGTTCAATTTTGCACATACGTCCCGGTCCGGGAGCACCTTCCTCGTCTGTCTACCCCCGGGCTAGTCATCTGGGTGAGACAAAGAGGCAGTCTGGGGACACTCCCTCCCACAACATCGCGTCTCTTTGGTCTTAAGGAAAACCAAGATTATTGTTTGTGATGGGCTCCACACCGTGATACAAGGCTGGCAGTGATGTATATCGTCCTGAACTCTTGGCTAATGCCCTGTGGTTTGTTCTTCTCCGACACATCACGGTTTTTGACGTGTCAGTGACGTCACAGTGACGTCAGAGCCGCCCACACCACGTAACTCTAGTATAACATGACGTCACAACACATAGTGTCCGCCTACGACTCGGGGTCCAGCCCTGAAAGTGCTCCCTCTCTCCAAGTCTATTAAATAGAATAAGTACTGAATACTGTCTCTTGGCGTTACGTGAGGAGAGACTGTTGTGGTGGCATATTGTTGTGAGAATACCAGGAATAGTGCGACATTGACATATACGAGTTCGTTGACGGGTTGTTATTACTGAGGTCCGACCACGTGCACACTGGCTGAGGACTCATGGAGGAGGAGACAGGCAGTAGAGACTGGGGTTGTTGACCTTGACCTTGACCCTGTGACACGGACTGCTGTGGTGTAGGGGGTTGAGGTGGCGGCAGCTCGGAGGTCTGGGGTTGAGGTTGGGGTTGAGGTGGTTGTGGCACTGGTGACGTCTGAGGCTGGGGTTGCTGGGGAGGAGGTTGATTGGGGGCGTTAGGGTTCTGCTTCATCAGCTTCTTGTACTTGGAGCGACGGTTCTGGAACCAGATCTTCACCTGGAGGACAAATAAAGAAAATTAGAAACACGAAAAAGTATATAATTTATTTTCAAAATCATGTATGCATTCACATGATCGGTGATACAAATGCAGATTGGTTATTGGTACTTTATGCTCCAAACTGCTCCCTTAAATACTGCAAACTTATTCCAAATTTATGAAGAAAATAAACGAACACGTAGATAAGTAGTAAAACATTAAATACATTCAAGATATCGATAACAATAAAGCATATGTCGCACGGCATATCAATGTAGTACGATGTGAAACGTGACACTTATGTCCGGGTGCAAAGCGTACCTAACAGTGAAGATGCTCTCACATCTTTTACAAAAATGACCAATCTTCACATGGATTTTGCCAACTGTAGGACGTTTCGTATTAAACGCAAACCACTGCTAAGGACGAGCCTCGTCCTCTTATCAACAGTTGATTTCAACCACTGAAAAGACGACCCTCAATATGCTGACGTATGATCCGTATAAATCTCAACACTGACAAAACTTGGCCAAAGGGATAGATTTCAAACCTACATAGCTTCTTAACTGATTGCGTATTTGATTTTACGTCTTGGTTTCCTGTTAGTAAGCCTATTCCCAGTTTATTCATTGTCTAGGGCAAGCGTTGGTTTGGGTCTCTACTGCCGGTAAGACAACAATTGTTGGAGGATCAGGTGACAACAGCAGTCCGAAGTGGTTATTTATTCATCTTGGAGGTGAATAGACTTGTTTGTTGGCGAACATCAACTTCAAGCAGTTTACATGTCAGACATGCAACACTGAACTGAACCTCTCTATGAATATAGTTAAAAGACCGGGGCATTGAAAATAAATCATAACGTACATGGCAGTGTCTTGTTAAAGGACAAAATTTATAGAGTATTTTCTAAGAGATGGTCGTTCTAAAATGTGACTTGCCTTGGTATCTTATTGATGCAATGTTTCATTAGTATCAACAGACTCTTCTTCCATTAGTTTTTATTTTCAAAAATCCATAGTTTGTCTATGTATCATTAATAGTCTCATAGTCGCACATAAAACATGCTTCTTACGATTTGGCCGTGATGTTAACAATTTGAGCAAAATGATTGATCATGATAACAATATATAATTCAGAGTTGTAGATATCAACCTGTCCTAGCCCCCTGCAGACCTCTATCAAGGTACCAATGATTCAGAATCGAGGTATGTCTGTCCAGATATGATGGATAGTCAGACGAAATCGGATAATTCCGGAAAGTGACACCTTGTAGATATGATATAGGAATGTTGGAATGTAGCACGCAATCTATGTTTTACCTACATGGACAAACTCTTGCATAATTGGTGGTTTAATATATTATGAATTTTCTCAGTTGTTGGTTACAATCTATTAATTTTGCAAACACAGAATCTGAAATGAAACCTTATCAATTTGGCTTTTAAAAGTAACTTACTTAATTTGGCTTTAAAAATAGCGATACAAAATCTTGTTTATCTAAAAGCTTGTTTCAGAATTACATTAATCGGATTTCAGAAAGCTGAAGACTTGCGTTTCTCAAAACATGTCTTATACCTCATTAAGTTAATTTTGTATTCGTGGGTTACTATCAAGATTTATTCCTAAGACTGCAAACGTTTCGAGAAAGAGAGCACTGTAAACCATATCTATGTCTCACTAGCAAGTCTCCTCAACTCTATCGCTTTATAATGTGCTGCTGACACGTACATGTAGCGGGATGTGTGAGAGTGGTTCTCATTATTGCATCCTTTCTTATATCAACATTTTAATGGTCAAATGATAGGGATCGCCTTACAAATTACACATCTTAAACTCGTGAAAGCCCTACAAGCAAAGTCTCTCTTCATAAAAGGGCCTGCTTGTTGATATAGATTCACCTCATATCTGACAATTGCCTTGATTTCCCGAACAACGAGCAAGGTCGTTTTACAAATATATGAGCAGGGTTTGTGTAGTGTTAGGAGTCCTTGCTGACAGTGGGGTTCTACAGGAGTGGGTCTTGGTCCTGTCAAAAACTAACATGAAGCCATTTACAGAACGTTAAGTAGTTAACATTATTTTAAAAGTTTGAGTTGTCTTAAGTTCAAGCCTTTGAGTTATATCATGGCAATTCAACAATCAAATTGAAGTGTAACGTTTCAGACAGGTATCTTTGGGTCAATCATCAAAACGTGACAGCACGTGGTGACGCTAGAGAGACTCCAAGATATACAATAGCCTTCAGTTTCATCTCCAAACACAGGTCTTTCGTAAAACATTATGATTCTCTATCGTCAATTGAACCACATTACGTTATACCAGAATATACCTGAAGTAATCGGGCCGCACCCATTACCACCCTCTGACCCTTACCCCTAACCTCAACGAATTTCATTTCCCGCACCCCAGGGGTGTTTCTGCGTGCCATGCGAGGTGAGGGGGAGGGAACGGGGAACAGGGACTAATGAATCCCATTAAAAATGACGAGAAGCACTAGTGACATATTCTAAAGGCGGTTTGACAGCCAGGACCCTGTACTGTTTGTATACTAGATTCGCCTCGCACCCAGATTCAGTCAATGTACATCCTCTGCCTAGGGTGCCAGAACTCTTTACAATCGCTCAGATCTCTTTTAACGCCACATTTACCGCTCTTTGGCAGTTGAACAAATATTCTTTCTTGAATTGTGATAATACGATTTTACAATGGAATGGAAACAATGTAAACCGAGTTCAAGTTGGTTAAGTTGTGTAAAGAGACATTGAACCAATTTGTGTAAATGTAAGGCGTGTTTCTAACATGTGAAGTCGTGTTTTATATTTACATTAGAATTATAAACATATTTTCAAATTTTAAAAAAATCAGTTGATATGATAACTATTGCTTCAATCATAAAGTAATGTTAGATAATTATATAACAATTACAAACATTAATTTTAAATTAAAAAAACTTTCTAGCAGAAATTGTGAATATTGTTGATTCCAACATAAACCCGAGTTATAAAGAACAATATTCTGATCTAAAAGTTTTCTCTGAATTTTATTCTAGTGGTAAGACATGCATTTTTATCTTTAGCATCTCTGATTTATATCTATGAAAACTCGGATACAAGGCAAAGATTAACCAAGAATATATCAAAGTAGTTTGACAACTTCAAAACAATTTACAAAAGGTAGAAAATGTTTACAAATCCATGTTCTATTAAGTTGTAGATCAAATGCGCATAAATAGTTTATTGTGTGAACATATATGAAGACCCTTAAAGAAACGCTTTGATGTTTGGTCCCGGTTTCTACGCTCCGGGCTCTGAAGTTTAAAAGTCGGAGAACGATACTATCTTCTTACAAACTAACTCCATTCTTCACTCGCACGCTTCTGAGATGGTTGAAATCAAAAGTTTTACTTTCTTATCCAACCGATCAACAACGGCGGCGCCTCAAGGCCCACAACTCACGTGCGAACGCAGCCGACAAAAAGCCAATCGGAAAATCAGTATGACGATTACCGAGATTAGCGTAATCATACAATCACTTCTAATTTGCACACTTGCTTTAGAAGTGCCCTTACACAATAGGCTTGAGGCAAAAGACGTAAATGTCTGAAGGTAAACCTTATATCTACCACAACAAGGCTTTGTGGCTGAACGTATACTCAAATCATACATAGGGGGATCAGGTAATAGGATATCTCCGATATTTCAAGAATTTTACACATGTTATCGACAGTATCTTTGTCTTCACGGAATATCTGTGTGTTGTCGCTTTCACTTGTGAATGAAGAATTTATACAGATGTTATCGAACATATATTAATTTCTGCTTGCTATCAGACAAGAATTGCTGTCAAATATTTGTATTTATCAGCACCACGGAACAGACATACGAATAAAAAGGAGTCTTACGTGATTTCATTTTAAAAGATATGTTTTAGAATTTCAGTAAAAGAACAAACTGCAGGATTGATTAAACTTTGATAGTCCTTATAGGGTTTACAAACAGGATAAATGCTCATATGTATTTGTATATTTGTTTTAAGGTAGACAAGAACAAGTATGAAACATCACTTATCTTTTTAACAAGAATATATTAATAATGGAAATCTAGATTTCTGTGATTTAATTCAGGTTAATAAAAAATATGGTTTCATGTCATTTTTTATGTACAAGAAAGAAACTAACTCGAAAAATGTATACGCAAAATCTAATGTATCAATAACCACGTGTTATTATCCGAGATTGAAAGGTCGGCAAATATTTATCAACTCAATTACGAGATTTTCCGATTGATCCTGCTCAACGTTGAGTCGACTCCCTTGGGCGAAGAGCATCGGGGTTGACATGCCTCTTTGCTTTATAGGAACTAATCTCATTTATAAATATTGCCACTGAGAATTAGGCGTGTGAAATGAATTCACAAAGGATATTGAATTACAAACAGTGGTTTGACATTAAACTATCATCGTATGGATTAGAAGCGATGGAGTTTTGTTTAGAAAACATGTTGAGTATTTGTCTCAATAGTTACCTGCGTCGTTACATTGTTTTCCTTCTGTTAATAAATATTTTAAAATGATAAATTTAACAATGCGTTATTTACATAAATTTTTAATGCGTTTGAATCATATTGTACGAAAAATCTAAACAAACTTGGAAATGAAACACTGACATATATATTGTATACTATCTAACGAACGCGTGTGGTATTTCGTTTCATTTTAGAATTCTATAAGGAAAAGAGGGGTATTTAAAATATTACCAAATTCAGAATTAATTTCAACTTTAAACAAAATGTTCTGAACACAGTGAAATGTTAAATAAAGTTTGTGACACATGACATCACATAGTTTTGGTCAATGTAACCTTATTGAATTTATGATTTTAGATAACGGTTTACAATTAAAAACAACATCGTTATCATTGATCTGCTGAATCACTGCAGACTAATGTTACCAGATTCAGTAGAAGACATAACTGATTACTGATTGAATTCACCGAAAACTATCAAACACGTCCATACGGTTTATTAGATAGTAACAGACCGTGATTTGCAAAAAATTCTCACTATCCTACCTTAGATTTAAGATTTAGATTAACATTCCCTTTAAACTCACAAAACGATTCGATCTGCTAATGGTAAATCTGCTAAAGGCAGGTTACGTGACTTGCCGCTATATACGGTCAAAACGAGTTCTTTAACGATATTAAGTTGGTCACCAGAATGAAAAGCGGAAAGTTAGCGGAAAGCGCGGAGATTTGGGCATCACTGCTACTTGTTATAGTAACCACCTGTTGCCGCTATGCGTCGGTAAGTCTTGCAATCTGTCCCCCCAACAATGCTTGAAACTGATTTCCAACAATAAATCTTAACATTATTTCAACTCAAATTGTTCCGGAAAGTTATTTCACAAAACGCGTCCTTAACTACTTGTCATCACGCTATATATTCTTCCCATTTTAACGTTTTAACTATTTTAACGTTTATTTATTTTTAAAAAATGATAATAAGGAATATTGTAATATAGGATAAATCTAAATGTGAAACAAATTAAACATTTAAAAAATATTTAAACCAATTGTACAATGGTTTCTTGCTTTTGAAATTGTGTTCCACTTTTGAGATGAAGTTAATAAGACACTAAATATTAAATAAATGAATAAAATGATTAGAAAAATAAACGAATGGTATTTTGTGTGATCACACGTTTTTCAATCATTATAAATATTCCCTTTGCCCAATTCAAAAGAGACCCTTCTAAAGAGCAGATGAAAATCCGAAAAAATATCAACGTTATCAAAAGGTAAAAACTTCGTATCATTGTTACGACGTTTTTACAACCACTTGGAATTAATGATGTGTAGACTATTAAATGAATGCTCTAAGACGGTCCGAAGTTGAGAGCGTTAGATGTTCTGAAACGCTATGGAAGGGCTTCATTTCTAGACGAGTGATCGCGTTCAGTGTTCATCACTCGTAGATCTTATCGGTCTCGGGTGGAGGGGTGGGTAGCGACTGATCTGGGTATTTCGGGAATACTTTGCCAGTTTTCTCATGCCTGAACGAACTAAGATGCCAGAACCATTATCCGGGATTTACGTGCCTGTTTTGGCCGAAGTACCACGATGCCTGCATAAAACGTTTTATAGACGAACAGATTTTTCAAAAGAATGATATTTTTGTAAACATGTAAAACATGCGTTTGTAAAAATATAGAACATTATTGATTACAATTTATTTTAATATTCACATTCAAGCAATTTATTCCATTACCTTAGACTAAGTTGTCAAGGAAGAATAAGTTTAATGGGACACTACACTTCATTTGATCTTTTAGTTGCTTTAATTAAATGATAGAACACGACTCACCGACAATAATAATTTCCCTTTATGAATATACAAATTATTCGTTTATTTCAAACCTTGATATATATCGTATTTTGATTCTTGGTCTTCACTTATCCTCTCACATTAGTCTTTTAACATTCAAATTTGATTTATGGTTTGATTATTGTAGACCAGCGCATTGCATGTTAGTCAATTTTGATAACCCTTAATTCAAGACTTATTTAAGCCGATATTGGTTTCTTACATTCCGTGTCATCTATTAAAGGCTCTAACACACATCAGTATCGAAGTGCTTGCGCGTGTGTGTTTACTGCGCGTGTGGTGTGAATACGCTGTTAATACGCGTGTCTTCTCGCTGTGATTCTCTCATCTTCTCTTTGACTTCTCTCAAGCGGGAGACGAGATACGCAGACTATTGATTCAAACTTAATACAAGAGCAATTAATGTTAAACGCAACACGGGCAGGACAATTAATTTATGTGCTTAGTGTCTTCAGGGCGGCGGGGCTCAATCATAAATTAACAATTAGACGGATAGAGTTTCACTTGTTAGTTGACTATGTCAGGGAAATCAAAACGTGAAATGAGTTAAATCTGAGTTACGTACTCCCCATCACCTGTTCCTTACATCTCTCTACCCCAGGGAAATTCAGGAAACCAACAAAGGTTAAAAAAGTAGCGAGAAACCTGATACCCGGCCTGACACAATGTAATTATAAAGTGATGAAATACTGTTGCAGTTTATCATCAGATTTTTTTCTTGTTTTTTTTAGTTAAGTAATTGTTTCAATACCGAATAAATAAATAAATAAATAAATAAATAAATAAATAAATAAATAAATAAATAAATAAATAAATAAATAAATAAATAAATAAATAAATAAATAAATAAATAAATAAATTGAGACATCGGACATGACCCATCAAATTATTGCTATACACTGGCTACATTCCCAACCCTTTCAAACTGTCACCCTATCTCCTGTCCTCTCATCACCTGGCTTTTATCGTACTAACAATCCAAGGACGGATTAAAAGTGTGAAACTTAACAAGACCTGTCTTGGTGTGGGAAGATAAAGAAGTATCCAGTATAGGTTCCCCCTGTTGTTAATGCTGTGAACCACCCCCCTCCTCTCCAGTGAGTCCCCCCTTGTCCAGTTTTAACGCTTAGTCCCTTTCCAATTTCCAGTTTTTAATGTTGTATGTCCCCCTCTCCCTTACTCACAAGTTTTAACGCTTAGTTCCCCCTCCCCTTTAGGAATGGAGGGCCAGGGGCATTGTAGCACAGTCTAGAAGGGTCAGTGGTTGCTTTTAAGTCGACTTATCTTTGAGACATGTGATCGACAATGGATCCTGTTGATATCGCAGCGTTGTAAAACCCATTTGGGCTTGTAGTTAACCCTGGTAAAATCACATATCTTGTTGAGTAAGTTAGGTGATGTACGACCAAGACTTACTGTAGCTTTTCTGAAGTTGTTATGTGGTAGAGCCGAATTTGAAGAAGTAATAACCATGTTTGAAGACAATAAACGATTTATGAATAAGTAGATTTATTGGCCTAAGTTTATATTTTAGTTAACTTGTATTGTTGAAGTTGTATTAGAAAAGTATATCCAACAAAATTGGAATAATAACTAAACTACTTTAAGAAAATATGGAATTGTACATGAAATAAACCAAGTAGAAATTTTAGCTAAATCTGATTGAAGACGAAGACCGCGTTTTTCAAAGTGTAGTTTTGTAAAAGCGAGTAAGATTGTAGTAACCATGACTAGACGTGGTTCTTGTGAAATTGCAGTGTTTGCATGGTAGCCGACCCAGGAGTGTGGTTAAGTGTTGGGTAGTAGTAGACGTCAGTGTACGTGGTAGTTGTAGTTGCAGTGACGTAAGCCGTCAAGGTGGGCTCATTCTGTAAACCAACCTGTGTTCGCGGAGCCAGTTTGATCTTCACACAGATTGCTACTTTCGTATCGACCAGTCGCGAAATAGCAGAAAATAATGTTTAATTCGCTCCCATTCCAGTTATTATTTTGAACACTACAATTTAGACAAAAATCAATGGCGTATCTTGGCCTGTTATTTGTTGATGAAAGATTTCGTAAATATAGCCTCATTTGTTGTCCCTAAGTGCGCTGTCTTGTCAAATAAATTAAGCAGGCAATGCTAAAACACCTAATCACAGACTATTATGAAATTTTAAGCCTCGGCGTTGGGGAAAATTGCGTATAATCAAGGCAAATTTTGATGTTGACAAAACTAATACTTTGCTCCAATCAAATATGTTAAATGTCCCTTCTAACAGTAGAAAATGATTCCTTTGCAAAAATTGGTCAATTTTGTCGAAGTATATAAGCGGGGCCCAGGCTGGCGGCACCGAGGGAGCGGCTTACCTGTGTTTGAGTGAGACCGAGAGACGCGGCCAGTTCAGCCCGCTCGGGGAGGGCAAGATACTGGGTCCTCTGGAAACGGCGGTTGAGTTGTTGCAGCTGTAGACTGGAATATATGGTTCGAGGTTTCCTCATCTTCTTTCCTTTGCCGTTGATTCGCAGCTGATCGTCCAACTGAGGTTTTTCTGTCCAAAACAATTTCAAGGATTATTTCAAGAAGAGCCATAATGTGACCTGACGAGTTTATAAGGATTATTTCAAGTCTTCATGCACCGTGGTTGTTACATGTGATGGAAGTTTTCCATGGATTATAGTATACGATTCATGGGATTTTGTGATTTTCAAATTAAGGAGGTTTTGTTTGAAAATATTTTTCCTCCAGATTTCTTTATTTTTGGATTTGGACAAGTACTTTTCCGGATACATCCAAGGTCATCATAAAGGGTGCCTTATTGCTATTTTCCTTATTTTTTCACACCACTTTTCTGCTTTAAATATTCTGTTTCTTATTTGAATGAGATCTTTATACCAAAAATTATTCATAACTGCATGTTTCTAAAAAGAATATAATTTAATATTAGGTAGATTGCATAAATCGATTTTTTGCGTTTACATATCTTTCCAGTTGAATTTTGAATTGATTGATACATTCGGTTGTGTTTTATATTCTTTATTTAAGTTATTTGTCTATACACTTATGTCTTTTTGACAGAGTTAAATATGAAATTAATATAGAGAATCAGATTCAAGAGAGAAATATACTTTGACGATAATGAAATGCATTCACCTTTTAGCATTTATTGTCGTAGACAAAGACGTTTTGTAAGGACTTTTTGCAGATCCATCTGCCTTAGTTTTACACATGGTAAAATGATTGTGGCAAGTTTCGTTCTGCCTTTGATCAAGAAGTATATCTATTATTAACCTTTTTTCGAAAAGTAGTTGTTGTTATTCAATATTAATGCTAAAAGTGATATTTAACAAAAATATATTTTGTTTTGATTTGTTTTGATATTTTGTTGATAATTTTTTCTTCCCCAATCTATTGCAATAAGTAAATGGATATACCTTTTCAAAGTAACGCTAACAATAATATACTAAAACATTATATTTGCTTACTAGTATTTGTTGTTGAAGGTTTGACACAAAATAACAAAAGTAGGTAAAAGTAAAAGACTGAAATTAACCATCCCACTGAAAACTTTAAGTTAGATACAAAAGAAAAAAGTTTCCCAGAAATAACAAAATGGAATGGGTAAAGTAAAAATCGTCCCTTCATTTTCGTTACAAAAAGGGATAAGATAATAAACTATGTCTGTCTACTGTATGGCTATAAGGATTTGATAATGTTTTTAGCTGGGCTATCTATTTCCAAAAGTAAATGGTTAACATGTCACAGCTTTTTACTCTATGGGAGATGGTAAACTTTCCCGAATTGTTGCGATACGAAAATGAACTGAGGATAAACCATTTCCAAAATAGCGCAGTATGAACTGAAATTCATCGTCCCATTTTATTGCAATTCGAACAAAATGTTGAAGCTGTAAAGGCTATGATAATAAGAAGATAAATTAGCATTGAGACGTTTTCTGTTTCTACGGGGAAATTAATAAATACACGTATCTCTTCGTTTACTGTCAGAAAAATAATCAAAATCCACTCACTCCCATTATTGGAATGAGAGAGAGAGAACATCTCCCGTTTACCATCTAAACTCACTACATGGTTAGGTAAGTACGACAGAATTTCTGCGACTTTTGACATCTGATAACATCAACAAATATTTAACGTATATACGCGTATTTTAAACTGTAAACAAATTCCATTAGACAACAGTTTGATATTTGTCGATGTATTGAAATCATGAGACCTGATCTTGCATTGTCATGATTCGGACATTTTATTAATAAGTAGACAATGTTGAGATGAACATTATATCGAGATGTTCCTAGCGCTACAGAGTAATCAATGTTCCTTTCCGAGTAGTTTACGATTATGTTAGCCTGTTGGGTTGTTGTTGTCCTACCATCCATAACGTATTATGGTAGCGTATACATAGTGAAGTGGTATGATGTACTTCATGCAGAACTGTCATTCAGTACATACAGTCAGTCGTGAGAGAAAAATCATCATAACTCAAAATTTCGAAAATCAGATCGCCGTTTCTTTAAGACAATGGAAATAATAGCGTTTGTCTCTCAGCGCAGCGTTATTTTCAGTTGTTTGGTCGCTGGGTAATTGCAAACCGATTGCCGTGGCCATTAAAGACAAACATAATGACTTAATCATTTTCCGATTTAGGGATGACATATAATGAGTTTAAATAGGCATTTGCCGTAGCCAAACCTTCCAATTTCCACATACAATTGCGGTGTTTACCGGCACGTAATTTTGAACGATGATGATAGTTTTTAAGTGTAATTTCGCTGCCTATAACGATATGTATACGCTGGAATTAGGAAGTAAAGAATCGGACGGGGAGACAGGGAGACGAAGACGTGATCTTACCTTCTCTTGGTGGTGAGGGTGCCTGGTAGGGGGACATGGAGAACGGATGACTCGAAGGAGGGTTGTAGGAAGAGGGAGCCATACTGTTCATTGGAAACGGGTATGCCAGAGGCCGGGTAGGCTGAGATGTGAAGACTCCATCATGTTGAGAGTGTTGAGACGGGTAGCCCGAACGTATCGGGTAGGCCGGGTGTCCCATGGACGGCGGCATCTGCTGTTGTAACTCCATAAAGGCCGACTTGCCCACCATCTCCTGTTCCAACCCGTCCATCGCACCCGCCATGTTCAACATCGCGTCTACTTCAATGTTATTAGGGGTAATTTTCAGATAAATATGGCCTGTCCACCGTTCTCAATCCTAGTATACTGCTAGTCCTCGGTTCTTCAAACTACCACTTAAATCAGCCAAGTCGGCCCCCAAAATATACCAATACATACTCCCCGTGACCATAGCCCCGCCTACCGCTATCGCTGATTGGCTGAACGGAACAAGGCCTGTCAATCAGTGGCTAGCAGTCAACGGCGAGCCACGAGTGGATGGCAGCCTGTGAGAGACAAGACGGCAAAGCAGGACTATTGTGTTGAATGGGCCGCTAAGAGGCTTACAGGACAGCTAGCCTAAGGTAGCGCGTCTCTCCGCCCTATCAAGACACGGCCACAGCCGCTTAGATCCTCTGTCGTAGTGGCGGAGTGTGTTCATGCTAAAACAATTGTTCCCAATAACCACGTTTTGCAATCTGTTCGAGAAGGGAACAATGGCCAATCGAGCCCTGCTTAAAGAGGTTTTAAAAAATCAAAACATATTGTGGCTTGGTTGGATTGAAGATGACGAGGTTGGAGGACCGATGTCCAGCAATGTCCGACTGTCTATTGTCATCTGTCAAACTAGACTTTGATGCCTGTCACTCGAAACAAACAGGCAAATAATACAGAATAGAATTTGTGTCAGTCATACAAATATAGCCTTATTATGACAAATCCTTTTACATAAGGAATTGCTTTTACATTGCTGTATTAAATTTTCAACATAAAAGTTTAAAATGAACATGGAATAAACTTTGAAATAAATGTATCTGCATGGTTGCTGAATATTTGTTTTAGCAATAAAATCCAAACATGTTTTACTTGAACGGCTTCAAATGATTGACGATGTTTTATTGTTAAGATAGATCATTGTAGTCAAATCAGAATTTTGATTACCATAACAAAAGTGAAGGTTCTTAACTCTTCCTTGTGTATTTTGGTTAAATAATACTAAAAGTCGCGTGTGAAGATAAAGAGCCTGTCTGTCACATGGAGATGTGTTAAACCACAATATCCGCTAAGTCTCATGACTTTTTTATGTTTAATTTGTGGTCTAAATCATCTGACAAAATTAACAAATAACGGTTTTCATTAATGTTCAATTGCACCCCTATATCAGAGAGCTTATTCCACTTTCTGCTTCAGTGCTAAATATGATTACAATACTGTTTCCTAATAGGGGTAATTCGAACCCCTATGAACCCTATCCATTTCACTAAAATACGCACGAAAAATACAAAAAATACAACAATTTATTTCTGCCAAGTCCGGTAACATATTTAAATACGGGGACGTTTTCGGAGCGCTATTTCTCCATTGCAAGAGGGACATTGGAGGAGAGGTGACAGAGGGGAATTGGTGATAGACGGTGTAATTGATAATCTTCGGCTCTTTGTGTTACGATTGGAGTAGGGACCCTGGGTAAACAAACACGCACGTGCTTTTGTTGGTTGTGGATAAGGTAGAGGGATTAATGGTTAAGTGGTTAGCTGATCGTCTTAAACTCTGCCGTCAGAACAAGACTAATTTGTTTACTCTCCTCTTTCTCGACTCATCAGTGTAAACAAATCAAAGCGGGACACTTGGGGACACATTGAGGATATGTTTGGGAACACAATATGGACTATTCATTTGACACATTTAGATACTTTTTATATAGTGTACACTATTTAAGATGACTTGATATATAATACATCTTGTTATATATTAGAATACAATATTCAATTCATAATCACTATGGTTATAGAAAATATTAATCTGTAATGCATATGCATAGTTAGTCAAGTGGTAATAATGCACAAATACATTTAGAAATATACATCCATGACCGATATACATATCATGCCATTAATATATCTCATTGAAATATTTGGCTTAACGTTGAACATATTAAATGATATATGAATTTACAATGTAGTTGTAATAATGATTCAAATAAACGGTTTGAATAATTGCTTTGGTTTGTAAGTCAACAGCATTTTAGACTTAATTTGACATGTTAGTATTTGGTTTAATATCATTTGTTACAATCGACTTTGTCAACAGACATTGTAACTGAATTACTATTTTATAAGCTAAAACAACAGATATTTCGATAATAAAGACGACATATGTCTTTAATTTGTTTAATTTATATCATTAAATTCAACATAAATGAAAAGGGTTTCCATTAAATGTCAATGATTATTTCTCATAAAAAAAAACTTTTTTTAAATATCATTTCTTATATTTTTAGCATGAACTAAAAAAGCTTTTTGGATAAAACATTTTTGTTATAAATATATACGATGTTTCGGAGTAAATGGGTTTTTGAAATGACAATATACCTGTTGGAGAAAACGTGTACCACGAAACGTCGTGTGTACTCGATATAAAGAAATTATTTTCCAAAATATTTCGCTTTTCTGATCATCTTACTTCTAAACGCTCTTCGTAGAAATAAAATAAATCAATTCATGTCTTTGTTGATTTATCTGTGCTATAGATTTTGTTAGTATTCAATGTATCAATTGCTGCTAAAATTCATTTTTAAAGTCATCTCCAACTTTTGCTCACAACTGTTTTTTTCCAGGCGTTTGCTCTATCAGACCATTTGATCTAAAAATTTCTTACACAGCCGCTGTGAAACTGTAATTTATCGGCATGCTTCCGCGTGTTATTGTCGGGTCGATTCTAGCAGACCCACTTGCATAGAAATGAATTTCTTGACAGGATAATGATGCCTGTTCATATCTGTCACTTATGAAGAAAATATTAGCCATGTGGAATACAGTCATGAGTGATAGTGCATTCACGAAAATATTTCCTATAGGGTAGTGGTATCTTAACCATTTCTTTTACCAAATTTATGTTTTTTCCATGGTTTATGATTTTTTATTTTAATGAGATGTATGTATAAAATTATTTTAGATCAATGTAACAATAAAATGTAGGCAACATGGTGTATACAAGTAAATGATTACAAATGTATGTATTTTATACTCAAATTATTATAAAACGTGGGAATAACTCTATTCACGTTTCATGTCTAAAATAAAGCTGAATCAAATCTAAACGTATTATTTTCATATTTGCACTATATCGTGATTTTGTGTTTCACATTTCATTTGGAGACATTTTGGAAAATGTCGTGTCTGTATAATTGCAATTATAGGTTAGCCTAGTTATGATTGTGCCTATAACACAATGTCCTCAAACCCCTATTAATACTGAAAATACATATTTACCTTTTATTTCGTTCTTATCGTTCACAAAGAAACAAAACATTTCCGACGGATATTCCAATGCTACTACCGAAACCCCCGTTTTAGAGATAACAAAAAACTTTTAACACCATTCTTAATTAACACATCCATATATTATCAAAAAGGGTTTTAGTTTAACCATTCTAATTTTCATCAATTTCATTATTTTATGAATTAAAATGGTATCATAACAGTTTGAATTGAACAATATTTTACTTCCAGAAAAAACAACATATGATATACAATAAATCAGGATATAATAAACGGTAATAAAAAAAGGATCAGCAAACAGATTGATTGAACTATTTGATAATGATGCAATATTAGAAATGTATATTATTACGCAACGTTTATAATTCATATATTAATAACCTTTTGTTCTATATATTTTCTTTAAGGATGAAAATCTTATCATAGAAACTGAAATCTGGTTTAAACATATTTATTTCCATGAATTGCGTTTGTAAACAAGCTGTAAGCTTATATGAATACCGCTACAATAAATAAAATACAGAATAAAATAGTTGGCATGTTGAATTTACAATGTATATGATACATACAAATGCCAACATGTCATATCAAAGACAACATCAACAAATGTCAATGAAGCCAATCATCATAAATTATACATTAATCAATAAGTAATGTATCAAATCTGCCTTTTAAATTGATAAATCGTGCACTTAAATCAGAAGTTACTTATTTTCGGTGGAGGAACAATTTGAATTTTCGAAAAAGATTTCAAATAAAATCTTCTGTAATAGAAAACATGTATTGTCTTATAACTGAAATCTCACAACCCCTACGTAACAACTATGGATAAGAAAACTGAGACAGTGCTCTGTATGTGTCATTTCATCCCTGCTTACTTGGATATAGTAATTATGTTTGAAAAGCTAGACAATATATTTTATGACTGAAGATGTTTTGCCTCTCGCCTTACAGTCCTGTTTACCTGCTATTGTGAGATAAGAAAACCGAGACAGTATTGATAATTTCATTGTAAATGTTATGCCACGAGTCATATTGCCCTATTTACTTGAATACTGGGAGACTGATACACATCAACATGTTTGTTTACCGTCTGTTTATTTTCTCAAAATGTCTGAGCCGCACCCCCGGGACAGTATGTGGTTAATCCGTTGATCAGCCCTGTCCCCTCCCCTCGATTGTCTTTGCCCTCTGATCAGCCGCCCTCGTTAGTAAAATCCTTCGTTCTTGTAAATACACATGTAGTAGCACCCCCAGCCTCGCTTCTACTTATATCTCAAGGGCTGGATGTAATTCGTGATCAAAAACATCAATATCTTAAACAATCAAAACAAAACCATAAAACAGTTTGAGAAAACACTGCGAGAGATTGCAACATAAAACGTTTACCGAACAGTACTGAACATTATAAGTTGATTAAACAAAACACGGACAATACAAGATCAAAACAATGAATGAATATTACTTGAGAAATAATAATTTTATTTAAAGAAATATTTTCCAAATCTTTATTAATAAAATAAAACTGTTTAAAATCGATGTAAAATTACACAGTGCACTTGTGAGATAACGTTCGTTACAATATGGTAGCAATCACTGATAATTATAATGCAGAAACCTTCAATGGGTGGAACTAAAGCATTCAGTCTCGCGGTGCTTGCTGCGTGCTTGTTCTACTGCACAACACGATATTGATTCACGGTGTACACGCGGCGTAGGGGAGAGGGAGAGAAGAGGAGAAGGCGTGTGAGAGAAGAGGGAGAGTAGCGAGATAGGGGGGGGGGGGAGGAAATAGAATAAGAGTTGGGAGATATGATGAGAGAGAGAGAGAGAGAGAGAGAGAGAGAGAGAGAGAGAGAGAGAGAGAGAGAGAGAGAGAGAGAGAGAGAGAGAGAGAGAGAGAGAGAGAGAGAGAGAGAGAGAGAGAGAGAGAGAGAGAGATAAACAAGTCACTCGCATATGAAGAGAAGTTAATGTAATTAATTCATATAGATAATAAAACCAAAATGGAAAATTACATACGTTTAAGTAAAAGATAGTGTTTACTATATAAGAGGCACTTGAGGTAATAAAGTGGTTTTCAAAACCGACCATTCAAGAGGATTTGTACAGCTCCAGGACTTTCAATGATCCGCAAGTGAAAAGGATTACTGAACATTTTGTGGTAATAGCTAGGGGTCAGATCTCGGGATCTATTGTCAGACCATAGGTAGTCTGGCCAGATGAAGATAACTTACTTATTACTGCTTGTATTTATCACCATTTCTTAATGATTTATATCATATATTGGACAATTGAAATCACCACGTACTGAATATAATAACAAAGGTGTTTCAGTAATGACATTATCTTTAACTAGATAATAACAATCTACTGTTGATGGTGATTGTGATCATATAAAAATTTGAAACTTTAAGTATATACGGTAAGAACACTCTCATTGAACTGATTTTGTTGTGAATTTTCATTGGTGTTGTGCTGGTTGTATGAAATGAAAGTATCATATATATGATAGAATAAATCGTTCGCATATTGTTATTTTTACAAATTGTCTATTGTCATACGTGCAATTTAAACAGTTATAAAATGTGACATGGCTGCTGATAGATGCAAGAGTTTGAGAGTTTAGGATCAAATTAGCAGCTCTTTTTTCCCCCAGATAATTTGCTTCAAGATCTAACACTTTTACAATTTCGTGGCGATTAACTTCGATTGAAAGTATTTAATTTATTGGACATCATCGAAAAATTGTTTAAGTAAAAGAAATCTAAATTGAATAATTCAGCTATGTATATGGCTTTAAAACAGTTTTATGTAACAGACAATGGTCTAACCTTTAATGGATGACCTTTGTTTTGAATCACCAACATCCAAAAATGACCTTTAGGTATGTTAAGCGATAATGTATTTATCATTCCATTCGAAAGAGTGTGTAGTTTAGGTTGGAAAATAAATGTCTTTCATTACGGGAAAACCTTTAAGTAAATAAAGCTTTAAAAAAAACATTTTTTAAGATAGAAATTTACAGGAATACAAACTGCCAAAACAATGAATACGTAGTTGTTTAAATCATGTATACGTAATGGTCGTTTTGACTTGCAGATAGTAGAGTTTATATTAATTTCCTATTTGTATCCATATCTATATCAGTGGGTAAATCCTGAACGTTAAACTCAGACAAGTGAGAAGCTTAGCAGAGATTATGGATACTAGGAATAAAAACAAACAACACGAGCGATTAGACTCAAGTAGAATGTTCATGGTTTCCTCCTGTTGAATTCCGAGTGCTTTTAACCCGATTTCATGGGTGCTAAGCAGACACTTAGCCCGTCACGGGTCGAGACAGTTGGGTCAAAGGCCAAGGGGTCATTTGAATGGACATTTTCGGGAATAAAGAGATCATGTTTTGAGCCTGTGTCTTTGTTTCAAATACAAGTCTTAAAAATTATGTATGTATCCTTTTGTTAACTTTGGTGATTCCTAAAATGAATAAACAAATAGTTGTTTTAAAACAAAAAGCATTCTAGAAAACTTTTTTCTGTTCTTTAATCTTTATGCAGCATTGACATCATTCTAAAATAGGATGATAGAAGCATTTAAGTTAATAAAGTGAAAGAGGCTTGAAAACACTTCCGCCTTTAGAAACGAATAGAAATTTCTTGTTCATTTTAAACGGTCAAATGTTCAAACAAGTTTTCTGCAACCAGCATGTGTAGACAATAAGTCATGAAAAACTGGAAAGCCAGAATGCCCCAAGCTCTTCCGAGGGGAGCGACCAGACGAACGGCAGGTTTCTGTATTGTCAACACTTCTTCCGCGCTGTGAGTAAAATGATCTCAACTGCAAGTGACAGGTCTTTCACTGTATTCACTGGAGAGATTCTGCCGAAAAATGGCGTCTGTCTGCCGTCGAAATCTCGCGAAGCTGGCGAGAAACAAACCGCAGGAAGCGTCGCCATGATCAGGCCTGACGTTACAACATGGCCGCAGGCGAGCGCCCTCTTACGGCGACCTTGTGTTCCGCTCGCCAGGGGGTGCTGTCTAGGTATTGTCTCCCCTTGCTGGGTGCCCGCTCTCCAAACCTCTTTTGTTTAATGTTTTGTCATCCTTAAATCTTGAACTATTATTCATTATTTGCCGAAAACCCTTGAATGCAGAGACTGCGCTTGAGTAAAACCCGGTGGACTTCAAACAGTGATAAAACGTTTTTGAGCAAATACTACCGAATCAGAAGGAGCGACAAGAGGCAGTAATTGGCCGTATAGAACACTCAACATTAATGCGTAAGACTCTCAATTATCGGGCAGGCATAATTTAGTAATTAATGCATAATACAGTCAATAAACTATGTACATACGGACATACGCTTGCAAAACGCCTGTGAAAAGTGAGATGTAGGAAACCACTTGGCCTAAAGGAAGAAAGAATGGAATTAAAAAACGTACTCTTATATTCGCAATAGAAAGCTCACAGATAAACATTAGAACAATAGAAAAAGAGGAAATCATATTTTTACGGTTGTGTTTTCTCAATTATTATCATATTATTTGGCTAATGTATTTCAGTTATTATCTTTATTTTGGTAAACCGTTAATCTATTGATTTACTTCATTTAGAATTTAAAAACATAATATAAAAATTATATATTTCTTCACAAGAAAATAAAAACAAGAAGCGGGATATTCTTTAGACTGAAAATGAGCTGTGTCCCGTTGCACAAAACACTAAGGTAAACTTGAATAACTAATATGGTTTAAACGTATTTATTTCATGAAAAGATACATGAATGGATTGGTCAACAAGCTCGTGTGAGCTTCTGTGAAGACCGCTTCAGCAACACAAATATATGAACATGATCATAACAAGAACAACATATAGTGAATATGTCTAAGAATGATAATACAGGTAGTATACTGGAAATAAATTCATTGGAGATGACGGCTAAATACATTGTTGATATCTGCAGTCAGTATCATATTTGCTTAGTCAAAACGTTTAGTTTCAATTACCTATTGATGTACTGATTTTAGAATTTCAGATTGGATAACAGTGTCCAAAGATGGATGGCCATATAAGATTGTTTCTAATGAAAAGCCATTTGTATAAGAGAATTAAAAATTTATATATTATAGAAGATCACAAATGTATCCTTAGTGCAATGTTAAAGGGTAGCAATAAGGTTGCTTTGTGCAAAAACGAACTGTTATATTCTGTTAATGTCAACTCAAAAATGAAATGTAAATTTAGACAACTGAAGGTGCATTATTACCCCAGTTACGTACCGATACCAACAGTTTGACTATAACAGTCTGACCAAACTGAGAGAGATGCGCGTGTCATGTGTCATAGTGACGTAAACAAACGTGTCAACACTGACGTCATCATAAATATATCTCCTACTTCAGGTCAATAACCTAATCTTTTTCAAGGAAAATACGGAAATTTATGGCTAGGATGAAAATAAGTTCTTATTAACTTTCTTTCTCGCACATACAAATTTGTGAATAAAGGTTTTCCAAATCATATGAATAATGTGTTTTAACATTACAACAAATTAAAGTACAGAATCAGTTTCCTCAAAAAACGTCAGTGAAAAGGGGCAGTCCTACTTGGTGTTTTTTTTATGGAAACGGAATTCGAGGGGGACATTTCTTTTTATACTAATATGCCATTGATACATTATCATTTAATAGTTCATTTGAGTCCTGCTTGTGTTGCTTAAGTATTTTTAATTTTTTTTTTAAATCGATCGTACATAGATTGATCAAAAAGAAAATTATTGTCAGATATCTGCTGCACGAGTTTGGAAAGCCTTCTACAGCATGACAGGGCATAACAAATATATCTTCTCGTGATCTATTTGTTCATCTGTACATATTATATAAATATATATATCTTATCTTCACTAGTTTTTTACAATTAGGAAAACATTTTTTTGACCTAATCCCCCTTAAGATGGCGGACGATAGCCGACATAACTGTTTTTTAAAATTTCTTGAAGTCTCGATTGTAAATGCTTTTGAAACTGTACACTACTTGACAGACAAAATCCGTAAAATACGTGAGCTTTATTTGTATTTAAAATACATTTCACCCAAAATATTCATTGTTTTCCTTTGAACGTTCTTCTGAAAACTTACTACACATAGTAATCAATACAATTTAGATCAAAGTCCTTTCCGATTATCGATTATTTGAATACGTTTAAGGTTTATGAAAGTGCAATTAGCAAAAACTAAACAAACTGTTAAAAAAACAATCGATTATCAGTTTAGTGTTTCATTCTTAACTTAATAATCATGATAAACCATATATTCACAAACAGTATTTTTCTCTTATCGACATCTCATGAAAACTTGCGAACACAAACCAGTAAGGTGAATCAAAACAGTAATCAGAAAGCGCACCTGGTGAGAGGCAAACTGTCACAGCACATGGAGCTACGCGGTTTGATCTCTAACTTTCACATGATCTTTACCTTGCTCTTTGGTCTTAATTAGTACTTAATAGACTTGAAGTCTACTCTTATTAGAAATGAGTGTATCAATTAATAGCAGAAGCTAATTATGATGATAAAGAATTAGAACCCAGCAGTGATGTTATTAACACCGAAACTACGTGCGAGACAGAATGGAGACGAGTCATAGATTTTATGCATCCTAATTATTTCATATCCATACTTTTATATGTAATTGCGTTAAATACTTTTTAGTATTCATGCGAAATACTGGAATATGTAATGTAAATGACGTTAACTTCTTAAAATAGTAAATAATAAGAAATAACAATTTAAAAATCCTGACATATTAAAATTTAGACTTTGTAAAACGTGAACCTTTTTAGCATTTTTATCTTCAGAAACTCTCTATCGTTTTGGTAGCCTTTTTTAATTCTGATTTTCAAAACATTTTTTGAGAGGGTAAAACAGCGTGCCGAACATATTAATATTAAACAAAACATGAAGCTAATATGAAATTTCCATGTCGTTTCAGAATGTATGGTTTTACCAGATGTTACCTTCGTGTCTTCTTAATGGTTACATAATCAGAATAACGTTGTAAATAAACCCTTCAGCTCAAGATTATTAAATTTAAAAAAAAAATCTTTTTGCCCCCTATAGCGTAATTTCGAAAAACTTTAAATGATGTATTGGTTATTTGAATGTTGTATGCTAATTGAATGATATATTGCTTATTTGAATTAATGAGTACAAGTTTTTAACATAATTCTACATATTTATACATTATCATATTATATACGATTATATGATCCTTGAATATGAAGGATTTCTTTTATCAAATAAATCTAAAAATAAAATGTTTAAATCCATTATCTTATGAAATAGTATTAATACATATTTTGAATTGGTAGCCATTCCATTACCAAGATATCATTTAAATGTTCACAGTTACAAAATACAAGATCACTTTGCCTCCATCAACAAACCATTCCAATAAAAGGACAATGCCTTTATTTACCTTTTGATTATGAGAATTTTGTTTTGGTATATGGTAAATGTCAGTTAATCTATTTCTCACAGCTTTTTACAGTATGTCTGATAATGACTGTTTTCCAAAACAAGTAATTAGTGTAATTAGACAAGACACGCCAGAGTTGACCACAGTTTTGTGTGTCCAGTTTCTGCTGACCATTGAGTCGAGACGGACGTCTCACACCTAACCGTGAGAACGAGACCTTAGCGAGAGTTCGGACACACCTGTATGCGGGAAAGGGCTGATCTCTCATTTCAACATATGCCCTTATAAGAGATATATATGCAATCTGTGAACGAGGGACTTTTATTACCACTGTTAACGTTCCAATTGAAATATGCGTTTTGGTGTGCTTTAACTTTGCTTAAGAGTGGTATTCTTTGTACTCGATAACCTAAGAATTTCATGTAAATTTCATGGAAAAAACATGCCTAATTCAAGCTTATGTCAATTATGTCGTATCACTTTAAATATTGTTCCTTGAAATAATTCACCGGATGTTTAGCGTAGACTTGTTTTCAATGGAAATCCCCGTGTGTGCAGATAAACATGTATGAATATTCCATTACAGTGAATGTTACTAAAGTTAGAAAAAAAAACAACGAAAGATTTATCCACAGACTTTGAGAAAATGTTCAAGATTCAAGATTCAAGATAATTTACTTGTAGAAAGGCCATATACCCAAAGTACAAATCAGATCATAACAATAGTTACAGAGTTATCTTTTTTCTTTTCAACATTCAAATACATGTTTAAGGAATTTTGCAAGATTTATAATAAAATATCATCATTCAAAAGGCGTAAATTTGAAGCATTATCATTATTTGAGAAAATAAATTTATAAGTATTCACAATTCACTTCACAGATCTCAAGACAAATTGTCGACACTGGGTCGATCTGTCCCTTGAGAGTCACGTTGTGTGTAAACGCCAGTACAGAAAAAGTATGTCTGTTTTTTTATACAGGATATCGTTATCTCCTTCCTCGAACTTTGTGCCCTCCTATGACATGATCCTTGACTTGAACGAGTGTAAATCCTATGGTCTGACAAATCAGATACCTTTACTTGTTGATACCAGGTCTTCTGCCCTGTAATACGTCATCTGTCAACTTTGAGGTGCGAATTATGATAATGATGCATTTATTGTGAGACACATTGTCGATGAATTGGTTTTACTTTGATTTATAAATGGTTTAGGATGTTATCTAAAATATTTACGAATTGTCCCAGTTCTTTTTAACCTTAGTTAATGGCTCTATTTATTTAAAGAGTTATAAAAATAAATAATTACATGTGATGTGTTTGTGGTGTTATGATGATGGCGTGTCAGATATTCATATTCCCACACAATACATATATGATAAGTAGATACAAAATCTATTTTGAGGTACAATGCCTAAAGTTATAACTACCGTACACATCTTTTTGTCAATATCTTCTCAAATTTGTTTTTGTGACAATATGCTTTGTAAACAACGGATAAAACCCTCAATCCTCAAACCTTGTAATTGAGGTGGTAATGTATGTCGAAATTGTTTGACTTCATCCCAGAACTTTAAAAGGAATTGATCAGTGAATACATTTTACAATAAACGTGAGATTCGCTAATGATGCCTTTATTTCGGAATAACATGACGTTTTAGCGTATAAAATTACTCTTTAACCATTTGCTGACTGTGAAGGGTATAATGGAGTTGACATTAACTTCGATTTTTAAGGATAGTAGCATGTTTTTAAGTATATAAATTGATCTCACAAAAACAAAATAAATGTTACCAATTGAAAGACAATGATTTAGTAATAAAAAAAACCTTTCTAAAACCATTATACCATGTTCAGTTAAGCTGGGCGATTCCATTTCCCAAAATGCAAATGATTCGAAGGTGTATGTAATTTCAACAATAAACGATGCAGTAGTTGGTTAAAAACTTCTTCGCTTCTAAGTACTGGGAATGATGTTCTTATTCGCAAGTTATTAGATATTTATCAAGGTATGTTTCCGAGAAAGGTCCATGTACAAAATGGTACGATTCGAGTGTATATCCTATTGTAAGTTTTTCTATGATGTGATGTCATACTATGAAAATTGTTATGATGTGCTATCAAGATATTTGTTAATGTATGATATGTTTGAAATGACAATTAATATACGTATGTGATTCCCTGTGGGGTTGTTTTATGGTAAGATGAATGCTTATTGTTTGCGAACTGTTCTTTGTACAATACGCCTGATGCTTTTACTATTGAATAACGAATTAAACATATCAACGAACAAATAATCAAATTATTTTTTTATTCTTTTGTATACATTCTTCAAGAAATATGAAGTCTATTAGTCAGTCGAATCAACGTTAAACAGCGATGTAGAGGGTGGCTATACTGACGTGTAGGTTGACACAACAATGACAGATACGTTTTGATAATGTTATCTTTCACGAAAGATATTTTGGTGATAAACCAGAGAAATCAAATGATTTTATAGCCCTTTTAATAGAAAAACATTTAAATACGGAGCAGATATCATTTTATGGCAGTAACTTTGCCTTTTGTGTAGAACATGATACGTTTTCCTTGGTACGACAGCAATTTGTTTTGTAACTGTCAAAAATCAGCGGAGCCTGAAACTATATCAACAATTTGATCAGAGTTTTCTCGCAAGGCATTCGTATCGTCTCGCTGCATCGACGGCATGGCAGCACTTATCAAACGCCCAACTTCCGGCAAGGGATATTTAGTTTCCCGCCACGCAAAACATCAACGACGTCAATACTTTCCATTTAACACAACTTCCGGTTAGACTTTGCCCTTATGGCGTGTCCGTAAATATTCGGCAAAACTTCGGCCATATCCGTCACAGCCGAGTGGAGTCAAACCCCGGGTATTTCCGCCCGCCTGATTGATGAGAACTCCGCACACCACTGTTAAACTGCGCAGTGTTTGATTCTAGTCGCATACTCCCTGCATCGTTTTTTAGATGACTGAGATATGTGTTCTGCAGAACACGTGCTGTGCATTAAGTTCGGGAGAATGCACGAGACTTGCTTTATTCAAATCCAATTTCTAATGCTATATGAGGTTTTTGCAGTTTAGAAAAGCTCTTAAAATGATATGGGCTTTAGAAAAAAAACCCTTATAATCAATCTAGGCATATAAACGTCCTTAAGTGATCGTTGCTACCAGATAAGCCGTGTAAATGTGACAAAGTTTTTTCATACTCAATTTTAGATTTTGGTTTAATTTGTATTTTCAAAACGACCGATTATACCTGTTATGGTTAAGAAATGATATAGGATTTATTATGCTGATGATCTATAAAGGTTTATTAATCTCGTCTAGAAAGAAAATAATTGATAAATACGTATTTCGATTTTTATAGACAGACAGATAATTCTATTTACATCTCACTTCCTTAAAACAGTATACACAGTACATTAAAAAACGTTAAAACACACGACCAATCGCCAAGCGATTTATGAGAGATGATATAAAAACCTAAAACATACTGTAAGAAACATAAACATGATAAAGATACATAAAAAGATAAAAAGTTATCTGTACAGAGAATATAGTCGATGTTCTAAAATGGTACATTGGATTTAGGCTAAACAAAAGGTAAGATAATCACATGTAAAGATTAGGGCAAGTTTTTGTAAAACTGGTAAAAAGGAAACATTCGGCCATTTAAAACGACGACGATTTAGGAGATCCGTTCTTAAAGGAGAATATAAGGGACAAGAGAGTAAAACCTGCGCTTCATCTTCCACTGAGTCCCGGCAGTTAAAACAAAGTCGATTTACTAATGGGATGCGCTCATAACGTCCAGTTTCTATTCTTAGGATTTGGGTATGGGGAGAACGCAAGTGTATTTTATTTTTTGTTTATATGTATATCTTTTACCATTTTAGATGCAAATGTTTTAATGTGTCTCGTAGACCTAATGGCCGGATGCTATGTGATATTGTTTTAAAATGTCATGAAAACGAAAATTAGCATGTGACACAAATAAAATATCTTTCTTCTTCTTCTTCATCTTCTTCTTCTTCTCTTAACGGGGCGAAATCTCAAATTTAGCAAGCGAGCCTCGTTGTTTTCTTGGGAGGTTAACAATAGCATTCTTCTCACATTGATAGTGTTTTATAAAGGTGAAGTAGGTTCTATGTTTTCGCTGTTCTCCATTCTACAGTGTATCTTCCCAGGTTGACTCAAAGTTGCTGAATTGATATGTTACTTCGTAGATGAATAATCTCACTTTCTTTAATTTAACACAATTATCATCTTAAATTCAATAGGAGTTTTTGACAACCCTGCCAATAACGTTCTTTACCCTCTATCGTTCTTTCTCCGTTCTTAATCTGGCCGTCTCTTTCTCTATGTCTCCTTCACCCTATTCCCTCCCCCGACACCCCACCCCCTCCTCTATGTACATGCATATCACTATTGTAATTTACAAGACACGGTTGATGATTCAGACGTTAACGAACATGCAAAACATGGGAACTTGGTAAACTACGGTATTGTTGATTGTTGAAATTACATACAAATTAAGTACCGGCTACTGTCCCCTGGCCTTCAGATTTCCCGAACAATACAGACCGTATGCTGGCACTTGTTGAGGTGCAATTTTGGCACATTAGACATAGTTAATTAGCCAGGTAACCTGGTCAGGTAACACGTTGACCTGTCATTCAGGTGTGGCTACCGTGATTTCAGACATCAGGATTGAACTTCATTAATTCGTCTCAATTAATCAACGATGTGTATGTGACGGCGATTTAACAAGGATTGACAGATTCACGCCAGAGTCAATTAAATATCCAATCATCTAAATAGTAATTTGATTGTCTTTATGATATATATGGATGGCAGGAGATTGTCTGTGTTTTCCCAAAATCTTTAAACGTCCACAGAAATAAACCAATACCTAATTTTATCCTGTTTTAAAAAACAGTAAAATTTGCCATTTTATCATTTGTAAGAATACGAGTTACTAAGTTCTTGGATTCGTACTTTTATCAAAGTAAAGACTTGACATTTAACTTCTTTTTTGTCTGCGATGTCTTGGTGAGCCCTTTAAAACCGACACCTCAAAATTCTTGTATTTCATAATTCCAAACAAGTTTCACTGACCATTTGTTAAGTGTTTACAGAGGCATGAAACTAAAGCAAACCTGTTGAACTAAAGCAAAAATAAAAAATCTGTTGCATCAGATTTGGTAAAATTTGCTTTAGTTTTATGCCTCTGTAAACACTTAACAAATGGTCAATGTATCTTAATGGGAAGTATATAATATATAACAATGATAAACTATGTTACATATGAAAGTAGAAGCACTTTCACTTGATTTTATCAACAAAATATTTTTTAGACCTGTGTTCGTAACAGAAGAACTATATTTGTAAAAACGTTTTCCAAGTATGTAAAAGACCCTCTCGAGTTGTCAATGAATTTTCAAATGTGAAAAACGCCAAACTTAAGCTTCTCAGTAGTTACGAGTTATACGGGTTTACGGTACTTAATTATAAGCCACTATATACTCAACCACGTGACCGAAAAGATATGTAATACAGCGATAAGTTGTAACATTTTCACACATCATTGTGGTGAGGCGTAATGACAACTAGAGCTGAATGCCCGTATTCCGCTGTTGCGTAAGGAGGTAGATGATGTATAGAAGACCGGGGTGAGGGGCGTTTCGAAGGGGGAGGAAAGCTAGGAGTGTATCAATAGCGAGACGAACGCTTACGCCACCTCGGCGACAGGGAGACCGCGGGGGACGGGCTGACGGTGTCGCCTTACGCCGGGGCTCGGTCGCAGACAGGGTTGTCGCACGGGTCCTCAACCCTTGTGTTAAAGCGAAATGACTCCACTGTTTCTCAGCTTTCCGGCAGTACATGACATACTACTAGCCCATATCACCAGCCGGTACGCTAGCGGCGCTCGTAAGCAACGGACGGTGATAATTAACTACCTTCTTGGTTGTGATTTGGTGTAAACGTTGCTGTTTTTGTCTCGGTCAAGTCTCTGTTGAGCATACGTTCAGGCATATGTGGCCGTGTATCGGTGACAACTGCAGGAACGTGATCTCCCTCTTGTCTTTGATCTACATTCCCTCTGCATTCCAACTCGTCACCACACTCGCAACCTCTTGTCTACAACGCTGGCCAGATTGTCGTGTTCCAGACGTCACGAACCCTCAGCTTTCCTCTCCCTCTGATAATCGCTCCATCTAAGCACACAGCTATCATTATCGGCAATATACAATCACGGCGATAATGAAGATATCCTCGCTTACAGGTAGTTAGGTGCACGCTTTACTAATGAAGTGCTAATTTGCCATGATGGTCACTTTGAACGTCTCGCTGCTAGAATGTTTGGTACACGACATCTGTTGGGCATTCATCTGATATTGCATACCGGTAGAACACGCTCAGAATTGTACTTAACTGATATCTGGCTTCAATGGAGTTATGGACGCCAGTTCTATTGGTTATCCCTTGGTCGCAACCCTTGGATGGTAACCGTGCACATGTTAATCTATGTTTTGACCTTTGCAAATAAAATGCTCTGTGAAGTACAAGAGTCAGTTGTCTTGTCTTAGGGTTTGCTGACATCCGCTGTTTAATATATGATAAAGCACCAGTAAGGAGCTGGTTCGCTGGGTTATAGGGGCACACTAATATGTTGGCATTTTCATAACTGAAAAAATATCCAATAAAGTCCCACTTAAGAATTAACGTCAATAATACATATGAATTCCTAGCAGTGAGTAAAGAAAACAGAACGAAATAGGTAACATTGGCAAAAGGGTCTGTTTCGGGTCCAGGGAAAAGGTTACAATAAGATTACGGGTTGATTTTAAATCATAAACATTGTTCATGTAAATACAAAGTCATATGCATACTTCAACAGCAAATGATGAAAAGTAGACATAATGATAGACAATAAGATACAGAATATATTTCTGGAAGTTCATTCCCAAAGTTAGCTTTGTTTAACTCAATTCTCAATTTCCTATTCCGCATTTGGATTTGTATGTAACAGTTGTAGGACCTGCTTCTGTTCCCAGGGTCCAATGGAATCCTTATAATGAATCCGTGGATTCACCTTTGTGATGGTGTCATATTTAATAAGTGTTTGTAAAAAGATTTCAAAGATAACGTGGTGTTGTTTAAGATCATGGATCACTGATGTATGGGGACCAGGACAACACAGCGAGACATCAATGGGTATTGGTGGGGGATTCTTGAAGAAACAAGGTCAAAATATCTAAAGTATAATATTCATACATCAAAACCAATTTTATCTGTTTTTATAGTTCTCTAATATTTAAATACAGTGGGACATTTGATCCCATAGTAATGACTCGTAGTCATTTTGGTAGGTACAATATTTGCAATGTTGCTTGTCAAGATGTTGATAGTCTTACCACTAATAAAAAGACTTAAAATAAAACTTTCGTGTTGCTTTTCGGATATGAAAACGATTTGAAACAGACTATCGAAAGAAAATTACTTCAAATTTATGTTGTTTTAGATATTGAATAGCGATTAGTCTGACGGTTTGTTCTTTTGGATTTTGACCGCGGCCTTTATGTAAACTTTGTCTTCACTGCATTTGCGATGTCTTAATGTGATCATTTTCGTGCGAGTAGGAAAATGTTATTTCTTATTTATTGTTAGTTAGGACTTACTTGATATTCCTTTAGATTTGATATAGGTGAGCACCCTACTTTCTCACTCTCATACTTTTATCATAGAACTCGTCAATTATTTGTTTTATAATATAGCATTAACTCGTTTAAAAAGATATTATTAAATGGATGTTTATTTACTAAGCTCTAAGACTCAAACCGAATCCTTGTTTTGACATATCACCCATATCACCATTATCCTTTGACGAAGGAATTTTGTAGAAAAAACGTAAAGCAGAATACGTAGTGAAAAAAGGTTTGAACCTTTTTTAAAACTAAACAACAAATTGATAATGAGATAGTCATAAGTATAATATATCGTATTAGTATCTTGCCGATCTCAAATCTTTTTTTATCTTACATAAAGAAAATTACTTTTCTAAAATCAATTTAAATCAATGTAAAGTAGTAGTTCTCGTTTCCACTTGCTACCAGCTTGGTATTCTTGATCTATGGTAGCAATCGTCTTGAATCAGTTGAACGTCACACATATTTTATTTCTACTGTGTGTCTCATTAACATCTATATATTATTTTAAAACTCTTAAATCATAGGTTTTTGTATTGATACCTATGTATTTGAGACGATGAAGAATACAACTTTTTCGATTTTTGAAAATTTCGTCAGATTCAGATTTTTTTCAAACAAATTATGCTGTACAGCGTCTCCAGAATCTATTCTATCGACAGAACGTAGCCAGACACAGAAAAAAGCCTTAATATTCATTTTGTTCTACCGATTACTTAATTGATATACAGACTTTTTCATCAGTTACAAGGAAAAAAATCTGCAAAGCAAGAATCACGTTCTTTCATTCTATTCTATTGATTTCCATGTTCACGCCGTTGCATAAATTATCTTCTCAACAATTCTTTGTATCTTATCTCTAATATATTAAACCTTTGTTTTCAACATGATTTGCATCCCATCGAGAACCCGTCATTTAAAAAAGAGGTCTTAGAATCATTACATGTATAAATCAGCTCACTCCTGTGTATCTTACACCAGAGGAACATAATTTATCTTTACCAATGATATAACTGTTTGTTATCGTTGAATCATCTGTTGCACGGGTGATACATCTAGCTTGTGTATCAGTACACACCAAATGTCATCTCCAGCTCCAGCTCACTCTCTGGCTCCGATGACATCCCTAACATTTACAGAACGACACAAACGCATCGCGGACTCTGGAACCAGCCTACTCCTAATCCTAAAAGCCGTTTAGTCTCAGCATGAAAATTACAGAAAATTGACCACTAAATTACGATAATTTCATCTGCGCCATTTTCCGGCCTTGATTATAGATAATAGCGCTGGCATTGACAATCCTACTACACCGGAGCTACACCGAAGCTTTTTCTGCCATGTCCCAGTCAGATTATTTGAGATAAACCGCCACTGGTGCTTTGAAAGTGCCCCAGTCTATTATATGTACATATTTATTTCCATAAGGAGTCTGTTCTATGTTGATTTGCACGATTTTAGCAGGAGGGCGCTGGATATGAATTTTCATGGGGTCGGAGCTATCATGAATAGCACTTTCTGAATAAATTATTCATAACGTTTAAATCCAACGGCGCCGGTTGCAATAGCCTCATTAAGATCAGTGTTTAATTAACACTCCCGCATCTCAGTATGACTGTTAACATATAGTCTGCCACTGTAGATAATTTCTCGTATTGGCCCAGTGGAAACCTTCTCCATTCACGTAATTGATAGGAATTATAGATTTTTTCCCACTGAACACGCTTCTCAGATCTCTACTGTTTCAAATTAAATAAAATCACAGCATATTAATGTATCGTTAATGTTGGGAATTAAATAAAATGATAGTAGATTATAAGTAATTTTTTGGATGGCGTTTGAACGCCCGGATGTAGTCGTGCTTCACAAGTAAAGCATTTATCGGGCATAATGTCGCATTTGCTTGATTATACCTCTTTTAGTCGACTCAATATTTCGTTTATAACCAGGGAAACGAAGACAGATAATGAACTAAATTGGTGTCGGGACGTTAAAATTACTATCTTCATCGACTTGAACCGTGTAGTGACGTTAGTTGGGAGATTTCTTCTGTCTTAAAAGCACATGCATCGCTGCCTGCTTTTGTTTAGCGTTGGAATACGGGCGATACCAGAGACCTATTCTTCTTATGTTCTTTAACTTGATTTAATTCTGGAGGGGATATTGTGAAGAGGATACATACGGGGGATTTACCATGTGTCTTGACCGATAGTGACCAGTGTTGACCACTTGTTACTCACATGCTATACTGTTGATAGTCTCTTGAATTCTAAGGAGTGACCATTCGCTGGTCAGTTAATTCTGGAAGCTTTCGTCCAATCGGATCCATGGATTTCTGTGACTTGTATGTGGAACATCAAAATGGAACTGGATAGGACGTACTCGATAGCTTTCTTGGATGAACGAATTCTTCAAAATTGAGAAATTCTTCGTTGCACTTTATCCGTTTTTTTAACTACAATTCATTTGACATAATGGTCAATTGAACACATCACGAATACTCTTTTAATGTACAGTTTGTTAGATAAGCATCGTCGATTTAGATAGTACATTATACTTTATATAACCGTCTTGAAAATAGAAATGATGTTTTTTGTTTTCTCGGTTGATATATTTTGATATAGATTCTTTTAAGACATAGTTATTAATTTAAAAGTAAAATTTATTCTTTATGATATTAAAATTGCTTACTGAATTATAGAACTTTACATATACTGTTTACCATTTTAACAATCAGACGTTCATGGAGATATCGCATATCGATGAAACTATGGTTCACTTAATTCGATATATTCTTGATCACGTTTCAACGTAAAACAATTCTTGTTTGTTTCTCTAATAACGAAAACCATAGTAAGTGTGTTGTCCTTGTATTATTGCAAACAAATGTATTAAAGATTTTATAATGCTTAAACTATAGGAGGTTATGCATGTCATGTTATCAATGACCGCAAATTGTTCTATTACTTTTGAAATGTATATAGAATTACAAATAATTCAAGATACTGAAATATTTAGAAATATTGGTTTTAAGAAATAACGGCATCAAAACGTTAATCAAGAATTGACTGTAAACTTTGGTTTTTAAAATCTTAAATTACAAGTTATTTTTAATTATTTGTAGGCCTACATAAAAATCATATCGTATTGTTTTCATTTTTATCTTCATCTTTAAAAATAGAAATAAGCGATAAATCCTGCGAATATATCTGAAAGGCCCAATATATTATAGGAAGTTACGGGTTAAATTGTTTAAAGACTAGAAAATTATATCTACATATGAATTTAAGAAAGACATATTTTATTTGATATTATTACTTATTCTGTAGTTAAAGAGTCATTCAGTCCCCCCAAATTTATGATTTTAGTTCATCCACATATGAAAATTTTTCGACAAAAAACAGAGCGCTTAACAATAAATGAATATAACAATATAATTCATATAGGGATTCATCGGTATTCAAATGGATGTCGATGAATGATGCTATATCAACTGTTGGAGCAGTCCAATGAAGGCGGGTGGGGGAGGGGGGGATTTGGAATAACAGGAAAACACATTGATTAATCAACAGCTATGAAATAATTAGATTTTGTAATTAGAAGAAATAATAATTTTTCAAAAGTATATTTTCAAAGTGATAGTATCAAGTAAAATCGACTTAGGAAAGATGAAACCACCTTGTTATTTTACCTGAAAAACTAATCGGATAAATTTAATGTTTTGTCAGATGGTTATTTTATCCTATCCCTGAAATAGAAGAAATGCGTCTCTCTGTAATACGTTTTGCGGCAGGAAGCATCTCTTTCTCTCACTATTTGAAATAGATTAAATCATATAATTTTACTGATAGAAACTGGTGAATATAGTAGAATAAAGAGAAACCTATACCTAGTTTCGATTTGAAAAGCTGGAAAATTAAATGTCGTTTTGTACGTTTTCGATAATGCATCTCCTTTGCAAAATCATGAATTTCCATAGGGAATTTATGTAACCCGTGAAAAGTGGACAAACATTTGAATAAGTTAATTTCTGCTCGAAAAGAACTTACATCTAACATTCATACACGCATATATATAAAAGACAGAACATTAGATAAAAGGTACTTATTTTTAAGCTTGAATTAATATAGTAAAATTGAATTTAAGAAATAATTGAATTGATTAGGAAAATTATAATCTATATGTCAATAACACCTTAAGGTGTTGGAATTTTATTTCCTTGAAAAATATCGACCCCCCCCCCCCCCCTGAAAATGTGAAAGCAGGAACTGAGTGCTCGACCCGTGAATTTCATGGAGTAAATGGATGAGCGTGTATGCGTGACGGAACTACGTAAAAACAGGAGACGAGACTGAGTCTGTAATGTTGTTTCACATAAAAGGCAGTGTAAAAGATAAGTTATTTCTCTGCATTCGTTTCCAGGTAAGGCTTTTTAACATTATCATATATCACATCGGCAATTGGATAGTCTTCGAATCAAAGGAACTATCAATTTAGCCGCGGACAGCGCCATAGAAAACGGGCACACGATACGCCTCTTCTTGGCAAAATCCAAACACCCGTGAAATTTAACACCATGATTTTTTTCACTACGGATTCATCGAGTGCATTTCTTGCATGTCTTAGCCGTGAAGTGTATGAGAAAGTTTAACTCAACGTTTTACTTTCATCAGAATATTTTGATGGATCTTCTACAATAGAAATAAGTTTATATTCTCATCAAATTCAAGTTCAAAAAGTGGATAGAAATAGTTTAACAGTTTTGAATTACAATTATATAAAAATAGAGTTTACTTGTTAATTTGTTGTTTAATGATTTTGGATGATACAATTTTACATAATTTAATGCAATCCCGCTCTATCTGCTAAAATCTTGATAACATGATAGAGAAAGTGAATATAATTTTATAAACAAAACAAGGGTTTTTCTCTACCTGCAAAAAGAATAACGAGCGGAAATAACTACTCTCCCAATGTAATATGTTTGGTCGAAAAGTAAGATTAACCATAAAAGTATTTTTCCATTTGGATATACGTAACCATGTGAGTTAAAACTGATGCTAAACTGAATCACTTTACATACAACATGTAGTGAAATGAGAGCCATGATTGGTATGTTTAACCTATAAGCGTTTGTACGCTATAGTGGAGATGTGCTACATACAAACAGTTGTGTAGTTATATTTAATAAATATGCATGCTATAACCTTACATGTTAAACGTTTAATGATACAATTCGTTTTGGGGATTTTTGACTTGGAGCCTTTTTTGACGATCGATTGCAGTTCAGAATGAAAAATAATTTATTACGCAAAATTAAAAACACGTATACCCCGAACGAAAACAAAACATAATAAAATTGACATATCTTCAGTAAAGTACAGCAGTATCAAAACTTGTTTATCAAAATCAATAGAGACCTACACCAAAACACATAGTATTAAAACGCAAATTGATATTTTTCTTAATTATATAGCGATTAAAATCATGGAAGAAATTCTTTCGATAACGCACGAGCGGAGAATAAACCATTGGTATTCCGCAATTGAAAGAGCACTGAAGGCCCGACTTATTATTCCACGATTATCGCTGGTGATAGGATTTTTCAACAACAAAAATCCACAGCACTGCTTGTTGTTGAAAGTGCTTTGTATTTTGCAGGCTTTTGTAAGAAGCCTCCTTCAGATGTCGGCAGATCAAAGAAGCCAACTCTTTGTAGCGTCCGTATGGCATTTAGCTGGTGTATTAGTCAAACATCGGTTCAAAGTACCCTGTATTCATAAATATTGAACATTTCATATATCAGCCCAATTATTGCTGATTTGATTATGATTTGATTTTTTACACTTGTTCAAAGATGTAACATTAATTACGAATGCAACCTTCAGATTTGCAAGACTGCGTAAATTACTCTATATGAATCTGAATTTCTTTTATTGATTGAAAATCATTATTTAAACAAATGTTGAGTTAGAATAAAATTTCATTCCGAATTCCGTGATATAATTAAAAAAGTAGTTCACGTTGGTTTGATATCATTTGTTACATAATTATTAAATAAATCGTAAATTTAAGTTAAACTTCTTGAAAAGTTGTGTTATGCATTCAAATATGACTTAATCCAATATTTGGCTGTATGGTCATGTCATATTCGTTACGAAGCCCTTTTCATTTAAGGATTACATTCTTATTACATATTTTTGTTTTAGAATTACTATTTTCATATTTCATGTAACCTTTTCCGTTAGAGCCAATTTGTTAAACTTGAAGTAGATTATGTGCATTCATTATAAGAAATGTTACTGTAAGATAGTCTAAATCCAGACTGAATTCATTTGCAACCCGAAAGTTTATTCATTTACTTGTCTATCTAAAAATGCAAATAAAATGTATCACATATATAATTTCCCACCTCTCACTCTTACGCATTACTAGTTACAGCATTTACAAATTTGAGTCCTTCTAAAACCTGCCATCTTTCCCTCACTGTGCCTGTCTTCCGTCTTTCCCCTCATCCTTTTGATCCCTTCCTCCCTCATCTGTCATCTTCTTTTGAATGATTTTCATGCACGTGTTTGCTGAAAACACGTTAATAACACGTTAAACTCCAATCCACTCATTTACTTCAGCAGTTAAAAGGTACACATAAATATGTGAACATATGACTAACAATAGTCATTCGTCATATTTTTCACTCATTGAATGTGCAATCATTCTTTTTTTGCGACTTTAAAAAATAATTGCAAATGATAAATAAAAAGTTTGGTAGTTAAACCTTTATAGTATATTGAAAACTGACTAAGTTAGTGGCTTTGTTTAAAGGCAAAGTTATTGGATGTGGAAAGGAATGAGTAAAATTGGCGAATCTTTCTTAGTGTTCTTGCAGTGCAGTGTCTAAAGGATTGCCATGTTTCATTTTATATATGGGTCTGAAAGGAAGTCATGTCATGTTTATAGCCACTGAACCGCAATAAGAAATGAATGATACTTAATCGAAATAGTTTAACGTATGGCTGTTTACTTACATACAATTTCAATAACAATGAATAGAAATATGAATTTAATGTTCGTGACTCTTTAGATTATGATAAATAAATTTTAACGATGGAAGTCTTAACTTTCACAATTTGGCTGATGTGTACTTAGTATTTAGTAAGAATTCTTGATCTGTGTTATACCGAAACCTGATGGTTTTAATTATATGCGGACTCAAACAATAAGACCATAGTATAATTACAAGGATCTAATTGGTTTTTTTCCAAATAACGTGTTAATCAAAATTGTTTCAAAATTTTAGAGAAAAGGGTACACATGTAAATAACACTCATAGTTCAAACTGAATGACTGAACGAATTAGTCAAGAAAAGTTAAATCCTACAATATGAAGGAATAGATGTTACAAACATGGTAATGTTTTACAGCAACTCTGGCAAAGTTATTTAAAGTTGTTCTGAAGATGTAGTCTATTTATGGAGGTTAAGATGTGATTTTATATTAGCCACAATGAAATAGCCATTTCAAAAGCTTATGCATTGTCAGCAACTATGGCTCCGCTCTCCTTTTTTAAACTGCTACATAAATTGCTACATATAATACAATAATGATAAAACCATAGCAAAATGATATTCAGTGATACCTATCTTTATGTGATAATGCCTTATGTTATATACAATGATTAGTTACAAAGGTCAGTGATAAAGCTAATATACATTACTCACATAAACATATGTCATTTGTCTGGAACTTAAGTATTTATCTCTCTAAACTGATGAGATTTTAATCACGTATAATTCATTTCAGCCATTTCACATTGCAACGACAGTTGACATTTTATATGCAAAACGGAGCAAAATGTAAAATGAGTCTTTAAGAAAAACACTGAGCAGATTTACATGAGGACATTTCAACATACAATGAAGAATTCTAAATGTGAATGGAACACGTTCATGAATTTTCATTCCTCATCAATCCAACACGGTTTCATATTTTGCGTGTTGGAAATTAGGCGCGCTTGACTTTCGGTATCAGTTCGGTATTTATAAACATATTTTCCAGAACAATAGACCTGATAATTGCAAATAATTGGTCAATTTTGTATAATTAAGCCAACGCTGTCCTTTCCAAGTGCCGTCCGCATTGAAGGCTGTGTCATGTTGCAAATGCCAACCCTGCAGCTGGGAAATTGCCTTTACATCACATAGCTCTTATACAAAGGAGAATATTTCATTCACGTGTCACAAATTTTCGACATAAAAACACCATAAAAGCTACAAATATATGTTTTACTGTAAAATTGTTTCATAAAGTTGTAAATCCTATCAAGTGTCAGTATATGTTTTATTTGTATAATGTGATCTACTACTCCGAAGTGCTTGACTTCAATGGTTTAATTTATTTTTATTGCCCAATAGTAAAAAAATAAAAAGTGTCATTGTTTTCAAAGTAACGATCGATTCGCGGCGAGTTCGTGCGTGACGTCATAGAATTTTGTTTCATTACACCACTAAAATGGCCGTTGCAAAAGAAGCAGGTCGTTCTAATTATTTTTTCATTCAGTCCTAATGATGAAATGAGACAAATATATACTAACGTTTTTAACATTACCTTAACGAAAATCGTTATTTATATATGTATAACACATGCTCTCGCTCGGATAAGATAAAAATTCACACGAGATTCTTAATGTCATATTCCATATTAATCAAGGTAATGATGTATAAGCATGACATAAGCAGTGACATAGTTTCCATATAGGGATATGTGCATATATAATTTCCCATAGAAATGGTCGATTTTGTCCGTATTCAACCGTCTGTGACGTCATAAATCAGTTGTTCGTGACGTAATTGAGGAAGCCCTCGTTAGAGAAACAGACTATTACAATGCGATTTTAAGATTAAGATTAAGATATGTTGTCTTATACGTTTATTTAAATGATATCTTATAGATTTGCCCAATTGTATGATATACAATTTTAAAGTCACATTTGATTTTAAATCTAAGTTTCAGGAAGGTATCTACATTTGTGATAAAACAGTGTTATTTCATACAGTAGTAAAGAAGGTATTCATTTTGTTCTACACTTCAATCATTCACTATGTATACCATCATCACAATAATAAAAAATATAAGTTTTACTAGTTTACTAGTTTTACTGTTAATTGAATATCTGTCGACTTGTTGAATTATACTTTGTTTCTGTTTTCATGAAAAATCTAGAAATAATTTTGTATGGATTTGTCTTAGTTACATACTTGTATTTTGGATTGATTATGTTAGGAGCAGAATTTAATCAGTCAAACAACATCAAAGGTACCGTATATTTGCTTACTGGTTTTTATTGTGAATCTTCCCAAGTGTAAATAACAGAGGAAATAATCAGTTTGATCGTAGTGCAAATGATAATAATTCGTTCTAGTGTTATAATCAGTGTTTTAATGTATAAAAAATAATTTCAACAACTACAGTACCGTACTAAAAAAAACCTTTATACACAGTTTCGTAAAGGAATTTATATTAAAAAATCTCATGTATTTTATGCAAACCTGATCCCATCTTAAGATTTTGTTTTGTACATTTACAAAATATTGTTTTAAGTGCGAATATCGTATATTAGGACATTATATCTCCAGTTGACTATTTTGTGATTATCAATTCTTTTAGTAATATTTTTTTGGAAAGATTTATCAAATAGTTTAAATTAAATATCGACAATTAAATCAGCCACACAGTGATTTCCGTCTGTTCAAAGTGGCAATTAAAGATTAATTTTATTAAGCTCAATAAGCTTAATTCCGTTTGAAAATACATCTTTTCTTTACAGCTTTGAATTGAAAAGTCATAAATGTACAGATCGGTAACTAGAAATCACTTTATTGACTCTAGGGTACAATGTAGATACATTCTTCAATTCCAAGTTCCAAAAAGATGTTCTCTCTTCGGAACTGATAAGAGTTAAATCGTATCAAGAGACACCCAGAACTACCTACAACGTCTTGCCCTTGCCCTGCGTTTAATTAAATGTTCCTTTAAAAAACTTTGAGACGAATGGCCCTCAAAGTGGGAGTCCCATCAGATATTTTATTTCCCGTACATAAAGTGAAAAGCGTAACAAAATCTGTTCCCATAAAAAGGTATCTACAGAATTGTAAAAATCATTCTCAGCTCCAAAGAGAAACGATAACATATCTTGTTAATCTTGAATTCAAACATAACGTAGATTTCAACATCAAGCTGGTCAATAAGGTATGCAAATAAATCATTTCGTTATTATAATACGTTTTCAGAATTGAGAAGTATGTGGAAATCATAGTCAAATGTTGTTTTATTACAGAGAGTGCACTGTTGTTATTTTACCTCTTGATGATATCTTGACACAAAGTTGCAAGGATGATTTATAATGGCGTATTCATATGCTAGAGAATATATATAGACAGTCTTTTATGAATAGATGCGTAAAACGATATGTTTGTGCGATAAAAAGTTTGAGACCGCCACATGTGTTTTCCTTTGTTTACAATTCTTCTCCAAACATGTTTTGGAGGATCTATACCTTCGACAATATATTTATCAACATAGATTTGTTTTATACTTTTTATCTATTGATAGAAGAAGATCACAGATTTTGTTTGATTTGACTGAAGTTGTATCATCAGCACAAAACATGTTCTATGCAAATGTGTCACATTAAATGTTACAAAACCGCCCAAGAAATAAAAGAACAAAAGAACCACATTTACTAAAAAAGAGGACATTAAAAAGTGAATCCATGCATCGGTTTCGGCTGTTGAAAGCTTTTCTAGGGAATGCCAGAGCATTGTTTATAAATATTGTAATTACAGTATTGTAAATTTGTGGATTTCCTATCAATACATATGATTTATCTACATTAGGGCGTATATATATGCGTTAATAACTTTCGTTTTTTTGGCAAGATGGACAAGACGTCAATATATACCCGTCTTTAAGAGGTGTTTTGAAGTTGAAAAAATACCATGGTCGATGGATTTGTTGCTGTAAAAAATAAATTTTTAGAGTAAATGTTAGAACTTAACGAAGGTGAAGCCCAAACTGATCATTCATTGCAATCTTGTAAAGCATGTGTGCCTATTTACTGGCACATCCATATTTATAAGTTTCTCCAGTGTAACACTTGCTTGACAACAGCATTAGAAAAGTCGACACAAAATAAAGATGTTGCTTCTCCATCTTCTAAAATGCCTATCAAAGGGGCCTAACATTTATAGGTTACACACTTGGTTGGATTGGAAGCACTTGTTTCCAACAAATCGTAGTTTCTTGACCACTAAATGACCAATGAAGTCATTTCAGGATTCAGTATTTATGGGACGTACTTGAGGGGGATTATTGACCACATTTAGTCTGCCAAAGCACTTAATCTATTATTTCAGTAAACACGGTGCAAAAAGTCAAAAACGTCCTTAGCAAACACTTGGCGCTGTGAAATGTACAACCTGCCAATCAGATGTCAGAAGATGTAGTTAGCATTCATAATTATTGGAAAGGTCAGGTCGACCTGTGATATTTAATAGGCTTCATAATCGGTCATTAACGCATCATTGTCGTTTAGCTTTGTGTTTGTTTCAAAGCACCAACAAGACAAACTAGGATCCAGCGGAGGACCATGGAAAAGAGCAGTTCTGTTGAAAGTGCTCTGTGATTTAAGTCAATGGTTTCGGGTTGCAGGGTGTCTTTAGTTTATTTCCCCTGACATGGAAAGGAAATTAGATTAATATAACACACGAAACCTCAACAAGATGCAGGAATATTTATTTTAATATGCGGTTAAATGGGTGCAACGCTTGAATAGATGGCAATTTACAGAGGAAAAATCAATGAAAAATTTCCGCCCCTATAGATTTCATTGTAACGATCGAACGCTGATTTCCCCTTGCTTCTCATTAAGACATAATCATAAAAAGCGACCGTGTCGAAGCACAATGAAAACAGATACGAGTCACGTGATATTAATCAAACCATCTCTCATGGATTCGGTTGAGTGAACATAGTATTGCCATCACTAGATATTTCATTTGGTGAGTTGAATTTAAAGGGGGATAAATTAGCTATAAGATAGTGTGTTTTTATGGTGTTTTTAGTCTTTTTGTGGGTTTTTTTATACTCATTAATTATAAAAATTTCAACAGCTAGATGAACATATCAACCTCAACAGTAGTATATATAGTTATTTAATTTTGAAAACAATTTCACATTAACAAGTAAAATACTAACAAATAGTAACATATACTTATTAAAATTCAATTGTCTTATCACACATTAACTAATCAAACGCTTTACCAAAATAGTTTTGTCAACTTTTAAAATCATTATCATTGATTTTAAAACATAATATAAATATATACTCTACAATCTTGGTTGTATCGGTATTAACCTTTGACAAACTTTTATCAATATCAGGTATGAAATAAAAGACATTTTAGATGTACTGATAACTTATCTTATCTTCTAAAAAGCCCATCAAAGCAAAAAATATATACTTGCCGTCTGTATTGCCATGGTGACGTATCGGTTTAGAGTCCTATGCCATTGCTAAAGCTTTTGAAATAATGTTAACCAACCAGAAAAATGAATGTGTGATCTTCAGGTTAACAATACAACATACTAGTAGGAAAAAAAGGATAATACGCATGAACGTGAGATAATATGAATAAATGTATCAGATACCATTACAATTCATGAATGATAAGTGTAGGATTATTACCTATATTTCGGAAATACAGAACTTGATAGTTCTTACAGTCCTACATATATGAGCCAAGGTGTTTGCTGATGTAGTTTTTCAGGCATGCAACTACTAAGTGGGGATGTTCCTGTATGTTTCGAGGGCTACTGAAACCTGAAACTCTGAGAAATAACTGAAAGATATAAAACTTTAGAACTAGTGTATAATTATTATCAAATACATCATAGGAAAAGTCGACACTTGAAGTTTTGATGTGTCAAACAATACTCCTATCCAGAAATAAAACGCATATAGGGTAGCTAATATTTGTATTTGTTTACTTTTACGGGTTTCAATACCACAAGAGACTGAACAACTCTGTCTGCTCTGAAGAACAATTATCGTTATACGCAGTATGGTTTGGAAGACTTTTTTTGTGTGATATTACATGCTGTACCACTGAGTGTTAGCTGTTTTAGCCAATACACGCCGCTATGAAGTAGCGGTTTAGTTGCATTGATGAGGTGTGGCTTCTCCATGCAAAGACCATAACATTCGTTGCCACACGAGTGAAATATGAATGTCAGAACTCAGTTTATCTTATATGGTGTGAATTGGTGAATCTTTTACCATTTTTAAGCGAAACATCAGAAAATAACTAAAAACATCTTGTCACTAATTCATAAATGCCTACTTCCGGAGAGCCATTCAAAAATGAATTTGTTGGTGTTAATTTGATTGGCAGATGTGGCTCCGTGTATATCAGGTTTGTTTGCTGTCAACATTGGTCTGAGTTTGATTCTGGCACTAATCCTGTTAGAACCCACACAACATGACATGTGGTCAGCAGAGATCAGATCTGTGTCCGGGCTATATGACCAGTGTCCACTCCCCGAGCTGGACTCCATGCCAGACCTCAGCCAGCTGTTCTCGGCAATGGATCAGGCTGACCAACTCCATGGATCATGTTGTCCAACTCAGTGGATTATGGCGTCTACGTCCAGGATCATAGCATCCAAGTGCCTGGTTTAAGTTTCCTTGCTTGTCTCCAGGCTCCATCCAGGGAGTGTTCACATGACCCAGCACTCATTTATTGGTACCCTGAGATATCAGTCTCTTATATTTGTAAAGGACAGAAGTCTCTTACTCTATGTCGAAAATTATTAGTGACAGTTATTATTTCCAATATCAAAATTTCGTAATTGGAAATGTTTGAATTTTATAAAGTAAGTCAACACTTTAAAAAAATATCAAATATTGTTATTTGTAGAAATATGAAAATTATAAAGGGATAATTCAATAATGAGCAACTACATTCAGGAGCGCTCGCTTAGCTATCCTTCCTTAACTGACGAGGGAAGCTGGACGTATGCCTTTCCGCGGGGGGACATGTCCCCTGTCCCATTGGCGTCTGGAGGAGCTGCAGGGAGGTGTAGAGATTATCCTCAGCCCTCTCCCCGTTTCCCCGACATGCCCTGTGTCACCCCACACCCCAGAGACGATCCGACGGGATTTGGGGGAACATGTCTTTATTGAGAGCGTTGTCAGTTTGAAGGGATCAGAGGTTGTCACACAAAAGGTGTGTTGGTTTTGACAGGTAACACTTGTTGATCGGAACATGTTGGCTGAATAGCAGATGCCACCTTTGACGATTCATGACATATTTACACCAGGAGAGAGTTAATATTTCTCTTATCTCATATAATATTAACTGAAATTTATAAAATGAACATACGCTGGCATTTTCGTAATGAAATGCCGAGCGAGTACTGACTTTGCATAGTCTTATCTGATGATTCATGATTAGCAGTTGATCCACTAAGATTGAAAAAATACACGGATCTTTATATGTTTGTTTCAATTAGATCTTTTACGATAATTTCCTTATGTTCAAGGGCGAAAGGACAGTAACGAATAGTTCTAACTGATACTGATTGCTCTCCTGACAAACTATGTATATAATGCGGATTATTCTGTTTGTAAACTGTTAATTTATTATTGTGATACTGGGTGTTCCCCTGACTTGCTTATGAAGTGATGTTGATTGTACCTCTGTCAGACTTATAAAATGATACTGAATGTTCCTCTGTCAAACTTATAAAATGATGTTAATTGTTCCTTTAACAAACTTATAAAGTGATGCTGAATTTACCGCTGACAAACTTATAAAGTAATGTTGATTGTTCCTTTGATAAACTTATAACGTGATGCTGATTGTTCCTCTGACAATAAGTGATGTTATTTATTCTTCATCACTTTATCAAACTGATGCTGAGTGTTTCTCTGACGTTTTTTTCATAAAGTGATGCTAATTGTTTCTCTCACAAAGTTTAAAAAAGGGGATGATTCTGGAAAGTTATAAACGTGATCTTATTATTCCTTTGGCAATCTATTAAAATGATGCCCATTGTTCCATTGACAACTTATTATATAATTCTGATTGTTAGTTATTGTTATTATGTGATACTGAGCGTTCTTCCAAATTGCTTTGATGATGAAGATGACTGTTACTCTTGCAAGTTATTCTTCAGATGATATCATTATGATTGAATCATTTGTAAATGGTATCCGATCTTGTCCGAGTAGTATGCAAGGTCCTTGTTTCCTTCATTACAAAGCAAAACAATTAACAAAACAATGAAAACGTTAAACTATAACAAATAAACAAGATGGCAGAATGTTTGTCATAGTAGATATTCCCCTCAGCCCAGTGCTACAGGATGCAAGCGTTAAATGTCTTTGTATACTTTGAACATTGTTTCAACTATTCAACAAATTCGGGTGGTCCAACCCATAGTACCAGGTGGAGGTTCACTCCCAATCCTCATGCAAGATTTTGTCAATAACCGATCTTGGAATCTGTCTTGCTTCCTTTCGTTATGTTATATTATTGCCATTCTCCCTGGATAGAAAAAAGTGAAGTTATTATATTTATCATCAGAAACTGTCTATTGCACTTATAAATATCTCGGCAAGCTTCTGATTTTTCCAACTTTTATTAACTAGTGTTGATATATTTCATGTCAGGATACATCTGACGCTCAAGAGTTTCTCTATGCACCTAGAGCATGTTTTCCGAGTGAGTTCAAGGATCATATCTATATTTTTATCATATGGATATTCTTGTTATAATTATAAGCTAAAGTTGTTATATTTTCAATTAGTAAATATATTTATGTTACCTTAATTTTTTTTTTTTAAATATGAATGTCTGATTTAGCTGTTACAGTTTTCTCTGAAAGACGTTTTGTATTGGTAATATTTCACCCATATTTTCATGTACGTATGTATGTAGGTATAAGTTGGAGGCCATCATTACATTTTTCATCAACTATTCCCGTTCACCACCTGTCCCTCCACCCCTCTCTCTGTTCGACTGTCATACTGACCACTGTCCATCAGGCAGGTCTGCATACCCCATCCCTCAACCCATGTCGGCCACCCGGGGTCCGAATCCTCCCCTTCCTCCTTCTCATTGTGCAGGGATTTCACCCCTGTATCCCCTCCCTGTAAGCTATTCTTTACGCACATAGCATCACCACGACTCTTAAATCACGCTGGACATGGCTCGTTTTTCATCTAGCGAGGGACAGGAGCTGGACACTGGAATCTTGAAACTTGAGACGTGAGGGGTAGAAGGCAGACCCAGGACCCGAGAGATTGGCCAGAGATTGGGGGTATATGAGTGATTAGTCTCCATAACTGATCTGCTTAGTTGAGGGAAATTATCATATTAAGGAGAGGTAAAGTCAAGCACATAACGGGCTCTCATCCCCGTGACAAAAATGATACAGTGTTTGTGAGATAGGCACCGGTGGGGATAATGTGTCCCGTCTTCCTATCGCTTCATACACGGTGTGGATTTCAACGTAGATAGGGTAAACATAGACATCTTGTAGAGGGGAATGTCGAGGTCGCTCGTTAGTAAGGCATAACACCCCGGCCCGACAGCAATATTAAATCATACATGCCTTACTGAGTGACTTACACCTAAGGTGTCACGTATTTCTCCAACGCGCTTCATGCGTAACGGGAGGCTAATTCATAAACGTATAAAACGCTTGTGACATCTCTGAAGCTCTCACGCTTGACATTCATTAGATTCGCCGATAGACACTTTGGAGAATATTACACGAGCAAGTGTTTCATACGAATTTTAGTAAAATATTGTATTGCCAGAGAATTAGAGCTTTATGTGTGCAAAGGGTTTAATAAAACATTCTTTCATCTTAACAAAAACAACATTTTAGCGATACCTCGTTGGGTTAGAGAAAAATGCACTGTCATGTATATTTTATTAATCCTGAAATAGAAGAACTCGGACGTGATGAGTTAGTGTTATGTAAAGACGAAATTGAACTTTCAGTCACTAACACTGTACAGTGTTTGCAAACAACCAGTCGGGGACAAAACCCACTCGTGAATTGTTTTTAAACATGTGCGTACATTATATTAATGACAACTTATCTATCACAATATCGGTTTGTAATATTCTTTTAACATACAAACTACAATCTCACAAGTCTATAACCGTATGTCACGTTTTCCATTTATACAGTATTTCAAATATTCTGGCTGTTAGATATGATACTACACGAAGATATACCTGTTGTTACTGATCTTCATCAAGAAGAGTCAAAGAGGTTTAATCTTGTGTCACACTTTGAAAAAACCCGACAAGTCGGTCACAACAGTTGTAAACATTGTTAAACGTGTGTTGGTTTCAGTAGAGAGGCACGATTTGATGGCTCTCGGCACTGGTTTAAGTGTGCGTTGCTTTACAGTGGAGCGACATGACTTGATCGCTACCCTCCCTGATGAAGGCAATTAAGAGAGAGAACAGTGGCGTGTTAACGATTCTATTATAGCCTCCAGTTGCAGCTGATCGTCCACCCGCTTAAATGTAGTTTTAATGGCCAATTTTTCTGTACGTCAGATACGCGAAGGTCACGGGTCAAATGCCAAGAATACAAAACTTAAAAGGATGAAATAACGAAACGAATCAAGTCTACAAATCTCATTTAGGAAGGTCGACGAGGTTGGCATAGACCCCCGGGGTGACAGAGGGAGGGAAGGGGGCGGGGCAGGTATCACGTGATAATGGAACCAATTTGAATTTTAACTGAATCTTTTTTTCATTCTTTACCATGTTCATTCTCTCAGCTTTGGTAATTGGGTGTTGGGTTGAGTGGTCATCAAAATCTAGAAGGACTGCAATTGGTTTGACAGTATTAATTATGTGGTCACTAATGGAGCTGGACACTGGCTATTTGCAAGAGAAACCACACGACATTTGATCTGCTGGTATTGGCCGGTCACGAAATGTAACAGAGACGAAAACACAACTTTCACAAGTGCCCGTTCATTCAATACTTAAACGTTCTTCAGATCGTGTTGCGATTGAACATTCATTTCATTGAGTGCCTTTCAACACTTCAGGAACAAAATGTCAAGTATTTCACATCTGTATCGAATTTTATGAATGTTGAAGGTGTTGAGAGATGATATGTGACACGAAAGAAACAGCAACATGGTTTAAGTAAAATATTCTCTCAGTGTTTCTGGGGCTTTTTGTATTTTGATCAGAATAATGTCGAATTTGGTGCTGACTATTCATTGGACAATCTCAACCTACTAGAATGTCTCCGTACATGTTTCGTAACATCCATCATGCAAAAACATTTTCCAGCAGTTTGTTCTCCTTCTATCAAATAATGTATTAAGAGACATGTTTGGAATAACCTTGAAGTTGTTTTTTTCAAAGTTTTCACTAATATTATCTTTAATGATTAGAAGTACATTATCTTGTTCCTGAGATGAAGATATACAAAACGAAATATTTGTTAATATATGATTAGAAATAACTCATTTGATACTCTGCCAAAGCCAAAATGTGACCCTCACCATCGAAACAAATTACTTTTGAATGTTTGAGTTATTTACATTGGCTTCCACATCATTGGTATGTTGGGAACCAATCTTTTCTAAGTTCTCTTTAAGTACATTTGTAAAACGGATAATTATTCGTAAATGCAGAGAACCCTTTTTAAAAATGTAAGGGTAAAACTTGGTTTTGTTATTTGTCTTTTTTTGAATATTTTGAATCTGTATGAATCTGACAGTGAATGTAACTCATGTCGCATTTCAATCTGTGTTCGGCTTTGTTAGAGGGAGGTGAATCTAAAAAACAAATATTTTTGTAATGTATCATTCGAGAAACAAGACGAATTGTATGATAACTTTCATTCATGTTAATACTTTTAAATCTTTTCGTTTCTTTCATTTTATTCTCTCATCATTCATCGTTTCAACAAAAATGAAAACCTAATACAAATAGAGTGTTCAGAGATTGAGAAGGTATTCCACCTCAAACACTCTGAATGGAACAAACTAATAAACGTCATATCTTCATACAAAATATAAATGAATTAATAATTCATCATGCAGATGAATGAATTAACTATATCAATTATTTTCCTTAGATCGAACACTATCATAATTCAAGGCTATTTCCATTCCCCTATTATTCTCTTATTCTGTGTTATGAATCTGAATGAATCTGAAACTCCCCACTTTGTCTTTACATGAGGTGTCGTGGAGTCCCATATCAAAGACGGTAATTTTAATGTCACATCAATCGTTTGGCGATGCCTTTCGTTGCTGTAAGGAGCTTAGAGAGGTTGTTCAAAGGACAGCAAAGAATTTCCAGACAAAATCGAATCATTGCCTCTTTATGCATAGAACTATAACAGGTTTCAGAAACCAAAAGTGAAAACAATGATTACGTCTCCTCTGATAATTCCAAATGTATTTTGATTTTATTATCATATTCCTTTTTGATAATGTGTGCGTAATTCACACAATTAGAACAAAACCTTAAGGCTTCCAAAAGTAAACTTTTATTTTATAGTTCATATACATGTATAAATTTCCTGTATGATTTTCTACCGATGGTTATTTTGTTATTATACGATCAACCATTATTTGGTTAAAAAGGAAAAAGCTTTTCTGAACTGACACGTGAAGATAAAACAACGTGATTACATATAAACTCGTATACTAGATTTTAATTACGCAGATACATTCATACTCATTTGTTTTAAAAAACGTGACAAATGTGATGTATTGTAAATATAGATAGAATAGAATATAGAATAAAGGTTAAAAAGCTATAAATATTAATGTATATTAATGACATTTTGTCTTTTAGTTTAATTAATAATTATGTACAATGGCTGTATTTCTTATTTCTAAAATATTGTAATATTTAATAACGTATTTCTAAACAAACAAGAATATTTTTATAAAAGAAAAATGCCTTTTTATCATCGTTTTTTATGGGTTCTCATAGAAAGGAATGGATAATTATTTTTTTAATTGAATCTGTATGAATTTCCCCCCAGTGCAATAATTTTACTTAAGTTTGTTCATATCAGTAATTTTGACTGGAAAAAAATGAGGAATGAGTTTTTAGAATAATGTATTGTTTGCAAAATGTGGCTCAACGTCAATTCCATTTTTATTTTTTAATGACAACTTTATTGATGCTCGTTCTGGTAAGTGTCAAATACAACAATGAAATAGAATTCAAAAGTAGTTAACTAAAAGCATTCATTATTTAAAATTAGCTTTGTATTTTCTATGTATTCCCCTTCTTTGATGAAACAAAATGAAATAGATAACCAAGATATCACAGTTAAGAAGAATTGAACCTTACGATTTTCATTTCAAAATCTACTTTTTAGATAACGCTGGAAATTTTATGAAAACCAGAGATCACAGTTTAGAAAAATTGAACCGTGGTTGTTTTCATTTTAAGATTGACCTTTTGAATAGTGCTGACAATTTTCAGATACCATAGCATCCTTATTGTATGTGCAATGTTTCTGAGCTCGGCATACCATTTAGTGATGGCACAAGCCACCACTGTATGATGTTGGTATTCACAGCTTTCAATATGAGGATGAACCAAGCATAAGATAAAGGCCGGTAATTACCTTCTTTTGCTTTAAAAAGGTATACCATCTTCTCCTATTTTCCCTCAAACTCTCCTACTTTCAAAACAATCCAAGGATCCATCAATTTAATCTAATTGCGTTTGATCAATTTCTTGCCTCATACGTGATACATACTTAGGACATTTGGAGACTTTTCAAACCGTTGATACTATTGTCCACCGCGGCACTGTCTTGATTTATCTTCAATTTTATAATGCTTAAAAGGAACTTTAGGACTATCACTGACTGATCTTGTACCGAAGTCGTGAACATTATCAATCAGTTTGATTCTCGCAATATTTAGAGTCGAGTTCAATTGGTTTCACTAATACATCAGACAACGTGTATGTTGTAACCATCGACAACGAATATGGTTAAAAGTTCTGAAGTGATATTACGAAGTTTAACTCTCGCATCATTTGAGTCATGTTACATTTGTATAGCAAGAGGTCTAAACCACCGTAGACTAATGTTGTTCAACAGTTATGTAAAGTTAAAGATAAAATCAACTCTCACATAATAGCCCATGTTCATTTGATGTACCTATGTGTAAGACTAATATACACTCATCCAATTGTTGTGAACCTCGCATTCATTTTTAATCCGATAACTGATGCGTTAGACATGATCTAAAATAATGTTCATTTTATGTATAACTACATTCGTATAAGATGCAAATCTTAGCTCTAAGACGTATAAGCCTGTTCGGCTATAACAATGTATTTTTTTATCTATCGATTCGTTTGTTATAATTTGAACTCAATATAATCCAGAAGTTTTAGCATTATCATCCAATTCAATTCTCGCATTTTCAAAACCCGTGTCAAAATCTTGAAACAATGCGTATGGCAAATTCTTGGGGTGCTTATGTTTTATTACATCTGTCTCTTAAACATAATCTCTTGTTGTCTACCAATCTCTTTCTTGTACATGTAAGCAAAACAGTTGTGTAGCATTATTGAGCCCCAGAACTTCCGGTTTGTTGTACTTCATGTTCAATTGGTCCGTTAAAGGACATTTACAACCAATTTGACAGATCTTGTTGTTGAATAGGATATAAGAAGACTGATTCGATTGTTAAACAGTTGAGAGAAATATAGTCCGTGGAGCTCTCCACCTATAGAAGCTCATGTTCATCTTGTCCGCCGATGTGTTAGAAGAAAGTTAGAACCACTTTGACCGATCTTTTGTATAAACGGATATTAGAAGACTGATCCGTTTGTTAAAGAGTCGTGAACAGTATCAGCCAATCAAAATCACACATGATTATGGGGTAATACGGTAACGAGATTGAGCAAGAGGTATTGGATCAGACGATGTTTCAGGTTTAGTTTCCTCTCCTGCCAGCGTCGGGCCATCTGGCTTCTGTAGGCTTCCAATGGCTTCGTAAGTCTTGTGCCCGTAGCGATGAACATACTCTATACGAGTCCAACACTTGGAGGGATCGTCTCATATGTCGTCATTTGCATTTAATTCCCCCCTTCCTGAAGTCAATTGAATTACGACAAGACGCGATGTGACGCACTACGTTACATGACGAGTGGAAACTGAGTTAGACACTCCTTTTGAAGTTTTCAATCAAACTTTTACCGCCTACCAAACAAATTACAGGGTCCAATTCACGTCAAGTTTGGGAAAAAGTGTCACCTTGGCGTTGTTAAGCCGCAATCAAAATATAATACACAGATATTTATGAAATAGAAAGCTAATTCACAAATACATGTGTCATGTGAAGTTGTTATTGCCTTAACTCTGTGGTCAAAAACCTTGGGAAGCAATACGTTTGCGGTTGAGTTATCAATTCAAATGGCTTAATTTGATTATTAAGAGTGGAAGCCTATATTTTACCCAAAACCACCGAAATGCAAGAGTTCCTAAAAGAAATTGAACTAATTCAGCTGGGACGGCTGTGGTCTGTCCCTGGGTAATGTCTGGTTAAACAAAATGAATTGCCACTAAAACGCGTTTTATCTGTCTTTGTCGTTGAAGTCATGACAAGTTGTTATAAAAGCAATACTCATTGTCTTGTAATGTTTACATAACTCTTTGACGAGATTTAGACGAATACGTGTTTCATAGATCCTTTTGAATATCTATATTTCTGTTATAGTCTGCTAGGCAATAAGTTACTGGCAAGGCTATTATGAGATTATACAGAGAAAATATCCTGGAAGATAGCTGGGCAGCAGCTTATTGCATAGGGATTAACGTTACTGTCAGATTATCCTCATAACCGCTACATGTAATTGTACAATAAGATTTTTTTATCTTTAACTTAGGCCCAAATATGTCAAACGCTGTCACTCCTGTTATATTGTCAAGAAGGCAAATTACCATTTTAGATATGCATATTCTAATAGCATTTTAACGTATTCTGGCAATAGTAGCAAACAAGTGCTACCAAGTACCAAACAATTCTAAAGAAATTATGGATATTACAAATTGACGAAAGGTTTATTCAACGTATCTGTTTCCAGAATTTTTTTTTTTATTCCGGTCTACTAAAGCATTACGTTAAGGTGTGCAGAGATTGATTGACGAAAGACAACTCCATAGCTTGCGGTTTGATTTGTTGACCAACAAACCGAGCATGGGTAAACTGAAAGCAGCGCACAATAGATTCATTTGGATCTGTAGGCTGCTCGACAGTCAGGAATTAGTCGGAAATTTTCGTTTCGCAAAGCATTGTCGTACATGTGGATTCGAGTTTGCGGGGCGAACTCATTGATTGAATGATTTGAATTGTCACAGGTAAAATCTTTACATCTGGAACATTTAGGTTTCATTTTGATGAGATTGATTTCGACAACGAGGGGTGGCGATTTTATCCGTATGTACAGTTCCAAACGACTTTCAATCTTACGAGAAATGCTGTCCATGAACGGTTCGACCCACAGACACATGGTCAAACCTGAACACGCTAACCACTATACTCCTAAAGAACAGGAAAAGGCGAAAGAGTGATAAAATTCAGTTTTTTGGTGGTTCGATACTAAGGATTATTTCTCCGAAACCGGACAAGAAATCTGCTGCACTCCAAGAGAAGAGCGGAGATAGGGCGGTTACTAACTATAACGGTTCGAACCACGTTCTCCCGCTTGACCCTATGAACCAATAGGAGAAAGCTAAAGCAGTTGCCGGGTAACCCGTTAAACCCGAGATGGTTCGAATCCTGGCCTTTTGATCCGAAGCCGGACACACTAACCACATGTCTCCAAGAAATGAGAGGAAGGGAAGACGATGGTTAAATGCCGTTTCTGGGTGGTTCCGGCTTGGAAGTAGAGACTCTATTCTTGCCAAGATATCCCCGGGCTAGTGTCCCCCGTTTCAGTGTAATTGTAGCTTAATAACGGTGTTATTTGACTAGCAGTATTAGACAGTGCCTACTCGCAGGATAGTCGTGTATCGATCAAAGACGAAGCACCGACTCAAAGACATTAGAACTCTTCTTCGTGTGAACGCTGCCGGGTTTCTCGGGTGCGGAACGTATTTTCAGACTCTTTCAATTCGCAAACGTGTTCGTGAGTAACGAGTGCAGTGCGGTTTTGAATTCAATAGCAGCAAATGTAGCTATTTCGATGTTAGGTTGAATGTTAGGTTCTGAAATAGACAAAATTTTCTTTCCTTTCGTAGAATCAAGAACCTAACCGCAGTACCACAAGTCATTTAAAACAATAAGTTCCCTTAGGTTTGATCACAGACAAGGTAATGTAATTGAAGAATAATATATCAGCAACATCATCCAAAAATAGTTTCGTTATTTTTAAAAATCTATCGTGTCAAGCAATATCATTCATGAAACTTTCAAAATCTGCTAGAGTCCCATGTCAACCACGAATATAATCGTGATTTATGATCAAACGGGGTTCCTTTTTACCCAGAACGCAAATCATGAACGGGTCCAATTGCAAATATATGCGGGCCTCACCCACGGATATTGTTACCATAAATAACAATCTAACAATATGCTCACCCTTATTCCAGTTACGTGTCGCTGGAACTCTACCAAGTGATTGTGTGTGTTGACTTGGAATGTTCCCCGTAATGTTTTGTCCTGGCTTGGAGGGTAGGGTTACCGCTGATTGTTTTAGTTCGACTCCAACAGAGATGTTTCATTTGGCATCGCGTGCTTCATCACGAGCGGCGCTGCGTGGAGGGGGGTCGCACACACGTGCAATGGGGGACATGTCAGTTTAGATCATCCCCTAGAAACACATTAGGGGAACTTCATTAATGCCACGAGTAAAACAAAGGTTATTTATCATTAAACGTTCCAGGAGGCCGCTAAATGGACCATAGCGTTCTGATGAATCGGTTCAACCCCTCCTCCTCTTAAATATTCCTCTTTTTATAATCCGAATCATCGTCTTTATTGATGTGGGTAGTGTAACCACAATAACTGTCAAATATGACCATCATCAACAACGTGATTGCTGTCATTATTGTTTCTTTTCTATATCATCATCATGATCACCATAAAAATCGTCATATCAGTTAAGACAACTGTTAGTGATAACATCATCACTGTTTGGATCTATGTTATGTATTTATGCTGTCGTTATCATTATCGTAATGGTCATAATTAAGATCATTGCTATAACCATTTTGATTAGGATTTTCTTTTATGTATTTTCATTCAAAATAAGTGTCACCAATTCAGTATTAGATGATTACTTACGTGTAATTTATCTATTCAATAATGTGTTAATCTAAATAGTTTTTTGAAATAATTATTTTCCTTGAATTCTAGTGAGGGTATATAGTAGAGGTTGGTAACGTATTTCTTTACAGAACTTCTATTACATGCTCATAATATAAATACCGCTCTAACAAAATAAGTTCAACTGTGAAAAGTACATGATGAAACATTCTACAAAGGAGATATTAGACATGTCATGTAGAGAGTACGTAAAACGCTCAGACAGATACACTGGTTGGAAATGATGCAAAACAAATCGGGCATAAGACGGTGGACACTCTCCATGGGTTCATTACTACCCAGACTGAGAAAGCATGATAACTTTGAGGGCATAGTATTCCCTCCATTACAACCCGGTCTTCTTCTTCTTTCAACATCAGCTTACATTCCAGGCCTGGCTTTTTCAAGGTTGGGCATCACAGTTATTTTTATTTTGGTAACTTCCCCTCCTCGTTTTTGACGTAGTAGGTGTATACTCGAGTTCAAAGTTATATTTGAGGAAATACAGTAAAAGAAGCATTTGCACGTTTATCATAAGGAAGGAGGGAGTTTATTATATTTCGAATGGTGAAATAGGCAATTTATCGGTGAAAATAAAAACCGTATTTTCACAGAGTGAAATAAACATGGTATTCTACTCAGTGAAATGATGCAACAATCATATGACGTCGTCTGTGACGTCATGAAACAAATGAATGACGTCATGCAACGGCCGCGCCAGCGAAACGTTTTAGCTTCTCCATTCATATAGTAAGGGTCATTTACGGGGTTTTGGGAAACATAATAAATAGAACATTTGACATTTCTCGTCGAATACCATGAATATCTCATCTCGTGAAGTAGAAAGTCATATATTTATTTCTTGGCTAAAAGTACAAATTCGTATTTATAGTTGATAAAAGTTGGTTTAACTGAGTTCTCAGTGAAAACCATCATTGAAGGAAAATTTGGACTTGTCACCATTTACTAGCAAATTATTTTCATATAAAAAGTCTTCTGGGTCAGTTTATAAATGGATCATAAAATCACTATATATAGAAGTGACAGATAACATGTGGTATGCCAAAAACCTTTATAGCACTACCCAAAAGAGACATAGGGTCAAAATGAGAACATTTAAATGTTCTTATTTTGGTGATGAAATATCAATTGAAAAAAATTTCGGCATAATTTCGGTCAAACTTCAACATTGGTTAATATTGTTATATGTATTACTTTATTGTTAAAATATTTCAAAGTGACATGTTTTTTAAAAATAATCAAGAATTATTATGTTTCGTCTGCATTTTGGACCTCAGTGTTGTATAAATCACTCCAGTGTTCCTATAGCATTATGAGAATCATATTTAGGTAAGTGATATGAATATGTTCGTTCTTCATCTACTTAAAAACTTTTGGCAGAAGGATGTCTGGAGAAGCCGATCTTAAGCGAAGACCGTACCCAAATGATGTCTGCACAAAGTTCGTAATTAATGCAACAAACGTTTCTGAAGCAGCTGTACATAAGGTCAATGCGCAGAGAAATCTAAGTAGATTATATAGGTAGATTACGTTTCAGAAAAATTGCAAGGTTCTGTAAACATTCAATATTAGCAAATTATTTTTTCCGTGTCCAATAGGAATGGAAATAGCTTGGTAAATAAAGAATTCTATTAACAACATAAAGTGAGCCACTAATAAAAAGTGGAGTTCAACTTAGTTAACGCATACTGCAGTACCAACGGATACTTGTTAATACATTAAAATTGGATAGAAGGAACTTGGGCTTGAATGGCAAACGTTTCACATGCCTTTTATCATACAAGTTTTGATAAGAATATCATAGAGATATTTATATTATGATACAACATTGAACTTTTCTCCATCATAAGTACAGTTCTCTTTCTAACAAGATCACCACCATTTCTAAATACGTAAATGCATGCTTTATCCATGCATGGTGTACCTGTAGAACCCAATTGTCACTACAGGTATCTCTTCAACAAATCAAACTTCTTCAGCAAAAATTAAACACATTCATCTGATAAAGTTATGTCATCAACTAACATAAAAATTTGGTATAATGAACTCCGTCTCTCACAAATATACTTCTTTTCCCAAATGTCTTACACTCTTAACAAAAGATTAATATAACTGGACTAAGAATATAACCCTGGCAAACAGTGATGGATATTTTAAATATTTCAGTCTGAAGATTACCAACTCTAGCAAAAGCAGAAACGTGTTCATATATATACTTCAATATAAAGAACATCTTACCGTGAACACCCTTTGTTAAAAAAAGTTTTGATAATTTTTGTTTGTTCACGAGGTCAAATATCTTTCAAATATCTATAAATATGGCATAAAATCTATTTGCATGTTGCAAATCGACATAAACAGTGTATTTGATTAACATAAAAATATCAGTTGTTATAAAAAAGCTGATATTTTCGGGGTAATAAGTCAAACTCTTATCATGATTTCTTCAAGAAATTTACAAGAAAAACTTGAGAGAATACATTAAGAAATTTATTTTTAATATTAAATTTTTTTCAAAATATCTAAAATTACATTTACATTGTATTCAAACAAAATGCAGATTTTCTAACGAATTTAGATACCCATAAAATATATTAAAAAGGTATAATATTTCATAAATAAAAATATATATCAGATATTATTTCAAAAATGCGTATAAACAAACAAACTGTTGATTTGTTTGTGAATTACAAATTCAGAAGTACAACGATATTCTAAAGAATATCTTACATTAAATTCAGGAGAGAATCTAATATTCAAATTATTATTTTAGAAATTATGGACACACATTTTATAAAACAATTAGTTTAATCAAATCATTCAAGTAAGTAAGTATATATACAAGATACGTAGACCACAATGAGCGTGTATACTAGTAACATTAATATGATTAAATAACAAGACACTTCATTAGTGAAGCGCCACCGCTCTCGGCTGCATGCATGCGGGACTCGTAACTAAAGACGAACTAAAGACTTGGCACGAGTATTCCCTCATAAAGGGATATTTTAGTCACATCATTAACCCCAGGGTAACATATTCTCCTTGAGGTTAAATGATTTTAACTCCTCGAAGCCTACTGATGTCATGGTTGGTTATTTTTAACACTTTAATACGCTTGATGCAGGTTGTCAAGACTGACAGTCAAGAGACGATATGTTAAACATTTAAAGAGGCAATACGGTCAGCTTATTTTTGTGGAAAGGAAATGTAAGGTTCTTTTACCGCATATGTATGAAAGCTTTAACGAGTTTCAAATTTACTTATTTTAATCATTCAGTTACTCCTTCAGTGCACAGGCGAGACTGAGCTTTGAAGTTGTAGTGTCTCTTTCAGGGGCATACTTTGTCTTAAAGTTCATGTTTTACATTTTACGTCATATTTGTGTTTATGTTTTTCGGAACCATATACCATCATCAAATGTATACGTTTTGTAACATAAGGGGGTTTTTATTTTCAAAAGAAAAGGAGCTAAGATTAAGTTATTACAATCCTTTAACTATTGAATTTTAATGGATCTGACAGTGTCATTAGATGAAGTGTGCATTTTTTTAAATGTGGATATTGAGTATTAAAATAATTCTTTTTTGCAAGGGGATGCACGAAAGAATATAGACACAATGTATTTAGATTAGTCGTATCAATTCTATTAAGGACTTTCTATTTACTATTTACTGAAATGAACAAGGAAAGGGGGGGATATAGATTAACCTCTCTAAGAAGAAAATGAGGTAGACAGTCCGTTGAATGAAGTACGAGCCTTGTGTATCTCTGTGGAGACAAATTCGCCGGGATAATTACTTTGGTGTTGGTAAAATATTCACAAATCTCGAAAAAGTCAAATCAATGTTACAAATGGATGTTTTGATCATGTTGTATTCTGTACTCTGGTTAGACTTTCAATTATATTTCATATATTTTTCGAAATAAGAACGGTCCAGAGATAATTGCTCAGTCTTTGTTTTGTTTAAAATTCATACTTACACGCTCAGATTACAAACTGAATAAAGTATGTAATATTACAGTTAATAATCTTACAAAGAAAATACAGGTGCCTAATGCAATTTCTTTAGGAAGCTTTGCAGACATAATTGCTTGAAATCATAGGTTATGCGCTGTCCTAAATTACAACGTGAAATAAAAATAATATTTACGTGATTTCAACTCATAATTAAATATCAATTATACAAAACAAACATTCATCATAAACGCACTTATGACGCAAAATAGAATTTCAAGTAAACAATGTCAAGAAATTCTTTGAAACGTATAGTCTGAACCAGCAAGGTGACATACATGGAATTTACCAGAAGCAGGATTCAAACGGAAAGTTGAAATACTAATTTAGAGATGAATATTTTAAATACCAGATAAAAGAACATACAAATGAAAGAAATATTGAAGTGGCAGAATAATTTGAAGAAGTTCCCACCAAAATGTATTGAATAGAATTTTTCAAAATATCCTTGACGTCACCAACGTCAGTTCTTAGCACAGTTTTAACAAAGTTAAATCGTCATCGATATATAACTGTTCAGAGGTATTCCACCTCATCTTGTTCTTTAGAGATGTGCATGAAACATATTGTCGAAATCAAATAAAACACTGAATTTTACAACGGTACCGTTTATGACCAAATTAAATTTGCCACAACACGGTCACAATGCATTTCCCCCATAAGGCTGGATGGTTTAATGTAACAAAGAGATAGACAAACAGATGGATGGACGGACGGACGGCTAGATAGGGTAAGTGGTGCTAGGTGCAGTATGCCTTAGGGTGAGGGAGGCAGTCACACACCCTTCAAGTCAGGTTAGTTCTGCACCCGCAACCCATACAAACACTTGCGTGATATGTCAACTAGGACGAGAGGGGATGAGAGAGAGAGAGAGAGAGAGAGAGAGAGAGAGAGAGAGAGAGAGAGAGAGAGAGAGAGAGAGAGAGAGAGAGAGAGAGAGAGAGAGACAGAGAGAGACAGACAGACAGACAGACAGACAGACAGACAGAGACAAGAGAGAGAAGAACACAACATAGTTGAAATGCTAACGTATGAGCATAACGTCGTTAGAATATCCTAATTTCTTCCTTTCTTACTTTCTTACTTTCTTTCTTCTTCTTACTTCCTAATTTCTCCTTTACTTAGTTCGTGCATTTTTAAAACGAGACATTCTTATAAATCAGTTGTAGTGCGGAGCATCAACGTGCGTTATTTTCTGCAAGTAACGAAGAAGCCGCCAAGTGCATCAAGAGTTAGCTCCCTTTAACCATACTCTCGTTTCAAACTTTAGATCGTCATCTGATGCATGCAAGTATCGCTTCACTACTTGAAACTGTAGCCACCCTGTTCAAACAAAGGTTCTGTAAATGATCAAACGAAAAAGGTGATCAACAAGTTTTTTATCGATATATACCAATTTGTAAGAATAATAATAAGTAAGAATGACATTACCATATCATTTCATCAAACACTTAACACATTGTATATAACAACACGGAAAATGGAATACTTTCATCTTCAAACGTCTTCCTCTTGTATCAACACTGTATATCTATCTCCCCGCCCCATCACCTTTCAATTACATGTGGAAATTGATGTCATTATCTGTGATGCGGTTAATGGCCCGCTTAAATCGTGATTTTCGTGATGTCTATATCAGATGTAGCACGTGCTGCACGAATTATTGGAGAAAAGGATGGGGTTGTGACAGTCGTGGCGCGTCCTTCATCACGCTCCAGTGCTATTGGACGATTTAAATTTTGCACAAGCAATTTCTCCCGAAAATTGACATGGTTGTGGCAAAAGCGACAATTGCTCGACAGCCCTTCGAGTAACGGTTTGACGTTGTAATAGGTGGTATGTCAAATAGTTTCTGTTAAGATGCAATTACGGGCAGCTGCGTGGTAAATAGTATGTCGATTTTGTTACGTCACATACACAGTCGCTTGCGTCATAACAACCCATTTTGTTAGTTTGTGAGGTAAACGATTTATACCGCACGTGGCAATTGTTCGGACTACATGCGTGTAAAATATTGACAAATGACTATGAAAATTTGTTGTTTGATGTCAGTCGTTTTCGAAATTAAACAACCTAACTGACATATCTTATATAACCATCAAATAGCATAAATACGGTTAAAATAGAAAAACACATCTGAAATGACGAATTGCTTTTTGATAGTCAAAAGGATCTTATATACGATACCTTCACGCTTGCCACAAGCATGTATACAGGGCCGACTGTTAGAAATGTAAAGATCTTTTTTAAGAAGCAAGAAAGAAAATTTAAATTTCTATTTGTCGTAGAGAGCGAATAGGAAGCCTGGAACAAAGGAACCCTGACAGCAAGAAATAGTTTTACAAGTATGGCAAATATTGCACAAATGAAAGTTTGCTCGGTTAGTTTTGAAGTGTTTAATTTTTGTTAAAAATGGTAATATATGTTTTACTTTACATGAGTTATAATTTCTTTAACAATCACACAATGCAGGTGTAGAAATGATTTAATAGGAAAAAAATATTCAATTTGTTAACAGATATGATTAAATTTGTCAATAATAGTAGTCTAATTCAAAACACGAGTGGTGGAATTATATAATAATCAAATATCCATGTGTCCGATATAATTAAATGTTTTCATGATGCATATAAAGCCTCAACATGCTTCAATTTATGAGATAAAAGATACATCATGCGAACACCGCGGCCTATATTCCGTGTAAAGTTTCATTACCTTTCCATTTGTGGTGTTTTTCATTATATAATCTAATCAACGAAGGTGTTATTTTGGGTCAGAATATGTTTAGAGAAACGTGCAACACAAACAATAACCTCAACAAAGAACAAACTAGCATATTTATAACCTCATTTTCAAATGTGGCAGTAATGCACGTGCACTCGGGGTCTGAATTGAGTGCTAATGAAGACGCACGTGTATGTCACGTGCATGCACGTGCATCGCTGACGGAAACGGAAATGGCTGCCGTGAGGCCATGACACAAGGACGACAACTCTGTCGGTATCGGTTTGAAACTGTAGAAGGTGTTATGTTTTGGCTTTGTTATTTAAAAGTCTTAACGAAAACTTAATCTGTAATATGAACTAGTTAAAGCCAAAGTAATCTATCAATTCTTTATATTCACCGCTTGTTTGTCTGAATTATTGATATAACTAGTCGCATAAAAGGAGGAGTGAATCAACAACTTTTGGTCGATGTGAATAACAAAAGTAATTTAATTGGAATCTTCTTACCTGCCACGTAAACTTGTCACGTGGAAACAGAACAAATCTGAACTTCCGGAGATGAAGCAAGGAAATAAAAACTGTATCAGTCCTCAACCATCTAGTAAATGTTTTCATTACCGCGACATGACAATGTTATTTTTGGAATGGTTTTTACCATTTTGGAATATTTTGTAACATGGAAATTCAAATGTTATAGTCCCCGACGAGCTTTCCATAACCTCGACAAGACAAACCAAAATAAACATTGCCATATTCGAAACGTAAATGATAATGATAACAGTTGCAGAATTATTTTTTTTAAGTTTTAAAAGTTTTAGGATGTTATCATTCAACATGTAAATCGCATGCTAAATATGTTTCACTCGAAGAAATCGATTTCAAAGGTTTTTTTCCTCTATAATTAATAGGAAAAGATATGAATATGTTTCTAGGTTGTAAATATATCTAAATAACGTTTGAATTCAAAATGTCTACACAAATAAACGTCGAATTTTGAATTTTCTATAAGGGTCATGAGGTTCGGCACAACATCGGAAATTGAGCTGAATATCCTAGAATTCCTTTATTTGATAATTTACGTTGACGTGTATCAGCACAAAAAACTTTTTTCCATGGTGGTTATTTTAGAAATGACATGTTCTAACTATCTCGACTCACTTGCGATTTTCAAAGACAACTTTCCTGACAACTTTAATTACCAATAAACGACGTCAAAGTTAATTAGCACCGATGGTTCTAAACGTGCCGAGTTCCTGTGGTAGATACATACAGCAACACATAGCAATACAGCGCCTTCCTTGCAAACAGGCGATACGCTTTGTCGGCTGGGGAAAAGAGAATGGGGAAATAAAGACGTATCACATGATAATTGTTACATTCGTCACTGCAGTACTTGAATGTCGGAGGGTTTGGTGACTGACACCTCAATAGGCTAGTGTTGTGTGGGGAGGAGGACGTGGCGGGAGGAGAGAGGAGGCGTCACCAAGTGTCACCCTTCATAGGAACGCCGTCATGTCAGTCACCCCTTTATCGTCACCATCGTCGTCACAAACTCTCAAAAGGTGCCTTTTAGTATAGCACATATTTTGGAATAAATTTCGTCGATTTATTTATTGGTAGATTATCGTTAGGCTTATTGGTTCATAGATCCTCGTTAGGCTAATTCAAAAGCGAACCAATTTGTTTATTATCTTAAACTATATAATATCCTTAGTATGATCAAATCTATACATGTGAATTTAATTATTCATTTGATTTATTTCAATTTGAATGGTTCATGTATCAGAAACATCACAATTGTTACTTATATATGTATACGATACTTCAATTAAAAATGCTAAAGTGACCATTTGTCTGCGCCACTTTGAATAATTGAACTATAAACTTACGATGGTCACTCCATGAAAAAAACCTTTATTTCACAAATATCATTACTTACCCTCGATGAATTTTAAAGACCGAAAAACATTCTATTGACAAATGAAATATCGAATTAAAAAATCGCTAAATCCCCTGGAGAATCTACAACGGGATAAATGCATTCCAAGACAACTTTCACCTCATCACGTATTGTTCATTTAAATAAGTTACATGTCGGTGCTTTATGGCACTCGTCAGTGAACAGTTATACAGACGTTACACTCCCTTTCCAGGTAAAGGATTCTACACACCTTCATTTTATTATACGATTTAAACAATTAAGATAAAATTGGAAAATAATTGAGTTAGATATCATTCATGAGTTTAACTAAAATTGTGTTTCTATGCAGGTTCTAAAGTATTGTCTTTATTGGTCGCTTACAACCTCATCAAGTGTAATTGTCGACAGCGTGTTGAAACTGGCATTCCGCGAGTCCGGTACTACTGTGACGGCGGTATTAATAAAGTGAAGTCGCAATGCTTGATATTGCCGTATGGAAACACTGTATAGTAGCTTACATGGCGAATAATAATCAGGCATATGTAAACACTTCCCTTTAAGGATATGTCACTACCCTACCAGCATATTATGCTTGATTCTAAAGAGTTTATTATTGCCTGTGTCGGGGATATAAGCATCAGTGTCATCATTATCGTCGCATTTCATCAGGACTAGATGGAGTCAGATCTGTCACTTATGTGAGAGTCATTTAAGTAACGACTTGTCAAAGCTATCACAAATTACTTGAATGCCTCTCTCAAGCTTGCAATTTCTAATGTAGTCCAAGTCGGGAGACTGGATTATCTTAGTACAATAAGCGATCAAATTACATCATAAAACGATCTTCGTGGTAAACTATAAACAGGCTTAAAGTCTTAGGTCCGTGGAAGCACGATGAGACAGAGAGGGGAATGGGGGTCATTACCTGCCCATTTGTCAGGGGAAGACGAGTTATTGGGGGATACCTTCGCACACCAAGCGCCAGAACCTTTCCCTATATAAGTCCAGATGAGGTTTAGTTTCAAGCGTAGTCGCTCCACCCTGACTCTCCCCTTCCACTGGCGTTATCTGAAATCTTGGCGGAAACATAATACCGCTGTGATAGAAAAAGGGGTCACTCAATGCCGCCAAGATCAAACACCGGAATCCGAGTGTAAAAACGACAGCGGTATATTGGTATGAGTCACTTGCTCGTGTTACCCCATGTTTTGACAAAGGGGAACCATACAAGGATATAAAGTTGTTCGATTCCCCAACTTGATAGCACTAACGTTGATCCTTTAGCCCCGGGCTCCAACCGATGACCTCAGTTCCAGGTCAGTGGACCTTTTTGCGCCTCCATGGAAAAGAGAGCTCCAAAGAGGAAGCTAATATGTTGTCAATCTTATCTTGAGTTTCAATCTCAAGGATTCGGCGTTTGTTCATCAGTTTGATTAGAAGAGAATTGAGCTACGGCCAATCCTAAATACGCAGCCCGTTGTCCACGCATAGAAGAAACCATAAACACAGATCTCAGGACGGTCGGCGCATCGTTCCCATACTCAATAAATCTCACATAGTCTCCCGGGTGCAATCAAGACTGATGTAGGCTATGTTTAGACTGCCTCTGTGGGTAGGGGGAGAGGGGAGAGGGGAAGAAAAGTCTGGCGTCGCCCCCATATATCAGAGTTGTCTGGACAGCCTGACACAAATACGCTCATCTGATGATCTGACAGAGATGTCACTATCTTCAACTGGACATCTGGACATACAATTTTGTTTATTTTGTTGACATGAATTGAAACTGTGCGTTCCTGTAAATATTGTAAACGTGAAATCGAAATGTTTTCTTGTTTGTGGACAGTCAATCGTAATGTTTAAAAACTTTATTTTGTGGACATCAAATTAAACATGTGTTTATTTGTTTATGTTAATACTCTATGACGTAGTTGCCTTATTGTGTTGATGGATACCTATATACTGTTGTTGCTCCATACATTTTGTAGACCTGGACTTAATCATGTAGGACGTGTTGTAAAACTTGGTTTATCTCCACGATACTTTTGAATCGGCAATACGAGAAATGTTATGATATGAAACTGAAAATGCAAAAAATTGAAATATGGCACCTAAGATAATTTGTGTACATCGGCGTAAATAGTGAATGCGAAACTAAATAGTTCCTCTGTGTTTTGTTTGCATATTCTATATGTCTATGTTATTAATGCATGCGGTGTTTTAATTGGCTGAAATATTATAAGGCAATTTAAGTTTCAATATTTTGCCGCTCGGGGTAACTACCCGAATTCCGAGATGAGATCGTAATAGAAAAAAGGCTGTGTAGAAATCATTGATGGAGCTGACTCTGTTAGGAGAGAATGGAAGTGAGATAGTTTAGTGGTTAGCGGAGTTGTCTTTGCGTGTAAGAATTCGACTTCCACCCCGATTTTGGAAACTCTGTAAAGGTGAAACAGATTCTCGACATACAGTATGGTTAATTCGTAGTAATTGAGTCGGCAACTATATTCTAGGTTTTCCATTTCAGTAAAGCCAATCCATAATGACAACAAAAGTTCTCTGAAACCGGCGTTAAACCAGTATATGCCTATCACAACACGTCGTAGAAGACTTTACGAGGAATTAATTATCCTATTAGAATAGGTTTACGTTATGAAAGATAAAAATAGTTTCATTTACGCTGAATTATCCTCCGATATTCCTCAGAAATCCATGCCGTTTACGAAAACAGCTTTCTAGCATAGTTCCCGAAACCGGAAGTTGCTACGAGAGGTGCATCGGCATGTGGTGTTTCAAAGCAGACGACATGAAATTGACAGACGTTACTGTCAAAATTGAAGCCATCAACTTCTTTGTATACAAACACGGACAGATACAAACGAGTCGGCTTCCTATCAAATGCTATATCGCAACTATTCGTTACGCATCATTAGACCTTTGACCTTAACTCGCAATTTGGATATTATGTGTAATTTTAGCTCCTCTGCCTGTGACATTAATCTTATACGGGTAGCTTGCTATGTCTCCATTATACCCGCTCGTTCTCTCTCTGCTCAGGGTGACTGATGAGCTGTCGCGGTAGCCTAGAATTAGCCCGCGCTTTATTAACAGGAATACCCGAGATACATACGGTTAAGGCGTCAGCTCCGAACCGCGAAGTTCGGAGTCTTGAGCTGACGGAACAACGAGCATAGTGTTCTAATATACGATATAGCTTTACTCTTAAACTGTGAAGTTGATAGGTGATGCTTCTTATCTTTAATCTAGACACAAGATCTTTTGGCGACCCAGATATGTTTATAGCTAATAGAACGCGGGATAATGCTTAACATTGTTGCGCCGAGTAAGCGAGAAGACGTGACGAGGGTGATTAGCGCTGTTATGAGTGTCAGCTAGATTGATGTTGTATATTTCAGCCTGAAATGTGATACTGTATATATCACAAAGCTGTGAGAAATAAACAATATGTCAAAGATCAAGCTATGTACAACATTATATCGTCGAGGTCCCGGAAAATTAGACTGGGATAAGACATTGATTAAACACTGTCATCAAAAGTAAGGAAATACATGTAATATAAGTGTCCAAAGGGACTGCCGTAAGCCTCTTTAAGCGTAATTACAGTAGTTAACTAAACGGGTCTTTGTAATTGAAAAACATCAGGTTTTTTTTTATTGTTTGAAAAGTTACCTTTGTCGTTAGCTGACAGAAAACAGAACTACGTTGGGGCTTGTGGGACAAATTATGAAGACAAAGATCGTTACCGTTTATTGTCATTTAACACATATGATAAATTATCACCATTATCGTAATTACATAAAATAAAAACATGCAATTCTGTGAAAACAACAAATAAATGCGTCACTAATATTCGACCGTTCATTTATCTATCTGTATTGATCAAATTAAAACGAATTGATAACATATCAGATAGAACATCAAACGTTGTGTATACGGTCATTGAATGGTTATTAATGTCATTTTAATGTATTGTAAATGCCTTTAAACGTTGGAGGATATCATCGATCATGTTAATCATAATTAAGTAAAAAAATACATTCTTAGTAGGTGTTCTCCTTAACATATGTTTATTGTAAAATATTTTCCCCCATTTAATGTTATCGCATATTTCTATCAATGAATAACCGACTGCCTTGTATTCTTCTTTTCGGATCCTTTGGAAAACTGATTTGCATTCAGGTAAAGTTTGTCTAGAATGATAATACAAGATTTTTTTCTGAAGTCTTCGTGCATTTTGGAATGAGACAATCCAGAAGTTTAGGAAGTTATACATGCCAAACATTGTGAAAGGTGTACTTTTATCGACTACCGATTGTTGCTGAAAGATATAATTCTAAGGCTAACCGGTTAAGTGACAACAGAAAGGTGTAAAGACGCGATAATGAAAATAAAACAGACAGTGACGAGCGTCTATTGATCAAATTTGATTTTCTAAACTTATCTGAAGCAGGTAGAAGATAAAATTTGAATTGATAATGCTTGAACGGGTTCTAAAACTAGTATTCATGTATACGATTATTACGATACGTGTAATTTCGGCTTCGGCACTTACATAAGGGTGTTGTTCAATTTCATTGAAAACTGCTAATTATCATATATTTGCATTTTGGCATTTTCGGATGAATACGTGAAATGTTTGGGATGGATATAATCCAATAAGGTGTTTGGGCACGTATGAAAGCCAAAACAATACCATGAAAATCATGAAGTGTCTCTGTAGCCACGAAATTCTAACGCGTAAATTTTAGAAATGCTACTTAAATTAACTTTTATCAAACTGACTACGATATTCTAAATCAATAGCACAAATGCTCAAAGGGGCAACTCCCTCTTATTTCGTACCCACATCTTTTGTGTCCCTGTAAGCGGTCTGGTGAGGCATAACTAGAAGATTGTGTAATGAAAATTCTGCGCGTCCTGTTTTTATATCGTAAAGATACACCAAATGATATATTCATTGTTAAACTTCTGTTGTAAATCGTGTATATTTAAATAACAATCACATTTGCATTTGTTGAAATATTTTAGGCTTCTATGTAGAATATGAATATAGCATATACACTGCAGGATTTCAAGTGTGCTTTTAGGTGAGCTCGAACAGATTTGCTCTCATAAGATTTCAAATGTTACCTTTGAAACTTTTCATTTTTTAAGATAATATAATATGGTTATCCATAAGTATAACGTTATATGATCCTTCAAAGGATAAACAATGATAGTGTCTAGATCAATGAGAATATGAAAATGTATAGTATCAACTTAAGAAGATGTAAAATATTGAAACTGAATTTCTGCCATTCACATTAAAATAACTTTAAGGAAAGTAACCATTCAAGTTTTTTTGAAGAATATATATGCCCTTTTGTTTTATGATTGACTATGATTGAACGTTAACCGATGTAGGTAAATTCGAAGATAATTCGCATTTATTCCAATCATTCAATTTTATCATTGTCTTTATGAGTCGTTGCCAAAGCATTATGGCTTTTGCCATTGATCATGAAATACATCCTTTTGAAGTAGTTACAAGTAGTCAAAGGGAGGCTACGGTGTAATGTTAACTATAAAATTATTGACGCTAGTCCGAATGAAGCGTTCTTAAAATCTTATTCTACAGAATTTCTGCTGGGAGGTTATCGAAAAGGTGTAATTAACCTAAATACATTATTGACGTTGTTGGATTTATCTTGAAGATATGTGTGTATGTTTAAATGATTATCTTATCAACATGATTCTATTTTTTAGAACCTTCATGATTAAGAATTTAAACGTTTAAAAACAATTTTTCTAAACAATTGGATTTCTTTGAATTACAAATGGCTCTATATACACGGTGCAAGAAACCTAAGCTTGAAAAACGAGAAAAATATACATAATGTAAATATGGGTGTATATATCGTAAATAAGTCATGCTTAAGTTCATTGAAAAGATATGTAGACCATGTTATACAAAATACAATTTGGTTAAAATTTGGATTAATGCATTTTCACGTACATAGTGATCGAGATTACTTTTAATTAGCTCTCTTTAATGTAGGTAGGTAGGTAGGTAGGTAGGTGGGATTTAAGGGCGACGTTTGGGCCTCTTCGATGTTATACTGAGTTGAGTTGCCTCCCTTGCATTGACCCTCTACCTGAATCTCAGACTTGTAACGAAGAGTACCACTGTTAGTTAAGGAACTTGTTTATTTCATTTTTTTGGATTGTCTATAAAAATATGGCCCTTCCCAAATCGTCGCAATTTTTGTCATGGCCCTTCCAATTTAAGGGTATTTTTTTATGACCCTCCCCCAAATCATATCTACGAAAGTTCTTGAAATTGGTCTTTTGAAGATTTATGGTCGGTTCTACATTCAATTTTTTTTTGATATTTCCAAAAGAGAAACTTCTTTAAGTAACGCTTGAAATAATGTTGAAAAACCCCCAAAAGATTTACCCTTCCATTGATTGGTTTAACATGATACCTGATAATGGTCTATAGTGTTTTAAAATCAGTTTTATTAGAACTTTTTTTTTTACATCAACTGTATATCAAAATAGGTTTTGAATATTATTGCTTATAATACACACATATGTTTAACATACTGTAAATTCTATCTTTAATTTTATCTTACTTTTTAGGCTTATTTTTTAAATTTATTTTCAAAATTCAAATCACAATTTCTTTTTTTATCTTTAAATAACAAAATAGGTTAGCACTGAGGAAGAGAAAGAAAGTTCCCACTTTTCGGAATATCAACATTGGAATTTATTTTTCTAAATATGCATTTAGATATTTTTCATAAGTATGGCTATATTAACAAATTTGCACCAATCAAGCCATCTGCTAGAGTTTTACTGTTTCATAACTTTGTATCATTGAGAACGATTAATATAATCATTCAGATATTAATAATTTGACTAGGTGTTTTAACTTTATGAGTCTATTAGTTATCAAATATGCATCTTTGTTGTATAAAAATATAGCAAACACCTGTTAACTGCTTGTATAACCTCCCAGTCCAACAGAACTACTTTTCTACTTTTTGTTCTACAAGAATAAAGAACAATGAATTGAGCAGTGAATTCATGTTGATTTTTTTATATAAGCATGTGTTTTTAAGAATATAAACCATTCTTGCTCATATTCTGGAATTGTTTTTCATTTGATAAGGCTTTATGATAATGTTTCAGCCCCTCTTTCAATTGCTAAAGAAGGATGGTTTTATAACTGTCTATTTCAAAATGACCCTCCCCAACCTTTCGTATTTTTTTTCATGACCCTCCCCTGGTGACTATATATTTTTTTCTGACCCTCCCCTGAAAACCCCCGGCCCACCCCCTTGTAATAAATGACCAATCCCTAAAGGTTTGGTTTTCATAATTATCTCCAAATTATATATCTTCGTAATTATTTAACTGCATTGACACATGAAACACCCATTGAATCGATTGTGATAATTTTATACTACATAATTTCTGAAAGCAGGGATTTTGATAAGTTACTAACATAGAAACGGTTCAGACGTTTAATTAGAAATTACTTGGTAAAAGATAATAACATGTAAATAGACCTATAACCGATGTTGACAATAAACTATATAAACTATTTGCATTTTAAACCATTTCTTTTTCAGTAAGGAGAGAGGAGAATATAGAAGAGAATATAGAAGGGAAGTAGAAGGAGACGGAAAGAATATGGTCCGAAAAGTTCTTCTTCACTGGTTTGGCACAATTATGGACTCGTCCAAGACCTTCAGATAACACTGTTAACCCTTGAATAACCTATCAAAGGTTAGACATTAGTAGAAACTATTGGAGGGTAGCTATATATTATTATGTCTATTCGAGACAATGCAGGGGCAAAAGGGAACTGTTGTTTACACAACTTTGTTTTACCTGTTTAGACGGCCGATTCATTTGATCTTTTGCTGACATAGTGAAGGTCATATTGACAACGAAAATCGTAATGGAAAAATTACTAACACGATTGTATATATTTTTATTTCATGAAAACTGAATATTGACATTTTGGATAGAATTAATTAAAGCCTACAAGTTGACGCTAGTCACTGTCATTGCTCACTTGATCATCTCCCTCTTGACAATCATCTCACAGGAATTAACTATAAAGAACACCACCTCAAATAAGCAGTTAACATGAAGAACAGTTAAGACGTGATCATGACGAACTTACACATATTGCATGAAACTAAGTTTGGATCAAAATCATTAATTTTTGGTTTCAGGATATTTCAAGTTGATAAAATGTTGAAATGATCTCCGATACCTTCATCCCTCTCGGACATTAATAAAAATAAATTTTGTTAATGACGGTAGTCAGAATTTAGACTTTTTGTGTGTTTCACATTACGAAACGCCAAATTTTTTATTTGTATTTGTATTTGTAGTGACTTTGTAGTCAACTGTTCGATACGATGAGAGGGGGGATTCAGAAGAACAAGCTTGTTATCCAGTGTAGGAGATGTGACGGGATTCAAGTCGAGACGTCCGGGTGAGAGTCGGAAACCCTACCGATGTAACTGCATGGATATTCCCTTTAGCTGAAGCCAAACACCTTGATGGAGCATCACCATTTAGCAAAGAAACTTCCAAGAAGCGCTCGTAAAATCCTGAAATTTTCTACATCGACAATGCATGAAGAAAACATTTAGCGTCGTTTGCTCCTGTAACATAAAGTAAAACTAAAATATCGTTATTCACTACAAGTGCCAGGCCTTAAATATACATATAGATACATTTTTGTCCAGAATTTCACATAACTGCATTCATTTTAGGGACACTTCTCGTGTTCATTGCCTTTTTGGGCCTTTGAAACTTGTCATTATACCATAAATGTTTTGTTGTTCTGTTTCAGTTTAAATGTTTTTATTCCTCAAACCCTGTTATACTAAAAAAACTTAGTAGCAAGGGAGCTGAACTACTTAGTCAAAAGACATAAACAAAATCTAATGATATCAGAATGACCCCCAAAAAAGTCAAAAAAGACAAAACATTCACATACAATTCACAACAATACAATTATCAAGAAAAGTAAGATAGAAATAATGAAGTCATCTTTGAATAAAGTATGATACATTAACCATTCGGCATAACATACTTTTTTTCAACTTTTATTAAAGAATATACATTTTTCGACATTTAATGTCAATTTCAACTCATTCTTAGCATGGTTCAAAGTTGGTAATGAACAGTTTATGTACAGGTAATATTTACCTATTAACAGGAATAAATAAAAACAGTATCAGTAAGCACATTAATTTCACAGTAAAATATCATCAATTTCAAAAAGAGTGTGAGATCATGGATTGATCACAGTTCAAACACAACTAAAACACAACTAAAAATAAAAAAATACCAAAAGGTTTGTACAAATTTCCCATACCAGAATAAGTGACAGAAGGACTTACATGTATGTCTTCAGTAATTAGTTTTGAAGAAATAAATGAAGTTAAACTTCAATAGAGAATGACGTAATGAAAGTTTGAAACCATCCTTACTTAGAGTTTCGTGTTTTTGCCATAAATTCAAAACATTTCGCATACCCATCCCCAAGTATCGGTAATATGACAATTAATGTTTTTCAGTGAAATTGATCTACATCATCGCGCATTACCTGAAATCACAAACACCATCACAAGTCCTAAACTAGCAGAATTCACATCCATTTCGAATTTGACTTTTAATTTATCTTTGAATACCAACGATCGTTTTCATATAAACAAATATCGTCACTCTCTAAGTTCAAATTTATTTAGAGGCACAAACATTATCAGTGTTTTAAACGCTTCCCTAAGGATTAGATATGCTATTGCCTACAGACAATTTGCTCACATAAAGCTTTATCTTCTGATGTTAATACAGTAAGTCGTCTATTGATGGTCTGCTTGTGACCGTTTTCACTGTTGGTAACTAATCCTTATAGAAGAGGAATAAACGAAACTGTATCATTGTACTTGGTGATCTTGATAGATTTGCATCTTACCACTTATAGACTTGTAGTTGCAATTGACATCATGTACTGGCAACTACAGAGAGAGAAGGATCAACACTGTAAACTATGGATGGCCCTAGAAACCAGGATTATTTCATTTGGACACTAACTCTTCAATATTCGATTCCAACTACATATCTTTCAAATACATTTTACAAATCTACATTGTTTTCAACAACTATATGCAACAGTAAAGCAATAACCGCTCTTCTCTTTAAACAACCTAATGACAAACGAGTACTGAAGTTGTCAATTTTAATCACAAAACGAAAACTTATTAAGTTAACGGTTCCACATAACGTCGAGATGAGTGGGGTGATGGCCCCCTAGACTCCGAGTTTGTGTCCCATGATTAGCTTTAGATTGGTTCCAGAACGGTTTTTATCAGCTCTAGCCCGACCTATACATAAACAACCTACTTCCTCCCAGCCCGTCTCTTTGATGATTTCGAGTAATCAGGGAAATCATGTGACAGACCGAAATGTTTGAATTCAATCTTATCAAGTGGCCAGCGCTCAATTGGAGCTTTAATGACTATTCAATTTGAAGGTAGCATTTTAATTCTCATCTGTTCTAATCAAATTAGGAGTCAATCGAAACTTGAAAGAATTGGGTTGGGGTTTGTGTTGGGAGTCTTTCCCCCTTTAACCTGTTCCTAACCTCCAGCAGTTTGGACGTTTCATGCCTGTGTAAGTGTGCCTCGTTGGATTGATTAACCCTCCATCAGCTTGGTTCACATATCCAGGCAGATTATTCTCTGTACCTTAGTGTCATTGTGTCATTAGGTATGTGTATCTTCGAGACATATTGCCTTAATGTGTATGTGTATCTCCTGGATATATTACCTTAATGTGTATGTGGCTCTCCGACATATATTGTCTTAATGTATATGTGTATCTCCAAGATATATTGCCTTAATGTGTATGTGTATCTATAAGATATATTGCCTTAATGTGTATGTTGCTCTCCGAGATATATTGCCTTAATGTGTATGTGTATCTCCAAGATATATCACTTTAATGTGTATACGTATCTCCCAGATATATTGCCTTAATGTGTATACGTATTTCCGAGACATATTGCCTTTATGTGTATGTGGCTCTCCGAGATATATTGCCTTAATGTGTATACGTTTCTCCGAGATATTTTGCCTTAATGAGTGTACGTATCTCCAAGATATATCACTTTAATGAGTATACGTATCTCCTAGATATATCACTTTAATGAGTATACGTATCTCCTAGATATATTGCCTTAATGTGTATGTGTATCTCCAAGATATATTGCCTTAATGTGTATGTGTATCTCCTAGATATATCACTTTAATGTGTATGTGTATCTCCAAGATATATTGCCTTAATGTGTATGTGTATCTCGAGGATATAACACTTTGATGTGTATACGTATCTCTGAGACATATTGCCTTAATGTGTATGCGTATCTCCAAGATATATCACTTTAATGTGCATGTGTATCTCCGAGATATTTTGCCTATATGTGCATGTATATCTCCGAGATCTATTGCCTTAATTTGTATATGCATCTCCGAGATATATCACTTTAATGTGTATGTGTATCTCAAAGACACATTGCCTTAATGTGTAAGTGCATTTCCACGATATATTGCCTGAATGTGTATGTGTATCTCTCAAAGACAGAGTAACACACGTTAAATTCTCATGAAACAGTTATTCCGATACTAAAATGATTCTCAATCTCACATGTCCAAGTCCAAAATTTAGTCATAGATTTAACAGCAGACTGTTATCAAGCTTAACATGCTTTTGTTAAAAGACAACAACTTATGAAACTGTATGCATTTCCCTGCTTGACAATAAAAACATGAAAGTGTGTGTAAAGGAGAATGTTAACAATCAAAATAATGCCTTGAGAAGGGAGAATTCAAGGGTCTATTCAACTGACGCTCTATCAGCACTGTGTTTACCTCCTCGACACTCCACAAGTAGTTTATGACCCTGACAAACCCTGCAACACCTGGGACAATCAAACCTTAATCTGTTTAGTAACGTGAAATTTTTAATCAAGTCGGAGGCGTAAACCGTTGACACTGCGATGTCATTGAGTGGAGAGAGAGAGAGAGAGAGAGAGAGAGAGAGAGAGAGAGAGAGAGAGAGAGAGAGAGAGAGAGAGAGAGAGAGAAAGAGAGAGAGAGAGAGAAAGAGAAAGAGAGACAGAGAGACAGAGAGAGACAGAGAGAGACAGAGACAGAGACAGAGAGAGACACAGAGACAGAGATACACAGAGACAGAGAGAGACACAGACACAGAGAGAGACACAGAGACAGAGACAGAGAGAGACAGGTAGACAGACAGGGAAACGGAGACAGAGAGGGAGAGGCAGAGTCAGACAAAAAGACAGACACAGAAAGAGACACAGAGAAAGAGACAGACGGACAGACAGAGACAAGGACAGACAGACGGACAGACAGACAGGAAATAAAAGACGGGATAATTATGAGAACGAGAAGACGACCAATTTAGTAGGGGGTGGTTGTGTGATGGAGGGGGGGGTGCTGGGAATTGACTGACGCAGAGTGAGAGAGAAGATGGATACTGGGGAGGAGTAACATACACATGTAGGTGTCGTAAAGCATTGCTTGTGAGCAAGTTTGAGCCATCAGTCGTGCCAGTGCTGGGATATCCCCTTGGTCTCAGTGTCGATGAGGGGTCCGTGTGTTTACCTTCACGCAATGTGGCTTACCCCCTGACACTAGGACTACTTAGTTAATTCCCCAACCATCGGCCTTCCTTCTCGACAACTTAGCAGCGTCTAGTAAAACGGCGTATAAGCCGCCAAGTCCCCACACCTGGGCGCTGATAGGGTGTCCATGTCGGCAACCCGACTAATGTGTTTGTCGTAACAATTTCATGTGTATTTGAAAAACTATTTCCGAACAATCGCCCTACCGATAAACAAAGAAAGGTACGTGTTCTATAGCAGGGCATGGGCCCGGTGTGTATGTTGGACGTGCCTCATCCACCCTGCTCGCCAACTCACCCCCCTCTCGCGTAACGTTGGATTCTGCTACCCCCGGGGAATCCTGTAGTTAACTGTTTGGCTGATCTGACCCTGCATTCCGCACCCTGGTGCCGAGGCCCGGGCATGACGACGCGACGAGTTAATCCAATTACTCAATAGAGAAGCAGTAGCTACATCCGTTCTAACTCTGTTACTCATCTGTGAATGGATGTAACTGATAATACCTGCTTCACGTGTTGATGAGGCCAGCTGGTTACCTAATATCAGTGTTGCTGATTCTACATCCTAGAACGTGTTGGTTGGGGAAGTCAGCCCTTGGTTCGTACGACCATTGTCTGAAGCATATCAAGTGACTTTATTTCGAGAAAGTCGAAATGAATTCAATCCAATTTGTTGAGAACTGAGATTAATCAATTAACTTTAACACAAAATGATCCACAGTTTTCTTTAATTACTTTAATTTACACGACTATTTTTTACTTTTTTGTAAGTTGTATACATGTATGGTTAGTCCAATCGCTTGTACAAAATGATGTTAACACGATCCCCACACGACATGAACCATGACTAGGTGATGCCACCACTGTACCGTTTTTAAACTGCTTTTACCTTCACAAGGAAATACTACTGTAACGTTGCATATGATCAAATTTGATTATTTGAGTCGATCGTTTACGTCAACTTTTACGTGGTCAAGGTATTCAGAAATGTTTCCATCGTTATATTCTATATCCTATTTTAATTGACGTTGTTTAAAAAATGAATTTTCAAATAATGATCATAAAATCTTGCATTGTAAAATTTTATGTAAAAACTCATTGGAACTCCGAGGATGAGTAATTTGAACTGTTAAAACAAACGTTCCTATACTTTGATATCACGTACGAATCAACCCCAAAGGTCGAAGGGGTCATATTTACGAAGTCTGTTTTGGTGAAAAGATCATCTCTAATCTAGTTATCAAACCAACAGTGCATAGTTCAAACAGAGATCATAAATCTGCAGTTGGAGATCCTAGTTTCAAGACATCTTTACTTCTCAAACGGGTGACGCTGAAGAATTTAAAGGCACTTGCATCAGTTCACAATCATAAACCCATCCGTCGTGACGTCATCAGATCACGTGACTACCTTCCTCTCGCACGAGCAGTCAGGGCATGTAATTAAACCACATCTTCCAAAATATGATTATTACCGATATTGATTTCATTATGGGCGAGAATTTGGCCTTGTTTAATCAATGCCCTGCCTCCGAAGTGACTTGTCAGCCTCACAAGTAGCAACAATAAGGCACTCCGGCAAATATTTGTCCTTCATATTAGTGTAATTAATTAAATTGGAAGTCTTTTCTGACATGGCGATAATGACTTAATTCTTCAGGCCAGTAGTTCACTCATCAGACTGGTTCTCTGAAGAGATAGCGGCAGCGGGGCGCAGTCTTCGGCATCAGCAGGAACGCAGTTCGTAGTGGAAGCGGAAAACCAGTCTGAATTGGAAGCGGGGGTAACCAGTCTGCAGAATGCATCTTCAGTGACCGCCTCATCACTTGTACAACTAGATCAAAGCCAGACTGACCCCTGGTCACTAATGAACGTTCATCACCGGATCGTTGAGAGGGGTGACCAGCGATTGGTGATGGACTATCGCTCCCTCTTCATCGCTTCTCGCTCACTCAATTAGGAGCGTCTATTCATTTCAGAACAGATCTATTAACGGGTTCTTTCATTTCGTGATTTGTATGGCTTTGAAAACACTTGATTGATCTAATAAAGGATATACAAGAGAAATGTTTAGGAAAGCATGTTTGGAAGATTGGTTAAGCATTATCAGAAAAAAGTGGTGAGATAGGTTTTAACACTTAAAGTTAGTAAATGAACAAATTGTCTGTACAATTAAATACAGGAACTTTAAAAAAGTCATGTTTGACAATAATTTTCTTATGAAGAGTGGCTACTGAAATGCTTTTTCATTTCTGTAGAGATATGTCATTTTAGGGGAATGGAAACTTCTCGCATTACGTACTTAAAATGCAATCGCCAAGTGACATAATGTAGAGTTGAATTGCTTTTTATAAGCAATAACGAAATAAGAGATCTCATATTTATTTTCTCCTTTATGAAATAAAATGATTAAATACGTTTCAAAATGTCATCTCTTTGATCAAAGATCATAAAGTGGAAATAAGACCTATCGTACTCCGGAATGATTCTTCAGTAGCCAGTAACGTGTATGCCACGACATCAAGATTAATTAACAGCAGCACTTTCTCGGCCGGGAATGTAAAATCCCGTTAATCGAGGCGATGGATGGATCTGTATGGGGTCAATAATTCTACTTACTATCATAGCTTCAACTGAGCAAGTAATTACCGACGAAATTTACACCCAAAACGTTGGGTCATGACGTACCAGTAAATGCAGTAAGTGACATGGACAAATAGCTCCATCTATTAGCAACGTCGTATATCTTGTGTATGGAAGGGGAGACAATTCAACCATCAGGAAATGATAAATAGGCCATTAGTTGTTTGTATTCGAGAGAGACGGTACAGACCAAGGGGCAGTATTGGTCAGTCTCTTCGGACCATTGCTGCTACCCTTCCGGACAGAGCCGGGCCAGTCAGCAAATGACCTTTTGACCAATATTGTTGGCCGGAGTAAAGGGCAGGCAATCCAAAGTGGTTCCTCGTTTGCAGCACTTACTGACCAGATGGGTTTGGAGAAGCAATTAAGTGACCATCGAGTGGGCAATGGTTACTTGCTGATAGCTAATCAGAGATTACACGTAGATGACCATTCTTGTACACAGTGGTTGGAGGAAAAGTGACACACTAGTAAAATGAAATATCAATAAAGGGCTGCTAGTACGATGTTTTCTTGTCAAATGCATTATTTTGACTCTATGATTAGACCTGAGGCCTTTGGTCAGGCATTCTTTCTCTTTCTTTTCGCTGTTAACGTTGTTTTATAGTGAATATTGTGAGTGGAGTCAGTCTTGGCATGCTCTGTTATTAAAAGGATTCGCAGAAAGACCTATCAAAGCGACATTATGCAAAACGAGCAACATAAAGCTAGTGTACAGTTCATAGTTACGCGTTCAACGAGTGAATTATTCAAGCATTTGTAAAGGATAATATCATAGATGGTTTCACTGGAGCTAAGAATAAGTTCAACAAACACATATTTTGTATTTCAGAACATTGTTAGTTTCATTTTGAAAAATGTCTCTGGAATAATAAGTGACATGCAGAATTTTCATGAAGTTTTATTTGACTATGATTCATGTCAAACTACCATATCTTCTGATACGAGTTCTAATAGCTTCACTCCATTTGCATCTTCATCCCCAATGCCAAATATTTGAAAAAAAAATTCAATTACTTCCAACCGCCTCATGCGTGTGAAAACCTCGACACTTCATATCTTGTTCCTATCTTCTTGTTAGATGTCCTTTCAAACACTACAGACCAATAGCCGTCCACCTTTATGATATAAAAAAGTTTCCAAAATAACGTTTAAGGTATTGTCGCGGGCCAGTCAGAGACTGTCAGGTTCCCCGGCCATACCAGGACTCGAACCATGATATTGTCACTATTTGCTAACTAATTAGCTTTAAATTTTAAAACACTTTCAGCAACGTTTCGAGATAACAAGTTTCAGCAATATTTGGAGAAAACAATTTTCAGTAACATTTAGGGATGACAATTTTCGATAACACCATCAACAACGGTTGACAAATCTAAATCCAGCAACCTACGACCCTTTTGAGAACAATTCTCTGAGTTAAAAATATGTTGATGATAAGATTTCTATGATTTCAAGAAATTGGTAATCAAACAGTTTTCGTGTTTTAATCAAACGGTTTAACAAGCAGTTTCTTTTGTTTATGATATGGTTTATCAAACAATTTAAATGAATTATTAAAGTTGTTTTTCATACAGTGTCTATGATTTAAACAGTTTCCGAAGGATTTTAGAATTGATTTAACAAACAGTTCCGATAGATTTTACATTTGATTTAACAGGCATTTTAAAATTTAGATTTGATTAAAGAGTGTCGGATAGACTTTACATATAATTTAACAAAGATTTCCCGATGAATTTCAAAATTCATTTAACAAACTGTTTTTTGGAGGTTAACTATGGTTTAAGGGTGTCTAATGAATTTTAGAATTATTCAACAAATAGTTTCCAATGGATTGAAGACTTGAGTTAATGAACAGTTTCCGATGGATTTAAGATTGTGCCTAACAAACAGTTTCCCATTGATTTTAAATATGATTTCACAAACACTATCTTTGAAGGTTAGACTTGATTTGACAAACAGTTCCGATGGATTTAATAAAATGTGTTTAACAAACATTTTCTTTTTGAGGTAGGATTTGATTTTACCAACAATTTCTGATGAATTTCAGTTTCCGAAAGATTTCAGAAATCATTTTAGTAACCGTTTCAGATGAATTTACCTAACACTAATTTTCCCTTGATATAAGATCTTGCTCATCAACCAGTTTCTTTTGACGTTATGACGGGCAACAAACGTGCAGATTTATTTACGTATAGGAAGCTCTGTGAACACACATCGAATGAGGGATGCACGTGCAAGGGGAAGGGGTGGGTGGACGCTCATCATATCTGTCACCCGTATCTGCAACCACTTGCCGAAAGAACATCACCGTGTCTTCACCTAGACAACTCGATCTCCTTAGGGAATGTCTTCTATCAATTATCTCCCTTGAAGAATAACATGGGCACATTTGCTGCTCGTCTTGGGTCCTGAACCTTGATATATTGCGCTATGATTCACCTAGGTGTGCTTCTCAATGCTTTTATCGCTCGCACACCTGTACGCATGTCCGCTAGATGGGGTGTCGGGACCGGCAAGGGGGTCTGTAGCTAAGCTAGTTGGGCACGTGAGACACGCCCATTTCCCTCAGCGACGCACACGTGCTGTCGCAAATGGCTTCGGAATACCGCTTTATCAGCACGACATCGGCGATAGCGACAAGCACTCGTACAAATAATTGTCTTATGATGTCCGCTGATACGTTAATTTGCTACTTGTGTGGTGAAATATACAACTCACTCGACAGGCTCGCGGAATGTCAATTTCCCGTCCACTTATCCATGTATTATTGCGAAGATATCACACAATGCGTGTCGATTTCTGACCTCTTATTACATTGTAAATTTCTTCATTGAAAGCGACATCACGGTTTTGAAGCATCACCCTCAAGCAGCGCTGTCTAAACTTTCTGTTTTTCTCGAGGTAATTTACCACTCATTACGGGTGGAGTTAGTAATGATTTAGTACCTGTAATACAATGAACACCTGCAAGGCGAGAGTGTGGTTACCTGTTGATCTCACGCTGGCACAAACTGCCATGTCATCTGTTATGTTTTGTCAATTGAAGCCTATTTGTAGTTACGTAGTGATTTCTTCCCCCTAATTGAGTGACCGTCAAGTGCCGGGATAAGCAGTGATATACTGGTGCAAAGCACTTACTCTTCTATCGAGGTGTACGGGTACAATATACTCAATACATGTGCTATATACTTGTAACGAGTTCCTGGTAGATTATACGTGTAGCACAGATTCAACTCCTAGATTATCACAGAATAAGAAAAGTGATTCAGTGTTTTAGATAATGCTGTGAAATTAAAACCTTAGATTTAAATGTTAATTACAAAGTTAAATGATCTATATTGATTCGTATGTTGTACATGTATAATCGTATGGCAAAGAATTAACATGTTAAATTTAAAACAAGTAATACTAAACTCCCTGTTGAAGTAGGTCGTTGGCATCGTATTCCTTACAATGATAGAAAGTGTTTGATGTGTAACTCTGGTGAAGTGGGCGATGAATACCATTTTATTCTTTAGTGTAATTGTTAATTGGAAAATAGAAAAATAGTTATAACCTAAGCATTGTTGTACAAAACCTTATTGCTTTAAACTTCAAAGTCTTTTCTCAGAAAATTGTTATACAATTGTTGACAAACTAAGTAAATTCATTAAATGTATGTAAGAATGAACTATGTACCGCTGTGAGTGGTTTTAGTGAATAAAGAACTTTAACTAGTTAACCTGGAAGCAGAGAAACCCATGCTCTAAGCCTGTCAACTTGATGTTTTATCTGATGTTCTCAAACCGTGACAGTTCGTGTTGGTCAATAAGTCTCCCCTGTTTCACTTATCGGCAGGTTTCCATTTATGTAGATATAGTACAATATGATTTTGTGTGTATTTAATCAAAATAAAATAAAAACTTTGTGATTTAGTATTTTTCAGCAATCTAGCACCAAGCATCGTGTTCCGACACTATTAACATATTCTCCTTGGACTTTCATCAATAAAACTCAAATAAAGCGTCCTTGATTTATGCAAAGTAATCAAACTTTCCGTTGATTGGTCCTGCCAGATTCTAACTAAGCATATATCAATAATCTTTGGTCTTGCATTAGAGAAATTTGCACACGATTAAAAATATGGCAAAATTTGTTTGTTTTACCCGCCAATAAGGTGGCATAATTGTTTTCAAGTTCAGTTATTTGGCGCTTTGCTTTCCATATATTTTGCCTCATCGACATAAAATTTTGAAAGCCGCAGTGAAGTTTTGAGTGAATTAAAATCCTTTTTCGTGGCCACTTCGAATGGTTTCATGACACTTTAGTGTTTTACATTATCGATTATTGTTCCGGAACGTGTCATTGTTCTGATTTGTATTAAGAGGTTAAACTTGAATTAGGCAACACCATTTATCAAAATATTTTGAATACATATAATTGTTATTGTTATAAATTCATATGCTTCTAATCAAATTACGTAATTTTTGTTCTGATTATTTGAATCGTTAAAAGGAACGATAGCTAGTAGGCACCGGTTTTTGGGAACTTTTACAGACGCTTCTATATGCATTTATCAAAATATTTCCACATTTAGTGTTTTTCTACAAGATATGGTTACTTCTTTTTTTATCTTAAAGATAGGATATGTAGTACATGAAACAATACAGACAAAACACCCAGTACTTCATCACGGTTGTAATTTGCAAACGACGCATAAATCTGATGATTTGTGTTGTACTGTGTGGGTTTTAAAATTTGGACAAAAAAAGCTTTTGCATATGACTTGGAAAAATAAATAAATAGTATAAAATGTAAAAGAGTGAGTAAGTGCATGGATGGATGGTGGATGGGCGGATGAATGGATGGGTGGATAGATAATAGATAATATCTAAATTGATACATGAATACATAAATACATGTTTTTGAATAAAATCAATTTCGCACCGACTCTTACCCTTTCCAATCTTCTCAATCGACTATAAAACGTGACGAGGAAATATCAGAACAATTTACTACATTAATTTAGATGCTATATTTGTTTATTGGGCAAGTGAGCATTGCTATAAACTCATGACTAGAATACAGCGCCACCCCACCCGCACTTCAACACGTATCAACACATTATCGTTACCTCCAAATTCTAATATCATCACGCATTAAACCACTTTGTTACCTTTCAACAACAGTTAACTTTTAAGGGAAGCTCTGTTTCTTTAGAACTTATCTAATAAAATATATATCTTTCCCAATAAACAGTAACGACGGAATTATATGGCCATTATGTATAAATTAGATATGATTTCATTGTCTCGTTAAGTTAAAGATATAGTACAAATGCTTGTCCTGATAGCTATACCATTAAGAGGATTATCAAAAAAATTGTTGAATTTAATGTTTTTTAATATGAGGACAATGATTATTATAAAATGGAGGCTAGTTATCAGTTGATATACATTTGATATAACATGTACAGAAACATGACTGAAATGTTAATCAAGGATAAACGTCAGTCAATGTTAATGTGGCACGTTTTCTTTTGGGTAAAAAGTGATATAAAGGCAGAAGAAATTTAACAATTGTAAGAAAAACGTCAGTAAGCGACGCGAAGCCATTTCCCTGACTCATATTAACTAAAGGCGTTCCCACTCAAATGGCTGCATGAAGATTCACTTGATACGAGACATCTTATTCAACAATGGGTAATTGGGTTGAGTATTGCGACACCTTACCCTCTGAAGACAGGGCGTTTTTCATTAACTAATAGTTAATGGGGGGAAGTTGATCAAATATAACATAAAAAAGTGTTACAGCGCCGTTAACGATCGATCCTTCGAGGCGGTTTAAGGCATGTCCTACTCAGCGAATAAACTACTCTAAAATCCAGAAAAACTACAGAAATACAGAAAGACACTAATTTCGTAACATTCAAGTACCCCATTCTCTCCCTACAGAGGTAGCTCCGTCATAAATTCCTATATAACCTCTGTCATAATACGAACATTTCTCGGGTTCAATGAGTCTTTACAGAACAAATACGCCTCATTTAGCGACTGCATCATTGCATAGGCCTGTGTGACAACAAATATGTTTTTCATTATTTCGGTGTTTTAATTGGTTGAAAAATTGTAGGGTAGTTTAAACTGCAATATTGTGCCGCTAGGGCGACTGCCGGAAGCTCGAAAAGAGCTCTTATTGTAACAGAGGTTGTATAGGAATTAATGACGGAGCTACCTCTGGTAATGAATGGTATTACCCGTTAAGTGAGGAAATATAATTTTATACTGTTTAATAAAGTAACGGTAATCTGACTCAGTTAAAGATCTTTTTCTTCGTAGAATTTAAAAATATACATTTACTTTGTTAAAAGGTGAATTCGTATAAGATGATTAATAAAAGTAAAACACGTCTTAAAACTGCATATTGAAGGGTTGTAGTTCAAAACAAGATATTTTAAATTGAAATAAGATTAGAAAAAATAACACGTACGAACATTCGGATAATTAAATGTGATAGTAAGTTAAAGATTATTTGCATTGTCAAAAACATGGTAGCCATATGAAATTAATATAGTAAAATGTTTGAAGTCAATACAAAGTCATTTAATTCATCGTGAATTTGGTAACCCAATAATAATTGCATTTATGGTACAATATTATTTGTGATATCACGAAATTGGTAGCTATGTAAAACTGTATGGTTTAGGGCTGGATTTCTAACAAAATGACTCCCATTATCACGAAATTGGTAACCATATAAGAAGTGAAGTACTTATCATAAGAGGGAAACGATGTTCACTGGTAGGAGAGAAATTGGTCACCTTCACGAAATGTTTAGATTTATGTGTTTATCCCAGGTTTTAATGTCTACGAGCAAATAACAGCTGTGAGATGACCAATCCCCCTATCATTGCTCCCGCCAGCTCTGACCAAATATCCAAAAGTTATAAACTCTCCCCCATTTCATTAAAACGCCTCTAACTATCTCTTCAAGCCTGTCAAAGGGCCGTTATCGCAATTTATAACGTGTTGTTTACATTATGGATATGAGAACCGTTTCTTATGAATTATTAAGCAGTGTAGAATAGGCTCTTCTCCAGGTGAGGGTACTTATCTTCGAGTACCCCAATCCCCCTGATAACGCCAGACGCTTACCCCCTCCCCCTACCCAGCTCCAAAATACTGGGCAGTGGTCAATATATTGGTGGTAAATACATGTACGTTTAGGATTTTGTAGATGAGGGGGCTTTAATTACCTTTCAAGTGGATGAATCCCCCGCCTTACCTCTACCGTAGATAAGGCAGAACGCTGATAAACCTCGCGCCCATACTGACCACTGGTCAAGGAATACTGATGGTAAAATAGGCTACTGTGGGAACCATGAAAGGTATCGGGTGTAGAATTTCACACGCTTTGTTAGTCCCTTATGTAACTTCGATTGCTTTTGAGTTCTCTTTCAACGCCACTGGAGTTATTAAATGGTTGAAGTGCCTATTAGAGATGGAGGTTCATAAAGTGTGCACGTTGTTGATATGGAATATTGCATCATTAGGTACATTTTTATTGTTTTATAGGTGTTATTGAATGTCATATTTCAATAAAGTTATGAAACATGACATGTAGACAATTTTGATTTGAAACAAAACATTATGGGATGAAATGTCATTTCGATGAATACGTTGACACTTGGCTGGATATTTTGTGCTTTAAATGTCAAAGTTATCAGTCTAAAATTGACGTGTTGGTTAAAACGTATAATGTAAGAATGCATTCATTGTCCATTGTATTGAAAAGGTTGTTGGGTTTTTTCAAAGAGTGTTTTACAAGTGTTTATATTCATGAATGATACTTTTTAATAACTATTCTTGAGGGTTTTAAATTCCTTTGCCTAAACAGACAGGAATATCATGATTAAGTTTCAGTGACTTCTTCAGAGTAAATGTTATTGTTTCTTACACTCGACGTTCATCCCGTGGGATCTATTACTGTCAGTATGGTGTGTTGTCCAACTGTTGTAGTCTACAGCATCATTTTTTGTAATTATTCGAATAGTTATGTATATATTGCTATTCATGAAGCAAATTACAAAAAAAAGAAAAAATAATATCATGTTCTTATAAAACTATATGTACTTAATTTCTATTTCATAATAATATATCTTCATCATTTTCACAATGCTATTGCCCAACTATGTAGGAAAGTGCAGCTTATGTTACATGAAACGATTGTATCGTGTATCACAATGTACATTCTTGTTTCAACGGTGCTAATAGCTAAAAGACTGCCTAAGCGGCGCTAAACACTCACTAATTCTTTTTCAAAACACCTTTTCGGTTTTGAATTTTTCAATTCAATTATGTCATAAACGAAATATAAGAAAACTCGCTTATATGCGCATAAGTGCCTACATGCGTAAAGACATGTAGGACACTAATGTTAACCATAACACAAGTCATGATGAATCCATGCTTTTCTTCATTAAGAGTGGCACTTGAAATCTCGCCGGATCCGGATCTGTTTATGTACAACTCAATTGTCAGAACAAACAAACCATCCCTTATCTGTTATAGTTGTAGAAAAAATATTTGATATCTTCCAAAATGAAATGTGCCAATTTTGTTAATGGAACGAATATGAGCGATCAACATTGTAACAATGAACAATAGAGAGGGTCAGGTGATGATATAGTTGACACTGTATTGAAAACACAACAGTAAAATAATATCACAAATTGCACAAACTGATTTCCTCCAGTGGCGTTGTTTAATCGTAATGAAAACTCATTGTTTCCTTTTTCATAAAGACAGACAATGTCAATAAACGTGACTTCTTGGCCCCCGCTCGCCTTGATTGCAAATTTATTGAGATGCTACTGCAAAATATGACTCCCATCCTGTGCTGAAATGTCAACCGAAATAAACATGAGCAAAGACAGCGAGATGAGTGACAGGTGTCATTATTGTTGAGATACTGTTTTAGTTACTGTTTGACGCTATTACATGTATGTGGGACTTTTGTATTGGGAGTAGTATGGTGGCCATTCGGGCGCTCAAGAAACAACCAAAATTCGTTAACTTGATGCTTCCCATTTAATATATTGCTATCATATTTATATTTTGTGCGCATAATTATTGGACAACCCTGGTTGATATTAATACAGTCGTTCAAGTTTGTTGCATGAAAAGAAGAGAAGACATGACACAATATGTAAACTATGACATGAGTATGAAGTAAACTTATTTTGACGCTATTTATGATAAAAATAATTATCGGTGCCAACAGATAAGGTGGACATGTTAACCATTTACATTGGGCTAATATCATCAGAAAAAGGTGCATTCTCTTTAACTCATTGAGTTTGCTTCTTTACAGTCAATTGAATCTCTCTGAGTTTCTGATAGTTCTGTTAAAGGCACTGACGCACGCCAGTATTTCGTACATTTGAATGATGCAAAGATACTTGATCCATTTCGTTTGTATTGCAGATCTGCACGATGGTGCTCTACGATATAAGTTATCAATGAAATATGTACGTATTCAGGTTATAAAGTTAATATTTAAAGACCGATAGAATTTAATGCAATGTTACATATATCAATATCGGCATATTTTGCAACCACAGCAACCACTATTACACAATAATGCAATAGAATCTGCTGTCCCTTGACAAATACCACAATGTTTATTTCATGGAACACCTACTGTTCTACCTCACTCAATGAGATTTACATGGTATTTGCCAGAAGAAAATATGTAGCGTACGATTAACGAATTTGTTTAACCTTTGTCTAACTTATTATTAGCATGTGTCGAAATACCTTCAACTAATGAATAACGATACCAAACTGATTCCTTAGGATGTGTCAATGAATGATCCTACATGTATATAATATGACAATGAATGATCCTATATAACGTGTCCTTGAATGATCCTGTACAATGTGCCAATAAAGGATTCTATATAATGTATCAGTGGATGACTCTATATAAAATGTAAATGAATGATCCTGTATAAAGCGTCCTTGAATGATCCCAATCAATGTATCCTTTAATGATCCCATTTAATGTGTCAATGAATGATCCTACATGTATATAATGCGGTAATTGACGATCCTGTATGAAGTGTCAATGAATGATCCTTCATGTATGTAATGCGTTAAGAAACGATCCTGTATGAAGTGTCAGTGAATGATCCTACATGTATATAATGCGTTAAGAAACGATCCTGTATAAAGTGTCAATGAATGATCCTTCATGTATGTAATGCGTTAAGAAACGATCCTGTATAAAGTGTCAATGAATGATCCTTCATGTATGTAATGCCTTAAGAAACGATCCTGTATGAAGTGTCAATGAATGATCCTACATGTATGTAATGCGTTAAGAAACGATCCTGTATGAAGTGTCAATGAATGATCCTACATGTATATAATGCGTTAAGAAACGATCCTGTATAAAGTGTCAATGAACGATCCTACATGTATATAATGCGTTAAGAAACGATCCTGTATAAAGTGTCAATGAATGATCCTGCCTAACGTGGCAATGAATGATTCCATAAAATGTGTAAATTGATGATTCCTTATAACGTGTCAGTTGATGATTATGTAATAATTGTCAATGAATGATCCTATTTAATGTGCTATCCTATATATTTTCCAACGAGGATTAAATTTGATTTAAATGGATTTAATCGCCAACGCTGTCCATTCACTATCGGGAGAAAGTTATATGCTTGACACGCATCATTTTTTGAATTATCAACTCAATTGGCAATGTTCATCAAAGATTTGTATCTCGCAAGCATTCTTGAAAGTACATAAACGTATTTGCGTTGATCATCAATCACATTTTAAACTTATTATTTGAATACAAATATATAACGACGCTTACTATTCATTTCTATGTGGAAAACCTATTTCTTATATTTCTTTTATTTCAGGGTTTTTAAACGCTAATTGCAATTAAGCAGTACGTTTTCAAATATCATTAATTATTTACTAGCCCGTGTAAGATACTGCAGTGCAATATTCATACGGCAATATCAAACTACTGTAATACCGCCGAACGTACGACGTCACAATAGTTTTTAATTATGATGTCATTAGGCAGCTAAGTCGTTGGCGAGTAATAAACAGAATATTAAACTTACTATAATTTAATACTATTTTTTTTTTATTAATCTCGTGTATGATTTCGTATCAATTTTGGTTTAACTCAATAAATGGAAATAGCATTAAATGGGAGGTCTTGAACATTCTGATAAAGAGGCTCTTACAAATGTACATACATGTAATTCGGATGTTGTTTGAAGAACGTCGCAATCACTGACACTTCTTAATGTATAATTTTTTTTTATTTTGCATGTCAAATATTTTTTTTTTATTTGGCATATCAAATATTATTTTTATCTCTCGCTATAACAAATTCTATTATCTGACTACCATATCTCAAATTGGATGGAAACCATGCTAACCTCATGCAGCATGCCATTTAATATATTTATCAGCATTATGTTATCTGTTCGTAACTAAAGAGTTTGAGCAAAATCATCGCCGCGATGGCATATATCTTCGTAATCTATTTTTTCAAATTTACATAGTAAAAGTATAAACCTATCTACATTAGGACATAATCTTCGTTGTTGTTTTGAAATTCTGTTCAAGAGCGTAGTTTTCTTCAATCATGCTAGGATGTTAGACTTTATTGTTATATGTCTCCACTATCCGTATCGACTATAAAAAATCTATTCGCATATAAACGATATTAATAACGTGTCAATAACAGGCATTTTAGTTGTCAAATGGATATCAATGCCTGCGTGTAGGCCTAAACTACGACTATTTTATCTCAATTGGAGAGAAAATATGTTTAAAAACTGTAAAATATCTTGATATTAATCCAGATTCCTCCTTCAGGTCTATGCTTTTGGGGAACTGAATATTTTTACATTTTTTCATAGCGAAACGTATGGAACAATACATTTTCTCTTACTTTGTCCCGCCTGTTAGTTTCTCACTACCTGTCTCATAGTGTACAGTGCCGAAAAATGAAATGATAAATCATCTGAGAAAGATTTATAAATTACGATAACTTGTATCCAAAAATGTTTCGGATAATGTGAAATATAACACACTGTATATCTATGAATGTAAATGTGAGGCGAGGTGAAGGAATTTCTCTCAAATTTATACAACAATTGAGTTTTATAGCAGGGAGAGTGCGCAACACATCCTCAGCTATGTTTGCGGTGAAACCTGCACGCTTTGGCTTGAACCAGCGAACAATCGATGGCATTGAATTAAAAATTCCTATAACGATATTAATTTTAATCAATATCAGGAAAGTTATCTCCACTATTCGAAAACGATTTCAAATGAAATGATATATTTATCACGCATACTTAGAAATATTCAATTCTTACTTTTGATAATACAACACCATTTAAAAGTTAAGATGCCGCACAGATATATCAGCTTTTTCCAGTTATTGAATTGAGGAAAAAATACTTCCCTTGGTATTAAAGACGCACGGCATAGCCAAATACTGACAAATGAACATGAAGTAAGCAAAACTTTCCTGCAAAGAGAAAACATGACGATTGCAGAACAAAGTAACACGACTAAAGTTACATGCAGTGTCAATGTCGAGTAACCACACGGGATTTAGCATAGCGTACTTTAGACGATCATAACGATAAAATACCACACTAAATATGACATAGTGGAATACTGACAATTGCACATTTATGCAACATGGTCGAACAAATTGTCACTTGTCACACTGAAACCAATCACAGATGTTCAAACACTTGCACATATCGGCCAGCGTGCCCTTGTTTCCCCGCCTTGTTTGCAGTTCCCCTCGCCTACGTGGCCTAACCCCTTACAGACGCTCTTCAAGACACCGGGCGCGTGCATGCCGTTTTCACTGCGAGATGTAAAATACAAATGGCTCTATTTCCTCCCAATCTTGTTTACTACTATTAGCTCGTAATTACAATTGGCCGCGAGATAATGTGTTTTGTAAGTCCCAACAAGCGACCAGAGCTCTTATCAACTGTTTGAGGTTGCCGGAGACTAATTTCTCCACTGCTTGCCGATCGTGCCAAGTCCGGAGCGGCAACATCCACCCTTCCGACCCCGCCACTCGCTTCTCAGTCATCACAGATCACTTCTAATTAACACTCACTGCTTGTAAAGAAATCACCACAACAGTAAACCTGCTTCCTTGGCCAATTATTGGAATTAAGGATATTACTGTTATTAACAACTGTACAAAAGCGGAAATGAATCAACGAGCAAGAGAAAGAAGTCGATAAGCGTAATATACAAGCTGGAGTCTTGATTGACGGGTCCTGACCAGCATTCGGCACTTCCTGACGGATTGGATCAAAATTTCTTAGGGCTTCTTTTCCTCGGCTTTCTGAGTCAATAAACAAGAGCAACGCCAGCCCCCTCGACTCGAGCCTATCGCGGGACGGGATGACCGTATTTAGATACTTGCAATGTTGACATTGCTCAGCCAATCCCTGCCCGATATTCTAATTATACACACTCAAATAATCAGCTCGCGGGTATTGTTATAATCTTTGGAGGACGATCAAAATTCCTTCTAGTTCTCAATCTGTCCCCTATACGGACAATCCCTCTCTGAATTTAACTTTTGTAACTTTAAACGGAGAGTTAGTGGGATCGTACGCTACAATGGAGGCGCGGAAATCCTTCAGCATAGATGCACTCCTTTCCAAGACGACCACGGGGGTAAAGACAGCCACCCCTGAACCAGCTTCACCCACGTGCAGCTCGCCACGGTCAACCTCCTCGGGTACTCGCACCCCTGATTCCAGCCTCTCACCCCCCGCGCCGGGGGATCACTCCCCGAATAGTAGTTTCGTGCCCCGCCCGGGTCTGCTCAACCTCCAACACCATGCCATGCTACAGCCTGCCAGTCTTGCTCTACCCGGGATGTTCCCCACCCACCACCTCTACTCCTACCCTGGACAGACCCCCGGGGGTCACCCCCACCTACCCATCCTCTCCGGGAGCGCCTTCCATACCCCCGCGGAACAGGCCTTCAAGCTTGCCCAACTACAGGGCATCAACTACGCCGAGTGGTTGGCCCGGTCAGGGATGTACATGCCGAGAGTTGACTATCCTGGCGCTTGTGAGTACATATAATTTTATTATTATATATTTGAAAATTATTTTTTGCTTATTCATTATTTAATTTTTTGGGTTAATTAATTTCCCCCCCTTTAAATTGGCATTAGGTTTTATTTTGTTGATTCAAATTGAGCTTCAACTCAAATGTTATGATCGGGTTTTTAATTATTAGTTATAGAATAAGTGTGATATATATTGACTGTATATGTAAGATATTGAAATGATACAAAATTTGCCTGTGTGAAACAATTTGAAACATAATTTATTGAAAACAATGTGATGTGAAACTTCGGCTGGAATGAAGGGAATCATTCCATTTCCAAATTTTACAACATCTGTGGTGTCAATTCAAAAAATCACATTGACCTGGCATATAGATCTTGGATTTTTTAAAATCAGACGTTAGATAAAAAAAATAATTCAAAATTACTCAATTTCATATGATTTAGTTGTATTGATGTCATTTTAGAAAATATCTTCAAATAAATAAATATATATAGAAATAAATAGGTGCTATCTTCCATTTATCTATCCAGTCCAATTTATATAATGACCGGGCAAGATAGTTCAAAATTTATTTCGAATATCATAAATGATTAAAGTTATAAACATGCTTTCCTTAAGTGTTGGATATTTTGTTTGTTCATCTAAAACTAATAACTTAAAACTTGGTTTGAGTAAAGGGATTCATATTAGATGCATAAATTCTTCATAACAGTTTAATCTATGTAATTGAATTATTTTTATCTGTGTGTCTCAATTGAAAAGGAGCTTTAAATTAATGTACTGCGATAAAAAAAATCTGTAAATAAACGAAAAAAATATTTGTTCGCTAATGTTTTAAGCATGTGAGATTAGAGTTTTTGTAAAAGCGTCTCGAACTGGAGTGCTAAAAACTTAATCCTGTTCTAAGAGCAGAGCGTTAGGAAATTGATTTAAATCTTTTTGATGAACACCTGGAAATGACATGTTTAAGCTGTGTGTAAATCATATATAATACTGATTGCCGAATTACAAGCTTATGAAGTGTACCTCCTTTACCTAACACCTTAAGAACGATCAAATTCACAACTAAGTTCACACCTTGATATAAAATACTATCCTTGCACTCAATTGAAGAGAATTATAACGTGATCATAAAACGATTTCGTGTACCAGGTATGTCAATGTAACTGTTGATAGTATTTACCTGGTCAGGTAGTGGGGAGGAACAATGCTGTAACTGTTCACAGTTACCTGTATTATAAATCACTTGACTCATATATGCAACCTACAATCCCAAAGAAATTGAGGCATTGTGAAACCTGTTTTCAACTGATGTTTCTCTTAATCGAAATGGAAACAAAAACTTTCAAAAATTATCTTCAAACTTATGTTTATCATCATGAAATATATTTTTGAAAAATATCAATCTATGTATCTTGTTAATAACACACATGGAAATGTTTAAGATACTCTACAGATATGTTGAGAGGATTTCAAAGGATTTGGATTAATTCCAGTTTGTCAATTGTTTATTTGTTTTATCAGTTTTATTTTTTTTATAGAAGGTTTATTACTAAATATATGTTTTGATAATATTTCTCAATATCATTTATCAATATTTACATGTACATTCTATAAATAAAACAAGTAATATTATCACAAAGATCTTATTAGATATATGTGTTGTATATTATATATGATATAGATATGTGTATAGATTACGTTTCGTTGTTGTAGTATCATAATTTACTAAAAATGTAATTGTTGTGTTATATTCAGTTACTTATCTATGAAAGATTAAAAAATATTGTAATGAAGCTTTGCATATAATAAAAAAGGTATATTTGAAACAAATATATAAATATTTTGCAGTACTTCAATACACGAGATATTATCACACCAAAATAGTAAAATAATCATCAAAATTGTTAGCAGAAATTCTGCCTTTTCTATAGTTGATTAAAAATATCAAAATGAAATGTTTTAAAACTTTATTTTCACTGTTGTGAATGTCAACATAGACTGAACATTTTTGTTCCTATCCTCCTCCTCCTTTCTGTAACTTGATGATAATTGGTGCAAAATATTGAATGGTCAAGTCAAAGAGTAAGCAATTTATTGGCGTTTTTTACCATTTTATCTAATGTTCTTTTCGGATTAAACCGTTACGGTTGATATCTTGTCTGTGTGCAAAACTCGATATTCATACGGATGGCTAACAGAAATATTAAATGACAGACTGATACAAATTAGATAAAGCTCAAAAGAAAATCAAAATATATTCATGATAATATTACGTAAAACATGTCACATAATTTGCTTAGCGATGTTTTTCAAAATATGCCGATTCCACATCAATATATCTCCTCTTTTATATGAAATATGTTTTATAATGCATATAGTAATGAAACTAAGTTTTTATTGATACATATTAATCTCGTTTATCAAATCTATTTATCAGAGCAACATATCATCAAAACGTATTTTCACATATCTGTATTTCTTTCTCGTCAATCAAACAGATTTACAAGAAAATTATTTCCATATCTCGCCTATACAATCAAAACCAGCTTTCCCGCATTATGCATGCAAGCCTGATACCAAATCTTAGAAACGTCGAAATGATAAGATATCGTGTCGTATCAAATTGACATTAATAAACAGTGGCACGCGAAGGTTAGTTAAAACATATCCTTATGAAAACTGTTTTGTTGGCACTTAATTTGCGTGTCTGTGTCTGGGTATCATCTTGAACGTCAAGACTGGCGGAGCGTCTGCCCCGTCTAACCCGACACAGACAAAGATCGATAGAGACAGATTGCAAAGAGGCACATATAGGCAGCCAGCCAGTGCTAATTGGCCGCGGTGACATACTCATTAGCGCCTTGCAGGGTCATCATACATACATTCATTATACGTCATTTTGCTGTGTGAAGTTTGCTAGGGGAGGAGTCGATGGATAAAGTAACATTGTACAATCGCATGAGTAATCAAAGGAGTAACGATGGCCTCTAAGAATTTTGGTAGAACTTAAGTGGATTTCTGATTTGATTTCAGTTTAGTTAGTGGAGTTAGTCAATAATAAAGGATGAGTTGATTGTTTATTATCATTCTGTTACAAGTTAATTACTGATATGTCATTTTTATGGATTTTCGTCCACCAATCAATAATCCTTTTATCAAAGGAGTTAAAGTTAAAAGGCACTTTGGAATCAACTTGAAGGGTAAATTATTTATTGAATATAGGCATTTTTGTATATTTGGTATATAAAGCGATCAATAATGTGCGTAAAGAGAGGAGGTGGTTCTCTATCAGAACTTTGGTTGTACAGAGATTATCAATACTTATCGATCTATATAAAACATAAAGTTTGCTAGAGAAGTAGTCCAAAGATTTAGTGACTTGCTAGATCAGCTATCCAAGGCTTTTATTTTTTGTTATAATATATTTTATCAAAATGATATGATTAAGTATAAGTTTGATTTAGGCAATTTTTAAGATAATACGATCATCTTATTTCAAAAATTAAACTATTGTAAATCGGTTAATAAAATTTTGTTTTGACCAAAGATCGATTATTGCTGGTCTTGTTTTCAAAATGATAATATTTTTTTTATCATAAAAGAGGGCAGCATCCTTTTCGCAATGGATGATCTAGATCTGCATAATAATGTCTTTGTTGATTTGTTCTTTGAAATAAGGATTATTTAATGATTTCGATTTGGTATGAAAATTTTATGGATGAATAACAAATGACATGACGAAATTATTTACATTTTTTATATCAGGGTAAATTGTAAAGTATATATATTGAAATAGAATCGAGTTGGTTACGATAAATACTATAATGAAACAATCATCTTCAACTCAATTCTTTCCTGTTCCAAATGGTATGAATTTATCATTTCCCAATGACGATAATCTACTTTCTGTTTTCCTTTGCAACAGAAGAACTGTTATATTCGAACGATTGTGGTTGATTTAAGCTATACAGAGAATTCAGCCCAACACCAAATGGTCCGGTGCAATGTTCGAAAACTGGCGACATCTCCGCGTCGCTATATAGACATTATCTCAATAATTATACACAAGATAAATAAATTAGTCTTCTCTTAAGCAACATCGTAATCCCCATTGAAATGTTAAAGGAACTAATTTTAATTCCTCTTGAAATGGGCAGATCTTGACAACGTCCGTTATCGAGTGTTGATAAATTGTTGACCTATGTTCGCAAATCAATTCCGATTCATAGAATTTTAATCAAGAGCTAATTTGTCGCGCCGCGTTATCGCACGCTGTCGTGTCATGTCGCATTAGTGCACACGGCCCCCTCCCTCACCGTGTCACTCATTCAAACATACAAACAGAAATATGTTTGTTGCTATCTCATAAAATTCAAACAGTAATAACATTTGCTGTAGAAGAAACTTGCTGGGTCTTCAGCAAATGATAACTGTGCAGTTATGTATACATGTAAACATAGTTAATAGAATGATAGAATAATAATTATATTCAGAGGTGTCCCTATCATTATATAACTATATTACATGGTATCACAGGTTTGAAAATTTCTCATGTCCAAATAGAAATTACCTGTCTTTTTTTAACGATGTTTATTTTATTGCATGAAACGCAGCCCAAGGAAAACTATTTTACTTCCCAAACTCTCGAGATGAAATAGCATGGTATTTATCATAAACCGATTCTGTTTCTTATTCTGTTTATCATTCGATGTTACAATTGTCGTTGCGCTAAAACTGTCATATTCAAGTTGTGCGGTTGACAATGTGACGTCATAAGATAATTCCAATACAACGTCAGACCATTGTTTAATGACGTCAAACTCTTGACCTTTAATCTTTGAGTAATGATAACCAATTATTTTCACTCTACTCGATGTAAACAACACGTTGTTACTACTATAGAGTGATAGAAGTTTTAAAAGGCTGATGAGAGGCAGCATTTCACCGGAAACCGTATAAAAATCTTATTTATTGTTTGTCAAGAAAATGTGAAAAAACCATCGGAAGAATGAACAAGGATTGTTAGCTACAATGTACATTTCATATCATGTCATCAAAGGTCAGAACTTCAAACAATGAGTTTGGAACAGAAACTTATAAGATATATTGCTGTAATTTGACATTTCTTAAGATCAACATCCTTTCAGAATATGTACTTGCCAATATACACAATGTATTCTCATCAAATGGACCGTGAAACCACAGTTAACATAATTCTTTGGGAGGTTTTCGATTGATGGAAAACACTTCTGTAAATGTCCGAAGCATTTTTATATATACAAGACAACTAAACAGAAATCCTATATATTCAGTAAACTAAGTCTGCTTTTTTAAAGTGAATTTCTTTTTAGAAAAGCACCCTCATGAACTTTCTAAAAGACCCAAATTCTTTCCATTGTTCTCTAATGAAAAGATGCTTCATTCATATCCTAACCAGCGACACAACAAGACTAAGGTGCACATAACTACAGTAGACTTCGTAGTCCAGTCCCACCAGGTGTATCCAGGTAGTTAGGGAGCTCTTCACACCTGTTGGAGTGAGCGTTATCTTACACAGGTATCCTCCATGTAATTATAGGAACCGCAGGATCTCTGAAACTGTCTTAAGATAATAGTATTATCGTCTTAAATTATAATTCTTATTATGTCAGATCCAATCCACGTTATCTGAGTGTTCTCAGGGGGGCAAAGCTCTTTGAAATTCGCTATCGTTCTCTGATAAAGGTTTAATTCCTTGTTAAAAACACAGTTTGTAATCTGGAGGAGGCCAGGCGCACAGCATGCTGTTTTGGGGTTGTTTCAACTTCAATGGTATAAACATTCATCGGGTATAAACTAAGGAAATGACACTTAAGCATTGGCAGTCATTGGATCTGTCACTATGGTAATGATATGATTAATGTAATTGAGGTAATTTTAGTCGCATATTGGATGGCGCTGTTGCTGTTACCTGTTGAGTAAGGAAGGCGGCTCCTTTGATGTTTGATATGAAAGCGTGAGATAATGTAGACAGAGAGAGTTACAATGTGATTTATAATAACTCGACGTCATACCTGAGCGGGGAAAGGCTTGCTGAGAGAATTATGAAGAAACTTTCCTCAAATCGCTATGAATTATTTTGTGATTTTGACAGCTCATGAAGTTTGTATTGCCTGTTGGTGAGATAGCAGTTTGTTTAGTACCTACTCCGTTCGACTTGCTAACATTAACTGTAAACAACGTCGAGTAAACTTTCCAAATTACCCTTTCTCCAGTCGTCATACACAATATTTATTGCTGCAAGGTATTATAGGGATTGTTTATTGACTATATCCTGCTACCTGAAATATTCTGTGGGAAAATATTCTGTGCCAATTTTGGCATATTTAAATTCTTTTGATTTCGTGTTTGTGTCTCAATGTAAAAAATTATGAAAGTTGGTAAGGTATGCCAAAGGCTTAGTCTATTTTCAAAATACGTAGACTATTTATTAATTGTTTGATTTCGTGAAACGATTTCAATTTTGTTTTTGAAAGTTATTGATAATTTAATATATGACAAATAAGATTTTTCATTTTGTATTTTGGAAGAAGTAAATCCAATAAATTTTTTTAAATAGCACATTTAGAGTACATTTATGCTATGACTTTAAATGTAATTTATCATTAAATGACTTTTTCTTACGTTATATTGCTGTTAGAGTAGAATCAAATGGTTTAAGTTTTATAATCATCTGTGATCACGACGGGTCACTAAATGAATATCTTTTATTTAATTTTTAAGATATAGATATAGTAGAATGTTGAAATAAATGAAATTATCTTAGAATATTTCTACCTAAAAACTTTGTTAAAGTTATCGAATTTTTGTGAAAAAAAATGTATGTGAGTATAATAAGTTTTGTAAGTAACTGAGAACATAACTGCTTTTTCTTGTTTCTTTCCACTCAATTTACTTGGCACAATTCAAAGGCGTAACATTGATATTGATTTTTATTATTTGTAAACGATAATTTTATTCAGCAAATATGTCAGGAAACTCAATTCAATACATATACGTAACACAGAACAGTATTTTCTTTTTGCCATTTTTGCAATATAATTGGCTAAGTTACAAAGAAAGGGGATTTTTAATCACAACAGATTAAGGGCTTCTGTATGATCTTCGAAATGTTTATAAGTCACAAACTTTCTAATTGATAATGTTTTATTGCATAAACAGTCGATTATTCAACGTTTGTATAATAAGTGAAAATTTGTCAAGCAAACATATTTTGCAGTGAAGTCTTTATGTTTTACTGATTCTGTAAATTTTACTTTAATTTGTTTTTGCCAAACACAGACCAAGATCCCTGTAAATTAGCTTTTTTCAAATTAAAGTTATAAAATGGCAACATTCTACCATTAGTCTAACGCGTATAATCTATAGAATAATCATTTAAAATAATCATACAAAGAAATCATATGAAATTGTTATTAAACTATATTCGAAACACTTACCATCTATAACAAAATTACTAAAAACGAAAATATGTTTCTGTATAACTAGTAACGATAGAATGATTCTGATAACATTCAATAAATGCATAACGTGCAATTTTATTATGAAAATATTCCGCAAAACCTTTGAAAATTTGTTCACTTATTCAAATTTTAACTTAACTTCCAACACCAGTATTCAACACACGACCGACCATTTGCAACAATATGCTTAGCCTGTGCGCAGATAACTGTAAATTATTGCAAGAAGCCGAGCCGGAGAAACACTATACATTGATCGAGCATTAACCTCGCGACTCTGGGTCCCGTTTCACCAGCCGTAGTAAACTTAATATCCCAAATTCTCAACTTTATTAATCGATTTATTTTTTTATAACAAAATTTCTTACTGACTTTCGAAATCTAGAAGTGTGATTTATAATTCAGTAATAATAAGTCAATAATAATTATAATGAAATGATAAATTTTAGTTAATTGCAATTAAATATACATGTATAAGAATAAATATCTTCACTTTTCGTATTACAAAATAAGATTTGACGTTGAATAACATATTATTTGTTGGGACAAATAAAAACTAGATAAAAAGAATTTTAAGTGAAAGTATCAAATAATTACGTGATTTAAAAAATTTTCAATGAAATTGAAATAAATCTAAAAGCAAGATAAGCTCCAATAGCTATTCCTATCTGATCACAAGAGTTTGTCCCTTTTCGGGGTTTTTTTTATTAAAAAAAGAATAAATATTCACGTTATCATGAACTAATATTGGATTTTAAACATATAATGATTGTATGGATCCATTGTATAACTGTCCATTCACTGTTGATTAAAACATATTTGTGTCGAAATTTTTAAGTACCTACTCAAGAAACGTAAACAAACCTTTTCTTCCTGAACTGAATACCTGACCAATATAAATCTGTACATGCATGCTTACCTTCTTGTTTTGTGTTCGAGGAGATTTTAAGAATAAACAATTGAAGGAAATGAAAATATGTTGATTTTTTTCGCTTAAAAATTGTAAAGTTCAAAGAATATTCAAATATTGGATGATACGAGTAAGATACCTTTCTTTTAAGATATTTTCATTTGAGGTAAATGTATAAGAATTGAGATTTACCAGAAATTTAGCTTATTTAATTACTTTCCAACTATTGCTTTACATCAACTTTTGAAATCATAAACTTAAACAAATTCCTAAGTGTTAATAACCACTTTCTATTGAAGTGCATGGCTACACTAGTACAAAACTGTAAACAAAACAATTCAGTTGAAAAATGAAAAAAATCATTTGTCAATATGGAAAACCAAAGCGAAGAATGATTTAAACAATCACAATTAACACTACAGAAATGACTTGGTTTCCGGTGTACGGAAACCAGCATGAAACGACATGGAAACCAATATTTCCACTTGGTTTCCGGACTTGGTTTTTCTAGTTTCAGTCTCGTTTCCGTGAACTTGAAACTCCCAAAAAATTACCCAGATCCGTCTGGTTTCCATCACGGAAACATTACACACTATCCAAGGGGGATCCAGTTGGTTTCCGTGATATTAGTTTATTGTTGGTTTCAACCTGGTTTCCATAATTAGGTTTACTGTAGGTTTCAACTTGGTTTCCATATTCTTTTAGTTTATTGCAGGTTTCAACTTGGTTTCCGTGTTTTAATTTACTGAAGGTTTCAACTTGGTTTCCATATTCTTTTAGTTTATTGCAGGTTTCAACTTGGTTTCCGTGTTTTAGTTTATTGTAGGTTTCAACTTGGTTTCCATATTCTTTTAGTTGATTGTAGGTTTCAACTTGGTTTCCGTGTTTTAGTTTATTGTAGGTTTCAACTAGGTTTCCGTGTTTTAGTTTATTGTAGGTTTCAACCAGGTTTCCATGTTCTTACTTTATTGTAGGTTTCAACTTTGTTTCCGTGTTTTAGTATATTTTCGGTTTCAACTTGGTTTCTATGTTCTTGGTTTACTGTAGGTTTCAACTTGTTTTCAGTGTGTTTAGTGTATTTTGTTAGTTACTCATCATTCGGTTACCCTGGTTATCTCTCACATCCTCAGTGGTGTAACCTCCTATCATAAATAGTGCGTGCAATGTTATCCATTAAATTCATAATGACAAAGACCATAGAAACAACAAATAACTAAATATATATAAATAGAATAATTTATTTTCAACGTTCATTGAAAACACATATAATTCGCTCATCAAAATATTCAACAATGCATGAATACATAGTCGACATTTATTAACTAATATGTTAACCAAGTGACATAACATCCTGTTTTTCCATTTTTCAAAATAAAACCCCAAATATATGTATATATTACTATTCCTCCCTTGTTTGAAGGGTCATTTTAATGTAAAATAAAACAAGTAGTTTGTCAATGCATCAGCACTAAAGATGTCCATGCATCCATTTGTCATTGCTTTTATATGTTACTTTAATATAAAACAAACGGTGGTCTCTGTCTGTTCTCTCGGGTCAGTTGAAGTGACTTGTGCCTTATTAGTGCTCTCCAGTTTCTGAAATATAGACAATATAGATTTAACAATCAGTAATATAATAACATACCTGGCGCTAGAGTCATCCTATATAACCATAATGAATTTTGGTTACTTTTCAAAACGATCAGCTTTTTCAAATGATTGTCATCGATGGTAAAAATCTCAATCATTTATTTGTTGAATATATATTCCACAAGTTCATTGCCTCAAAATGAATGTACGTCGTGACAATTAACAGAGTGGCAGTCCAATGCCAAGAGTTACGTCATTATGGCAGGAAATATATTCAGCCTGACGGGTACATGGCGTGAAAATCCAATAGGTCTAATTAGAGACCATTAAATTAAGAATTGAATTTGTGCGATTGCATTACATAATGGGCACCTGCTTGTCATAAAATTGAGAGTCCTTTGCCCAGTCTGAGTGCTGTGAAAACATTAGGAAGACGGCGTAATTGATGTACACATGCTACGGGAAAACACTTTCTTTCGCTTGGAACAATACAAATAACTTAAGGTATATTAAATAACAATTTATCGATGGTTACAGTTCTTTGGATAACCATTTATGTTTAAACAGTTGTTAAAACAGCGAGATTTGTTGTTCTTTTTTCAATTAGGAGGTTATAGGGGTGACTACTAGCATGTCTAGCAGGACATGCACACCTCAGTGACCACGGGCACTTTCAGTTCTGCTTACTAATCCTAATTACCTGGTGTTTCGAAAAAGCCGTACTAAAGTTGTTTATCGGCCGATTCCGAAAATTTATATTTTAGTCACAGGCAAGTTTTTAAATACATGTTAATGCATCACGAAAGTTTCCGTGAGTCATTTCAGTCAATCTTTAAGATTTTTTTTACACATAAATAAAGCATTAGTTTTGTATCTATAATGTGTTTATATTCATTATGTATTACAGTACTGCATATGGGCTTGAGATTTTTTAGATTAAAAAATACTTGACTTCAATTATATGTTTGACTATTGGAAACGTTATATGTTTTTTTTTAATAAGTGTCCACTTTTCTATCAGAATTGATTTATTCAATTTTCAAATTTCTTTTTTTTCAGTTCTCATTAAAAACCAAAACAACAATGGACATGATTATTATCTTAACTCTTCAGAAATATTGCAATTTCTTTTTATAAAGGCAGTAGTTTTACACATCAACATTATTATTAGCTTATCTCTTATTTAAAAAAAACCCTTTTTGCTTAATGCCGACTGCTGTTTTATTTACTTACATTTTTTATTCTTTTGGGCACAACATGTTGGCCTCTAATTTAACACTCTTTTGTCTTCTCAGATAGTCCCTCTTGTTTGTCCAAATTCTCCCAAATGCCTCTGAAATGAAAATATGATCATGTAATGGTTGCAAGGAAAAAGACAATGCCACAAGAAATATGTACATTTCAAGATATTTCATTATGATCTAGCTTTATTATTCAGGATTGACCACTTTGTTCAAATCAAAATTGTTCATAAAAATTGCATTGTATGGTTCATTAAAGCAGATGTGAATGCAAGGACTCTGTATTTGGATATCAAGCACCTGACTGTGGTTAAGTTATCATATTGTTTAGAGATGTTGTACTGATATTTTTCAAGATGCCATACCTTAACATGTCCGAACTCCTGGTCATCTTCACCACTTTCTTCATTCCTTCCTCATCATCTGCTGTTCTGCATTAAAGATAAAGGATAAGTGCTACATTTTAACCAACGTGACAGTTATATAAAAAATTCAATACTTCAATTAGACACTACAATGTAATATTAAGATCAGACGACAACTAGTGATATAGTGTTGCCAATATGTATACATAAAGTTGTGAAGTCACAATGTTAGCACCCCGAGCACAATGCCTACCATGGCAGATATTTACAGATTTCAAACAAAGATTGATAATGTATATATAGAACATTTTTACAGTTGTTCATTGCTAAACTTTGTTAACATGATCGTTTCACATTGTGGCACAATTAAGCTTAAATGTTAACTTGGTAATATAAAGAATTCATTTAACCACTCAACGCATATTTTGTAACATAAAACATTTACGTCACTGAGTAGCATGCACTTAGATGCACAAGATACCCTGTTCAACTTTTAGCGAAACATTGATCAGGCCATGGCCATGAATAGAAATGGGCCATGCCACTTTAATCCAAGCTATGAAAAGAAATATTTTTTATTCTTATTCAAATCCTCTTTTCTTCTCGCGCAAATAAACGTACAATTTTTAGAAATGCTGCTGTGTAATTTACTGTACCTGGTATGGCTGCGCTGGACGAGTGTTTTCGAAAATCCCGAACTTGAGGTTCCAAAGCTTCTAGTGTTGTTTTCGCTGCCATTTCTTCGATCAAAACGAAACGAAAGAGGGTTGTTACACTTTGTTTTTTACATATGAGATTGTGTTAACGTGAAAGGAGTCGACCCTGTGTACTTTCAAAACAACTTCTCCGCAGGTAACGAGACAAAATGGCGGCGAGAGGGGCATTGTGGGTCAAAACAATTACCTAATCCTTTTTTTAAATTTACAGCTTTAAAGCAATAACCTGGACCAAAGTTGGTTGTGATTGCGAATAGTATTATAAAAAGGTCCCTCTTGATTATATTGGCATTGTTTAAACAACATTTCACAACTTCGCGTGTCCCCGGATTACTGATTCGTTACTTCCGGTCAAGCTTTTCAACACACAAGGGGCGTACCGACGCAGGTAAGTCACGTGTGTTTTTACAGTTGCTTGAGTTTAGAATAGGGTCCTGTTAAGACTGTGAATGCCGACAGATAATGACTTGACACTAATTAATCGTTAACAACTTGAACTCAATGTCATGTCAGGCGAACTAATATTGATTTGGTTTCGAAACATTACTTACCAATACGAATTGACACAAGAGGTACATTTATTCTCGTTGAAAGAAAGAGATTTTAGAAAATTCCAATGCTGTAAGTAACCTGTTGATACAAAATAACCAGCTCTGCCGTAACGGACTTAGACTGTAAATCGTAGCTGCAACAAAGGAATCTTTATAAGGCCTTATGGCATGTACTATTATTTCTCGAATAGAACATTTTACATCATTCAGAAAAGAATGGAATAACTGTCATAACATATTTATAAATATGTACAGCAAATCTTTCAACATTAAGGATATGAAGAAGATTGATAAATAAAATGAATACCACTTTATATGATACAGGTCCAGAGGATGAAAGTGTATCAACCATATGGTTGATAATAACAAAGAGGTCAGTTTGTGAAAACTTTATTTTAAAATAATCTGTTAATATATGTGCTATTCAAAAGTATGTCGAGATGAAATGAACTAAACTGTAATACACTGTGAAAAAAACCAATTTACTGATTTTTGTGTAACATACATATTGTGTCCTAGTAAGATTTCAACGTACTTTAACTTATTTGTGTGAATGAAGAGACATGTATTTCATTTTCAGAAAATTTTTTCATGACTATGTAGTTTTATAACTTCTCCATCCTTTGTCAATGTTCAACCTATGTTATAACACAAATATTTTTTGAAAGGGTATGTCTTATCAAAACTAGATGCTTTCAATATTGTTTATCAAAAACATTCTATCATCTTGTAACCATATAAAATGTTATCTTATAGGATCTGGATGAGATGTTCTGTTACCATTTTGACAAGTATGTGAGTCATACCAGTGAGACCAGAAGCAACCACCTGGGCGGCGAACAGGAGCCACTGGTCAAGAAGGCATGCAAGCTTGAGCTTAACTTCAGGTTTGAATTTTAACTCATTTAGGAGGTAATTTAACTCATTTATTGCTTTCTGTATTTTCTGTTTATCTTAAATAAAGTTTTCATTAGTTTGGATAAACTCTAATTACTGGAATATGAATATGTCATCAAATCATCTGTTGTCATCTAAACCAATTCTATATTAAATAGAATTTATCATTATGAGATTATCAGACATGTAACTACTGTACCTTTACAAATGATAAGCAGTCAATTTGGCCCCTGATAATTTGGCCATCTGATCAAATGTACATAAATATATTTACATTAAATAAATCAAAGTATACAATAAATACCCCATAAAGGTGATAACGTTGTCATGTTCTTGGATAAGTATTATGTTCTTAGTCAAGAACTAATATCAGTAACATGTATTCAATTCACCAACTATAGAAACTTATATATGCTGTATGATATCAATAATCATTAAAGTAATATTAAAGTAAGGTTTCCATGTACCTATGGCAGTATCATTACTTTTAATTACTACAACATTACTTATTAGTTAAGTGATTGTCATTTACAGATTCAGATTAGACGAATCCACAAGAAATACCTACAGCAGATACCAACCTTGGATAGTTACAATCAATATCAGTCTGGCAAAACCTCATACCAAGTCAGAGTATAAACCAAGAAGACGACTGGACATAAGCCATATATATATATATATTTATATATAGTGTCACTTATTATGTAATGAAATGTTCAATCCCTGTTTGTAATGTAAGAGAATAAACAATAATTTAAAGTAGCTCAATTTGTCTGTTTTTCAAAGTGTTACATCAATAAGTAAAAGAAACCAACCGTGAAGAGTATCCTGATGATTTTTTTTACATTGGTACCTTGTTATATTAATAAAAGTCTAAAATAGGTTCTAGCAGCAAAGCAACCTACTTGAATAGAATCTGAGAGTTACATTGCTACCAGAATACAAGGTCATTTAGTTTCCACTTGGTTTCCATGCACGGATATACATAACAGAAGAGATTCCAATATGGAAACCAACTGGATACCCAGTCATTTAGTTTCCACTTGGTTTCCATGCACGGATATACATAACAGATGAGATTCCAATATGGAAACCAGCTGGATACCCAGTCATTTAGTTTCCACTTGGTTTCCATGTACGGATATACATAACAGATGAGATTCCAATATGGAAACCAACTGGATACCCAGTCATTTAGTTTCCACTTGGTTTCCTGATACGGAAATACATAGATCAGAGAATCCAAAATGGAAACCAACTGGATACGAAGACACTTAGTTTCAGTGAATGGATACAAGCTGGATACCCAAATTACACACTTTCCTGTTGGTTTCCGGAATTCAGGAAACCAAGTCATTTCTGTAGTGTAATAATTTTGCTTACTTTATCTTCATTTCGAAATTAAAGAAACATCTCATATCTAAGCGTAACATTTTATAGTTAAGCAACGTACATATAGTAGAAAATTTAATACTATATCATGATTATTCGCTCCTTTTAAGCATGCATTTAAGTTTTATATGGACATCTTCACGAGATAAACAATCACATTTGTTATATTGTCGTTGCGTCAAGACATGTGACATGAACAGGTAAGTGGATAATCCAGGGTTGAAATACCTGTAATCAATAGTCAGGTGTCATCCCCTGCTGATCAGGTGGGTGTACGTTCAGGTACAACACGCGTTCTTAGGTGGGATAGGTATTTTACAGGTGATAGGGTTTCGATGTTTGACTCACATGAGTCAGGTGTCACAAAAGTGGTTTCTCCCATCTCATATCTGTGGTGTTGTGTTATGGTGCTTGCTGCACTGAATAACTGAGACGACGTTTTCCTTCAAGTCTGTTTTTATATTAATCTAGTTTCTAATTATTTTATTGGGTCGCCATTAGTTATGGCATACATGGAAACTAAAGAAACATTTAAGCTGCTTGACAAATGGTCATAGAGAGACATACATATAGATATTTCAATCAGGTCTTACCTTGCGTATATTTTACATATATACAGAATGATTTAACAATACAATATACAAATATAATTTCATTTGAATTTTGAGACAAAACAATCGAAAGTTGGGGAATATAAATGGTAAAATTTGAATGTAGCAAGATATACAAACATGAATTTGTATTACTTGTATAAGCACATCTCCTTCCCAGTAAAATATTAAACAAGGCTTTTACACACGACATAATTAAATCAACATGTGTAAAGACTACTTCGAGTGTCACATGTTATAGCTCTACCTAAAGGTTAACGTCGTGAACATTAAAATCTTGAAATATCATATTTCATATGAATAGGAGCAAATCATACATGAAAACAATATGCGAAGTAAAATGTTGTCATTGGATCGTTTCCCTCCCACCAACTTTTCAAATCAATATAAAGGAAAGTGTGGAACATTAAGATATAGGCTACCCTTTTCTACCATATAAAATATTAATGCAAAAAGGATATACAACTTAAAATAGCCCATCACATCTTCAAGGTGAAACTGATGTTAGGTCGCCTGGTTGAAGAGAGTTTGTCGGAAGGATGAATCATATGACGTCACAATCTCGTGAAACAATTCCAAGCCGCACGCGGCACTGTAGACCACACGACACTAGACAAAACAACGATTGATAGGAAATGACATGTTGCACGTGCAAGTCGTGCCAGAGCAGACGACAACAAACATACAAATAGGGACAAGTACTGATTTGTTCCAATCAGGATTCGTGGGTCGAAAGAGCAAATATAAGCATGACATTTAAACATGATTTTATTTGCAAATGAAAATTGTGCCATTTGAATCATTTTTGGATCGTCGGCAATGGATGAAATATGGTCTTCTGAGGTGATTTTTCTCAAAAGTATGTGACACTCGTGATAAAAGGGCTCTTCATAGCAAACCATCCACAAGAAGGGCAGAGCGTCTACTTTGATGTTGAGAAGAATTGCCCGGACGTTTTGATAAAAAACTAAATTCTTCATATGTCAAACGCGACATTCCATTATTGCGAATTGAAGTGTAATGGGAAAACATTCTTTCCTAAAGAGCAAAACGATTGTCTTGAAAATTTCATTTTCAAAGATATTGGGAGTAGTCAAGTTACATAATTGAATAAAGATAAGAATGCAATAACCTTTTAAAAAGTATTTTAAAATTCTTAATCAGTGGTTATTGCCTTTTGATTATCGATATTCAGATCTATTTGGAGGTTTAGGCGTTGAGTGTCAAAATATTCAAATTGTAACATTTCTTGTAATCTTCTAAATGAATTTTCTTGGATACGTATTTTAAATGTTTTAACATATTTATTATTTGCACCTAGCTATGTTTGTTAGTAGTTACAGATTAACGGTTTGATCCTTTCCTGTCATTAAAACAACGTGATACTCAGATGGGAATGACACTTAACTGTAACTGTTTCTATACAATGTGGTTAGAAATGACAGCTTAGAATTACCAAATGAAACCAAAATTTATGCTAATGTATTCTAAAATAACCTAAAGTACTTTCAAGTGTAAATTTTTAGTTTTCATAAATAATATAATAATAATAATATACTATTTTTATAGCGCCCTATTTGACAGCGCTTAAATAGAAATAAAGCAAATATTTAATAACAACCGAGACGCCGTACACATAGAACTTATTAAAGTTCCTTTCGTAGTATGGAAAAACGAACGTTTCAAAGGACTTTAAAGGTTATCCGCGAATGTGGAGAAAAGAAAGTGTGATGTCCCTGGGTGACGTTGCAGAAGACGTGGTACCGGGAGGGGGCGAAGAGAGACCCAGGGAGGGTAATTGACCAGTGAACTGATTAGCCTTGTAGTCCACGTCAGCAGCTGCGCCAAGCTCATCTCATCCCAGTATGTCAACAATTTTAATCATCATCCCGAGATTAAAGCTGCATTTTTCCATGAAAAAGATCGCAATTTGCTAATTTAATTTTCAATTTGGCTGCTATTAGGCAAAGCGGAGTGTGATTCCCTGGTACATTTACTGTCGATTTGTATTCACCCGTCCTGAGCCCGAGTGCCCGCCTAGATTAATACGATTACCATGTGAATAGATAGAGCGCCGAGTGGCGGCTACTCTATCAAATAAATGGCCGCCTGAATGGGGCATGGTTCTGGTTTGAAAGCGTACAAGAGAACATTTGTCTGCTGCTCTTTCCCCGGCCTTGATGAGTGGAATTAAAGAATTGGCAGGGCCCCTCGTGGCCAAATTTCACTGATCTTGCAAATTAAAACCTTCCCGTGATTACCTGCCGGCCATTCAGATATCATCCTCTAAGGCAAATTTGCCCCATTACAGCAATATGGCATGGCGCGAGGGCCGCATCCAATTGCTGTTCGTTTCCACTCCTATTGAAGATGTTCCGGGCGCTCAATATACATTTCCACCTAATCCAATAGACATAGCTTTTGCCATCGACTGACGTTTTCAATTTCTTCCTCTATTCAGTGTGGAGGAGAGGGCGAAGGCAAGTGAGCTTCAGAAACGCTAATAACAACATCTTTTAGGCTAAATCGATTCACTTCTTCTATAATCGAGCCAGTTCCTCCGCTCAACAGTCCGCGGGCAAGGCAGTAAATCGGTGATTTCTTATTAGTGCTCGGCGTTTAAAAGGCAACTTATTTAAAGGTTCGTCAATTGGGGTTCTGTCGACCGATAATTGAAGATTTGGCCAAACAAACACTTGTTTCGAGAATTGACCGCTTTGGCAATTCCACTGATTAGGGTGGTTCGCTCTTCCTGCCCCCAGTTCCTCTACATGTCTCTGCTATTGTCGGAGAGACTTAATTGATTAAAGCTAGTCCTCTATCGGCTCTTAAACACATAAGTAAATGGAACGGGCAGCATGAATCAAACTAATATAGCTCTATTAAAGGGCAAGGCGCGGGACAGCATTTCATTTAAATTGAGGTATTCGATAAATATAGGCGAATTAATATGGTGTTTGACGGCTCGAGTGGCCAAGCCGCTGCCGAGCGCGCCGCGGAAAATAAATACGACTATTCATCAACAAAGAGGCTAATGGAGCGCAAAATTGCTCCAACTTGCGGAAAACAAGTGAAGGGAGAGTTAAACTAATAGACTATTTTCCTTGATGATTTGTATTCTTCTAAATGGCCGCGGCAATCTCATAATAAGATGTCTCCACATCGGAAATGATATCAAGTCATTAGACAGACTTTGGATATAACGTGATTAAATTACTCGCCAAGTTGGGCTGCCCTCTTGGGACTCACCAGCCAGCTTCTCTGCAGCTAATTTTCCACTCCATTGAGAGATTTCTTTATATTGATGTTAAGGCGGAGGGTTTTTACAATGATTAAATGGAGCCGCGGACGAGGCTTTCACACTTCCCCGTGTGGCAGGCTGCAGAGCGATGAATTAATCATCGCTATCTTCCAAGTGATATAAATCAGTGATAAGTGGAGTCAAATAATTGAGTAATAGTCCCCACGATTTGCTGATAAACCTAATTTGCGTCCGAGAAGAGGGAGGGAGTTGGAACAGCCGCTTGGCGAGGATGCTGAGATTTGATTGGATATTTGCTTTGATCTCGCAAGATCTCCAGCCCGTTAACCGTCAACTGCCTCAGCAAGGTCTTGCCTTACTTGGACACCAAGCAATTACACATTGGCCGCCTTAGTAAGACAAGAATTGCTTTTATGAGAAAAGTTTTGTTTACTTCCACCAATATACTGAGTGGATTTAACTTAATGTGACCATACGTCTTCTGTATAGGGAGTCGGGTTGAAATATTCCACTCACAGTCGGGAAATAAATCTATCCTCACACACATTTTGTTCTACTTTTGACATATGGATGCAAGTTATGTGGTCGAGTAGGGACCCGGTCGCCTGTTTCCGCCACCCATCGGGTTCTAATCTCACAAATCACCTGGAAAATAACCCTAGGTCTTTAATTTAATGACTGTCTCTCTGACTACCTTAATACGCGATATAACTGTTTTCACTCGGGGTGATTTGTTTTACTGCAAACAACAGGCAGGGGGATACTTGATTGAAACCAATCGGCTTCTCTTTGTTAGATGAGAGATATATTCACTTACTTAACACCTCGGCTGATAAACATTACCCTAACGCTTGTATTATTCCCTAACTAGTCTAGTCGTACGTCACTCATTTGCCAGATAAGAACTATGCGACGCAGATAACACTTTAATCCTCATGACAGATCTGACAAATCCTTAACGAAGTAACCGTTTTCTGTTAGAAGTCTTATAATGCAATGAGTATTCATTTATTCCATTTTATCAAATTTATTTTACTTTTCGTAAAAATTTATTTTATTTCTGCAAAAACTTTTTCAAATATTGCTATGTATAGTATAGCCAATTATTTCACCTCCTAATAAAAGGAATTCAAATACTTTGTGATATGAAGATACATTTTTGCATGTTATGCATTTATAGAATTGTATTAAGTAAATTAATTATTTTCTCAGCTGACTATAAACAGTAAGAAAGTGATATCCTTTTGTTTGGATGTTATTTTGTTCACCTTTTTGACAAAGCTGATTTGAGTGAAGGTGTTTAGAAATCTTAGATTAACCAACCACGATTTTTCCTAATATTGAATTAGAATAGTTTTGAAACGTGTAATCCTGTATATGGACAGAACCGTTCTCTTTCAAATAGTATTATCAAATCTAAGATTTTACCAATTTGGTTCGTTTGTAATAAAAAAAAATGGTTCAAATCTTGGATTGGAATCTTACATTTCTGAAAAGTTTGCAATGTTTGTCCTGTATTCACGCCTACAATTACAGATAATTTAAACCTGTTTCACAATAGAACTTCCTTTGTTTCTGCACATGTAAACACCAATTTGCACTGTGTTAAGAATGTCATCAAAGTTGAAATCCTCGGACTGTCCTGCCCCTAAAGTTATCTGTTATAACCCCCTGTTACCCTCCGATCTAATCCGGGACTGTGTTGGTAGATTCTTCAAGAAACAAGGCACCATTGTTCCCGTGTCGCCTCTCCACACGCGCCTCGCTTTGGCATCTGTGTGCCTCGTTCCAGAATCAACATCAGCCACACGCCATTGTTGCGACGTCATCCCGACTAGATGCCCGAGTTTAAGCATGGCCCCTTTGTTGCTCTTTACACTTAGCACTTCGCTAACTTCTAACGTTTAGTGTGGAGTGCCAGGACATAGACAAATGCTGTGCCGTTAGGATGTAAATACGAGAGTTAGATCGTCACTTGTCACTATACACAGAAACAGACGTGTCACATTCGATCTTAAGTGTTCAATAATGTAACTTTTAAAGAATGAATTTTGAAAGCTTTAAAGTCACATTCTCTTTGAATAAAAGTAATTTTGCCAAATTTGATAATAACTTTTTTTCAAAATTAAAGTTTATTGATGTATTATTGCGTGAACTGATTGTACACTTATTTGAACATAACGTTGGATAGACAAAACAATTAGGTTTTTAAAAATATATTCTAAGACTAATGTTGAAATCATGAAGTTCCTCAAACTGTTAAGGTAATGAAATGTGAGCTTAGTTATGTTGGTTATTACTCTAAAAAACCATACTATACAAATATTATTGGTTATATTAATTTATTTGTAAACAGTTAAATTATTCTTCATTTAACTTTACCTTTTGTCAAGAATAAAATCTTATATCTACTGAAGTGAACCTTCATCGGGATGCATTGTTTTCCTGATGATTGAGCTTTGACAAATTGACACTTTATTTGCAGTAATCATACTTTGATTAACGGAATCAGTTTTTTTCAGCAGATTTTTCATTTTTGTATTTTCTTTTTTTGTTGTATGTCCAGCGTTATGATTTATTTACCGGAGCAGCGTCCAATCTTTTTTTTATTTTCTGTAATAAAAATTTGTCTATCAAATTTATCATTTGTCGAAAATCAAACCTCGCTATTCAAAAAGATATCACTGGTAGCGTCTTACTTTTGCATTTGTATAAGACTTGCTGTCACGTATACTCAATACTTCTACTCCATATTTATTTCAAGTGGCAATATTCTGTCTAAATAAAAACAATGTGGTGAATATAATTTCACATGTTATCTGTATCTCAAATAAGCTTATAAACGTAATGAAATACAATGTTCCATATCTATTCAAATGTAAATCCATCAATAAAATCCCTAATGATATAGATAAATGTATCAAGGCATTTTCCCATTGTTAGTATTGTGCATAAAACTGTAATCACGATACCAAATACGATTTTCATTGTCTTAGGAAACTTCCACATGTATTAGAATTTTGTTCTCTAGAACGACATACCATTTTCTATATTTATTTCAAGTTGAAATTTATCTTCCCCAGCTCTGATAATATTCATACAATGTGTTTCTCTGCAGGTTTATTACCTGTATTACTTATCCAAGAAGCAATAGTTCAGTAGTTTATGTAGAACCAGGATTAGTATGTCCATCAACGGTTCATGCTGTACTGATAGAAGCAAATAACGCACAGTAAACGGTCTCATGAGTTTGAGAGACACCACACTGGAATTCACTAGGCAAACACATTTCTTATTCAGAATTGGCCTCGGGTCTTATTGTAATGTCTCGAGAAATGAAAATTTAATCCGGGGATCACCGACAAGAACCGAAATCTCTGATATTAATGATAGATTTACTCGGATTTGTTTCCATAGTTGAATACCGTACCTGCACTTGTTAACTTATATCTTTAAAGCTTTGTTTTGAACAATCGGTTTAATTTTCCCACGCATATTTTTGATAGGTGGTTGTCATAGCTCTGTGAACTATTTTTGGTTTTATTTTAGGTAATCTTTTAGAATGCTTCTAAACAGTAGATATGTTTTCTAAGATTTATGGTTTAGTGTAGTATTTCAAAGAACTTGTTTTTTATAAATAATTTTAATTTGTTTACGGTGAATTAGTATGAAAGGTCTAAACATATCTAAATTTGGATTGGTTGTTAGTGGAGCAACAGTAAGACTTAAATAAAGTTGAAACTATCTAAATTAATTTCAAAACATCAACAGAATGCGAATTCTCTATATTTTATGCAACAACATGAACTAGGAAAAGTCGAATGACACTTACACCGTTTAAACCAAAACACATCAAAGGATGTTTATTGAAACTATTTACTGAAAATTATGAATGAAATGTAAGTATTTATTTGAACTATTCTTATATTCTTAACTCAAACAAAAACAACATTTTCATTGTTTAGAATATTATTCAAATAAAATAAGTTAAATATAAATGCTTGTATAAATAGTTATCCTAGTTGATTTTTAAGATAACTTGTTTAACAAGTTTAAGAAAAAAGATGGGATATTTATTAACTATATCTTATTTGACCATAGTTCAAATTAATTAGAAATACCTTGTTATTAAATTGGTAATGATGAATTCCACTGTATATTTTTCTTAATTAAGGCATACAACATTGTCCATGACTTTCTTGTATGTAAATTATGCGGTATTTTTTTATTGGGGCAAATTAGCTATGTCATCATGCTTTTGAAACATTGATATGGTTCATTCTTAAGTCCAAAGACTTCAAATATTTATGTTTGGTATTGTTCAGAGTTAATAAGTCTGTTATACTTACATCCTTATACATACTTAACATTCAACAGAAATAGGTCTGTTTTTAGCCTTATATGTTGTTTTAGAGTTTCTCAATAACTGCCTCAATTCATTTTGTTCTAAATAAGCTTTTTTGTAAAATATATACATCCGTTTACATACTATTTCTACTTGTTTTAAAAATCAAATGTTTCCAATCCTGTCATTGCTAAACAAATTTAAGTCTAAGAAAAACTTAATAAAATCTTTTATCAATAGCACCAAGGCTACCTAGATGAGGTAAGGTTACCTTAGCGACTTACACCATGGGATCTAAGTCAATATTACTGTTAAATGTCCGAGGTCAGTTTTTTTTAATGCATTACTTATATCTAAGTTCATATATCATTTCCTCTGTCCAGGCGGTGGTCAAGGCGGACTGTCCAAGACCCGAAGACCCCGTACAGCGTTCACTTCGCAGCAGCTTCTGGAGCTGGAACGACAGTTTAAACTCAACAAGTACCTCTCCAGGCCCAAGCGATTTGAGGTGGCCACTTCCCTCATGCTTACAGAAACACAGGTTGGTGTAATGGTAACGTAAAGAAAACTACATAAATGTAGATCTTTACTAATATTGGAATCCTATTCGAGAGTTTCAAAGTTATTGCCTAAATAGGTATGTGAATCGTGGCACTTTTTGGGCCTACATGTTCAAGAAATAACCTGCAGCCTCACAACTCCGCCCCCCACCACCCCCCATTGACATTGCATTCCTGGTAATTTAATAATACGGATATTAATACGACTGGAATTATACTTTTTTATTCACACATGCTGGCAGAATAAAAAATGAAGATAATAATTTTATAAGATGAAGATACATGTTTAATAGTTATTTTCTCCATTTAGAGCATTGCTCCGACGAAAACCGTAGTAATGAATACTTAAAATGTAAACATATTTTTATACACGAGACTAAGGATAATTCTTCATGATATAAGCCTCATCACAAAATATGATTTGAAATTTTAAATATAATGTCCCGAAAGTCTCAAAAACAGCTATAAAAATTCCAAGTATTCATTAATTTTTGCCTAAATTATTTCTAGTAGAGTGTTTCATATACGAAACGTTTCATCATCGTGTAAAGGCAAATAATATAGGCATTTAATCAATACATATTAACACTGAATTACGGTTTAAGCCTGAAAATAAATTACACTTTTTTGAAAAATCATAAAACAACAAATCAGACCGATCGTATACATGTTAAGACGCCTTATTGAAATTTGGTTTTCTAAATTATAAAAAGATTTATAGAGTGTCCTGGTGTTAATCATATGTTGCAAAAAAAAATATTTGTGTTGATAACGTAGTTCAATAAGACGTATTGTTAATAAACAGTGTCTTCATAACATGACCGAAACTCAAATCAATATAATCCTCGAATTCACTCCATTTTTTTAAATAAAAATGTTTAAATGTTATGGAGTGCACATACAGCCACATTTCAAACGTATTATTGCTGAATAATATTGCAAAATAATCCTTAATAATATCACCCTGTCCATTTAAGAATATTGCAAATAAAGATTCTAAAATGTATCGATTTCTGTGAAGATTGATTCGTAATCATTTGTATCTGCACTGGGTGACACATGAAAAAATGTTTAAGTCAAACGTTGGAAATGAGCAAAGGGACATCAAAACACATTCTTCTGATTAAAGTCAAGAAAAGGGATTTGCAAGCGATTGTCTTTATTAAAAATATTTTTGTTTCTATCCTGAGGTCCAAGCCATGTACATTTCACACACTTGATTGACGTTTATCTGTCAGGGGTTGTCTTTAACCGCAGTCTAGTTGAATCTCGTTAAACATAATATCATAGCTTCCCTTGTCAATTTAAGTACAAAAGACTTTGATATAATCATCTGATTTGCTTTTAATGCGTTTATAAATCCCTCATCTCGCTTATTATCGCGAGATTCTCGCGACGAAAGCACGTGGATTTAACTGCGATCACATATTTCGCTTGAGACCTAACAACACCGGGGGGACGGAAACACAAGCTTGGAATTATATTTGGAAAATAAAAAGAGCTCCTTGCGAAGTGATGATAATAATAACTGCTTTTGAATTAATCATAACAAATTGTTCATTTTCTCTTATAATTAAAGACGGAACATTCCTCATATTCCGAAATCGATTATATTGGTTTATCATGGTTTTTCATTAAAATGAATTGGCTACTTATCAAAAGGTCATAATTTCTTTTAATTAAAAAAAAATTAATATGAAAATTTAATATAATATTTAAACTCACGTACGTAATGAATCGAAATAACTAATTTTACAATGTAATTTTCTTTAAATAATCTCTTTACAAAATGTGTGGGTCTTTATAAACTCTTGAATTATCTAGTCTTCAAGAGCTTATGAATATCCAAAAATCGTTGAAGAATATTGAAATTTCACATACGTGTATTCATACCCTCTCTTTAGAAACATTACATATGTGCTTTAGGGACGGGCTCTGCTTATATCCAACAAATATGTTTATCCCAAAGAATAAAAACATCTGCTAAATGAGCATCTTCAATGAGAAACGCTCGTCTGTCTGCATATAAATGCAAGTTAATGGAATTTCAAGCGCACTTCAGCAGAGGCGAGTCAACAAGAGTCAAAAGACTCGGACAAAGTTGGTAAACTTGTGATTGTCCGGACTGTCATGGACAAACTGAATGTGTGTTGAGGCCTTTAACTGTGTGTATATGGTCTGTTAACTTTTTACTGACAGTATCAACCTAACCAATTAGATCAACTTTAGTCACTCCATGTTACATTCGGCGGGAACAATAGCTTTCGGTGTTTGGTGCCTGGGGTCGAGATGAAGGGGCAGGAGGGATAATAGAGATATAAGCGCGTGTAAATGATTCCGTACCATCCTGGTCCCTGGTTTGAAGCGGTTGGGATGAAGTCACGTACCAGGGAGTCGGTGGTTTACAGTGTCAATACGCCACACACAGGGCACACGCTGTCCACAACAATTACTACCATTGTTCACTGTTCTGGCTTTAAGTGTCATCGATATCAATACGTCATCTCCTTTCTTTAAAATTTAAATGTTGTTTTCTATTTAAAGGTTCCATTGCTCGCTCATCAAAAAGGCAATGCTATAATGAAAGAGATTTTTTCTAAAGTCAGTGAAGAAACTATATTATCTTAATATGAGTATAAGCATCTAAAAAACAGAATCAACTTCAAAATTTAATAAAACTATGAATATGGCAACCTTACATTTCATCGCATATTACCTTGAGTATAACACTACATTTAATTCTTTCGGCTATCGAGAGTGAAACATATGTAAACATAGAAAAACACCTAGTAATTTCATTTGCAAAACATACGCCCAACTTACGTTTATGACGGCAATCAGTTCGGCAATGATGAACATTATAACCGGTGTAAGAGTTTTACGTGTTGACGTCATGTCTATTGCAATGTATTTGGAATAGGGAATTACGAATACGAACTAAAGAGAGAACATACGGTAAATTTAGGACGTCATATTCATTCTTCGGTGGAACAAAGTTACAAGGACATTTTCGCTATTCCTGATCCCTCAGTGCAAATGGATTTCAATGTCATGTTTTATAAATTTACCTAAGTTATGGAATATCAGACAGGACAAGGGATATAGATGGTTTGAATTATCGGATTATGATGATCCATATAAATATTTCGAGGAATCGTCCAAGTGCCTTCACCTCTTTGTTCTGGGCTGAAACAATAGCAAGTATTCTACCGACAAGAGAGCGTGCGCACGTACGAGGTTAATGTTTCCATATCAACATAGTGAGAGGGAAACCACGTCCATTTTGACGTTTTTTGCAAGTTTTCAAATTTGCTCGCCACTGGCTTGAGTGTAAGAGGCTAGACATGCGTGCTTGGCAAACACTGGCAGTCATTACCTTGATAATAGAGGAAAGGAGAGTCGTAGGAAAACAACAAATAGAGATCAAGTTTGCCAAAAACGACACCTCCCTTCTTCTGGCACGAGCGAGACAATGGCGACATTGTTGTTGAGCCGCCGTTTTGTATTTTCCTAGTTATGAAGAATATCCTTCAGAAATCAACTCACAAACAATATTGTGGACAAAGTAACACACGCGAAGAGTTTCTGAAATGACAGGTTGAATATCCACGTTTTTCAAGTCCTTGTTGGGAGTTAAGAGAGCAGTTATACCGATGGTGGAATGAAAGCATGGGTCCGGAATGTTTACAGTACGCGGGACCATAGAGGGCTGAGCCAGGCTATAATTCACAAAGCAGGTTTCGGAACATTTTCATCCCAGTTACGAAATAATTTAAAGATCAAACGACTCTTCATGCAAATTGTTGGCTTTTCTAAACAGAGTCACCGAATGGCAGGAGGGCTGCAAAATGGTCTGTTGGTTCAAAGATCGTTTTGATAAAATTTCAGAATTAAATTTTGTTCAGTTTGGGAGTTTTGGCCCAATTTTATGTGTTTGTCAAACAGGGGAGCAGGCGCTAGCTAGCCAAACTTGAGTTGGAATCACCCCTGCAGTAGAATGGTTAATTAACTAGGAGATAACGCCCGTGTGAAAATATTTACAATGTGCAAATTAATTTACTAATTGGTTATAGACGTCCCCTCTCAATACGAATTCTGCTCAATGGACAATTAATTAGTCTTCTAGATCTGAGAAGGCAGGGGGTGTAAGGCCCCGATCTGCTGCTCAGCGCTGGATGACGATCAAATTTCAATTAATGGAATGGCGACCATTATTCTCCTGAATGCAGGATTGCTTGTACTTGGGTCAGTCAATTTCACTCAGTAAACAAATTATATCCTGCTCCAAGAATCGCTTCCTTTTGGCACTTAGACCCTCAGAAGTCTGAAAGACTTCAATTATTCCGAGTGGATTAAATAATGTTCCTTTTAGGGAAACGAGCTTCAAAACACACGTACAACCGCGTCGTTCCCATTACAAATGTCACAAAGCGATTTGAAGACCTCTTTTGGCTTAATAGTGTTAGTTTCTACTTCCAAAGAAGTTATCATATCGTTATCGTGTGGCGAAAAAAAGTATTTGTTATAAGGGAATTCAAAGCCAGTGCTCTCTATAAGAGATGAACGTTATTTGAATAAACATTTTAGTGCTCTTCTTGGGAATACGTCCAGTTTTTTTTATAACAGAATCTAATGAAAAATTTTAGATTCAAAGTATAATTTAATTTTTTATTTCAACCGAGTTCAGAAATTGTTACATTTAAAACTATGTAGAAAGATGATATTTTAAAAATCGGTTTAAAACCGTTTAAGTGTTCAAATTCGTTAAAACAATATTCAATAATACTATATTTTCAAAATTATGTATCTTGTCTTTATGTTTTCATTTTTAACAAAATAACATACACATGAAGTTTTTAGAGTATTTGAAATTATAATTATCAATGTTTCTTTGTTATAGGGTTACATTTATGACCATAGCCAACTTTCAGTGGTTTATTATATCAAAGTTATGTGTCTGATACAAATTTAATTGAAACTAGAATCAGATCAATAAAGGGCCAAGTTGGGAAGTTGATTCACACTTTTGTAAGATAATACAAATACGTATCTTTATTGATAATATTTTGTTAATGAAATTCTAAAAAAAAATGTTTTATCATTCTTTACCTTAATATCTTAACTGAATTAGGATTATCAGTTTCTGGCATCATTACCCGAAATTCGTAACCTCCACACTGCTACCATGTACAACTACCTTTGTTCTCCGATTACAAACCCCTGATCCTTCAAAGGTAAACCCTATGAGCAAAGTTTGCTTGTCCTTATGCAGTGTTATGAGTATTAGAATAGATTACTAACGGTATTAAGTGTTTGATAAGCCATCCAAGGTGTTTAATACCATGCCCAATGTGCCGCTAATCAGGGAACCAAATCCACAGGTCGTTCAGTGGCAGGTAAAGATAATCTACATGTTCTGGTTGGGGGGTGATGATAACCCTCGCCGATTGTGATCCCTGTTGGCTGTGTATGACTAATCTTTGGACAATTCCATCCCATCTGGTCTCCGTGCCTTGCCTGGTCCAAGGAATATGCGCCTGCCTTATCTCGCCGGGCAGGGCTAAGGAGGGAAATTACTCTCTTAATTGGATTAATTAAAACGTGCAACATCTAAGATTGCTAGTTTATCGTGTAGGATTAGCACTCGAGTTTGCTTTTTGACAAGTAGGAACGAGTAAAAGCACGTCTGGTAAGCGGGGAGTCCTTCATACAATGGATTGTCACTGGGAGGCTACCATCACCGGGGTAGAGGCACGGAGAACGCTGGTATCCCTCTCAGGTATCCAGGTAAACCACCTGAACACCTGCTACCCCTTTCAATGGGGTATGAGCAGGTAGATACGACTCTAGGGCTATCATACGGTTGTTAGAATTAGTCAATGTCACAAATTGGGGACAATTAACGATAAATGGGGCTGTTGGCTGATACGGCGAATTACGTGTAAGACCTGTCTAAATAACTTCGCCGATTTCCAACAAAAGCGGGAGCCCAATAAGGGATCTAAACTCCGTGTTGCGCTGAGCCAAGGCTTAGATTATGAACCCCATACCTGCCGGTCGCCGTGTTTCCAAGCTTTCCCACCTGTGCTGATAAATAACGCTGTCCCCCTCGAGTCTCCACACGGGTGAAAGCGCCGTGCTACCCTCCCACTTCAGGTGTGAAATTGCTGTATGAAATATCAATGGAAGACATTCCATATTGGAAAATGAATGGGGAATTATAATAGATTACTTGACATTCTTAACTCGCTACTTAACTAACGTTTATTATCAGATTTATTGCGGGAGGTTGTTGTTAGGAAAATATTCCCGTGCCCTCGAAGAACCCGGTAGCCTAAGTACAGAGGCATGAGAGATACGTTCTCAACAATATGTCCGAGACAATAAATAATTAATGAGTTTTTAGGAGAAATAAATTCTGTTGAAGAAAATTACAGTTACAATATGAAAATTTACAAAATTGCTCTTTAGTTGGACGGATTTTGAAAGAAACAAAATAGGGGATTTAAAAGATAAATCACTACGTCAATTTCCAAATTACGTTTGTTGATATGCACAATTAATTAAATATAGCAGGTATGAACATTTACTACGCACTCTGAATGGATGGAATACTATTAAAATATTATTTAATCAAATGAAAATGAACCAACTATTGAAGATCTCATTCATGAGTATACCTATTCAAAATGATATGTCTTATAAAGTATGATGTATCGCTGCACTATTTTGTATAACGTTAAGTGGTCTGTAGTAAGTGAAATCTTTCGTTGAACGGTTGAATGAGGAAATAAAAAAAAGGCGTTTTATGGAACATACCCGTTTGTGCATAATTTCTTTTGACGCATGTTTATACGTATAGTCAGTTTGAATTATTATGCAAATGAATGCTTATTTTGTCGAGCATTCACAGCAATATTTCACTAACGATTATTTGCAAAATGTGATATGTTTCCAAAAAAGATCCCTTGGTTGCATTATCTTTTTATGTTTATATTCATTATTTTTTTTACTTCCCCTAGGTGAAGATCTGGTTCCAAAACCGACGAATGAAATGGAAGCGCAGCAAAAAAGCAGCACAAGAAGCCAAAACCGGAAAGGACGAGGAAAAGCCACGCCCCTCTGAGGTGGACGCTGGGCACAGACAGACAAGTCACACAGAAGAGGAAGTCGATGGTGACAATATAGACGTTACAGAGTTAAACCTCGACGATTCGCTGGAAACGGAAGTGGATGATCACGACGATAGTGAACAGGAAGTGTGTCGTTCCCAGAATCCTTCAAACACTGTTATAATGGCGGGTGATTCACTCCCTACGCCAAATGGACGATGTTCTGTGGTGCAACCTGCGCATGCGTGATTGAGACAAAATGTGTGGCTTCAGGAGAATTTCTTTTAGCTAAGGTCGAGTACTTTAGCTGAGCAAAATTATGGACTGCAGTATAGGTTGACCCAGAATGCACGCAAAGACGACGGTTGAATCTCAAAAGAGACGCTAAACCGGACGCGACAATGAAACCATGCGTTGACTTCAACCTAGAAATGATTTTCATTCTGCAGAAGTGTACAGACTATTGGGTCACAGTATCTAGAGCTAAACCGGACGTCGGCTGAAGGTAATATCAAATGTCCGACGTTACAGTGTATACTAGGAACAAACGTTGCTGACACACATTTCATTGACATATATTTTTCACATCTGGATTTCACAATTTTTATAGCCTATTCTTCACTGACAAGAATGTTACACGGAACGTTCCCCATCTTTATCTAACCAGTTGACCATTGGGAAAAACATTTGTCCCCACATCAAAACATTCTTCATGTTCGTTTCATGTGGACATCATCCCTATGGACAAAGTTGAACTGTATATATTTTGTATATATACTGTACGTCCTTGAATTATGTCATTGTCCCTGTACTTGTCCTTGTTGGGATTCAAACTCGTGGTGAATAAATTATGTAGATTGCAATTCCATTTCACTTGTATTGTCATATTTCACGGTATTCAATTACATGGATGGTTTTGTAAGCTAGACTATTACTCGACGTTATGTTATCAGGGAAGTTTGGTACCATTTAGTATTATAAGTGTGGTTGATAACGGTATCTAAATGTTAGATACCATTCAAAATGATGGTCCAACCATTTTATAAAATGAATATTTACCAACAACACTAAGAAACAAAGAGAGATTTGTGGTGCAAATTATGCTTCATTTTTATGACCTAGTCTAATGTATTAAAGTATGAGACCTCAGCTAATTAACAAGAAATTGATAATTGTCTAACACGAGTAAAATTTTCTACGTAGTTTTTTCAAAATGTAACCAAAAGCCTCCTTTAGAACAGCAAGATTTTTCTAAATAACAAGATTTTTTTATTGTGACAAAAAATAATTCTTCATCGGTTGATATGATGGTAATAAAAAATAATCTATATCCGTCATATCAACACAAGGAATAAGCATAAAGTACGAAACGTCGCAGAAGTTATTATCCAGAAAACTTTTGCTTATCTTATGTATGCAACTTCTGAATGCTTTAAGAGATTTGAAAATATTGAAGCATTTGAAAGCATTAACTCATACAGGATTCTGTTGTATATGTTTAATAAAAATATATTTAAAACTCCTTATTGATAAAACCTTAAATGTTAATACCGTTTTTTCTACACAAGTGAAATTTTCAGCAAATCATATTTTATGGATATATGTTTTTTACATTTTTATTAAGTTTACACGAATACACATTTAGTAAATATCAGTTATGTATTCCCCCACAAGGTTGTCCCGTACCACCAAATTTTGTGAACACATTTAGATCATTATATAGTATGTGGATAATATCATCATTAACGTATTGTTAACATTTAAGGCAGAGGTAGGTTTGTTGTAAAGTCCTCACCATTTGACAATATATGATAATAACGTTATAAATATAACTTATGTAGGGGGTCCACCCAAAGGAGACAATTCAATGGCTGATAACAACAACGTCCAAACGTCAATGAACTATGCTGTGAATTCATTGACATTTTATGTCATTCAACCTGATTTAGATGAAATTTAAAGAATTAATTTTTCCGAATAAATTATTCTCTTTGACAATTTTCTCATGAAATATCTTGTTTATCCTAACTCGTGAGGCATAAGAGTTAAATTTTATTTCACTTTGGAGCGCCACTGGGGATAATAGCAAATTCTGCAGATGAGATAAACATGCTGTCACTGTATGTGTCCAGAAAATAACTTTTACAATATCGTTTAGTTATAAGTGCGCGATTGCATTTTGTTTTGAAGGGAAATTCTCACACGATACATAAACAAGTATACAGCAGGACTAAGACAAGTAAATATGAGTTATCATGGTATGCTTCGGTGCAAAAATCTCACTACAAGGTGAGACAGTACACTCCTAAGCAAGTACTAGTATCCAAGTACTTGATACTGTCAGCTCCGAGTTGTTCTCTACGGCAATGTGCTTGTACAAGTTTTACACTATGGTTTCTGTGTAGTGCTTTGCTGGCTATGCTTTTCTATGGGCCTTGTCTGATTGTTTCACCCCTATTATGAATTGGTGGGCTTATTTGTCTTTACAAACTACTTATACGTCATTGAGAGTTTTCTTAAGTCAAAATCATTTTGTAAGATTGAAATATCTAATTTACCCGGAAATTTCATACCATTGAAACAAATGCTTGAAATCAAAATAATAATATAGATTTACCATTAAAATCTAAGTAATAACTATAAATATTCATAACTTAATGCAACTTGATTAAAATGTATAGTTTATTAGAGTCTGGGTAACTTCCTTACCAGAACATATATCTTTTCAAATTAACATATAAACTCGAATTATTAATAATATAATTTCTGTTACAAAAAGAAATGTTTTAGGGTGCATCAATTCAGTTGATTCATCATAAAAAAATTTATCACGGAAATGTAAACTTTACTGGGTACATATTTAGTAGTTCACAGATATGTTTTAGAATAGTCCCAATAGTTTCCAACTCAAACTCAGATCAGTTACATTGAAGTTTGTCAACCTATTAACAATCAGATAACTGCAAACGTCATTTAGACCGACAATTCTTTACAAGTAAAATTATGTCCATTGGTAATCACATTCTATTAGGAATTCGAATTAACATGTTAGCTATCGGTTTGATCAACTATTTTGATACTTTATTTAATATTTAAATATTGGTGATAAGATAACTTTTGCTTTAAAATCAAATGAATTTAAAAAGTTCTATACTTCGTGTATAAAAACAACAAAAACGCTATCAGCCTGTAAAATACAATCATTTATAATCATTTATAATAAGATATTAATTTTCTACTGTAGAAAGGTTTATTTTTCACATGGTAAAAGATTATTAATACGTCAATAAGTATATTTGGATTTTCGTCAAAAACGGCGACATATACATTTATATTTTTGACAATAAAACACATTTGTTTGTATCGGCATTGTAATTAATTAAGGTAGTAAATAAAACACAGTTTATAACTATATTATATAGAATCTTACTATTTCTTAAAAAATGAGTCTTTCGTTCAAAGTGTGTGACCGTTGTTAATTCGATTGATAACAAACATATAAATCACCATATAAAAGTCAACTCTGAAAACGAACACGTCATCTTAATTGATCATCCTTCCGATAGTATGATCGCTGTCATTTTGATCACTCACAATCAGATATATCGTTACATATAAGTGTTTCAATGAAAAACACATTTCTTCTCAAGACGAATATAAATCAATTTTCTGACGGATTTAGCAGTACTGCTATAATTTCAAGTGTTATGTTTGCGTTCAAGTAAGTGTTTATGTAATTACGATGGATCCATAACATTTATACAACTTTCATCTTACATGGACAGACTCTAGCAATAGTCAATAAAATCAAATTTTCCTAGACACATAACATGACCATTTTACGTGGAATCTCCTTATTTTTGTAGCTCACAACTGCGGGGAGAGTTTTTAGTCGTGTACGAGGTTTTGATTGCCTGAATTCGCCAGTCTCGAATTGACCCCTAAAGTAGGGTTCACCACTTTTAAAGATATTTTCTCCCGCACGAAGTCCTCGTGAAGGGATATTAGCCTACAAATTGCGATCACTTTACCTAGTAGTCGATAATGATGTGCCACTAGAGGGCCGAGAGCTCCTGAGATCAGAGTAAGAAAGGCTTTCCAATACTTGGCCTATCACCATTAAGTTAAAGTAACGAGAAAAGTCTCCAGGATTAACGAGGGGGTCACCATGACAGTGGCCACATTTGATTCTCCCGGGATTCGAACTCGGAACCATTAAAGCTAACCCCGAATAGATCGCACACTGACCCACACTAGGAACAGTGCAAGAAATGTAAGGGGGAGATGTTTTGTCTATATGTACAAAAGCTGGTTTAGACGATTATAGAGAGCTTGTTGACACGTTTATTAATTGAACCTTATTTTTTAAATGCTATTATCAAAACCAGATTCAAGGTGGAGAAGAAAGTTAAACAGGTTCAACAAATTGACAACATGGAAAGATAACTATGCACATGATTTTTCTCGTCAAGTATAGCTGTTTTGTTTAAGTGCATTCACCGGCACAGACAGATGTATACAAGATGGTTATTAATCATTATAATGAACGAACATAACAGCTAAACGAAGTCTTAGTGACGTTTTACGAGTCGCAAGCCGAACGATATGTTGTTTTGCAAATATCATATTGGTTTGAATTATGATAAATATATTTGTATTAAAATTTAAGAGGATTTTGAAAATAGCCACTCCGTATAAATAATGCGTCTTTGAAAATAAAAATGTACGAAAGTAGTTAGAAATGAACAAATGATAGAACATATTCTTAACATCATGGTAAATAGATATAATTAAAATGGAATAACAAATAATTGTACAGGAACACCTGTTTAACGAAAATATCAAATCAAAGTGATAAAAAACATGTTCGAACATCGCCACTTTAGGTTTGACACGTATTTCTTAATCATTGTTTAATATAAGAATAAAGACAAAAATATGGAATTTCACATTTGAGAGTATTTAACTTGAAATGTTACTTCAATTTTGAATATAAAAGGAATAAAAAGGCTTGATCAACCTCTCTCATTGCCATACATTTTTCTTTTTATCATATAGATTTAGTTTATTAGAAAAATCTAGTTTATGGTTGGCAACGTAGTGATCAAAAAGCCAATTATTACATACATGTATGATTGATAGGATATGAAAACAAAAAGGCACTCAGTAAAATTTCTTCAATAAAAAGTTTGTTATCTTTCTAGGTTGAAATAATTTATTAAACTTTCCTCAAACAGGGCAGGCGTTGATGACAATTGTAATGGAAAAAAAGGTTTAAGAAAATATAAAAAATATAAAAAAAGGTGGTAAAAAAGAAAAACAAAGGTATTTTAGCATTGCAATGTGTATGTTAAATAAAATAGAAAATCGTTGTATTCATGAAAATGATTATCCGTAAAAAGGAAAATTATTATTGAATTCAACGTTTCTTTAATTTCGTTTTCGCGATTGACTAATTTTAAAAAAACAAACGAGAAGCGACTATTATTTTTCCACAGGAATGCCAGTTCTAATATTACATCACCCGCGCCTTCATGCAGTTTGAAGTTACTTGGCGTTACTGATTTTAAATATGATACGTTTTAGAAGACGTAACTTAACATTTTAATCTATACAGCTGCATATCAAAAGTTTGTTCACATACCTTGGTATACTAGTGCAAATATCATGTAAGTGTGGATGCCTTTCAAATATCGTAAAATCGCGAAAAAGAAACGTATGATATTGAACTTTCAATACAGATGTGCCGAACCATTCTTCTTTAAGGCAAATGTTTATCATACCCTACAATTTACCGCAACAATTTTGACAGGTCATTGAAGTGAACAGGGGTAAATATTTCGAAAACACTAATTTTTAGTTTTCTCCACCAAATCGTTTGTCCCTTTGCACTAACTCAATGTGATTGGGCTGATTTTTTCTCAGAGAGTTCATATGGAACATTTTATCAGAAATTTAACAACATCGAAATTTCCAAAATAAGACCCCTTCCGTCTATTTCAACATGCCAAAATTCGAATGTTTGCACAAGAGAGCAGAAAATTCCTAAATAAGTTCATGAATGGCTATTCCACACATGGACAATGGGTGATCCTTTGTCAGTTTTGCTGAAGTTATTTTATTGACGTCCAAAATAAACCCAAATTACATGATATTTGCCCTACGATTCATTGGTAAGTGAACAAGCTTTCGGTATGCAGTTGTAGACAATAGGAAGAATGGAGAAGTTTTGAGGAATTAGATTAGTTGAACGGATTAATAGAACATATTAGGTACAGGTCTAGACGATATTCGAATGAGCATAATCAATGAAATATGAACTGCGATGGTGAGGTGAGATGAGGTGATTTGGGGCTTTAACGGCATTTTCAATAGTATTTCGCGGCTGCTGTTATCATTGCCCGAAGAAAGCAACCTTAACTAAAGTTAACCTTAACTCCCATGCTTTCACATTGCACTAAGGTTACCTTATGGATTTACGATCACCTTTAGGCTTTGTGAAAGGAAGCCCAGATGTACAGGGCCAGGAACACGCTTTCAAAGTTAGTTATGTGCGCGTCATGGTGTTCACTCTCACCACTGATTATGATACATGTATGTGTACAATTGATTAAATGTAATGAAAACAAAATCAACAAATGTACCACCAGTAATATGAATGGATCACTTTAAGATATAGCAAGTGTCTTTTTTAAGGTAACTTACCTTTATCATATACACCTGGAAAACGTATTGCATCACCCTTTTAATGACTGTCGTAAGGGGGTAACATTCGATTGGCAAGGATACATTCGATACGATATTATCTAAGATTAATCCAAATATGAAGATAAGACAACCAACAAACTGATTGACCTTTTTTTTACATTAAACGCGTCATCGATGTAAACCTTGTAAAATATAATATTTCAAAGTCGAAAAGCTTTGAGTGATAAGTTTGATAGACGTGGATGTAAACAGTTGTTGACTTAGCACATAAAAACAGGACAGAAACTCAAGTTTGGTGTACACCCAACACGGTAAAGCGTTTCCTAGTGAGTTTACGAGGCTGAATGCAATGCCGATGGTTCCATTCCGTTTTAGTAATTTTTTTTGTTATAAAGTGCTTTTTATCATACCTAGTTAACCCCCGTGTATTATATTGGATGCAGACATACAGAAAACTTGGTTTTACAATACTTTCTTTTAGGTGTATATATCTTACACGGCGTCTGTACTTGACCAGTTAAGTTGAAATTAAGTTTAACGCTACCTCAATGCAGTCGACATTCCATCTACCGACACCTCCGACCTACCCTTACTTTGAGCTACCAATTTAATTGCAGAGACTGAACGATTGTTTTGTTTAAATACATATATAGTCTTTTTTAAAAGAGTGCAGCAAAACAGGGGATACTTTATTATTAAAAGCAAACATCACTCCTTCGTGGTGACGTGACGTCAAGTGACGAAAATACAATCGCTTGGTAACTAGCAAAATAAGGGATATCTTTTCGTAAAGGTTATGTTACATGCACTTATATTTTAATTATTCTGTATGGCTGAACTACCAAGTACGAAAGATAAAGTTTAAGTAGATTGGCTATTTAGACATTGATTTGTTCTGACAGTTTTGAGTCAAGGTTTATTAATCTATTAGACACATTTATGTTATTTATAGGAATTAAGTCTTGAAATACCTTACAGGTTAATTAATTTATATCAATATCATAAAAATAAATATATACCAATTTAAATAAATTCATTACGCCCGTAATTGAATGTCACTGACATTATCAATTAATCACACGAGACACTATTAAATAAACGTTCGTCAACTTTTACCATTTACATATTAAACAAACGGTATAAAGTAAAATCCTCAAAACATTATAAGCACAGGCGTAAGCGAGTGGAAATGTTTATATTGTTATCAATGAGTAGCGAACTGCGCCTAATAATATCTCACCCTATTAGAGCCTGCAAAACCAGTGTAATTTGTCTTCACGGACTGCAAATGAGCTAAACTCGTCTCGTGTGTTGCTTACAAATCATGAAGATGATAGGGCCAGTCCACGTCTTAAGTGCTTTAATTCTGCGCCAGTTCGTGTAATATCATAACCAAAATATTGCCCAGCAAAGCATTAGAAATAAATAGGAAACCAATACAATCATTGGAATATCCCTCATAGACAAATGGTCTCCCTGCTGACAAGCGCCCATTAGAAATCTTTGGAAAGAACTATAAAGCTCACAGTAGCAGTTAGGGGTGCAGTCAAGCGTGAAGGGATAGGGCGGCCCTCACGTAAAGACGACTCTTGAGTCTTGGGAATTGAGGCTAGGGCGCTGATTGATCGCTGCGAGAGCAACGGGAATTCACGCGAGATGAAAGGAAATGTTCCACAATGGGCAATTTCTCCTGATCAAAATACAGAGTCGTTCATGTCAAAACGTCTTCCTCTTTTTAACAGAGAGCGTCGCTTCTTGCATGTACTAGTTTACACCGATTAGATAACATTGGTTAATATAGGAATAAAGCTGACAGTTTGTCTTACAATCTTTCTACCCGGCACCAGAGAAAATCGTTTATGGCAACATACTTTACTTACACCAATTACAAAACAAAGATAAGGGTAGTGAGTGAGGTGGGGTTTAACGTGCTTTGCACAATATTTCAGTTATTAAACACATGGATGACAAGCATCCAAAAGAGAGTGGACAGATCAGGGATAAAGGGAACGACAGGATGAGGGAAAAGACGGAAAGAAAGGCATAGTGAGAGATAGACGATAGGTTTTAGAACGACTCAAATTTGGTCTGGCTTCTACCCGTTTGACCTGTCCAGCTTGGGTGTCCCTACCAGGAGCATGTAAGCTCCGGCTGGCCTAGCTCTCGGGGTCTCTGAAGCACGCAAACCATCACGATAAGGTATTGAGTCAAGTGGTGGTAAGAAGGAAAATAAGTAGACAAGTGTTCACTTACTCGACAGAAAATTTCATCTGCGTTTTCCTTATTCACATCCAGATAGAAACGCTTCGTGCAATATACGTTCCTTACAACCATTAGAAAACATAGGTAAATATTAGTACCCTAGGTCGACTGAAGCTTACATATCCGGCTGATTATAGGTAAAAAGTCCATGAACTATTCGACTGGCAAATAAAGACGGGTTTTATACTCGATGATGTTGTTTAATTCTCGACTAGTCGGCCCATTAAAAAATACTGTTTCCGAACCGGTTCCAGTTAATGTCATGTCTCTTTGACAAGGTTTTGAGCTAGTATCACAACGTTGGACATATTTTTTTGAAATATCCAAAATATTGTGTTTTAATGACTGGTCTAGCAAAATTATCCTGGTATTTAATTAAACCTCAAGTATGGAATACAAAAATACTTAGCATTCTTTCGCAATAATTGCAATGAAATACTTGTCTGACGTTATCAAACTCTAATTTCAATTCAATAATTACATTATGTATGACATCATTTAGACTTCGAATATCACGATAGCAGTACCTTGTAATCAGCGATTTTACAAAGCTTTTGTTTTGTAAACCAACCTTTGGCTATTTACATTAACAAACTAGATTTTTGTTTCAACACTCACAAAAACTTGTAAACGAGAAATGTTTGCGGCGTAGATTATACAAGAGCAATTTGGTTATTTTAAGAAGTATCAAGAACATCTCAGAAATCTTGCATCACTGATACATCTTTAACTGTTTTGTACATACATGTTGAGATACGTTTATCATAATGTTCCAATTATTATCTTTTCGTAAACAAACAAAAGCTCTTAGCGTAGACCGTGCACAAACTTTCTTTGAAACTAAAACACTTGGACAACTCTGTCGTTTACAGATATCAAGATTGATGCAATTAAGTTAGATATTAAATGCTTCAGATTGCGATTTGTTTCCAACTTGCCCTCGGCCACTAAAGAAGGAAATCACCATATAAAATTCTAGTAGCAAAATAGGAATGTCCTTAGAGGTCGCTTGGCTCAGTATGGCGTTAATACGGAGCTGTCAAAGAGGCAACGGGCGATAAAGAGCTCGCAAGCAGAATGCCCAAACCATGCTCTGGGGAGCCACTCGCTACGGCATCGAAATGGAAACCAATTTAATGAATTGACATGATTTTCCAACTCATTTGATGCAATCTTTCAAACTAAATGCGCAAATTGTCTAAACTCCAGTCGCCAATCGTGACACCGCCATTGAAATGTGAAAGACACGACAGCCCACGTGACCAGGACGCCACCAAGCGGGGAAAATTAGAGTTAATGCATGTGGTGACAGCGGAGAGATTAATTTCTCCGACTCGTGAATGCACGAACTGCTCTTGCAGATTGTCATCGAGAGAAAAGAACAAGAGCTAATCAAATTGTTCCACGTTATCTCTTAGGAAAACAAATACATGGTCAATTGCATGTGCGATGGGGTGAGTGATAAATACCCACAACACAAAAATTCCGTCCCAGTGTTAGCGCTTAGAAATATCGCTCCTTTCATTCAACGAATTTTACTAAAAAGTATCGTTGTATGTTATCATATGCGATATCATCACGGATATACGTTGTTCAGAACGCGAATGCCTTTAATCACAATATGGTGTCATGGTAAAAGTGAGTAAGCGCGTCCGTCCACAATTTCTTTTAATTAATTTGTTCAGTCTGATTTCGGCCTATGATTTCCTGCACAGGGAAGAAATGCCCTGCCTACTTATGAAGTTAAAGACACCGATTCGTACGTATTTTTGAGTACGAGGGCTTTCATTGGATGGCTAATTTTAAATTTTATTCACATTCAGCGCGTTATATGTTATTGCAACACCTCCGCAAGGCATGATTCGCACCGGTTGTGCGAGCTCTTCAGCATACTGTACTTGAAGCATACTTTAGGGTCCAATAAGAAATCTCCTGGAGGTCGCTATTCATCGACGATGAGCAGGTTGCTCTCAAACTACGGTAGTCCAAACAGGTCCTACCTAACAGCAATCTACCCTCACTCCCCGAATTGTTATCCAAACCAATCCCGAGGACCCCCTCCCCCCACCCCTCTCTCGAACCATCCCTCTGTCATCTTTAAAGGAACTAAACTAGAGTGGAATTCATGGTGGAAATGACATTCAAGTATTTGTGCGTATACGCGCATACTAAAGATAAATGCTTTTATAATATCAACATAATGATAACATCCGTTGAATATGTTCCAAGTGGACTGTTACCCAATGGATCAAAATAATAAGCGCTAAAATATCCTTGGATATACTTTCCGCAGAAAACTTCACTTCACATTTTCATTTCATGTCTTTAAATTGACAACTAACACATTATTAACAATAAAAAATCTGATAAAATTAAAATTTTATTGTTATCTGCCAGGCTGCATTTTGATAATTTTCTAATGTGACTAATTCAAATACAGTGTTTAAGATACGAAAAAACGAGTAAAATCGCTAAGCAGCTGTTTACCATTTGAACCGACTCTCGCCCTGGCCTTTGGAGCATCTAATCCCTGTTGGCTGCTGGAGACCTCGGTCTCTATCGAGAAGAAAAAGAATATATTACTCATAAAATGAATGTAAATAGAGAAGACATTCATCCCCGAGATCTCAATTAGCTAAGTAGGGACCTATTCCATTCGCCATATCCCAGCAAACAAACAAATTGCCCCCCTCTGTCTAGTAGCCGGCGAGAAAGTAACAAACGATGAGTTAACGGGGGCTCCATCTTTGATTGATAGCGATTTTCTCGTGTGTCGCTGATCCTGGGTTGCTATAAATCTTGGATCGGCTCCGGATTGCGGAACGGGACACGCGGCCAGACGACGTTTAATTTACTTGAATTGAATGCAGAATTTTTCAGGGACATTACAGCTCCATTAAGGGCAATCAGTTTCTGGATTTCTCCTGGATAGACCTCTAAAACTGGACATAACACCCGCAAACAGGACTGTGCAGTTCATCGGATTAAGCAAATAGTTCGTTCCGTTTTAGTTTTGTCAACTTTTTGCAATCCTTTTCTCAATTTTAGAAACTTTACAGGGAACTTAAACTAAATTGTTGTTTTAAGCTACCGAAGAAGGTCTATAACTCGCCGTATATCTTTCCGAGATCCGTTCTGTGCACCCGTTATGTGCTAGTCCTCAAACTTAAAATATCCCTGAAATGGAACTTGCAGATAAGTGAATTGATGAAGTCTTTATTTTATGTAAAATGTTTTTGCTGTTAAATAAAATGACACCAATTGTAATCACTTCATTTAGTAACGTGATGACGTTTAATATTAAACTAATGTGAAATGTTAATAAGAGCAATGGTTGCAAGGTTTGATAAGTTTAAAGTTTTATCAAATCTTTTTTATCCATAAAAAACATACAACATACAGATAACTTACTATGTCCTTGTCCCACACACTGCGAGAAATCCAAGGGAATGTTGTGAAATATCATTATTTACTTAAAGGGATACTCCTTGGGGTTTTGTTGGCTTCGATACGTGCATATGAGTTTTTGAAGTAAGAACACGTAATTTGTTACTATTACTGCTCTCATGTCAAATATATGGCAACTGAAAGTTTTCAGGGGAAATGTAACAGCAACCTTTTGTATGAGACGCAACCGAGTTTCCATGACCAATTTACATAAATACTTATTATTGAACTAACCAACATCATCAACCACAAGTCGTTAACTGTAATCCGCCAACATGTGTGTTGATGATCTATCATATCACCAGATCAAGTACAGGTTAGAACAGGGCACGTACATCCTGTTTTCATATACAAACCTTCATACTGTTGGCGTTGCATGTACGAGGGTGTCCGAAAAGTTTCTAACCTGACTTTAAAAACTAAAGGAACATTAAAATGCTAACGACGTATCTTTCGATGCATTTGGTCAAACTTTTTTCAGACTCCAACCCTTTTGAAAACCACGTATGGTTTACGTGACCATATTAACTCAACTAATTGACGTAATGGCGTTCACGACTGTTTCGAATTTGTGGCAACGGGGCTCTGTTCTCAGTCGAGGGAACAAGAAAGAATCGGAAGGGTTAGACCTGGAGAAAGGCAGGGTGGGGAAATGCTGCCGCACTGACTACAACCTAGGCGATGTGCAAAGAAGCACTGTCATGAAGCATCCACACACCTTTGCGCAGTTTACCCCTTCGTTTCTTTTTGAACTTTCTCGTTATTTTCGCAGTAACCTTCATCTGCGTTATTTCGCCATTGATTCTCGAACTCTTATTCAAATAATCAATCATCATTACACCATGTGAGTCCCAGACAACAGCATCCATGGCACTGCCACTGGGGAATATATTGTTTGGGGGTGGGTGACGTAACGTGTTTCTTTGCATTCTTTGGATTCTTTACGTCTCTGGATCCAAATGGTGAACCCGGATTTCCTCCTGCGTAACGACATGGGACAAAATGATTGTGGGTGTGCGCGATATGCGTTAAGAGGTGACTGAATAACCATAGCAGGATCTCGCTTTTGCTGATCAGATAACTTCCTTATGTATATCATCATGTATAATACGTTCAAACCATGTTTTACTTACGTGGTGAGCAGCAGCTAAGTTTCCAATGGTTGCACGCCTGGCTGCAATATTGTAGCAAGCATTGCGTTAATTTTTTCCTCTGTGGTGACATCAGATGGACAGCCAGGGCTGCCTTATCTTCGTTGCTTACTCTGTCCTTAGTAAATTCAGCACACCACTGTTAAACGTATATCTTCATGAAATTCCTTTGAACTGTATTTTGTTATTACAGTTACTTGATCACAGCTCTACCATCAGTTCTGTCCATATTGTAGACAATTGGGGTACCCTTGAAGACCAGGTTATTACAAACAACTGAAGTGTATGCATCTCGGATTTTTGAGCCATTTACACTCAATTAGGATGTCCGTCCTGAGTGTATAATATAGTAGCGTTTCGGATATTTGTTCACATTCAGAACAGAAAACCTTTTTGGACACCCAACTGTCAAATGGTTCAAGATATCAGTTGGCATGTTTATTGCTCACGCGGACCGCTTTGTGATAAATACTCAAAATTCGCAGTTGGGTATACTAAGGCACCTTAAAGGTAATTTAATAAATTTACCTTGTTGGCCGTACTTTCCCGCTTTGGGGCATTAGTAGGACAATGGGATTTTAAAAAACATTTATCTCCACCGTACAAAGAAAATATTATCAAATTAGAAGATTGCTTATATTACAAACTTTTAGCTTTAGGGGGTAATAGTTTTTGAGAAGAAGTCGAAAATGTGAAAAGTTTACGAACGACGGACTGACGCCAGACAATTGGCTATGCCATGAGCCCATCTGGCCTCAGCTAAAGATTGGATGGTGGGTTGTACTGTCACCATCATTGTTCTCGTCGATATTTCCGATGAGATAAATCACATAGTCATATGTCAGTAATCTGATGTCTCAGGTGTAAAATCATAGCTTAATTTCTGTCTTTCTTTCCCGCGTTCTGTCAACCTATCGCTTGAGTAATGGTAAACTGTCATTTCAAACTCATTTTTTGGCAAGTATTGTGGTATTAATAAAGAGTGTTCGCAAGATGTCGCAAACATCACAGGAGATTGTGTTTTAGTGAACGAAAGGCTACTGAGACTAGGTTTTATGATCGTTTTGCATACATGAAACAAAGTGTGAAGTTCAAGATACAATGACGCAGGACGTCAGTGATACCATTCGGAGCCACACATAAATCCTTCTAAAGATGCCAGCAAATTCCGCCGCCATAAGGAAAATCCTCAACTCTCCCTAAGACACTGTGTGCCAGACTTTAGTTTACAGTCAGCTCGAACAATTGTAATTACACAATTATCACGACTGCCTCTAAAGCATGCCTCGTACATCCTTAGCCACTTAGCCAGATTAATTGATAATAAGCCCGACAAAAGATTAAGCGAAGATCGCATCGGAAGAGCGAAGGATTAGTTGTGATGGCGATGAACAGTCCCTGATAACGTTACTGCTGTGGAAACGTGACGGCGGCTGTTTTGTAACGTTAACGCCAGCGTGTTGCCGGGGGGCCTGCAATACTACCAGATTGCTTCGTGGCCGGACTCTGCCATTGTGGCTGGAAACTAGACATGGAAATCTGCCTTCCTATTTGATGAAATTCATTATTAGACGGTTATTTCAGAAGGGGTTTCATAACCATTATCTAAAAGCGTGCGCACGTGCATTTATGAATAAAAAGTGATATACGGCGAATCCACGGGCTGCTTCATAAACGCTGATGAACTGGTGTTAGCTTTCTAGAGTTCTGCTGATTTAGGCAGGTTAAATGATGGTTACAATCTAAGATATGTGCCCAATCAATCTGGTGTAAATGTATAAATTCCATACCTCGGTGAAAGTTCTGAACAGTTACAATAACCCGACTTTTGTCGGAAATTAAACTTGATAGGCTATTCATTTATCTTTGTACATGTTGGTAGTATATGTCTGCAGTTAGATGGTATTGGCGGGTTCCTATGTCAATACTAGTCAAAGTAAAGCCAAAACATGTTTAAGGCATACGAATAAACTGTTATGAATCCGTTTGTAAAAAGCTTTAACTGCTCAAACGGTCCACAACGTTTTATTGGTCGCACTGTCACTTTAAAAGTTATATTCAACCGATTCAAGAACCCACCAATGTTTTCTGTGATGGTCATAATATGTTTCTTCTATTAAAGGTCTTCCTCATTTAGTTGTTTGTTGCTGTGTTTTGTCCTTGTTACCATTTGTGCGTCATTGTTGAAATAAAAAAGAAAACAATAATAATTTATTGGCTTAAAATCATCAGTTTAGTCTGACAAAGTAACGCCATCAAGCATTTATGTTACAAATATCCCTCACTAAGACATTTAGACTCCAGTGAGTCCTAGGAAGCTCTTAAAGTCTGTCATCATATTATGCGTAACTCAAATGTGTTGAGTGTAATTTATTGACTTTGATTCGAGAACATAAAGGTTGAATGCAACATTAATATCGTGTAACAGAATGCTTTAAAAGACATGAATTAACATGAAAACTTGAAATCAGAATATTGGCTCCACCGCTGGTGAACTCGTATTTCATTTATTGTCCATTATTAATTTTTCCTATTCTTCTTATCAACCAAATTTGTTTGTCACGGCAAGACATCAGAATATTTTCTTTAAAGTTTTTCACGTTTTCAAGGCCATTTGTTATCAGAAATAATAAACCAAGATCCTGAATGACCATTTCCGCCTTTGTCCATGAAGACTTGTACCACGGTCCTGTCTCCGTGACTGCTCCAGCAACCAGGTCTGGAACCGTGCAGTCTACAGAACATAGAATTGTTAACTTAGGGATGTAGTTCATTGCAGGAAACGTTTCCAAGGGCAACTATTACCCCCAGAGTAGAAAAAGGGGTCCACCTCAGCACCCCATCCTACTCTCATCTCTTCTAATGCAGCAATTTCCAAGCATGTAGTTTTGATGGTCGATAATTGGTTATGTCTACACAAAGTAGGCCATAGTGAAGGCCTGTATCGCTCATTGCGATTGCTGGCCAGTGCCACGCTCTTCATCAGCGCCTTTAGAACACGATAGGGTGAGGAGTTGATGTGCATTTCGCTGATTAATTTTCCTCACATGAATGGTGTAAATTTTACAAAATGGTCCTAAATTGATATGGCGTCGACCAACCCGCCAAAGCTGATTCGCTTTTAGCCCGCTAGGATCTTGGTATTGACCGGTGGCGGTGTCGACTCGATCGCAGCTTATGACGGGCTGTTATGTTTTGCTGATAGCCAAATTAGTAGTTCTGCCGAGCAGTGCCGGCCCATCACTCACCGGCCACACAATACAGCACGTCACGCCGGCCACTTGCTTGTAACTCTCCTCTTGAGAAGTTAGGAAAATATGGCGAACTCTTCTGAGAGTGGAGGTAAAAAGATTGCAGCCAATGTGCCCCGCTAATACCGTTTATGACGTCATTAAGAAAAATTGGACCCCTTTGCTTGCTTTCTAAAGACATAAAAAGATAATATAACTCAATTGGAACTTTCGCTTGGCAAAATATTGCTACGCAAATATAAAATTTTGACATTTTTAAGGCAGTTACAATTCGCCTGCTTGCGCGCAATTCAGGATGATTTCTTTACTCTCTTGCCAATGTTTAATATTAAATTTATAGCGGCAGCTCTAAAGGTCGGGCTTCATAATTGACTGGAGTATCCGGCATATTGGAAGTTTCCAATTTTTAACCGGATTTTGTTTTAACCTTTCAGCATAACTGCTGCAACTATAGTTACTTGGTGTGTGGTGTATGGATCTGGCTAATGTTGGCAATGTGACTACCAGAAGTTGTACATGCAATTCTCAAGTCTACTATTTTTACAAACATTACTACTTAATATCTTAAAAATTACCATTTCGTAGAAAACGGTTTTTACCCTTTGTATCTGGTAATCAGTGTATTCCAATAAACATACTTCATACTTATAAATGTAATTATTATGTTTGTCATGATAAAAAGTATTTATATCATTGTATGTTCATTCTATAGTCTAAGGTTTCTTATGCCTGAGATTATTTTTCTGTTTATTCTAAATTTAATTTATGTTTTATATATATCTAAAATCATATCTCCTTTCTTGAAATCTAGTTGTGACACAATGTGCAACTATCATCACATCATCGCAATAATTATATTCATAGATATTTTGAAATGAAAAATTAATATTTTCCGTTGGATCAAAAATGTCCAATCAAAATACAACGACACCACATTTTGAATGTAATGTTAATGTTTTTTCATGTTTTGTTTGACGACGGTGCATAGGTATTTTGAAATTATCATACCAGTATGTTCCTTTCTTAGCATTCAAAACTCTTTGTCAGAAACATATTCGATTTCAGCAAGTAATTTCTGGAAATAACTTATAAAAATATTAATAATTATATATAAAAAATGATAACGTTTAATATTTTAAACATAAAAACGGTGAGATTAGGATTTTTCAAAGATATCCATGAATATCAAAAGTAACCGAAAGTGACACACAATCGAAAAAATATGAGCAATAAACGTATTCAATAAGTTTTTGACATTCGTGATTGGGGGTTTTGAGATAAAACATACAAAACACTATTTTTATAATACATCAAATATCATGTATACGTCAATAAAAGGTTCAATTTACTGCAATATCTTTTTGTTCACATTTTTTAAAAGGTTTGAGACCAAAAATCTCAAAAGTGTGTTACATCTGATGGCAGATGTTCAGCGTAAGAGTTTATTGTAACAATTTAGGGAATATATGACCGAAACATATCCAGATAATATTATATGAGACGACCACTTTTTCAAAATGAAAATAACATCAGTAAAAACTCAAGGTTTAACATATTTCAGATAAGTAGTGAAAGATTCAATACTAAAAAGGCATATTTACTGCATTTTTCAAACATAAGAGACACAGAAATTTAAAAAGTATGTTATATCTGACAGCAGATGTTAAACGTTGAATTTTATTCGTTCTATTAACAAAAATATGAGCAAAACGTATCTCCATTATAAGGGACTCGTGGGAAATATGACATCTATCAAACAGGAGTGATGTATGCTAACAAACAATCTCTTATAAGTGAGCTTTGACAAGTTGGAGAGCGACTCCCTAGAGAAGGGATGAGGGATGGAATAAAAGTTGCCCATTTCTGCTTCTGGTAAATAACCAATGCGACATGTAGTGATAGGACTGAGCTAGCACAGCTCTTTACCCCGTGAAGTCACTAGCAATAGCGTCGTTTAGGCCGGATCATGGCAAACAAAATAGCAGTTTTTCATTTGATTATGGGGGGCAGTGACATGGGTACTGTCAGAGGACATGAAAACCTCCTGGTGATGTTAGATTTACTGTCCACAGAGTCCAATATGTGATAGGCGGACTACAAATACAGATAAACATCCAAGGTGTACCCTTCATACATCATTCTGGTTTGATGTGTATCTGTCAGGCTCGGAGGTACACAATTCACCACAGATGTATAGTCAATACGGCTTGGAAATCGCGATTTGGACTGTTTCTGTTTCACTTTTTGGAAATTTTTCAAAATCGAGTATTCCTATTTTTTAAATCTTAATATATTATCTTAAATCTTAATAAATTAACAGGATATCTTGTTACTAATTTGGATTATGAAGAATTCATAAAAAAAAAGTTAAGCTTCAGGAGTTAATCAACATGGATTATACATATCATTTTCTGGACTTTTAATTGATTTCGTAATTTGAATTGGTTTGTCTTGTAAACTGTGGGGAAAATGTTATATTGATTAGTAGTTTTTACTTTTTTTTAATTTTTTGCACAGTTGCGTAAGGAAATGGCTTATTCAAAATCTAATATAACTATAGTATATTTTCTTTTACCTTCGTTTCAGTTCATTGGTACAAACAGAAATACTATCTCAATCACAAAATAAAACATGCATTTCACTATGTCATCTATGAATCTATCAGTTTCTACTGCTAATTTAAAGCTACAACACCGAAATCTTGTAATGAGATGATCAAATATCTAGAATTATCATTATTTGCTAATCATCCCTCTATATATAGTAACGATTTAAATTGCTTATAAATAGAAAAGACAACAAAACAATAATATTGATTTCCATAGGCGATTGACAGGATTGCCTAAATAATTAAATTAATAAATTTTGGTAACCAATTTCCTGGCCGATTGAAACAAATCCAGAACTTAAGTTGAATAAAGATTTCTAATCCTAGTTGCCTGTGAATTTCTATCGACATCGTAGAGTGATAACGGCATGCAATAAAATTGTTGTATGATATATAGTTAGGCATGTTAAGAAGTCATATTGTGACTTCCAATGAGGCTTTATCCCTCCCTTATCAGATATGATAACCATATTCATATCAGTATCAGATGACGTTGTATGCGGCTGACTGAAGCAATGCACGCCTAGATTAACCAATAAATGCCGATAATAGTCTTAGAAGTTTTAAACAGAGACAGCAAAGATACAAAGTCTAAGGGGTTTGTTACCTATGGATGATTTGACTCGACACCTTTCTGAAATGAAATTAAGTATTTAAATATCTAAGTACGAGTACTAAATTACAAATTGGTTTTACATTATTGATAACCAGTACCTAGTCCAAACCGCTAGTTTATCAAATCGTGAACAATTTTGACCTCATCGATTTTTAAACTTCTATTTTCAATTATTGTAGATTTTCCTATACTCCTTTCCAATCAGTTTAATCAATATACAAAATTATTTAGAATTATGAGTGATTGAACGCATTGCCACGATTCATCGCCATCGTTTTTACAATATGGACTACATGTACCGTATTGCATATTTTACGTTTGACATATTCGCTTATTCAACATATTTATACATTGCCTTATTTTTTAAAATAGATATTTGTTTACACATATCGTTGGGACTTTCTCATTCTTATAACCATATAACAGAACATACCCTAGGAAATAAATGTAGAAAATTACACTATAAAGTTGTGTGGTAAAAGATATTTCAAGATAAGATATGAACAATTGGCGAACGTCATTCAAAAATAATTGTTATAAAGTCGTAACAATCCAACTAATGCTGTGTTCTTTAAATGATTTAACTCCAACAACAAATTCGTGAATATTAACGCCTTCTTACTACAAACACCGACGCTTGTTATCGTATGATATAGGTGAAAGTATGTAAGCAACACTAAGCTTATTACTGACGAACACCATTTTGTGAAATCTGCCGCAAAAGATGTGTGATTCTCTAATAAAAATAGGGATTTCAAGAAAAGATATAGACATAATCTTATTAGCTTTTCGCCTTATTAAAGGCATTCTAAGGAGTTACGGCATAATCTGTGTATCACGAATAAAGCGGTTACACAAACAAGATAGTCGATCTTCAAGAAACAGTGGAGATATGAGTTTTTTCATCGGCAGATATGAGAAACATCAAAGGCAACAATCTGTGCGAGTAACATTATGACGATGAACTTATAGTGAGTTTCATTCTGTAAAATGTTTTTGCTATCCGAATTTTTTAATAACATCCGAGAAAAGAAATATAAGAGCCTACAACACATGTTATATATTGATATAAATATTCTGATTTAGCCGATTTCTTTTCGAATTTTCTATTCAAATTTGCAAGGGGGGGGGGGGGGGGAGAGATAAATATTTTAGACAACAGTTTCTTTGAATTCATAAGTGACTGCATATTTACTAATGATAAATCTTGTCTAATAAATTTAACAATCTCGTTAAAATGGGATCCATCCATTCGCTATCATTTCGTTGTTTTCTACACTATTTTAGATGTGTTATTTTCATATCAGTTGTTTCTTAGTGTACGAAAAGAGCGATCTAGTGGAGTATATAAAAGGTTATCAAAGTTTTATATTTAACTTAAATAATTAAGAATGATAAATATGATGATAAATTAACATTAATTAAACCCCTAATTTGAATGTACTGCATTAAATCGGTTTGTGATATTGCAATATGGTTTCTTTACTAAATCTGATTTGACTTCCAACAAACGATTTAGCAAAACAAATATTTGATCGATAAGGATAAAGACATGATTTTTGAAAATGATAATTTTTTTACCAAAAAAAAAATGTCTTTAACAGAATTTAATTTTTACTTTCTTTTAAATCTAGAATTGACGGCTACAAGTTGATATATACAGTATTAGAATGCTGTATGTAGCAGAACAGGATTCCAAAACGTTGAGTTTCGCTCTTAGCAACACAATATGCCAAGCTGCATCCAAACAGTTTGTTCACATATTTTTGTATCTCAGTGCAAATAGCTTTTGTTCTTCAATGACTTAGCATTTGCATTAAACCCCTAATTTGAACCCATTATGCATTAAATTTCACTATACGTGATACATAATGCATTAAATAAGACCAATTGCATTAAACCCATATTTTTTGTCAAAGTGAAAACTACACTAATCATATTGTTCAGCAGCGACGGTTACCTACTTTTAAAAAAGAGTTTTGATAATGTCAGTTACAAACAACAACAGCCATTGTCGCTCTTTCAAGATTTTGCAACATAAATAGTGTCAATGCGTGAGCAACTACGTCAAATGGTTGTAGTGCCTGTTGTCCGATTTGAATAGATGACAATGATGAAAAACCGCGAAAATGATCAAAAGACATTTTAAGAAGGAATTGAATATTCTTACGACTTCAAATCTACTAGAAATAACTACTACCACAAGGGATGTATCTCATCATCTATTGTACATATTCAGATTGAAATACTTAATTGTAACTTTTTAACCGATAGAACATTTTCATAAGGAAATATATTGAAATATAATGAGAGGTTTAAAATGTTTCGGAAATAAGAGTTTGCATCCTTTCATTTTTGATAAAAAAAGGAATATCAGTGAAATGACATTTTGTTGACGCCACATACTCTATAGTAACTTGCTGACAATGAAGCAATGCCAGATATTTGCCGAAAGGGTTAAATAGCAATTCACCATTATATATGATCTATCTCTATATGAAACAGGAATACGCAGGTAGATATGGCGCTAACTGATCGTGCCAAGCAGTGCAGCGTGAGTCAGAAGGCTTAATCTCTGCTACTCTACTTATGTAATGGTTCCACTATTTCACGCGTCTGGACCGTGCATAAAGTACGAAGAATTAACCAAGTAAGCACATTATCGTCCTCGAATCCTACTCAGTTACTGGCACTCCAGTCGCTCGAGATTATGTTCTGTACGTGACTGTAAACACCCGTTTGCAATGAGCGTGCTAATGTCACGTGCTAGGCACCACTTCCGGTTTGATGAAGCGCCACTTGATTGCGACGAGTGGCCATTTCGACTGTCCAGAAATAATAATTGATTTGTAAATTGTCTTGTAAGAGAAGTGTCAGCAAACAGTCTGTAAGAATTACTAGTGAGATCATGTTATATGGAGAGCGAATTGCGAGGAAAGTGGCCGCCATCTTTGTTTTCGGCACGTTCGATAACTGCCGTGGATGTCGTCTGCACACACAAGATCAAGATGGCGGACGATTAATGATCAAGCCTGTAAAGTTATGGTTGTGGGATCTTGGTTTCCGCACGTATAGCGACTACGGGCTGCCGGGAGAATGCAAACATTACTTTAGTAAATGTCCTTTCAATGAAAGCCAGATCGTTACTTAAAATATTTTCGACAGTTTTATGTTCATTTTCCCAGGCTTTGAACAGGTAATAACGATGGTGAAATACCCCATAGCTGGCAAGTACTGGCTTAAAGTATGCATAAACTACCCGTTTAGAGAACTTATCTAATTTATGTATATCTTACCTAAATAACAGCTTTACCAACGGAGCTGCGCTAAGCTCTCGCGGCCTACGGAGCAAATGAGTCATTGTTCTTTCATATGTCGTTGAGCGCTGTTAGGACATGATTTACTCTAATTAAAACAGCCAGAAAGTTTCTTGGGAAGATTTTCTAGAATATATATTTAATTTTTTCAAGTTTAACAATTCGTGTTAAGATAAAAAAAAAAGACTATCAATCTTATGGAAAACTTCTTTACTACGTAGGTCTATACCCACTAATCACTAATCCACTCAAGGAAGTCATGTGTCCCGTCATCAGGTAGATTGGGTCAGTAAAATGAATTTATACAAATTATATAAAACCCTTATGACGGTAATTTTTTATGTTTAACTTGATTGTAAAAGATTGCATTTTAACAATATTTTCAAATGTTATGAACAAAAGTTTCGAGACATGATTGATTTTGAATACATTTGTAAGTCATAATCTTTCAAATATAAGTGCAAGCATACTTCTTTACATACTTTGTTCTTCCTAGCTATTGCAAAATGAATATTGGTTAAGTAGCCTTTAGATTTCTAATTCGCATCTTACGGAATATTCCACAATTTTCCTCTCAAGGTCTCCAGGTTCAAAACCGGAAAAGAGCTATAGGCAACTCTATCTTCAGTAGAGAGACCTGTCTACAAAAAGGCCATTTGAGCGCCTTCCTTGATTGCGATTCGATGTAATATCAACTATTAAGATGCCTATTTCATATTTCTGGAGCTATTTTGAATACATTATAAAAAAAAGGAAACTAAAGGAAATAAATGTTTTAAAAGCAATGCTTTATTACTTTAGACATATATATTTTGTCTAAGTGGTTCCCAAAGACGATCGTTGGATACCCCGGCAATTCCTTATCGAAGTGTGGCTTACAGTTATAGTTGCGTTTTCTTTGCAATGCTATTAAGAATGAGTTGTTTTCAGAAAAAAAATTAGTTTCGTTTTCATTTGGCATTTTTCATGATGATTATTAAGTTGTAGCTTGATTTTGCCATTTTTGCTTACGAATCTCTGTAAAATAGAATTGACAAAAGACTGACAAATGCACAAGCTCGAATCACATACAATCATCAAAATATAAAGATGTTTAAAGCCATAGTTCATACATGATCGTGTTCTTCGAGTTGTGGAGATATGCGTTTATATGAAATTGACAATTGATTATTCATTAAAATGTATTACACTGATAATGACAATGCATCCCTAGAGAAGATTTAAATGATTAAAGGGTTTGTTCCGAATGAATTTATTATATGATTTTTCCTCTGTATACAGTATCAAATGGTAGCCTCTGCGTTGAAGAACATATGACAGCTACTACGAGAAGTAAGGTCTGTGTGGGAACAATGGGAAAGCTGTCATTTAACTCCTCTTTGTACATAAAAGAAATATCAATCATGAAATCATCAAAGAGGAAAGCTCTTTTAGTTCTAAAGAGCCATGTACCCTCGTTGATCCGACAAAATGGCCAGCAAATGTGTTAGCCCGAATCAAGTGAGCCCCCTTCAGATTGTGCTCATCAGGGAGAAGTCTTCTTACACCAATCTGCAATGCAGCCGGAAATCAAAGCGTTGTCACGTGACCCGGGCCCTACTTCTTGTGTTAAGCACACTCCTGGGTTATTAATTAGAGTATTCCGCGAAGTATCATCCTGTTTAATCACCGGCTCCTCACGTGGGGTTTGTATTCAACCGTGATGTTTTAATTCACCCAGCATTTTTTTCTTTGTGGTCCCTTTCTGGTCCTTGGCCCCGTATTGAGTGACGTCATACAAATACGGCCCGTTGCACGCGCGATTGGGAGGGAGGGGACATTCTCTCGCAGACCACAACGCGCGGATTACAAAAGATTCCAAGTAATGAATTTCTGATGAGCAGATCAGTTTCTTGAGCCATCTGGCTTCGACAAACTCGGATAATTCTGGTCAAGTGTTTAATGGTGAGCAATCTTTTCTCATCATGGCAAACTTTGATGAAAAGACGCTGAGCTAATGAAGTGAACACTTTCAAACTCTTTGCGTTAAAATCTAACCTAAACACATTTCTAATTATCATTAGTCTGGCTTCTTCATCTTCAAAGTGTTATGACTTGAAATGCTTGAGTCAGTTAACTGTTTCAGAGATAAATTCAAAATGAAGGAACAATGTGAATATTCATTACGTTATGTAACATTATCATAATCATTGTTGTCATTTCAATCATGATTGTAGGAATCACATCAGGCGGACTCGTTACAAATTGTACAAACTTAACATCCCTACAAAAAATATCGAAGGGAGATAACTGCATTGGGTCTGGGCCGATTATGTAGTGTACACTTTACGGCGTGAAATTGATAATTTGATTTAACTTTATGGGGTAATAAAGAGAGTACCTTCAATTGTGCCACACGTGCCTCCCAGTTTCATCTATTTATTCGGATAAACGAGGCGCACTAATTAGCGCTAATTAGCACATGTGATGTGTGCATATTGGCGTAAGAGCGTGAAAGGTCAGGGGAAATAACTCCGGGGTCAACCAGCAATCGTGACAAATCAAATTTACGGTCTTTAGAATCGTTGTGAGTGTTCTGGAAAAAATATCATCAACATTTTATATCGAAAAAATTACCGTTTACGTGACGGGCAGATGTATCGATACCCGTAAACGCTTGTTCCAAACGGGCTACTGTAAACGTGTTTATTAGTTAAAACATCAATTTCGCATATTTATTTAGGCGAAGTAACGAACCAAAATTCTAGGGGAGACCTTGGATAATAGTAACACGGGCATTAGTAACAACGGCAATTTACTCTTCGAATAAACCAAGAAGATCATCCTCCACGCAGGCGGTCGGCGCACCTCGGACTTCCGCCTTCGTAGTGCTCGTATAAGCCTGGCTTTGACATGCGCACATCCCTGCTTGGAGGATGCCTGACGATATTAAGTTATCGCCCTTTACACCCCTCTTGTGGAAATTGAGACAAAGGGCATAAAAATCCAAACTTTATGAAGACAATTGACATTTTGTAACGTACAGAAAATATTACCTATTTTTCCTTCTACTTCCATAGTTATTTGGATTGAAATCAGAAAAAAAACCTTGATAAATTTGGTATTATGTGGAAAGCCAGATGTCCAATAATTTTATGTTGCTCCAACTTAGGATATAGGAGGAGGTATATATCGCTTATTAACAAGCTTGTACGTCCGGGTTACCCTTTCAAATGATCATCATTATCATCTTTGAGTCAAATCTAAAAACTGTTACATATACTTAAAACATATTATAAGTGTGAATGACACACTTCGAGCCTCATACATATTGGATATCTATGTAGAATAAAATCTTCTTCTAATCGTTATAAACAGCAGAGAGTGGTATTAGACAATCTTATTTCAATACATCCTAAAAAACGACCCCTGTTTTCATGGTGATATTGAAGTTTCAATATTACATCTCAAGCCTTCGTAACGTTACCATTTTTGTTTCTGAAAGTAGTTAAGCAATTTGATCATGTTTATAAATAAGCTCAGGACGCCAATCTAAAAGGAATTTTTAAAAAAACTACCGAATTTAATTTGAAAGGTATGTAAGTGTGCGTTGGTTGATATTTTTGTTCCCGGTCATATTTGGTATGAAAACAAAACATAATACTGTTATGTAATTTCTTGCAAAGTTTGGAACATTGACATTAGGATTTGCTTTAAATTAACTCATGCGTATAAATGAATGTATATTTTTGACAAGCGAACATACTTTATACAATCATAATATGTTCACTTTTCAAATGATAAATTTCCAGTCGCCCAAACAAATGACACTTTTTGTAATTTCACCAGAGCCACTGGAAGGAGTAATTGGATTGGGATACTGCTATGCAATAAGAAATATGATTCAAATGGTGTATTTTGACTGATTTTGCTATCTAGTAACAATAAAACATTCAAATACTTGTAGAACATGTAACAAAAGCCATGTGAGATTAGTAAAGCTGTTGGAAGGTTTGACCATACGCGACGCACCATGTTTTCCCTTCTATTCGATATTTCAAAGTTTGCTTTCGAAATTGTTAAAAGACACCAAAGTAACATACTGATTTTCTACGTTAGTCATGGTCCATTGTATCTGCACTAACAGTCCCGAGAAACTTCGTCTCCATAACAAATACCCCAGTCATACTCTTGACAGAAGATTGGGGAATATTTCATATGAATGATTCAACTACGTAGTCTGTCATTTGTGTTGAAAAATCATACAATCATATTTAGATATCTAGGTTTGACAAATGATTTTATTTCTACATTTTATTAGTTCATTTCTCATCTACCTCTTTCATATTTTCTTTTAATCACATATCCAACTAAACACGTTGACAAATTACACCTGTGATATATGATGAGTTGTATATAATAATATTCTGGCTCTGTCAGTACAGATCAAGTTTATGATATTAAGAACACGGAACTCGCATAGTACGAAAAAACTAAACAGACGACGTTTTTCTTACCCAACTGGGCGTCTAGATTATCTCTTTTAGTGTTGCCCTTGACGATGACTATAATGGCGCCATCTTCTTTCATGACACTTAACAATTACAAGTTGATGTTCTTTAATCGCACATAAATACCTAATAAGAGAGTTTTATTAACCTTAATGAAATTTAATCTATTTATGAACGTTAATCCACGTCGTCTGCTCCGAAAAATTTCCAGACTGCAGACGACATCATCGTCTGTCAACAGAAAGGCATTCTGGGTAATCCAAGCAACAGGTTGGGATAAATCTCTTATCAAATGGCCTGAGACTTATCGGTTATTTCCCAACAATTAAAGTCCTTTTCAAGACCAATTTGTTAAGCTCTGGGTAATTACGACCAAGCTACTGGCAAGGCGAAACAATTATTCCTATGTTTGCATATCAGTGAGATAAGACGTTATTAGAGTTGCCCTGTCCCGCTATGATAAATATCTCACAACAGAAGTCAATGTTGTCCTGCCTGTATGAAATAATTCCATGATAAGATACTCCTCTCTCGAGCTGTCCACTGCATCAATCATCGTCACTCTATTAGTTTCTGTCTTCTCGTCCCTGCCACTCTGCCTCTCAGTCGCACCCTGTATATGCTCTTGCTCTTTATCTCTTAGTGTCTTCATTTATGTTGAATGCAATATATTATCTTAATTATCTTCTTTTTATTACTCCACGACTATTATTTTCTCTATGTCCCATGTCTCTCTTTTGATTGCTCTCCATTTCCTTGTCTTGTTCTTCTATTGTTTCATGTCTCTCTCTCTTTCTCACTATTATCTCTCTGTTTCTCTTACCCTCCGCCTTCAAGTCTCTCTATTGCTCTCCTTCACTGAATTGTTCCATGTATCTTTCTCATTTCCTCGCCATTCCTAATTGCATCTCTTTATCTCAGTATCTCGCTTGAACCCTCTGGTAATGTTTTGCTCTATATCCCATTTTCTTTGTCTTTGCATTGATTTCCTCTGTATATCTATGTTTCCCTCTGTTATGTCTCCACCTATCTCTCGATGTCTCTGTCATTCTCTCTCCCACCATTCTTTTAGTACAGTAGCTGTCACTTAAATAATAACAGAGGTCACGTCATTCTTCCTAGTTTAAGATTCTTTTGTAATCATTGTAGTCATGATTTCTCATTGTACTCCCGGTGAACAAAATATTGTGTGTTTATGCGTTTCAATTATACTTATATAAATATACTGTCATTACAATGTCGGGAAGTATATAAGATAAGACATTATAGAAGAGAAAAATAAATGGGCATGATCAAAATTCTTAGATTCGGTAGTGTCATCACTGTTTATCTCATATTTCTACAGATGAATACATTTGATAACCATCCAGCGTATTTGAGAGTTTAGGTTATATATACATAACAGTCAGCCTTCTGATGTTTATTTACTATTCTGGTATAAATAAGGATTTATCTTATTGTGTCTTAGTTACGATGTCCAATAATCACTGTACATTGATAAAACTGCCTCGATGCCTTTAAATAAATATGTGAGCATCAACTTTATACAATTTGAAGATAATGATACATTAAGTCCTCAAAACTTCGTTTATTTTCAAACTGAAAACAAGGTAGAAAATCTTGGTATTCTTATTACATTATCTGCACATGACAGATTTAACCATCCCATGTACACTGTTAATTTCTTATCTAATAATACTTTGTGCGCAGATTTACATAAAGATTTCAGATCAACATATTGATAGTTTTACCTAATATTTCAAGCGGCAAGGGGTGTGTAATTCCCACTAAGTGGATTGCTTACCATAGATCTCCGCCATGCAGGCTTTCTCCTGTCAGTCTTGTTGAGAGATACCTCTTTGATAATGCTTAACAGGCTTCCGAGGAAACCTTCATTCAATCCTAATGACACTTTCGTCTAACACGAATTTGCGAATTTCCATTTTCTTATTTGAGATTATTCAAATGCTATTTTTTTTTATAAATTTATCATTCATCCTTAATATACAACGTATCTTATGTTGAACGAGCACATCTGTTGTTTAGATATGCTGATACATACATTGCACCATTTTGATCATCTGTTTAATCTTATCAGTCGCCGGAATATTAATCATTTTAAAATAGAGAATATTAATGAAGATGTCTTTACATGCATTTAAAATAATATAAAGTGAAATGCGTTTTCTTATTTGAATGTCACAAATTACAGAAATTAAGGATTGGAATAATGAACTGGTAAATATAAGTACCACAAACCCTTTAAAATATTGCAGATTTCCGTCATCCAAGGTATAAGCATATACCTACATGTTACGGTCGCTAATTCATATAGATATTGGGGGAAATTTCTCTTATCTAATTTTAAAATGTCTCGATTATAAATGGAATTTTAAAAATGAAATAACAGATGTTGATTACCTAACAAGCGTTTGGATACAGTAGATATACACTTTGACACTTTTCAATCATTTAGTTGAAGTAAAAATATTGTACATCATTGCTATGTCTAGGTTCTTATGGAGGTGTACTTACAACAGTATATCTACATCTGCAACATTTGTACTCACGTGTAAATGACATGTATTTGCATTGCTTTCGGATAAGAATTTAAGATTTTAGTTTATTATTGAAAATATATGATATAAGACTATTGTTATTTTGATGTAACAAGTTAATTTCCTCCAAATTCATGACCGTGAGGCTAAAAGAATATACATATTATACATACATATACATTCAAATTTACACATGGATCCTAGTCACTGGCTGATATCATCTTATTGAGATAGTTCTTAAGTAATACAAACATACTTATATTTAAAATAACACTAGGAGTTATATTTTACTTCGTTCTATTTTCTCAGTTGGTTTATTGACATATAAATGTGAGTGTATTCGTATACAACCTTAAGCAGGTGTGCTAACATAAGTACCATGCCTATGTTAGTAAAAGTGTTCTTGTTAATGGGTCATAAATGTCAATGAGTTGTCAAGTGAAGTCATTTAATAACTAAACAACGTTATGTAATTGGTGCTTGCAAATTATTTCTCTCAGTTATTTAGTTTATCTTTAATACAATGTTTTTCATCTTTTAATTCATGAGTTTTAGTTTACACATAAAAAAATAGATTGTTGTAAATTTTCTCCACAAACACCTGTAAAACAAACTGAATATAATTTCTTCCCCACTCGTGAGTATTATGAAAAAAATTCATTAGCATTTCAAGTTCTGTTGTTCATTCTGAGTTTATGGAAAATTTAGTTGAAGTTTCTCCATCATGCGTGAACGTAATATCAATTTCATGATGTTTGTATATTTATGGATTCCTTTGGTTGGTTGTTTTTATGTCCTGAATAACATGGTACTTTATAAGGCATATAGTATGTAAACAAGGGAAATGATTATGCTTGGAGGTTGTGTTGTCTTTTAGGGCGTAAAATCATTTCATTAATTTGATGTAATCTTTCTTTTTGAAAATTCAGTTAACTGTTGTTTTTTCATTTAAATAATATTTTTCAAAATAGAGAATTTTAAAGATGATTGTCTAAAGAACAAATCTTTCACAATACAGATTTGCATTACTTTTGATTTTTTTTTAATAAACGACGATGTTTACATTCACTTGTATTATCAACATTAATAATTAATTAATTCATATTTAAAAAAAAAATATCTGATTCAATTGTTATGTATTGTTATGAATTGAAAGAAACAGCATGACTTTTCCCACAACGTAAATCTCGATTATGCGTAAAATCTAAATAAACAATAGGAAAACACACTTTTCACGCCCAAATTATTAAGCTAAACGATACAAACAAAATCTGTCATTGAGTAACGATACGATTTTATCCTCAATTGTGAAATTACACACACGAGAGTGTTATTGGTGTAATTAATAGTTGCTGTCATTTCGATGTCAATAGATCAACGACTCATTTCACGATTGGATAATAACTGTAGCTACCCATTATTGTTCGTGTTAATAGCTTCCGTTAAACAACTTCCGTTATTTGAGCAAATACCCTGCTGTGCTCGACTCGCCATCATGACCCTAATTAATTGTGTAAAACATTGGTCAAAAGGGGAAACTGGTCTTTTGTGAGGCTTCCGAGCTGACAGACATCTCCACTTGAAATCCAGAACGGCTTTGACCCGTTGTCCAGTGTGTCAAATGTTTCCAGCACTCAATGATATAAATTATCTAAATTCCAAATAGGTGTCGCAAAACAAGCCACACGGCTCTTTGTAAATTAGTCTTTATGTCAAACCCTTTAAGATGTTATTGAGCCATAATAGAGATGTCTTTCGATTTTCATTGCTGGTAAAAGCAATTTCGCCGTCTAATACGCTGAAGTGATACGTGCCGGCGAGGGAGAAAGTTGCTCAATTAAACCGGGAATAGTTAATAACAAGAGCAACCGTCTTTATAAATGTTTTAGTAAACGCAATATCATCCCTCTTCCCGTGCATTTATCAAATTAGTTTAAAAGCCCATATGCGCTTAGCGGTTAATATTTGTAACAAATACTACCTAACGTTGTTACGTGCGTAACGCAACACTGCCGGGAAACCGGTCCTTAGCTATTAGCAATCACCGCAAGACACTGAGAGTCTATCAACATTTTGAGACGGTTTTGACGTGTAATCAAGTTAGTTGTCTTTTTCAGGTCTTGTCCGATCTTTGCATGGTACGCCTTCTAGAAACGACTTGATGGGGAGATCCTAGATTTGCAATTGAGTTGATTTTTTAAAAAGAAAATGGTTACCAAATTGGAGATCAAATACAATTTTTCCTAGAAATAAAAGGGCATTTAATTTACAAACAAACAAAAATCTCATCAAGTAAAGCGTTGTATTTGGTGTTTGCTTAATGTAAATTTCAAAGAATAAATTCTAGTCTAGTCGATCGTTACTCGTGGGGATTTTACGTTCGCTTTTTATTAAGTCAGTCTTCGTTGTTTTGTTTTCTCTTTGACTGTTTGATTTTGAATACATTATATCCATAAGAAAAGACAGTAGAACTTACGTTATGACGTGTCTTATGAAAGCGAGTAAGTTTATACTATTGTTGTTCTTTACAAGATGAGACAAGGGTAACAATTTAAACAATCAGACAGAGAAGTATTGTTAACGGCGCCATTTTAAGTTATAATTTAATGATAAAGCTCCATGGATTACACATACGTGAACTAACGATGGACACATCTGTAGGTACAATGTTTTAATTTTCAATGTCTAAGTTAAAACTGATATTCACACCTTAATTACTTGAGAGTTAAAGTTAATTCTTTCATCATCAACACGCAAATTGCGGTGTTTGTGGTTGAACGATTGAAATAAATTAATGTTATTCTTTTTTCTTTTCATGGCTAGATATAATATATTTGCAAGAAAATTTACCTCTAAAATGAAATTAATTGTTTAAGTAAGATGTGATACGAAAAGGACAAAATCGCTCCTCGCTTGTGAGTCCCATTCTGAAACTATGTCCATAACTTTTAGCGCATCGGAATATTTGGCCAAATATATTTCTATTCTCTCAATGAATTGTGATATTAGAAACAATCTTTACGTAGATAAATTTTTAAAATATCTATATTTTTCATCTTGCAACTTTGAGGCAAGTATAACACGGAATAAACACTGGCAATGTATTTCAAATCATCTTTGCTAAAATGAAAGGAAGTAAGTACAACGTCGATTAACCCAAACATTCAAAACGATACTTTATTAAAGATAGCTCACCTTTTTAAGCCAAATAACCTTTCTAGCGAGACAATATGATCATATAGCTTTGTAAAATAATATTCTCAAAGTAAGTCAGGATGCAATGTTGATATACTCGTTTGAGATTCCTATACAACAAGAGTTATTGAATAATAGAAAACTTAACAATTTTGCTGATGAAATAGCATTTTAATTCACCTCAACATATAAACCAAGGGGAAAAAGAAGCAAAGTTGGAAATTAATTGTGCTGAAAGAGTATTGTACTCCCCTGCCAAGAAGAAACTAATAAAACTGACAAATTCTCTTGAAAACACATCACATGGTACTAATTGTATTATAAATTTTCCTTATATTCATTTCTTAAGCACCACTATTCATCCTATCAAATGTTTTTGTATTTAAAACGAACTTATACAGTTTCATTCGTATGGTGTCCAAACTTTTGCAAAAGATAATATTAAAAGCATAATTGTCCAAAAAGCACGTGTATCGAAAATCTTACTGACACATATACACACACACACACACACACCCACATAACGTATTTAGGAATATTACATTTTTGTGAAGATATAAATAAAATAACAGATGGATATTATTTCCAGGTTATGGTTCTTTTAAACATGATCATAAAATTCGAAGGAATAGAGAAACATAAGCGACATGAAGCTAAATGTTTCAATCAAAACAACATGATTTCATATCGAAGAAAGATAAGCAGAGAAAAAAAAGACAAACCAATGAAAGTGCCTGGATAGGACAATTGATGCTGAAGATGAACATCGACTCGGTCATTCTTTAATCACAGTCTCGGAAATCTGAAACAATAAAGTGGAATTATTTACCTTAATATTCAATATGTACCCAAATCCCAATCTCATTTAATTAGGACTTTAATCTAAACTACGCAAATTATAGATCAGTGTAACGTAGTTGAAAAAATATTATCTTATTGTAAAGAGATTGCCGTATAGGCAACAGATTCTGAACATTTTCCCTAACCATCCAAAATCATTTTCAGAAACTATCCCCGTGGAAATTGACTCCAATCCTGTTTCTTACTTCTGTAACACCTACCATCACCAAATTCCTCCGATGAGTTTTCTGGAAAGTTGAAAGATTTGATAGGTTGACGTTGCCTGTTACAGCGAGGCGGATCACTGACCCTGATTCTGTTTGGTGATAAGAACAGATCCTCATCACTTTCATCATACTCTATGTTCCTCTGATGACCTTGATCTTGCATTCCGTGCTTCGAGTAACATGGTTGACGATCTTCTGGTTGAGACAAGCGACTTGAAGCCCGTGTTGACTTCTTACCGTCTCTGCTCTGACGGGATGAAGGACGAGATATGTCAGAAGCCGGGGTTGTTGGTCGTGAGGTACTTCTTTCATGGTCAGCGGGAGTGTTAGATCGGGAGGACCTTTTGTCTTGACCATGACCGTTGTACATCTTTGATTGTCGGCCTTTATCATCAGGTGTTAGTGGGTGATTGGTTTGTTTCTGATCTTGATATGAGTGTGTGTAATATCTATCTATGAAACCAGTTGGCGCTGTCAGTCTTGAGGTTCTAGTGGTCTGACCTTGAACTTGACCACTGCAATGACCTTGCCTAGTGTTACTGGTCTGAGCGAAGGGTACCTCAACAACGTTTGATCTGTTTTTGGAAGAGGGCTTTGAACCAAGGAAGCCATCAGTTGAGATTTTGTTTCCATTGTAAAGACTCGTTCTGTTATTTTGAAAGTCGTTGTTAGGTGCAGGGGTTTTAGACCTGGATATTCGTGACACTGGGGTCGGTGTATAATCGCTGGATTCCTCTGCGTATGCATACGGGTTTTGGACTGCCTTTTTTCTTGTACGTGAATCCTGACTTTGGCTCATACCACTAACTTTGGGCGAATCAAATGCTCTATTTCTCTCATACTCGGGCCTATACTGGTTATGACCTTGACCTTTATCGACCGTTGAACCTCTGCTTGAAGGACGTGTCTGAGAGGAGAAAGATTTGGCATCATAACTGTTGTCATGACCTTGACCTCTAGAGTTACTGTGACCGTGTCCTCGGCTGAAAGCGATTTTGTGACCTTCTTCATCCGGTGTCTCCCATCCATCTGAATATGAGTGTTGCATATCATCGTACTTCTCGATTCTTGACCCAAGGTCCACTGATTTAGCTTGCACCTTGTCAACTTCTGCCTGGACAAGTTTCACAACAAACTCCAGGTCTTCGACAGTTTGTCCCTTCTTGTTTAGCTTCTTTGCTGGCACTGCTTTGAGACGATCCTCTATCAAGTCAATGACCTAAGAAAGTAAAAATGACACTTTGGCATTAATAAATTCAAACACAGCATTTAGGGTCATTTACTTAAAGCTATAAGTACATTTTGATGTCCTGACTTTGAGTGATGTCAGGAATCCACTGTCAAATCAGTATCTCCGAGGAAAACGTTTTCCGTGAAACATAGTTTTTGATGGTACGATCTATTTTCCTGACCACGAAAATTCAGAGTTTCCATATAATGTAATGTAATGCATTGAAAAATCTAAATTTCCTAAGCAGAGACCTCATTCAATTCAGGGTACAGTACCTGAAGACTTTCTGAGCATGTAACTCGCTGTATATCCTCAAACATATTCAGTAGATCCCGTCCGATCTCGGTTTGACTGTAAAAAGGAAACGTAAAGGTGTGGCAATTAATAAATAAAGTTAATGGTCCCATTTAACTCATGGTTATATTTTTAATTGCGAGTTTAAGCAAACTTCTTTAACAATATTTTCATTGATATATGTATCAAAAGATTTTGCAAAAAATAACAATTTTAATCCTGCAAAATATTTTGGAAATGTTTTTACTTTGAAACTGAGACATTTTTTCAAGCATGAATTACGAAACAAAATTTGAATAAACACATGACGCAATATGAACAAATATTTCTGGATAAAATGGTTATAAGTGTGTCATTCACTATCGTTTTGCTCACAGAAGGGAGAGAATTTTTGTCAATTCTTTTCAATTTTGGGATAAAGTTAGAAAAAGATAAGCTTATTCGAGTCATGCAGGACTAATTAAAATCCCTTTATAATCATTCTTACGTGTGACGGAAGTTCAACATATGCTCCTCAACAGCCGTTCTGATGATCTTAAGGGCGCGGTTCGACTCCCGAAGCATATACTCAATCTGGAGAAATATCGAAATATCATTTAAAGGAGCAGTAGCACGTTTTTTAAGGACAAATAAAGTGATATCACGAAATGACATCAATGGTTCCATTTGCAAGACAGTGTCCTTTCATCAAAAGAGTACGTTTTAAAACGAATGAATATGATCGATTAAGATATGCAATACCATTTTCCAACCTCAAATGATTAAAAGGTGTTCACACCAAAATGGATGCCAGTGGGTTTCGCTCGATAATTAATTATTTCCTCTTCGATCTTTAATGGTCTGGTTGTGTAATGAGATGTCTTACCCTCTCAAGATATAACATTTGGCATAAACTAAAACCACCGTGCTAGTGCCAATATACACTTTATAACGGAAATTACCAGTTGATTTACAAATGAACGAGAAATGTACGAGGAAATGTGCATGCAGTTATATTTACAACAACGTTCAACATATCCTCGGTCAGTCACCCATGAACGAATGATCCGATGTTTTACAATTTGTTAAGAGTATGAGAAAAGAATGAATAGATGAATGTATCTAAGTGACACAGGGTTTGATCCATAGATGTTGAACGTGACTTGAATAACAACCATATGTCCCTGATTGTAGTTGAAATCGCCTCTACGATTACGAGTACTCTAAAATTTAAAAATTATGATATTTTATTGTCTTCGGTGACAATCAAAACAGCCATATAAATGTTAACAATCCTTCTGAATTATGCGTCCTATTTACATGTATATTAGTTAAAAGACCTCCTAAGCACTACAAAGCCATATTTGTTTTTGTGTCTGCTGTAAACGAAATAAGGTTGAGTGCTAAAGTCCGGTTTTCGATCCTAAATCACGACCTGTTTACTGCCACTATACTGAACTGATAAACATTAAGAAGTTAATTTTCAGAAGCAACCACTACTTCTCGATAGAATTAATCGTTAATGAAATTTGACATATTTGACTTCACCAACATTTTCTGTGCCCCTTTGTAAAATCAATCCATATTATCAAAGATGGTTTTTCTCTTGATAATAGTTAGGGATAAAAGTGACACAGAGTATGTTTCATAAATCTTTATTTGGCTTAGATAAGAGCCAATATACCTTCTGTTTTGATTTCAATTCAAATGTTGTCCCTAAACTTGATTATTTTTCTATAAATACCAAAAATTATGATATTGTCTCGTTTTCAATTATTATAGAAAAGTCGCCATATCGATGTTAATAAGTCAAAATATCTGCATCTAATTTACATGAATATTTTGAATTTATCTAATAAACACTATCAAAATACATTATTTCTCTATTAAATAATTTTCCAGAATCACGTTTGAGTCATTGGCACGCACCATTGTCCGGTTTTCGATCATAAATTACAATTTAAACCTGTTTATTGTCTCCATACTAAATTGATAAACAATAAGATGGGGATTTTCAGAGACAATCACTACTTCTCAATAAAATAACACTGTTTATGAAGTTTGACATATTTGCCCCAACAACATACTCTGTGGCCCTTTAAGCTTTTTACCTGTATAAGATGATTCTTGGAGCAGCTGGATGATTCTTTCATCAACTAGAAGACGATAAAAATTGACTTAAAGTCGAACAGAACAACTTCAATTTTGTGTATTTACATTGCATGTATTTACTTCTATTTGGATAAATGGCTCTTAATGTACTCGATATTTTTCTACAATTGTTTTTATTTCAAGTAAACGGTTTTAAAAAGCATGCAATGAAAACAAACACGCTGGAGGGCATTGACATCATTCTTCAATAACACGTGTAGAAGTAAGAGAATTCAAAATTGCGAAGATCAGCGAAATTTACTGAAAAACATCGGGTTTTTTAATCTATAACCTCAATACCTCTAGGACGTAATAACCATTTTGCAAATCTGTTTTTAAATGACTTAAGCAAATAAATAGCAAAGAAATTGATGGACTTTACGAAAAGAACATAAGTAGTCTTCTACCATAATAAATATTGAATTAATAAAACATAATTGATATACATTTTCCCCACCTCGTACTCTGCTGACATCACGCGGATCTCTTCCAAACGTTTCTTGAACTCCTCTAATGACCTCTGAAATGAATCACATAACTTATTTCAAGAATGTAAAATACCACAATATTAAAATTAAATAGCTGTGCATTCCAACTCAAAAACTGGTCACTGGTCGATAATTCTGAAGAAGCGCACATAAAATCCTCTCGTCGCCTTTGTTACGAATTTTGCTTTACCAAATCTTTCATATGTTAAAACCTCAACAAAATTAAGTGGATTTCTGTATTGTCCCAAAATGCAGAAACTCGATTTTACAAAAACATCCCTTCTTATCAAATGAAATTCCTACCTGAGCTGTTTGAGTGAGCTCCTTGTACGCTTTGAGACGTTTAAAGAGGGGTCGAAGGTCTGACATAGCAAGGGTCCACAACGTGGACTGGTCCTGTAATATATGAATGCATTCGTTAATTCATCATGAACAATTCATTTATATCTTATGATTTTATGTTAAATGTGAACAAACCATGTAACGAAAATGAACATCATACAGCCGAACTCTTAATATACTATCAGCTAAAAACCAAAAATTCAAACGACGATAAATCAAGAATATGATTACAGCAAAATGCTATTTTAGTGTGTGATTGATGTAGTGTTTTATCGTAGAATTGATATTCAGAATACCTATTTTTGTCGTTAGGTTTGATTTCTGCAAAGTTATCAACTTAAGAACTGAGATGCCAAACAAACTACAGACGAATATAGGTGGAACATTTATAACCCATCGACCAGTGAGAAAGGACGATAGATATGCTTAAGAGATATCATTTCAACAAGATGAGGGAGGGTCAATCTATTATTCAGTTGATAGCTTGATATTTCCTGATTTTTCTAGAAGGTGCAACCCTTTACGTTTTGATCAAATATCCATATTTAAATAAACCTTATTTTTTATCTCTGTGTTATAATATACTTAATGAAATGATATGATTGACTCGCACTGTCAGACAATGTAGCTGAAATGAACTGAACTTTATTACATTCAAGCTGCAAACTGCAGCATAAGAGGTACATGGGTATATAACGAAGGGCAATTGGCACATTGTGTTGCATACTCCCCCAGTGAGGTAAGTCTTGTTTCACGCCATTTCATGAGTAAACCAAGAAACATTTCTAATCCTTTATGCATTGTGAATTATCACCATAGTTCAAGGTAAAATAACCCTCATAATTCATATATAGCGACATATCACATCGAAATACTTTCATATAAAATACTTTCAAACGCTAAATACGATTATTTTGTTCTACTAGATCTCTTTGATCTGCTGACCAACAGTCAAATGCTTGCTGACAGAAGGACACGCTGAATAAGTAATTAAATCTTGACCGTCTTTACTTTTCTGCATGATTATGCATGATACGGTAGTTGTAACACGAGTGTCCCGTGTTACCATTGACCTCGCTTTTTAAATTGTGGTTAAGAAATCTGAAACAGGTATCATGGGTTTCAACATGATTAATTTCAATAAAACCAGATCCCTAGTTTGAACTCTACATACCAAGTGTTTATAAATGATTTCTTAAAAGACTTCACATACAATCCACACTTGTATATATTTATTCCTTACTGTATTTCGTTAGTTTGAACTAACATACCAAGTGTGTATAATAATATTTGAAAGACTTCACATACATGTACAATCCACACTTCTATAGATTTATGCCTTACTGTATCTCGATTAGTTTGAACTAACATTTGTGTATTGTGTATAATGATATTTGAAAGACTTCACATACAATTCACACTTCTATAAAGTTATGCCTTGCTGTATCTTGGTTAATTTGCTCATCTTACCTCAATGTAGACCCTGAGCTCGGGGTGTATCTTCCAGTGTTTTGGGCACATGTCCAGGAGGCAAGAGAGGAGTTTAGACTTGGCTGTCGCCATGCCTTGTGCCTTCTCCATGTACGTCTCCAGGGCTGAGCGCACTCGCTCTATGTGCCGCTGTAGGGAGACATGTCTATAAAGTTTCACTATCAGAATAACGAAGAGGTTAGTGTAGTACTTTATGATGGAGGTACTTTTATAGGGAGAGAATGTCTCGTCACAAATCTCATAAAAATTATTATTTAACCCTTTAGAGTCACTTATCGTTTTTTGTGTTAGTATAAATATGTTGGCAAAACTTTTAGGAAATCGAAATCGGTCCAATTCATCATTATTTGGAGAGAGAGAGAGATATATGTTCGCTAATCCCAATCGAGATTATTTGAATGTTTAAAAATAGATAGAGAAAGAGAAAGTCATTCAGCAAGAGAATAGATAAAAAAACCCGAAATGGTTTGAAAACTATACACTTTGGACTCCTGATTCAAATTGAGAGAAAAGTACTTTTTGGCGCTTCAGGAATGTGGTAGCATGGTCATGGGAGATTCATTACTCAAGTTAATATAACTGCTCATTAGATAAATTGATCAAAACTGAAAAATGATATGAAATCTCTATGAACAGCACGGAATAGGTTTTTTCAAACTTTTAAAATACAGATGGAGTTGGATCCATCAGGAATTAGTTATTTTTACAAAGCTCTCAATGTAACAGAATTAGGATGTGCTTGTCGGTTTAAAAACAAAACAAAATTGTTGATAATGAAAACATTAAGTTAGTTATTCTTTTATCGTGGACAGCAAAGGTATTTTACGAGCGCTTCAACAAAGTTTCCTTGGTATGATAAACCGTACTTAAATCTGTAACAAGCATTAATATAAAATAGTGCTAGGAAATAATTCGTTATTTTTTAAATATGATTTTAAAAAAAATATTTATAGTTACAATGTTTCAAATGAAAGGCAGTCATGACAAGATGGACGACTTACCGGAGGTCCGACAAAGACATCATAGTCTAGTGGCTTCGATGAATCCGGCTGCCCGGACCTTGAGGCCATCTGGGGAGATAGAAATCATGATACTGACTGTTCTGATTATTTACTTAGTTCAGCATTATATGTGCGTTTACTTCATTCATAATATAGGATGATAATTTCTACTAATATTATAGTTTTACCTGCAATTCGTTCAAATAAACTATCAATGACGGATTCGTAGTGGGTTTTTTTAGTGTGTGATTTGTGGTTGACTCATTTTATGACATATTTTAAGAGCGTTGTTATTTTATTATGGTCATTGTTCAGACAGCATTCGTCATTATCGCCGCAACTCTCGAACATAGTAACTTTTGGTCGACAAATTAAAGACTTCAACAAGATTGAATTGATGTCTTGCATCCGCACTGAGGATATTTTAATTTGCAAGAGACTAGCTACTATAATGGGAGTGTTCTTACCTTGTTGCACGATTTACCTTGCAACGAGATCCTAATGATAGATGTCTATGACGTCATCGCTATTGTGATGTCACGTTCTCAGATGCGAGAGGCTATTTGTTAGCTGGCTCAGTAGGCCAATTTTTCCCCATGTTTGTATCCATATTCTTTCGGATATTGAAATTTTCTGTCAAAAATTAAAATGTTTTGATATTCCAGTCATCCACATTCTGCAAAAAATCATTCATTCGGAAAATAATCTACTCAGTATGTTACACAACGTAACACATATAATTCAAAATTTAATCGACAATTAAAGTCATTTTAACAATATATTATCATATACAAATAGAACAAGGACTTAACTCATCCATTATCATGTTGTTTTTCATTTTTACTTGTATAAACGTGAAGATCTTAGAAACTATTTCTATTTCATCAAACGCTGTAATTCCGATGTTGTTGGTATCTGTTTTTATATTCCTTGTTATATCCCTTTTAACAATTGATAAATATATGATTAATATAGGACATTTACAAAACTTCAACGAAATGATACTATTAACTCTAAATAATTTCTTTAACATGAAACGTGCTGCGCAAGTTTATCTTATTTTCTTTCCACGTTTCTCTATTCTAAAAATATTTATTTTTAATTTTTAGGATCGATGGTTATTGACACATTAAATAAGTAATCAAGAAAAGTGTATGTCTTCCACGTGTGTTATACAGTTTTAGTTGAGACTTTATACTAATATTTTTGTCTGGAAAATGAGATAAGATAAACTGTAAAATGAATATTGAAGAAATAACATTGAAATTGTTTGTCTAAGTGCTGTAAAAGTGTTTCTGTAAAGTATAAGCAATGCCGGTAAGTTCCCCCAAAAGGATTTTGACAAATCCTCACGTTTTACAAAGTTTAGTTCAAAAGCTTCGCTCAGCATATTGAATTATTAAAGCAAATCAAACATCTTTAAACTAGGACATACGATCATTTGGTACTGGTATCGATTAAAGAGTCTTGTCTCAAACTTAGAAGATGTTTCAAAGTTGCTTTTATAACCGTATTTGTCAGCCAGCTTGTACTGTCTGCAGGTACAAAACTTTGCAGCGGGTCACAACGCTCGAGGTATTTGCTTTATTTCCAAGTAAATGACGAATTCTCTCTAATATGCACACTGATTGATTCTATTAATTCAACTGGTGTCCAACCTTGTGTAGTATATACAGTTTGCCTATGTTAAGTGGTTAAGAAAAAGAATAGTAAAATGCCATTGGCTCTGTAGCCCATCAATCCTTTGAATGATTCACCATCCCGTTATAAAATCAATCATAATCTGGGGGTCAATGAATGAATTCCTCATTTGAGTGAGTTTCGTTTATTTGAAGAAGCAAAGATAAGTTTCTTTTGGAGTGATTGCTATTAGTTGCACATTCGCCGTCATGTTAAATTCTAATCATAAATCTAGCTAAAATGCTATCATTGATAAAGTGATTGAAAATATTTGTACACAAATTTAGCATGCACGAAATCGCTGTAGAGCGATCTCTCATAAAAACTCTCAGGGGGGTCACTTCATTCCTCTGGGCACATATAAATATCAAAATTCAATCTAGTTAAAACTAGCGGTAATAGGCCGGATCTCAGGGCGTATAATATTACATCTACTTTTAACCAGAAAAAATCAAATAAGGTTGGTGTTATGCAATTTTGCTGTGGCTCTATTTTAATCTACTTAAAGGAGCAGTCCAGCATATTTTGCGCTCTTTAACTAGACGGTTTTCATCAAAACGACTATCATGGATTTATTCATTTATGATAGCGAGGCATATACACGAAATTTGAAACAAAACTGTCGATTAGTATTTGAGAAAATGACCATCAAAAACCGTCTCCTTAATTATGGAAACGTTTCCATAAATATGGCGGCTAAACCAGTATGTCGTATTTTAATTATTAACGGACATGATATCAGGTTTGTTTGAATGCTCATTACTCTACCATTACGATGCCACTCGATTTTCATCATACACTTCAAAGAGTGCACATCTATTAAACACATATACAAACATCCCAGACATTTACATGCCTTGAGAGAATGTAAAAATAATTCATAAATACGAGTCTCGGTCTTACAAAGGCATTCTGCTAAATCAGCGTATATCGCGCTCATGCTCCTTTTAACCTGATCTCTTTCGGGCTAAATCCCTCGTATGGCATGCGGCTTGGTATTCTTGGCTATGCTCACCTGTTATTTTTTCATCCAATGAAATGTCTTCAATTAAGGAGCTTGAAGCTACTAGCTTGAACTCAACGGATTTTACCATCCGGTTTGTGCCGCTGTTGGTGAAAGCTAGCCGCCTCATTGGCTGGTTAGATAGTTAGCGATACAAGGGTTTTCGCTTAAAAGAAATCAGGGTATTAGCAGGGAGCAAATTGATTTTCGCTGATTTATAACATAACTGATTTTAAAAAGTTTTTAAGAATAGTAAAAAGATTGTTTGAGGATGGCCACCTCCCACTGAAAGGGTTCAAAACAAATCTACAAACTTGAATCTCAATGGTCGAAAATGAAAACACCAATAACAGAAATATTTCAAATCATATTTATTTCATTTCAATCATAAAAATCATGCCCATTTCATCACATACAACACAGGCTATGTATAGCATTAGTGAACTTAAAAAATAATACAATGATGAATGACATCCTGTGCGTAGTTCAGTTGACCGCTATCAGTGAAGTTCAGCAACATCTGGCGTGGCTTGTCGGATGGGTGGGTTACCCGATCATTGCTGTATTAACTGAGAGTTCAAGGGTTATTCCCTGCCCCACACTGAGGCACAAGTTGAGAAGCAAGAGACTTCATTCAAAATGTGCCTCTGTTCACCCAGCAGTACTAATTGGGTACCTGGTGTAGATTGTGTTGTAGGTGACCTTTAAGCGCTGTAACCGGCAGCTTGGGTTAGACCAGGGTAATATTGCAGGGAACGCCTTGAGCATGCATTCGGTGTGGATATGTGCGCTATATAAATACCCTAATTATTATGTAATACCATTTTCATGAACCTAGTGCAATATTTGTTTTATAACTCTTATAACTCTTAATACTAAACCCATATTAACACATGTAGCTGAGTTGAGTATTCTAATTAATATTCCCTTATTCAAACTGTATGAATACTGCTCTAAAGACAGTTCAATTAGATCATAAACACTGCCTCTCTGTCAACATTGTGATGAATAAGAATAATTATCAGCTTGGGATGTAGTAACACAATTTGTACTAATTTGGTTCATTCATACAACAGCTTTTCATTCAACATGAGGTTATGAATGGTACTTATCCTACCAGGATAAAAAGACAGTAACAATGCTATAACTGGAGAAACAATGTACATCATTCGGTATTCTTTATTCAATCTCTTGTGTAAAGGATCCTTAACAAGGTTAGAAGATAAACACTACTCCACTAGCCTTGGCATACAACAAAAGTTGGTCAGCTAGTCAGATGTGCCTTCTCCCCTAACTGGGGTTTAATACTTTGATACACTTTAATTTTTTTAATCAATTTGTTTTTGTTTTTATAGAAATGCACAAGTCTGAATGACTGATTGTTTTAATTTGGTTAAGATGTCATTTGTATATTTTCATCATTTGTTCATTTAGAAAACAAAATCAGCTAAACTCTAAAAAATTTAACAGAATCAACCTCTCTTTTCATCATCACACAGAAACAAAAATCCCAACTAAGTTTTGGATGGATCAAAACTCAATGATCTCATCACTCATGGAGCAGGAAGTGTCCAAGCAAAGGTGAAGGTCATGATGTGTGTTTGTCATGTGACTTCCTGTAAAACGTCCATCTTGTTCCGCTACTCTCCAACTCCAGGTCCAGCTCATCTACGTCCCAACTGTACAGTTACAAGATAAATACGTAAACATCTATGTTCATCTCTGACCAAGAAAAAGTCACATTTTTGTTTGGACAAACAATTGATTTTGAAATGGCCAGCAAAACTGGATATTTAAAACTAGACAATTTCCAGTGAGCATATACTAATCTGACACAGGTTATTAAAGTTGTTTCTTCCTGTGTAGACAAGTAACGTGTCCAATCTAATAAGGCCCTTCTGACACACGGTAACTTTGTTCATATAAGAGTTTTTGGGGTACATTATGATCACATGACAACGAAAAGAACATTGGTTTACAGATCGCATCTTGGTTTGGTTCGCATGTGGTTGGTAACTTATAAAGTTCTTTTTGCAATTTAAATTTATAGAATTATTTTTTGGGCTTGTTAGCTTCAAACTTTTTTTCATACTATACTTCTTGGATGTTTTGACATGACACACATGTTCTTCTGGTTCTATTACCCAGATATACAGATGTGCTTCTTACCTATCACTGACTGAATGTCGACTGGCTTGCACATACAAACTCCCCCTGTCTTTTGGGCCCTTCACTGGTATCTTCAACTGCAATCAGATAGAGCTTATTTGACTCATCTTTCTCTAAAAGGGACCAATTCGTGTTCATATATGCAAAACCATCAATGTTAAGTCAATAAAAGTAGAGCCTTTGGCTCTGTAGCTCTTCAGGTTTAATATGATACATCATAAGGAATCCTAGAGTCAACATATGTGTGGCTACAGAGTCTCATCACAATCAGTATTCTCATTAATCAATGAGTGTTAACACAAGTTTTCAGCTTTCTAGGTCTCCTGTCTTCTGGAGGAGAAGTAAAAAATAGCTTTATAGAATGTGACCCCTGTAACCCTTATTAGTGTCAGGAGCATTAAGTGAATAAAGTTAAACCCCAATTAGCTTGGAAATTTATACACATAATTCAGTTTTCAAGAGCTTTTGCTTCAGGAGAAAAAACTATAACCATAATATAATTTAAGGGCATGGCCCTTAGGAGAATTTCTATATATCATAATCCCCATTAACCAAGTGGTCTGCATACAAAAATCTAGCATTCTAGGGCTTTCCCTTCTAGAGAAAAACACAAAAATGGGTATGTTTGGCATGGTCCATGTGGCTCTTATGTGGGTGACAAGGAAACAGCCAAGGAGTCTGTACAAGAGAGTTCAGCCCACTACAGCTTTTAACTCTAAAGAAGAAGATTGAATCACTTTTTTAGGGCACCGTCCAAATGCATTCATTAGGGGCCACAGAGTAGCCAAATCCATTTTTTCTAATCCCCATTGGCCAATTGTCTGCATACAAGATTTCAGACTTCTAGGTCTTTTTGTTCGGCAATAGAAGATGAAAATAGGTTTGTAAATTTGTAACACTTATCTAAGGCACACAGGAAAAAAGATTTGGGTTTAAACTTCTTGATAGCTCTAATTTACAAGTATTCATTCAATTTTCATTGAACAGTTTTATCTACCATATACACGTATTTGTGATACAAGCCTATTTGGAATTTCCATTAGCACATATATTTTGCCTTATATCAAAGCCCAAAAGCAATTAATGAAAGTAGAGAGTGTCCCTTGAACTAAAAATTTGTACACACAAAAGCGTTTGAAATAGTTTATCAATTGCATTCATAACACTTGCTAGGTTTAAAATAATATTGAGTTGAAAGAACCTTGAAACTCAGGAAATGAAACTGAATAAACTAAAAGTTCCACTCTACCTTTGCACTGAGTCCATCACTACAGTTATTCTTGGTGTCACCTAGATCAAGTTTCTTTGAGACAATTGGCTCTCCGAATTTTTCAACTGCTGTTGGATAGCGTCGAAGCATGGACATAGACTTCCTGTAGTATAGCTCCTTACGGAAATTTTCTGAAAGTAGAACACAACCAAAACTATATGAAGAGAAAAGGGTGTCAATCTTAGCCAATCATTTATTATTTCGGTTCCATAATAGCCAATGGTAATGAGTAGTTGTCAAACTGACAGTGCAGGCACATTGCCTTTCATTCTCTCAGTTTTCAACCAATTTCACTCATTTTCATAGTACGGAGTGATTCAGGTCACCTGTCCAGGAATTTAAACACTTGAGACAAGTCAAAATACTCATAGATACCTTAAAAGACTTTCATGAGAAAATACACACTTTGAAGTTAGTTAATCAATTATTACATAATAACCCATTGTAATTAAATGCAAAACAATTTACATTAGGGGCCTATATGATCTATATGATATTTTCTTTTCAAGTATCTTAAAACAAGGAAGTGTCTTTCTTACACGCGTCTTTGGTTAAATTTAATAAAACATGAATCACTGAAAACAGATATGTTTTTTCTTCTTTTTAAATGAGGCAATTGAATATGAAATCAATTATGTTTACAATTAATTTTATTTTTGATTTGGTAATAAGACTTAAAGGGGCACAGAGTATGTTGTTAGATTCAAATATGTCAAACTCTCCAAATGGTGTTATTTTATCGAGGAGTAGTGGTTGTCTCTGAAAATCAGTACCATAAAGCTTGTAAGTTCTGTATGTGGACAATAAACAGGTTTAGTTGTGTTTTATGATCAGAAACCGGACAGTGGTGCGCGCCAATGACTTAAACGTAATTTCAAAATTTATTTACAGCAGGCACAAACATGGATTGGTAGTGTTAAATAGTTAAATGAGATGCAGAAATTCCACTTCATAACATTACTACGACCGCTTTTTTTAATATCATTGAAAACAAGTAAATTTCTTAAAGTTTACATAACCACTAACATATTACATTATTTCTTTGGAATATATGAATGTCTGATTACAATATTGTATAGTGCGTCAAAGGTCGCTACTCAAATATGTTCAGTTTGGTAATGAAAGCCATTTTTGAATGCCACTTTTGATGGGCCGCTTTGATCTATCTGGCCACAAACCATTCAATGCCTGACTGGTCACAAGCCCTATTTGTGATGTCATAAATAGAATCATTGCCTCGTGATCTATACATCTATCGTAACAATATCACAAAAAAACCCCAATAATTAACAATTTTCAGAGAATGTTTTCCACTCAGTTAGATAAATCATTTGAGGATGTAACACTATTAAGCGTTTGGTGTAAAAGAGATATCCACATCAATGGTAATCAAACAATTATTTAAGGCGGTATTTCAGTTGAAATAATGATGCCCCATTTCGTACAGTCTGTTTATTACCGGTACCTAACACCCGCACAAATTTTATTACCCCTAGCCCAGGTGGGTTTTTCAAAGCCAATAATTAAGCTGTCTTAATGAAAGGCTAATTAAAGGTGTTTAATGGACAATAAACAAAAATCAAGCCCAGTTTTTATTTTGTTGAAAATCTTTGAACGAAAATAGAGAAGTGATAAAGCCGAGGTTAGCGGTAGTTTAATTTGGGCATTTTAGAGATAAAGATGTAATTGTGAGGAGGCGATTTGAGCATAGCTTAAAGATATATGGTATTTTGGCTTGTATTAAAGTGACATGGAAAAATCCACAGGCGCCAGACTCTGAATTTACAATATCATGTACGTAGATGTACATTTAGCTATATGTACATAAACTTACATGATATATAAATTAAGAGTTGGGTGCCTGTGGAAAAATCGTAAACGTACTCTGTTTTCCTTTAAAGAACCACTCCGTGAGTTGTTGGAGTCATATATGTCAAACTTAATCAATGGTGTCATTTGATCGCGAAGTATCGACTGTTACCAAAAAAACACACTTTACAGCTTATTGGTTTTTTTACAGTGACAATATGAAGGTAGAACGTCGCAATTAAGATCGAAAACCGGACAGTGGCGCGAGTCAAATAGTCAAACGTAATTTTGGAAACTTATCTAAAATAGTAAGGAGGGCAGTTAGGAGTTGAAAGTGCTTGTTAGGTTATATAACTACTATCCATGTATATTGGACGTGATATCTACACCTCTGTGCATTTATAAGGCTGTTTTTAGATTTTCATGGAAAACCAGTATTTGTCAAATATATGTCATTTGGATATGAAAAGTGAAGATGTTTTGATTTTATATCACCACATGACATTTAGGTTTGTATCAAATGTAAATAATATGTTATGAAAATCACGGAGTGGCTCTTTAAGTACATGCAGGCCTAGGCGACTTAACTAAGATACATGGACCTCTGAGGTAAATAAATCAGGCCTTATCTCTTGGACTATTTATGTATATTGGAAGTGATATCTAGGCCTACACCTCTGTGCATTTATAAGGTTGTTTTTAGACTTTAATTGAAAAACAGTATTTGTCATCTATAGGCCTATGTCTTTTGGACATGGAAAGTTAAGATGTTTTGATTCTATATCACCACATATGACATTTAGGTTCGTATCAAAGGTAAATACTATAGGGGATTCTTAATATTATCTCATGAATATTTATGAGGTATCAGAAACCAAGTGTACGTACTCGAAAACGAGGCTAAGGCCGCTTCGAAACCCGGAAGTTACGTTCCTACAGCATTGTCAAGTCAGTATCCTTTCGAAATTATGCTTTGTTTGTAAAACATTTCGCTAAATTCAACTGCAGAAAGACCATAATCGGATAAGCTTCTACATTTCTTGGTCTATCAGAGAATAGAATATAATTTTACTTGCAGATAGAATTCTTTCGACCGATATTCGGGGGTATTCCCATGCTGGGTTTACCGTCATTTTGTACTGTCCGTTGAAATATTTCAATGTTTAGCAAAATATGGATATGAAATACTCACAATAATTATCACATTTCCGAAAAAAATCAAGAAGTATTCTCATAACACACACTCGTTTACAGTTGGAAAATGATACAGATTTAGCGATCTCTACGTAAAACCTTCAGCCGTTTCAACGTGCCCACTTACGTACGTTACTAATGGGTTATCCAGTACAGGCCTCAATGTAACAAACCAGAATTTTAATTCAGGGGGCTAGAATAGAGATACAAACAAGAGCAAATGTGAAATGTTACTATTCCTTTGAATATAATTAAAATACATAATTTTGTTAGTTTCTGATGAGGTCACAAATAACTTTTAATTTAGGCCTAGCTGAAAAATAAATAAAATTTTCTAGCTTGAATAACTCCCAAAGTCCTCTACTTTTTGGGCCTAATATGATTATTTATAAAACAAGCTACATAAAAGCAGAAGCCAATTATTTCTAATAAAAAAAAAAAATTAGCTTTCCTTTTCATGATAAATACATATAATGATATATACAGCAAATAAAATCACATAATTAGTTAAAACATTAATGTTAATCATTCAATAAAATAATCACTGTGATATTATTCTGAATTTAAGAGATTCAAATACTTATTACAGGGTCATATGAGGGTATTCATTGACTGTATGTACAAACAATTAATTGTTCGAATTGAATAAGAAATTCCTATTACTTGTATAGGCCTATTTTTGTTTTTATAAAATGCTGATTAGCTAAATGTATCAACATTAGTAGGAAAATGAGGGACTTCTTTAAATAAGGTATAGGAAATGAATAGATTTAAGAAATTAAGCCATTGATTTTAGGAATAATATTTACATTATAATTATCTAAACTCTATTATAAAATGACAGAAATTTATCATTATGACTAAAAAGAGAGGACAATTTGGAAGCCTTGATACATATTTCACTCCATGTATATTGTCATTGAAAAAGCTGAAAGTAAGTTTTGAAAACTGACAGTCAATCATAATGAATTAGGATTTATTGAATTCATGACTTCAGTAATTTTGATATTAGACACTTTTATATACGTGTGTTTATCTTCAAGGCACAATATACAATCTCTCAGCTAATTTCAAGTTATTTGTAGCATCCACCTTATGTCTACATGGATTGCTAGTAATAAAAATTAATGTGGGATTTCTACCTAAAAGTACTGAAATTAATCCCTCCCTTCACATTATTGGTGTCATAAATACCCAGTCACCACCTAACACACACCAATAAATATAATAGAATTTTTTTAAAATAATATTTATACTCATGATTATATTTTCCTATTCAATATGATTATAATTAAAATTAATCATAGCATAGGCCCTATATTAAATTCGTTTTGTGAATTATAAATTAATAATTTCTGAAAAATTTTGCTAGGAAAATATTCTTTAAAATATACCTATGTATATAAATATATCACTTTTCTTCCAATCAGTTGGTGTCTTTGAGAAGTTCGGTAAATATACGTTTTCGTTTCTTCATTATATTGATACTGCAGTACTGTAACATTTTTTGTAAACATGCCGGTCCCACTACTTGATTCTTCATCGTTTGGGTTTAAAAGTCCTGAAATTCTGGGTAATAATAATTTTATGAATATTTATTTTTGCATAACAATTAAGAGAAATTGGCACTGTGATTATTATAAATGCACTCGTGCCAATACGGACCAAATGCGAATGCAAACTCACGTAATATATCTTCGAATTTGCCACGAATACAACTATCAAAAACAAGGTTTTGAGGCTATCCCTGGATGAATTTCCCTTCATTTTGCCGTTTATTATCACTCGACATGTTTTCATGTCTGAAATAGACTGATTTTCTTTTAATTCATGCTTATACACTCGTGTAAAGCCGAAGGAAATTCAAATTACACAGCGAATCGTACTATGAAACTGCAGCCATTACGTTATCCAGGAAGTAGGAAGCGGCCTTAGCCTCGGTTTGGATTTGAGGAGGTCATAGGTCGTATGCATGCATAAATATTGAGAATCCCCTATAGCCTATGTTATGAAAATCACGGAGTGGCGCTTTATACACAGCCGGTCACCTTGTATCTTTTCCGTGAAATACACCCCACCACCGATCGCGACAACGCCTCCTAATACAGCGACGCGTTTAAGCGTAGAAAAGGAAACCATGACTAAATACTCTTCAAAGATGAACAAATCATATCATCATTTATAGGTTCTCAAACTCCAACCTCACATGTTCCCTTATTGACGTTCAAGGTTTGATCAGGGTTTCGTCTGTAATATACCTATGGGAATAGGATTCGCTATGATGCTGTAAGGAATTAAGCTAATCGTGGTTGTTGAGATCGTATGCGCTACAGTACTATAAATAGACAGTATTTAGACAGAACCCAGTTTGTGAATACTACATTTATTTTAACATTTTATCTTAAATGAGAAGTTACATAAATGAAAACTAGGCTCTAGGTAATTTTCATTATATGTCTTTTTTGTCGTAATTATTTCCTTCGATAGTTTTCGTATTTAGCGGAAACGGCCGAAGCCGAAAGCTTCCTATCTCCTAGCAACAGACGCAGTCCGCCATGTTACCACTGTAAACCACTGACTGTGAAACCTCGAGGGATAAGGTTCAATTTTAGTCCTTGTTCTTGGCGAAAGAGCATAAACAACATCACATGAAGATATAACAAAGAAATATATAGCTTAGGGAAATTATGGCGGAGATTCAGGTCAGTGTCGGTGCTCTGATTTAGATTTTCTATTTTTGACGTTTATGTCGTTTGTTTACCTAAGACTAAAACTTGGTTGCTAAAGCGAGTTCGATGTAAAGTTCATATCTTAGCTTAGCAATTTAGGCCTAACATAAAGTTCAAATCATGACAGATTCCTCAGATGTTTGATGTTTCATAGACTTACATTTGTGGTTGTCATTCAAACTTAATCATAACAAAAATGCACAACAAAAACTCAATAGCCTAATAGCTTTGGATCAACTGATACTTGGAACTGGAAAAAATTAAAACTCAATAATTGTTTTTGATCTTAAGGAAACTAAACCATGTTTTCAGTGCACATAAACTTTTAACATTTGATTATATAACCATAAATAGAATTTATGTAACACATAAGCTAAACGAAATCATGCATCATGTCATTTGGAACTTATCCAAAATTATGCTTTGTTTTCAAATGTATTGACAACTTGCCAGGTGAGGGATAACACTAATCTGGTGTATTTGAACAGGACAAGTAGAAATAGGTAAACTATCAAGGGTACTATATATATTTTAAAATCAGAATTAGATACCCATGAAAATTACCACATATGAATTAACAATACTGATTTTCTGTGTTTACTTACATTTTATGTTACAAACCATGGTAAGGAATGTAGGCCACATCTTTCACAATTTTAATTTGTCCTTAGGACTTCCAGTTTAACACATAACCAGTCCAGCTCCTTTTTCATAACGTAATTGGCTACTGGAGTAGTGCTAATTTCGAACCCTGGTGTTATTTTTTCAAGAAGTAGGGTATTTTCTGAAGATTACTCTGTGTCACTAAATAACCAAAACAGCTAGAAAACCTGAACGTTTATCATTCAAAATAACACACAAAGTTATTTGAAAACATATATCAACTTTCTTGATTTTTAGCCCTCGCCACGAGGTGGTGGTGGAAGTAAGGGCAAGGGGACCGACGACCCGATCAGATTCCTACCAGTTCTTCCATCGAAACGCAGCAAACCAGCATGGCAGTCGAATCCACCTCCATTTGTGTTGTCAGGCCGGGCTGATGAAGAAGATCGACCCATTGATTTAGTCGGTGAACTCACAGCAAGTAAGTACTCACCAAATCATCATATAAATGTCCTTTTTTTATACCAACTATCCATGTGAACTTGAAGTTTTATTAAGCAAAAGTTTTAAGTTTGAACTAAAATATTGATATAACCTTGTACCACCAAATTGTTTAATTAAATCAATATACACTGTAATTTAAATGATGTTTGAAATACAAATTGCATTTTATGTATTCATTATATTTCTCTAATTAACAACTGATAAAATTGGGATCAATCCACACCTATTTACACACTTTAAGGATATTTTCCTCCTTTTAATATTTTTTTAAGTAGAAACGTATCTGTAATTATATCTCCATTACCCTTTCCAAAAGTAATCCAAGTGTTTTTTTCACTATTTCCTTAGACCTAATGAAACACAATAGAAAATTCAAAATGATAGAAATGTTAATGATAAAAATTTAATACAATCTGTATGAATGTTTACATTGTACTTGTTTTCAAAAAAATGTTTTCATTTAGATTAAAATTTTCATTAAGATGAAAAGATTCATCTTTTATACAAAGCCAAGGATGTGTTTGGAATAGCTTATGGCATGCAGATGAAAGATAACTGACTTTTTTAACAAATATAAAAATAAAATGAGAAAAAACTTCACAGGCTTCTCATTATTTTGTTACACTGTAAGTATGTAATAAAATACTTTGTAAGAAACCAACTTTTCCGTCAATGTCAGAATCCACCCTTTCAACTAACAGGGGTTTAGGCGAACAGATCCAAGTTCTTGACCCTACAACTATTCAATAGCTTACTATTTCAACACTATTTTAAAAAACAGATGAAAATCATCCTGATTGGACCAACTTAGATATGAGAAGATTTGAATCATGGTAAAATGTAAAAATAAACAAAGAAGATGCAGCACAAAATTCGCTTTGACAACTAAAAGTGAATGTTGGTCTCTCTAGATGCTTATCTCAGCTATGAGCTGTGAAACTCCAGCAGTCAGCTTTGATTAATTCATTGATAGTATTCGTGCAAGACATCTACATGTAGCCCTGTCATCTATTATTTACATGTCTCAAGCTAGGTAATCAATCTGTTTCCAGAACCAACGGTTACTTAGACACTCTCCTCTAGTTAATTACATAAACAATCTGTCATTTGACATTTTATCTCATATATTTCATACACTTTGATCTTTTTATAGCCTTTAATCAAGTTGTGTTTGTGAATAATTAAGATGTAATTATGTGTTTATGTAAGTACTTTTTTTTTTACGCCCAAATCAGTCCAGAAAGGGCTTTACATTTTATTCAACATTTGAAAAAACTCACTTTCAGATTAATTTAGAAAGTAAAACTTGTCTTATTTATGAATGCGTTAGTTTAAAAAAATTTTTTTTACAGTAGTTATTACAGTAAGCTTCTTAACATGAGATCCCAAACTTGTCACTTGCTTATTCAGTGATATTCAAGATGTACACTACTTAAGCCACCTACCAATCTTAGTTCCTTTCCATTTTATGATTTCATGAATCCTTTTCATGGTTAAGATAATAAAATTCTATTTAGATTTCAGTGTTTTATAAAAACATAATATGTATCTGTTTCTTAATCAGGAGATAGCAGGAAAAGGAAGCAACCAAGCCGTCTGAAGCCAATTGAACCACCGAAACAAGATGCTAATCTGGATCAATTTAAACAACCAAAGAAAGACAGAGAAAATTTCAGAAAGGCGCTTGTGGACATTATCATGTAAGCAACAATGAAGGGTTATTGATGAGACAATAAATGATTATTGGAATTCATTGAGGGTATAATCTTTAAAATAAGTTTTTTTCTGGAGTGTAATTACAATTATGAATGGTGTATCCTACAGGCAAGAAGAAAGTCGTCCAAAAAGCAGTGCAGGGTCAGTCAATGGTGACCTCCCACCCCTGTCAAGGTCAGGGTCACCCACAGCAGCCGAGAAAGATATCCTTGTAAGTTGGAGGGTTTTAGGTGGAATTAATTTTTCTTAAATTTATGATTCTATGTTAAGTACCATGAAGGTAAATTATCTCATTTCTGTTTTTGATTGGTAATATGAAAATAGAGAATTGAATGATAACAATATGAAGATGTTAAATATTCGCTGTGTTCCAGAGATACTACTACTACATTCACAATGGTATCGACACGGAGCATGTGGCGCCAATGGAAGACTCCTGGCTTGAACATGTGCTTAACCTGGTCCCACACACGCTCAAGGTGAGGTCTAGCTTCCTTATAAAACTCCACTGCCTAATATATGAATTTTCCAAGTCACTTAATGATATGAACATCATGATGAGAACTTTTTTTATGATTAGATCACCAAAGTCTTTTTGGGGTTGTTTTTACACTGATGTTGATGCTGGTGTCCAATTACACCGCAACAACTTTAGATATTTTTAGCAATCACTGTTATTTTTTTATAAGTTAATCTATTGATTTATCACTAGTGAAAGTCACAGTTCTTTGATCGATATTTCACAAGCAGTGAATATATCATGAATTACTCTTTTGATGAACAAATGACATTCTATCTATTCTAATATCTATGTGTCAAACAATTTTGGATCAGCTTAATATCTTATAAAAAGCAATGTGCTTTTTAAAAATTTCACTTTTTCTTTGAAATACTTTGATTAATGTCAATACAGGACTTATAAACCAATATTTTGTTTATACAGGGTGGACATGGTGAAACAATTGAAAACCTGTCTGATGAGATGCGGGAAGACTATCTTTTGAGTGTGAAGAAAGCTATTGGTGAGTTCATGCTAATTTTCCTGAATGATATCCATGTTTTAGGTTTAACTAATTCTTCATTTAATTTTTGAAGATGGACTTGGTGGTTGACTTTTTAAAGTTTAACTCTTACATACATGAGAAATATCCTGAAAATGCGGACTGGGTTCAATTGATTATTACCTGGAAATGGGTTGGAACTCATGATTTTTTCAACTAAATTGGTGGTACTTTTCCCACTTCAGGGTCTGAGTGATTAGATGATGGCAGGTGCTTTTTTTAGTCCCCATTCAGGTTTACGCAAGGGGTCTCTTACATTCTGTTTATGAAGATCAATACGAGATAGAACGAATATCTACACAAGAAACAAATCAACACATTGAAAATGTAAGGCGTCAATAGAACACATTTTAAGATGGGATTATACTCTTAATGCCTGAGATTTCTCTGATGGTGTTTTCAGTTGACTTTGTGCTGAAAGACCCGCGAGAGAAGGACGAGGATAAGAAGGAGAAGCTGCTGCCTCACCGCGAGGAGCTGGCCGTGGTGCCCAAACCCTGGAACAAGTCCTACCTGGCAGGGCTGGAGCTCATGTCTCACCACCTACATGTCACTAACCCATGCATGCTGCAGGTCCTTGACCTCTGGCACGTCTCTTTCGGGTATGTCACATAGGAATCAGAGCTTCTGATTATAAAAGCATGGTCAAACAATAAGTCACTCACAAGGATCAGCTTATGTTTGCAGAAGGTTGTCATGAAAATGTTGTGGTTGTGGTTAATTTGGCGTGTTGCTGTTTGCCTTTTCACTAAAAAGATGTACCACTCAATATCAATTATTGTAAACATGGGGTCTTCATTACAGTGTTTTTTCAGTGAACCTGCACTTTGGTTTTTATTTTTTATTATGTGTTTGGGAGGTGACAAACTTATGTTTATGTGCTCAAACTGAACTTAATTCGGGCTAACTATTTCCATATCATTACTAATATCATTCATAAAAAATCAAACTTTGTATTTTTAGATTCATTTGTGTTCAAAACTGTCAATCTGTTTTCAGTCAGCTAAGGTTCATTGACATTGAAGAATTCCACAACCGTCAGGATTCCATGGAATTAGCAACATTCCAGAACCTGTGTATGAGACACATTGAGGCTGCCAAGGAGAGACTCTTGAAAAAGTAAGTTCTTCTGTTTATGTACCAATTTGGACAACCTTTCAAGTATTCATCTTGAGTTGTTTACATCATGATAGGTTCTCTAGCGGATCTTGTATTTCATAAGTATTTAGTTAGAGACCTATTGAATTTACAAGACAAGTAACATAAAGTAATTTTGCCATCAGTTAGCATGTAACTACTTTCTTTCCAAAACTGTTGATAAGATAGAATTTCAGAGGATAGTTAGGAAACTAACCTGGAGAATACCATCAACCTTCCCACCGAAAATCCTGGAAGTAATCCATGTTAAGGATATTGATGATTGCATTACTGAAATTGCTTGATGGAGAAACACAAAAGTTTTTGATGTTCAGAAAGATGATGTTTGTAGCAAATATCCTATTTTATCTTTGAATGTCAAAACACAAGTGCATAGCTTTATCCTGAAGTTATTAACTGATTGACAGGCTTGCATTATCTAACCTAAGCTACTTATCAAGGAATATGGTTTAGGTTCTCATCACTATTCTGTTATCCCTTTTTTCATTGGTTCCTGTTGATCCGATCCACAATATCTAACTAATTTCTGTTTCAGATGGTTCCCAGAGGTACAGAACATCTTCTACCAGGGCAACAAGCGCAAACAGGTCCCCAGCAACCAGGACCAGGAACTCCTGGAAGCGTTCTTCAACTGTGCCGCTACCCTGATGACAGACAACCTGCAGCAGCTCACCCTCAACTCCATCAACGACTACACCGACCTGCTCTGGCAACCAGAGGTAATGAATCCATGATGTATTAAACTATAGGTTATCTTTCGCCTGGCAACCATTCCAAGAATCCTGACACATTCTTGGCTCGGAGAAAATCAGAACATTTCACACTTGATTTAGCGCTTCAAAATCTGGTCAATGAATTTATATGATCATACCTCTTGAGATTAAAATATTTCTTTGGTTCAAGGTGTAAAGTTTGTGAGTATAAAACTGAAAGACCAAGACAAAAAATAAAGATATTCTTGAATGATTTAATATTGTTGGGTATCTGAGGTATTGCAGATTTCAGTGACAGCCATAGCTACCTGACTTTAAGGGTGTTATCAAATCATAGAGTAGACCTATCCTAAATCTTGAGGACCGTGGAACGTTACATTCATATTACTTGTCTTGGGAGCTCAAAAGTGCATGCTTGGTTGTTGCGCTATGCGTTTAGATATAATATTGTATATGTGTATTTCACATGTAAATTTCACTTGGTGAGTTGTTTGACACAGATCATTCAATCATGAGCTTAATTCTCTCTCCTTCATAACCTTACCTTAGCTCTACTTCCTCAGTATCTTTCCTCTTGCTCAACTACAGTGTTAATGCTTTTGTGACTCAAAATATAATATCCATCTTTATCTTACTCTATTTGAAAATTGCATTAATGATATGTATACTTTTATTTGGCTTTGAGATTATCCCTATGATAAGCTCTATATGCATATATAAGGTAATTCAAGCTCAAGTCAAGCAAATGGTTATTCATGAATATTATCTTAGCTAAAGAATAAGGATTCCTGTTACTTGACCACTCTGACGTTTTTGATGAGTGCAATAGCAACAGTAAAAATCCATCAAAAATGTGATCTAATGTTTAATTAGTTATGTAAAAGAACCCATTACCTAATACTCAACGTACATGTAAATGTTAACTGCCTTATCAATTCCTAGTTGCTTACATTCCCTAACCGAAGGGTAAGTTGCTTTTGATGATGATGAATTAAATCCCCCTTTGCAGGAATCTTTTCCATTTAATTTATGATTTTTTTTAAAAAGCAAATATCAATCCTCATCACACATGCACATGTCTGAATTGCAATCCTAAAATCAAATTCTGAATTGTTTTATACATACGGGTCTTCCTATGTTCAATTGTTTTCGCAGCATATTGTGCATGCTATTCTTAATAAAAATTTGGGGAAACATTTTCATGCACAAATTACATAACCCAAATGACTATTTGCACCTATTTGAAAGCTTATCATATTTCCAATTATTTTTTCAAATAAGATGACTGAAATTTCTATTCACACGCAAGTTTTCATCTCAACTTTACCCAATCATCACACTCTGAACACTAAGTTATTCTTTCAATCAAACCTTTCTTTTCTTATTCAAGATTTGCATGCAAACCTTGTAATCTTATAAACTTAACAGAAACATGTTTCAAGATAAAAGTACAACTTAATGAAGATTTAAAGAATTAAGAACATGTACATTTTAAAATCAGTGTTGTGAACAAATATCATGTTGTCTCACTCTGCTCACTGAAATGTACGAGATGTAAATTTCACTTGTCTGTCATTGTTGCTAACAACATGCTGTTCTCATGCTCTTACCCTCTGCTATGTAATCCTTGCTCTGCTGATCTGCTCTTCTGCTTATAAAGATCATTCAGGTAGGCTTTCAGTGATTGTTCTTGCATTATTCCTGCCATGTGGTTGCATTAGTGTTGTTGCCTCTGACTCAGTCCATTTGAAACTGTATGTCAAGATAATCGATACATTGATATAGATCTGTCCTTTCAGATCTTCTTTATTTATCACGTTGATTTGTGTATAATGTTTATGTGATGATTGTCATCATTGATGATTTAGAAATATTGTGGACAGTTTTGAAAATGTTATGGTTACTTCAGAATTATGATTATTATTTAGAAAAAATTTTTTTTTTAGAAACAACTGCTTTGTATTTAATTTATACATCTTTGATTCTAGTAATTGATAGTGTGATTTATTAGTGTGATAGATTGGAGCTAAACTATAATTAATTGCAGAACACATGATGGTTGAGGCAACTCTTTTTCTTAAGTATCTGAAATGAAAGTCTTGATTACAAAACCCCTTGAAAATAGATCTCACTCCTGTGACATTGGATGTCACAAATTTAGGCAGGAATTGAAAAGATTATGTCAAAAGAACATGTTGATGACCTATAAAACCCTATCAAATGTCAGTCCTATCATACAGAAATCTCTAAACACACGGACTTGTTATACTCCATATGAATCAAGTCAGCATGACTCTGTGTTAACCTGTTTGAGTGTATGATTGCAGGACTCAACACGAGCATATGAGCACTCAGGTTTCATCCTCCGACTGATTCTGGATGAAAGTCAGATCAAGTTTGAGCCAACCTTCAAGGACTTCGAGGTGGTTTTACTCAACGTTTATGACGTCATCCTGAAGGCTTCTGGTGTCGTACCCAGAGTGGAGACCAAACTTTACTCAGAATGGGTGAGCATAGTTGAAGGACAATTATTTGTTATTATCTATTTGAAGGTTTCAGCTGTTTTGGATGGCAAGATTCAATGTCTTTGTGTCTGATACGAAATTTGTCCATGCTTTTGGTAAATATTGAACTTAACAATTAAGTATAATCCATTGCCTGTCTTTGGGGGCATTATTCTCAATTTCTATGGAAAACAAGTGCTATGGAAAATCAATTTGTTTTATGTACAGAATACAATACTTTTTGAATATAGTTGTATTCATTACACTTAAGAATTGAATGACAAACTTTGAAGTTTTATTTCCTTTCAAAACCCCTCTCTAGAAACTACAAAATTCCACATGGAGGTGCTACTTTTAATTTTAGAAATTTTACTTGAATATGAGGTTTTGTTTTAGAAGTTTTACTTGAATTTCAGGATTTTTTATTGGTCTCAAACAGCTCCTTTTAAAGTATGATTGTAAATTTTAGTTGTTAAAGCGAAAAAGGAAAAAGAAGCTTTTTGTAAGTATTGCAGTGAAGATTTTGTCCAAACACAACATTTCTAACTTCTCTGATTCACAGCAAAATCCCTCATGTGAATACAGCTGTTTTTGTCAATGTGTTTTTTATCATATGTTTTGTAAATAAGTAAGGCATGGTCAAGCATGGTTATTGAAAGCAGTAATGAAAAAACTATGTACACATTTGTGCATTGTGTTCTTCACCGATTTAGGTATGCTTGATATATGTTTAAACATTATTTTTTTTCATTTTTACTTGTATTATGTTGGACACACAAGTTGAATAAATTTTCACATAAAAATGGTATTATTATGCGGTCACAATTTTGTATGATTTTAGCATGGATCTGAACAATGCAAAAACTTGTGCTGATTTGACACTTTGTATGGTTACACTTTTTAAGTATTTGCTTTTATATAGTTCTTTGCATGGACAAGATGTGCATTGATAATTCACCAGTCATTGCCTTATGAAATATCATAATGGTAGATTACAGTTAGGTAAAGGAATGAGATCAAATTTGTTGCACAACATGATACTGTAAAAAGCTAGGTGAATGTCATAAAGCATGAGAAGTTGCAGCATTGGAAATCTACTGAATGTGTAGAAAACATTCCTATTAGAATATAATTTGTTATAATGAACGTGATAGATCTTCTCGCATGACAGGATGTCAAAAAGCATGGTAGTTTCAATAATGATATATTGCTGAATGTCTACCTAGATTACATAGTAAATCAGATTGTCAATTAACTACTTAGCATTTGGTATGCCTTAGCTGTTTGAAAAAGAGTTTTATTTCACTGTTGTGTTAATACACAGAGGAGGGTAAGTTATTGTTGACTATCTTAACCCTTTACCTGCTAATATAGCATTATTTTGAAATACTCATCAGTATTCTTCCAAAATCTTTTTCAATAATGTATATTTGGTATCCCTAATAGTGATGTCTTGTTCATAGAAAAAGACTTTTGGTGCCAAATGCTCAGAATTCCAGACAAATTCTAGGTTAAGTCACCGGTTTCCAGAAACTGCCCCTGGCTTACTCAGTATTATTGAACATAAACAATGAGTTTTTTTACTAATGAAATCAGGTCAAGGGTGAAAATAATGAGTCACTTAGATTCTGTTATCAGATTAGATTTACCATTTTTATGAAACAAGCAGGTAAAAGGTTCAAGAGAGTCAGTTAAGTTATGATTAATAAAGCAGAGGAATTTGCTTTCTAGAGTTTGGCAGGCTGCTATGCATGGATGATAAAACATTAGTACAAGGCCTTGTGTTCCTATGTTGAAGAGCGGCAGTAAGAACAAGCCTTTCCTGAAGCCTGTGGTTCTGGAGGAGATCCTGGAGAAGCACCGACAGATGGTGCAGGAACTCATCAAGAAGGAGAGCGTGGGGCCCAGTGAACACTGCAAGGTGTATGACAAGTACAGCTTCCTCATCACCAAAGAGGTGAGAACTGACTCAATGGAGGCTAGCTCTCAACAGTCTTATACATGCTTGTCAGATAAACAACTTGAAAAGTCACTTGCTAAGTCTTCTAGGATTGATTGTCACTGTGGTATCATTGCCTTCCACAAAGGTCATGCCTTTTGACAGGTGCTTTAGAATAGCCTTTGAGACAGGTAGTTCATATTGTTAATTTCCTTTAGATTCTTTGGTTATTGATTCATTATTTTCAATTTGTTTCTTTTTAGAATATCATGAAAATGTGGTATTAAGGAGGCATATGTTTGTATTGTTTCAGGCGGATACTGATGTTGATCAGTTTATGGCCGAGGAACACAATTTTGAGGAGTATGCTAAAGAAGTTGCAAGGTACCATCATCTCACAGAGGAGATATCCTTCAACTCTATCAAGGTATTTATTCCTTTCTATCCCTTCATCTGGAGAAGTATCTTTAAAATATTACTGCCAAAGACTGGTTAATTGAGAGCCCTTTTCGAATGGTGAGCTGGCTGAATTCAAGGATTTTGATTCAACATTTTTGCAATTGAGCTTCTAGTTCTAGCATACATTTGAGCGAGTGACAAGTGAGAGGGGAGAGTGAAAATAAGACATGTAGCTTCTGTATTGTTTTGTGTAGGTGCTGAGGCTGGGTATGTTTGAGATCCATTGTGATGAGCTGATCCGGGCCCTGACCAAGCGAGCAGACTCTCTCCGCAGTCGACTACTTGTGCGCATGTGTAAGGATCACCAGGAGGCTAACAAGAAGTGAGTCTGTCATTTCCACCCATACGAAAATGAAACTCTACAAAATGTGGATCTTGTTGTTTACATTGAAAACTAATTTTAAGAATAATATGAAGAAAGAAAATTAGTCTATATAAGCTTAATTATATGCTTTTACATGCTGCAGGTTATAACGTAATTAAGTAATAATTTTTGTGCTCAATTCACATGATTCACTCATGCAATACTCAAGCAATTTGGAATGAATAAACAAAACCCATATTTTCCAAAAACTTTCTTAGATCTAGGGGGGAAGGGGGGAGGCGACCGGCAGGTTTTGTAACATTCCATGATTATTTAAAGCAAGAGAAACCAAATTGATCAGGTCATATTAACAAAAACTATTCACAATGCTTTCTCACATGCTCTGTACTGCAGGCTGTGTGACGACTACGAGCAGATCGCGGAGAAGGCTCTGACAACACCAGCCAACACCGAGGAGCTGATGCAGCTCAAAGCCTTCATTGAAAAGACAGAGTCAGATACTATCTTTGTCATGGAGAAGAGACTGATGGAGTCCAAGGATCGACTGGCTTTCCTCTCTGACTATGCACAGTTCAACCCTGCTGAGATCAGAGTCAATGCACAAGTGTTCATGTGGCACGGACGTATGCCGGCTGTGTTTGAGGAACACAAGCTCATTGTGTCAGAGAAGAGGAACCAGTATGAAGATGCACTTAAAGTGAGGATTACACATTTCATTATTTTCAATATATATGTGTAATGTTATTCATTATTCATTTTTATCCAAGGTTGTTGTGAAATTGAAAAATTGGCTTTTAAAGATGCAGTCTATGGAGACATTGTAAACAGACACAAACAACACGATTAAAGATAATGTGCTATGTTTATGGGAAAATTTGGATTCATTTAACATCAATAGAAAAATGTTAAGTTTGGCTCCAGAAGTAAAATTGGAAAAGAATGATTTCATAATGAGCATATTTTAATATCAATATTGAAATTTTTTTAATATTATGAATACTAGGAAGATTCAAGGTATATGTTAACTCCTTCAATGTTGTATATTAGTTGATTGCAAGTTTGTGTTTGTCCTTTAGTTGCGACGAGACCGGTTTGTGGAAGAGTTGGAGAGTTATTCCAAGCAAGTGGAGGAGTTCCAAACATTTGGAGACATGGACGAGATGAAGAAGTACTTACGGCGGGCCAAGGGACTGGACGACAAGCTCCAGAATGCTGCAGAGAAGGTCTGTACAGTGGAGAATAGTCTATGGTTGTATTCTAGCTAAGCACTAAGTTTTTATTAAAGAACTTACATTCTTGGAGATTTGTACACTGCAGAGCTACCAGTTTATTTCAGGTAATTGTAATTCCCTTCAGTGAAATCTATACTAATTTTTTGCAAGTGCATTATGGGTTTATTACCAACTGCATGAAATTTGAAAGTTTAGGAAGTGATTTTGCAGTGTTGTCTAAAGTAAGGACAATTTGTGAACATAAAGTTTTTGGTTGATGCCAAGTTATGAAAGTAGGACAAAAATAGATGCTGCCTCGCTTATAAATCTCTGCAATTATGTTTGATTGATGTTTCATAAATAAATATTTGGAAAATCTGTTGTTTTCACTACAGATTGAAGCTTTCAACAATGAGGAGGAAGCTTTTGGTTGGCAGACCACATCCTACCCACAGAGACAGACGATCATAAACACTCTCAAACCATATCATCAGCTGTACGAGACCACGGTTGACTTCAACACCAAATACCAGTAAGCTGATAACGATATCAATATACAGTAATCAACATGATATTTCACCCTCTTCCTCATAGTGCCCACCCTTACTAACTTACAGGAAAATAAGCGGCCCTTTTAATAACTTACTCTACTTTCTAAACCTTGGCAGAATCATTGAAAACACATTTTTGATCTTGCTCTTTCTTCCATTGGTCTGGGAGTTTCATTAAAAGTATATGTCTCTGATGACTGTCCTATTATTCATATGGTTGCAAAAAAAACTATAACGCTAATCAAATTTTGAATATATTAAGATGGCAGAGTTTGTTATTATGATTTTTTGGGGGACAGTAGTTCAAGACATTTTACTCGTTCCAATGAATTTTTTTGTGAGTCATCTTAATAAGCACATCCTCTATAAAATTCAATGTAAAACTTTTGTTCAGGAATTGTCAAGGATAACTCATGGGAAACTTGTAGATAGGTCAGCTATGTATACTCAGTTCATCACAATGAGAGAATTGTTCAATGACAATGGGTGTTGGTAGTCAATTGAAGTATGACACATTTTACTATCTGGCTAATATGAGAGTTTGCAATCTTTAGGAATTACAGTAACAACTTGTTATGTAAAACTCTTTGGGACCATGAATAACTCTTTTATTTATCCAACACTTTTACTTAACCAACATCAAATCTGTCACAAAACAAATGATGGGATCGGAAAAGAGTAATTATTCATCCTGTTTCGTTTAATTCTCAGTCTTTACTTAGCAAGTTATGACTGAAGTATCCTCTCACGAGTTACATCTGTGGATGTGAAAATTACTATTGATTCAAAGAAATATATGAACTTATTTATGTCTTCCTGCAGTGAATGGATGAATGGTCCGATGAGTGGAGTGGACCCGGATGTTGTAGATGCAGAGGTGGGCAACATCTGGAGAGGACTCTACAAGCTTGAGAAGCAATTTGACGGAACACCTGCTGCAAAGAAGATAGCCAGCAAGGTGACATATTTAGAATCTTATCTTCAATTTAAAAAAAACATTGGTAAAGGTCAATTACCAGATCAACACTAACCTAATAGCATGCTTGCACTTTATCCCTTGAAATATAGAAAATGTATTTCAAAAAGTTTAATGTAGTTCCTTTAAGAAAATAGCCTGTTTCTGCATATTTCTATTACATTCCCAAATGAAATATTGCCCAAGCGGTGTTAAACAATAGCTGACTCACTATTACATTCCTTGAGATACTTAATAGAAGCGTTGCCAGTAAGTTACAAATGATGCAAATATTTTTGATTGTTATGCTCATAACTCAAACTCTTTTGTTTATACACCAGATGCAACTTCAAGGTTTATTTTGTTGACAAAAGACTTGTGTATGCCAATACAGTTTTTTTGCCGGGACAATCATTGTGTTATATGTAATCGGGAATCTTGTCAACATTGCACAATACATTTCATGTATTGATACTTGTATCTTCTTCTCAGGTCAAGTCCAAGGTGGAGGAGTTCAAGGAACACATGCCGCTGGTCCAGACGCTCTTCAACCCAGGTATGAGGGATCGTCATTGGGACCAAGTGTCTGAAATAGTCGGCTACTCCATCAGACCAGATGACTCGTACTGCCTGTCCAAGTTTGTCGATATGAACCTGGATTCTTTCATCTCCAAGTTCGAGGGCATCTCGGAGGCAGCAAGCAAAGAATACTCTCTCGAGAAGGCTATGGAAAGCATGAAGGGAGAATGGGCACCGGTGAGTAACATCTGCTGTAGATCTACTGTTCACTTTAATGTTGTTCTATGTTCTGTTCAACTTCTCAGAATGGTATGTATGTAATCAATAATGGAGCTAAACTGTTATGTCTTAGAATTATGAAAGCATAAGCTTGGTAATGAGGTAAACTTGATGTTTTGTTGTGGTGTTCAGGTCGAGTTCACAATGATCCCATACCGAGAGACAGGGACATCCATCCTGTCCTCCATTGATGACATTCAGCAGCAGCTGGATGACCACATAGTGAAGACCCAGACTATGCGTGGCTCACCCTTCATCAAGCCCTTCGAGACCGAGATCAAGTGAGTTGGTTCAAACATTTAATTTACAACTTTGTTGACAGGCACAAACCCTTTTTGTCTTGGTCCTGAAATGATCTGAGAAAGGGAATCTTTTGTCAGTGGCCAGTCTCTGATAAATTCCTTTGGTAATGTGATATCTGTTAATTAGTCACACTCCATGGATCAGAATTTCTCATTAAATATTCAAAGTGTTATGAATACTTATTCATGGAGATTTATTTACGATTTACATGAATGGTCCTTGTAACTGTCGTTCTTCTTCAATTTAAAAATTTATGAAAAAGAAATGCTGGAATTTCATAGCAACTCAGAATTTTTGTATATTCAGTAATTGAGGTCTTCACTCTGTGTCTTATTTGCTGACATATTTAGAGAATAACCAACGAGGTACGAGTGATTACGGGAAATATCCACGAGTTGAAATAATGTTCACAGTCGCGAGCCTTGGCGAGCGACTGAACATTATTTCTACGAGTGGATATTTCCCGTAATCACTCGTACCGAGTTGGTTATTCTATATATTACCCATATTCAATTAAAATAACCAATTACGACTGAAAATCCTTGTCATTAAGAGACGGTAGTGATCGACATTGATCAGCTGATCCGTATTCATACGCGTGTAAAAACCAAACATCTCAGGAAGTAAATTAGTCAACAGCGCTACGCAATGTACTTCTGTTTAAAAAGGCCATGAAACTGACGAAAGTTTGTTCCCCAAATAATACATAACATGATTTCATATTTGAGACACATTAAGATCATGACAAAAATACTCTTAGAAGCTATCGCATGACTATGCTTATGTGAATGTGTGTCGTCGTCCCTACCTAGGCTACTTACTAACGGGCGAGTGGCTGAACGCACAGTGTTGAAATGAAAATTGGAAAAACCTGTCAATTTTTTAACATTTCAACAGATAAAAGTGGCAATATCTTGAAGAGAAATATATAATGAAAGCATCGAAACGAGTTTGTATGTCAATATTGTCAACTAATCTGAAGTTTGAACAACATTTCTTCTCTTGGATGTTGCTTTCAATCACGTCTTGTTGCCAGTATCAAGAACGATAACTCTTATCGGATTACTTATCGTGTAGTCGATGAACCTTTGTTAAACTAATTAAATATTCAATTACAACAACGAAACGTTTGCCCAAAAATTTGTACGGAGCGTTTCTCGATTTGTATTAGTATTTTAAACAGCTGCATACTGCGTGGGTACGACGCCATTGTGCAAAGGTTTGTTTTGTGCGAGCGTGTTCGAACTAGATCGAGTCCGTCAGACTTGCACGTTTTTGCACCGACAAAAGTGTATGGTTTGAACAAACGTTGGCTTCATGTGATTTTAGGTGATTTTATGTTGTGAAATCATTATGATCAATTCTAGGTTATCATTAACCTGTGTTAATCTTCAGATTATGTTTTGATGTTTCATGAATATTGTTACGGCAGCCATGTTTGTTTACAAACGCGACGCCTATTTTCAAGTATTTTGCTTCGGAAAAAATTATCATTCTTGTAAATTACAGTCATAGCGAAACATTTTGATTAAGTGTCAAATTGTATGTGTTAGAATTTTAACTTGTAATAAATGTATAAGAATTTTCATCTATCTACGCTTTTCTTTGAAAGGCGATGCATGTGTTCGGCACGTTCCATTTATCAATGAAACGTGAAAATAGTCCCGTCAACCAATCGTATTTCATTCTCAGGGTAACCGACCAATCAACGTCGAGAATCACTAAAGAGCACATGTGCGGATATCAAAAAAATATCCACCTGTGTCTCCTCGCCCATATGGGTAATATTCCCTGATATCTTTTCTTTAGCCTATCCTAGATAATTACTTTTTTTTACCAATTTTCTTGCCTGCATATTGTCCACTGCGAGTGTCGGACACTAATGAACTCAGCAGTTATTACCCTGTTCCACCTGGACATGATATGCTCTGATCTCTGCCAACAGAGAATGGGAGACGAAGCTGATGACACTACAGGACATCCTGGACGAATGGTTGAAAGTACAAGCAACCTGGCTGTATCTCGAGCCCATCTTCAGCTCCCCTGACATCATGGCCCAGATGCCAGAGGAAGGTCGCAGGTTCACCACTGTCGATAAGAACTGGCGTGACATTATGAAGTCAGCAATGATTGACAAGCATGTGCTTGCTGTGGTTGATATTGACAAGATCCTTGAGAGATTGAAGAAATCAAACGAACTTCTAGAGCTCATTCAGAAGGTATTGCTGGTTTCTATTTCCTGATCCTTATCATCTCTATTTCTATTCTTTGTTGAAGAATTAATAATTTGTCAATGTTTATTTACTGATCCTATAATGTATGTCATTATAACTAGTCATTATTAATTGATGAGATTTCATTAATGATGAAATATTTTGAGGAAACTAAAAATTGAAATTGATTGACACATAAGTGTTGGAATCAGAGACTTTACTTTCATGGTACTTCAGGGTCTGAATGAGTACCTGGAAAAGAAGCGACTCTATTTCCCTCGATTCTTCTTCTTATCCAACGATGAGTTGCTGGAGATTCTCTCTGAAACAAAGGATCCAACAAGGTCAGTAATAAAAATATTGTTACCGGTAATCATCATTTTAATCAAGTTTGTTTAACAAACATAAATGTCAAAATTGTTAAACAAAAGTTAAGCATTTTACAGTATGATAATTGTTGAAGCACTTTCACAATATTCCACAAAAAGTTAGAACATCATATGTTCTAAGCATTTTATGATTTCTGCAAAGGTAACAGCAAAGGAATGTATGAGCACTAAATTTTGTCTCCATCCTACAGAGTACAACCACACTTGAAGAAATGCTTTGAAGGTATCGCATCGCTGGAGTTCACGGACGTGCTTGATATCACCCACATGAAGAGTAGTGAGGGGGAGGTGGTACAGCTCATGGACGTCATCTCCACATCGAAGGCTCGTGGACAGGTTGAGAAGTGGCTCCTGGAACTTGAGAGTGACATGATCTCTTCCCTTCATAAGGTGAGGCTCTGATGTAATTTATGTCTGGTAGAGACAAAGTACATTAAGCTTTATAAATATCATGTGCACTGATGAAATTGTCCAGAGAAAAGTTTCTATCACTGAAGCATTTATTATATTTCAGGTGATCTCAGAATCTATCAACGCCTACAAGACAACTCAAAGAGGTCAGTGGGTGAAGGAGTGGCCTGGACAAGCTGTGTTGTGTGTATCACAGAAGTATTGGACGGCAGACATCCACCAATCTATTCGCAGTGGGCAAAAGGCTCTTGAGGACTACCTTGCCACCAACAACACACAGATCGAGGAGGTTGTAGCCCTGGTGCGAGGCAAGCTCTCAAAGCAGCACCGAGTGACCCTGCAGGCTCTCATCGTCATGGACGTCCACGCTAGAGACGTGCTCGCTCAGCTTGTAGACTTGAAGGTCAACAATGAGCTGGATTTCAACTGGCTCAGTCAGCTCAGATACTACTGGGAGGTAAGTTAATAGTTTCTTTTTCAGAAATGATGTAACATTTACGCTATATCTCTATGGATTTGAATACAAATATATTTGAAATTTGTGCTTAGTGTTGATGGAGCAGATAATGTGCAGTGCGAGTTAAAGCGTTGATCTGTCCATATTATGTTGAACAACAAGCTTAAATCTTTTTAGGCTCAGCAAGAACTGCATTGGTTTGTTTTCTTTTGGTATGATATGACTGGATCATCAAACTTAGTGCTTTCCAGAGATGATCCAACATTATGATATTTTGTTCGACGTAATCTTTATTGTTTTAAGAAAAACTGTCATTCCCTGATATTTATGAATTGTCATTTGGGGAAGGTTACAAATATTGTATACTTTGTAAGAAGTCATCATCCAGATATTGGGGAAGTAAAGATGTTCAGACAGTAAAGATGTTCTCAAGACATAGCCAATGTCAATGACTTTTTAAATTAATTAATCAATTAACGTTTTCAAACTTTCTCATAACAGGAGAACCAGATGGTGACAAGAATGATCAACTCCATGTTGGCGTATGGCTATGAATATCTGGGAAATACAGGACGTCTCGTTATCACGCCGCTCACAGACAGGTGTTACAGGTGAGAAGAAGACAGCTGTGGTTACATTTTCACTACATTGAAACTATCTGCACCATTAAAATTTGAAAGAATGGTAGAAACATTGAACACATTGAGCAGGCTCTGTCGGTATAAAGCTACATCCTGTCTCACAGTACATTGTACATGTATATTTTTCACAAAGTATTTACAGTCACTAAACATTAATTTCAGATGTATACTGTTGACATTTACCCCATGGTATAAGATTTTGATCAGCATTACATGAGCATATTTAAAAGAATAGATGTTTTCATTCAAACTCAAGTTGTTTATTGTTATTAAAACTACTGCCAAAATTAAGATGTTAAAAAAACTTACCAATATTTCATAACCTTACATTAAAATGCATAAATCTCAGAACCCTGTTCGGAGCCCTGCATTTACATCTGGGTGGCGCCCCAGAGGGTCCTGCTGGTACAGGGAAGACCGAAACCACAAAGGATCTCGCCAAAGCTGTCGCCAAACAATGCGTTGTGTTCAACTGCTCTGATGGTCTTGACTACATCGCTCTCGGAAAGTTCTTCAAGGTTTGTTATGGAAAGAACTTTTTGTGAAGTGTTAATGAATATTCTAACATGTCAGCGAAATTTATTATAAAATAACCAGCATGCAAGAGTGAATCTGAAATTGATGTGGCAAAAGTGAAGAACAAATTCAAAAAGTCACAAGCCAAGAATTTTTTTTTATATAATTTTATATGCTGACTCTCCTATTTCTGTTCTTTGTCACCAGGGTCTTGCCTCATGTGGTGCCTGGTCATGTTTTGATGAGTTCAACCGTATTGATCTGGAGGTGCTGTCTGTTGTGGCCCAACAGATCCTAACAATCCAAAGAGGTATGTTCCTTATGAATAACAATCTGGGTTACTTATTTAGCTCCCCTTGCATTGGCATAAACCCTATAGTGATCAGCCTCAGATAGAATATTTGCAAAAACTCCAATAATCCTAGTAAAAATGAGTGCATTGATATTCCTTACCAAACGGTTGTGTGGCCTTTTTGAAGTATGAATAAAGTTTAGGCTTTGATTCATGTGTTCGATCTTCTGATAGTTGATCTTCGTGTCTGTCGACAGGTATTAGCTCTGGTTCTGATACTCTGTTGTTCGAGGGAACGGAGATCAAGCTGGATCCAACATGCTCTGTATTCATCACCATGAACCCAGGCTATGCTGGCAGGTCTGAACTGCCCGACAATCTGAAGGTAATCCTCTTCTTCTTTGTGGATAAACTTTTTTGGAATTCAAAGTTTTTCATTGCTATTTTATTTTTTATATGCCATGTTTATTTGCATCAATCAAACCTCTCATCTTTCACCAACATTGTTTCTATTATCCAGGCCCTGTTCCGAACTGTGGCTATGATGGTGCCAGACTACGCTCTGATTGCTGAGATCTCTCTGTACTCTTGTGGTTTTGTACAAGCCCGTCCACTGTCTGTAAAGATCGTGGCCGTGTACCGCTTGTGTTCTGAGCAGTTGTCTTCACAACATCACTACGATTACGGCATGAGAGCTGTCAAATCTGTGCTCACAGCAGCTGCAAACTTGAAGGTAAAACACTTGTAACATGAATATCCTTTGGGTTTAAATTGTAATATTTAGTTGCAAAGCATTTTCACAATAGTAAGAACTGTTAGTCTAAAAAAATGGTCTGAAGATTGATGCCATTATTATTCACCTGCAAATTTAGAACTTGATAATCTATTTTCAATATGTTGATTGGATTACAAAATATCAGCTGATTTAGATGTGCCCGGAGATATTTTATTTCACACAACTTTGTTCTGAACCAGTAACTACCTTTCCCCTACCAAGACACGCCGCTAATGGCTGAAATATTGCTCAAGCGGCGTTAAACAATAGCTCACTCACTCACTCACTCCCCTACCAAGATTTTAGCTTTTGTGTATTCTGATTCTCATTCCTGAAACTATTTCACCCACAGTTAAAATATCCAGACGAAGATGAAAACATCCTTATGTTGCGTTCCATCATTGATGTGAACCTGCCCAAATTTCTCAACCACGACTTGCCACTCTTCCATGGCATTACATCTGACTTGTTCCCTGGGATCAAACTGCCCACCCCTGACTACGAGGTCATCAATAGCGCGGTGCATGATGCCTGCAATAAGATGAATCTGCAGTGTACAGACTTCTTCCTGGAGAAGATCCAACAGGTGAAGGGACATATACATTACCATGCAAAAAGCCCAAAAAGCATATATGTTTAACTCAAAGAGCAAATTTAACCAGGCTCCCAGACAGGCTATGTTAAATTCACTGCATGTACACCTCATATGGTAAACCATGTACCCCATTGTTTAATTCTTTGTTTATTTGTGACTCCAAAGTAAGTACATTATAAAAGAATAGACACGTTGGTGTGTGTATCTTGCTGTAGATTGGTATGTGATGAACATACAATACAGAAATGGTTCTGTCAGTGAACCTAATTGTGATGATTTTGCAGTTACTAGTAGAATACATTAGGTATCTCCGTTGGTAGCTGTTGAATACTCATTGATTTCTATATTATAGATCTATGAGATGATGATTGTGCGTCACGGCTTCATGATAGTCGGAGAACCGTTTGGAGGCAAAACATCAGCCTACCGTGTACTTGCAGCTGCACTTGGAGATATTCATGAGAAGGTGGGCATGTCAGCAATTCTACATTTACTGTTTTTTCTAATGAAGTTTCATCTTTTATTGGTGAAAGGCTAGAAAAGGTCTTTCAGTTTGATTTCCTTTTCAAGTTTATTAAGTTTTCATCTCAGAATACAATTATGTTCTTACAATGACAGTATTTTTCTGCAACCTTGTTGTCTGATGGCATGTATAAAGGGATCTATACATCCCTGGATATTGTATTACCATATTTTCAAAATACTTTTAGATTTGAAAGAGCAACAAGTAATTGTCAAAATACAGAGAACTAAACTAGCTCAAAGTGTGGTTTAGAATGTTGTGGACTTAAACACTTAGTCTGATCAATTGATCAGTTCCAAGCCACCCAGAATCTTCTGTTACTATTATGTAAGGGGTTTGTTATATCAATCTTAAGCATGGTTCAACTGAAAAAACAGGAATTATTCTGTAAAATTTCAGTGAATATAACATATCAAGGATCTTTTATACAGGGTCTTATGGAGGAGAATAAGGTCCAGATCATTGTCATCAACCCCAAGGCCATCACGATGGGTCAGCTGTACGGTCAGTTTGACCCTGTCTCTCACGAGTGGTCAGACGGTATCTTGGCTGTCTCCTACAGAGCTTTTGCCACTTCCACTGTAAGTTTTGCCAAGTTTGACAGTGTAAATTTCAAGTCTATAAGAAGTTTATTTCATAGTTACACTGAACTGTGATTGTTGTCAGCAATACACATAAAACTAGTTTTGCAATATTTATCCACAAGAATGTTTCAGACTTTCCTCCTTTACAAAATTTACAAACTTACACACATTAGTGAAATCACAACATCAAAATGTAAATATGAAGTTTAATGAAATTCACAATTCACTGGAAGCATTAACTTAAATTGTCTCATAATCTTACATAAAATATTGCAATAATGGAATAAATTCCCTTGCAATTGTATCATTAAATAGTTAGTGATCTCCTTATCAAGTGTTACAATATTTACTTTCATTATTTTTCTACTCTCAATATTTGTACACTCTCTTCACAAAGAAGTCCTGATGATGAGTACAGAGTTGAATCTATGTTGCAGACCCCAGACAGGAAGTGGTTGATATTTGACGGTCCTGTTGATGCTATCTGGATTGAGAACATGAACACTGTGCTTGATGACAACAAGAAACTGTGTCTTATGAGCGGCGAGATCATCCAGCTGGCTAACACCACCAACCTTATGTTTGAACCCATGGACCTGGAGGCTGCCTCACCTGCCACTGTGAGTTTTAGTTTTCATGGACTTCAACTGACTGATAAAGTGACTCCAATGAAGAAAAGTTTATATTACCAAGCTTCATGTTTCCAAAAGCTGAATCTTGTTTGATATTGTGTAGTAAGCATACTTTATGATGTCAAAGTAAGAGATAAGCATGATTCCAATTTTCCAACAGTTATTGATATTTAGTCTAAATTTTTACACTTTAATCAAATTAATTGTTTCTTACACAATAACCTTGTACTATCAGTTTATCACAGCTCTAGGTAAGCCATCTTTATCACAATCTTCATAAATGAGCTTCCCTGTTCTCATCAAAGTTATAGTTAAGAAGTAACCACCCACAATGTTGCATTATCCTGCAGGTATCACGGTGTGGTATGATCTACATGGAGCCACTGTCCCTGGGCTGGAGACCACTGGTCAAGTCCTGGTTCTTCCACATGCCCTCCGCTGTCACTGAGATGCACAAGAGCGTCATCAACGACCTGTTTGAGAGATTTGTTGACTCCTGTCTGCAACTTGTCAGGAAAGGAGGCGTCAAGGTATTTTCAGAGTGTACTTTGTAAATTATGTTTCAACAACATTATTGAGCTGAAATGTTACACAACCTCCTATGATTATAACCATTTAAGCTTGGCAGTCCCCTTATAATTTAGTTTTGTAAATCAAAATCCCAAATAAAATTTGAAATGGTCAGTGGATCTACACTATAGATGGAGTGTAGAGTTGATATTTGACAATGGTGTAATCTAAAAAATTGAGAACGTCATAACCCCTAAATAATTTTCTATTTTTGATTAATGACTTGTTTAGTTTAGAAATGGAATTGTGAACTGTTTGTCTGTGTTCTCCCCAGGAACTGTCTCCAACGAATGACTCAAATCTGGTGAAATCCCTCATGAACCTGATGGACTGCCTAATGGATGAGTTCCAGGACGAGGCAAAGATAGCGCAGATGGAGGAAAGGGAGATAATCACTTGGCTTGAGGTTGGTTGGAGCTTAGTGAATTTATGTATGCATTGCCAGTTAATTACCACAGCTTTTGAGAAAAATATATTTTTTGATTTGAGCTACTTATGCTTGCAATGGTCTAAATCCAGTTAATTACCACAGCTTTTGAGAAAAATATATTTTTTGGTTAGAGCTACGTATGCTTGCAATGGTCTAAATCTGTTTCAAAAGATGAACAGACTAAAGCCTTCACCATTCATCTTCCTACGCAAAGCTTAACTATTGCCAGTCTCAAACTGTCCAAGTTAACCCTTGCTGCCGACACAAGACTTTCCTGTGCTAGCTCTCTAGCTCACTGCAAAGGAATTAGATAGTCCAATCAGAAAGCTCCTAGCAAAGGCTACATCCGGGGACTCGAACAAACATGGCTGCGCCCATGTTGCAGTCCGTCGACTGAACTATTTGTGAAGAGAAAGTGCCGCCTCCAAAGCGATGAACAATATATTCAAGTTCATTTATGTTTATAGTCAATTTGCGTCATTATTTTTCTACAACCCTATAGCGGACAGCGGCCTGTCAAAGAATTTATTCTTAAATTGTTTCGGTAAACTAATCAAGCTCGATAAAATTGACCATGATTTGAAGGACCGACTCGATGCACTACGCCCGGCAAGACTTTATTTCCTGTCATCGTAGAATTGTTTTATCTTTCGTGCTTGCAAAAACTTTATTGTATACCCGTTGAACCGAAACATTGATTAAATTTTACATAAATTAACCGATAAAATTTGAACATCTCGCGATCTCGAAATGTAGTAGCCTGCGACCTCGTTGTATCGCGGTAGTAAACGTTACTCTCAACAAACTTTACTTCTTGCAGTCAAAAACCAGGTATGTTGACGTGTACCATTTAAATATCATGTCGTCAATAAATCAAAAAAGTAAAACAATTGTTATATTTACTTCAATTTTCTCTGACTTTACTGGGTCATTTTCATCTTTGAAAATATTACTTTGTTACTTGGTATGTGCTTTGATATAAAAATTATTCTCTCTCCATGAAATATTTCCCGTTTGGCTTGTACGTGTTTTTGTGAACAGTTGGATAATAAAAAATGAGACTTGTGCACATGATAAAGATAGACAATTGTTATGTTCTTGATATGGTGTCAAAGCTTACCAACTAAAAAGGTATGCCCGGTAAAACTAAGACAAGTTAAGTCCATTTTTGTAGTAATTGTACCAGAATATTTTTCGTAGTTTTGCAAATGCTTTTATCTAATCTTAATATCAACTAGAATTAAATTAAATTTATTGTAATGATAATATTACTTTGTTTCGTTCACAAATATTAATTTTTCAATTAAATCATAATTGCCCTGAAAATAGGGCACCTCTGTTGCTATACAATGCATAGACAATATGTACTATTCATTGTATGTCTAAAATATTTTCTCCCCTATTAATTTGATTTTAACATATTTTCCAGGATAATTTTTCAGCTATTTAAAAATAAACAATGTGTAAACTGTACTTATTTGATGATAAAATACAATTATATAATGGTAACGACCACGATAAATGGACCTACATACTTCCCTTTGAAAAATATAAGGGGCGCAGTCATATGTTAATTATTTTTCAAAACCGGTCCTAATAACAACAAAAACATCTTTTCCGTCCATCAATACATTTATAAACTGAATCTTCTTGTTTGAAAGGTTTGCAATGCCAACGTCTTTGTAACCTGATCAAACAGGTCACTTATAATGGGCGCGGCCATTTTGATTATATCGCAAATGACACGGCGTCGCCAATTGGCCATAGTAAGGGAGGTAACTGGAGATAACTAAAACTCGCCAGTGAGGGCGCTGGTATCAAACCAGAAAAGTCTTATGTCGGCAGCAAGGGTTAACTTGGACAGTTCGAGACTGGCAATAATTAAGCTTTGCGTAGGAAGATGTCACCATTTTATTTGTCACTTTCTTCAAATTACTCATTATTCATGTTTGTGTTCTCCATTAAGTGCTCATGCATGTATATGCTTGCTGTAGCTTCATATGTCCTTTGAACAATTTGCATGCAATACCCTCTGTGAATTACTTTAAATATGTTTAAGTAAGCTTGCCGAGGATTTTACATGGACTTCAAACAGTGAAGCTAAGCTGTAAACTTACAATGATCTCTAGTTTGCAGACTAGTGATTTTACAATATATCCTGCTTACACCAGATTTGGTTTTGCAACAAAGTATTGTCAAACTACTTTCATTCTGTTACAAGACACATATTATTACTTATCATTTTCTTGATATTTTGACAATATATCTTTCAGAGCATTTTCTTCTTTGCTATTACCTGGTCTGTTGGTGCTAGCAGTGATGACAATGGCCGTGTCAAGTTTGACAAACTCCTCAGGGAACTTATTTCTGTAAGTTGAATAACACTTTTTCTTCAGATTAGATTTTTTCACTAATGATGAGGTTAAATTTTTGTGATGATAAATTAAATTGATACCAAAAGCAAGACTGTTCGTATAATATAGGATAGAAATGTTCATTCTTATTTAGGGTGACATTTAAAATGATTTGATGTTTGATAACTGTATACTTAAAAAAATATTTAAGTATCATACAAATTCTTGTAGAATTTATCATTTTTAACTGAACGTTGTATTTGACTGATGATATATATTGCAGGGTGGAATGACAGAGGAGACGAGAATGGCTCTTAGTTTGGCAGAGCTTGTTGAGCCTCCCATGAAGCCCTACCTCAACCCATTCCCACCCAAGGGGAAAGTCTATGACTACCGATTCCACAAGGAGGTATATTGAAACTTATTTTATGAAAAAGATGTTTCCTGATTGGCACCTTAACAATATAGCAATTGCAAAAATGGGTGCAAAATTTTAAAAGTTTTTTTTCTTCAAAGTCAGTAACAGAAAGTTATACTCAAAGTGATACATATGGTTAACTTGCTACTTAAACATTTAATTTTATGAACTTTTTGAAAGTTGTATTCTTAGTATGATTTAGAATTTGCTTTATAAAAAATTTACTCTGTTGTATTCATTGAAGACAAAAATTGAAATGATGAAAAAAAATATGGCCATATCTTACCGAAAGACTTTTAAAAAACTGTAGCTCAGTACTCATTATTCTAATTAGATATGGCAATATTAATTTTCCACGTAGAAATGTACAGAGAACATAAAGAGTTAAGATTGTTATCATTATCTTATCTATATCAATTGTTCTCTCCATAGGGTTCTGGCAAGTGGGTACAGTGGAGCGAGGAGATGAAAGATGCTCCCCCGATCCCCAAGGACGCTCTCTTCAACGAGATCATTGTGCCTACCATCGACACCGTGCGCTACACCAACCTGATGGCTATGCTGCTCCAACACAGCAAACCCTGTCTCTTTGTTGGGCCCACTGGTACCGGCAAGAGTTGCTACATCATTGTGAGTTAATTCTTCTTTTTTGATTTAGAGTTAGGGCAAAAAAAAACAATTTCAAGTATTTTAATCTTATTTCAACTGACTTCTTTTACCAGATTGCATCTCTTCCAATAGAGTAAAATGGAACTCATCACTTTTGAAATATTTAAAATGAAAAAGAGGGACTTGTCTTTGATTTCATCTTCATATTCCTTAAATCTGATTCCGCGCTTTGTTGCAGGATTTCCTTTTGAACAAGCTGGACAAAGAGGTCTACAAACCAAACATCATCAACTTCTCAGCCCAGACTAGCGCCAACCAGTCTCAGAACATCATCATGTCCAAACTAGACAGGCGTAGAAAGGGAGTGTACGGACCACCACTTGGCAAGAAAGCTGTGAGTGTTATGACTTGGTATCAGTATTGATTTCTATAAAAGAATGGTCTGTTTGTGAAGTTAATAGACAAACAAGGCATCTATATAGGGCAAACAATGAACAGCACCAACTTTGCGGATTTGCTAAGTTTAAGACTTCCTAGGTTTGACTTGCTAACTTCAGCATTCCCTCTTACTTGTCATTGTTGAAAGTTAAGGAGTTGGTTTTATGTTAAATCCTCCATTTGACTATTCATTAAGGTAACACTGTAGAGCTTTGCAATTCTCTTAGGAAAAAGGTTTCCAATGTTTTTGATGTTTTTTCTCTCTTCAGATTGCATTTGTGGATGACTTGAACATGCCAATGCGAGAGACGTACGGAGCACAGCCCCCGATTGAGCTGCTGCGTCAGTGGCTTGACCACTGGAACTGGTATGACCTGAAGGAAGTCGTCCCAATAAAACTGGTTGACTTGCAGTTCATAGGGGCCATGGGACCACCTGGTAAATTGATCATTGGTTTACATTTGATATTTCACATATCTCTCATTTAGTCTACCCTTTGTCTAGGACTTCATCAAGACATAAACTTTATTATCACAGCATGACATCCAAATACTAAGGCCCAAAATATGCATCCTTCTGCAATGTAGCTGCATTATGATTGTAACTATACAAAGGTTTTGATGAATGAATGAATGTGAACTTTGTACCTTGAATTATATAGGTGGAGGTCGTAATCCTGTAACTCCACGATTCCTGCGCCACCTGAATACAATCACGATCAACGAGTTTGATGACGACAGCATGACCACCATCTTCAGGAACATAATGGATTGGCACATCTCTGCTAGGTTTGCATTTTGACATAATTCTATCAACATCAATCGCTCTATTCACTCATTCAATTCATTTTACAAGTCAAAGGTTATTTTGGAAGTGTTTCTTCTATGGTTTCAGATAGTATCTATAAATACTTATCTTTTAACATAAACTTATTTTATTTGTTTTCTTGTTTTGCTTATATGTTTATACCCTACCTGTCTCTACCTGTATTGCAGAGGGTTCAGTAACGAGTTCAAGCCATGTGTGGACCAGGTAGTTAGTGCTACCCTACAGGTGTACAAGGAAGCCATGGTGAACCTGCTGCCAACACCTGCCAAGTCTCACTACCTGTTCAACTTGCGAGACTTTGCTCGTGTCATGCAGGGCGTCCTCCTTTCAACACCTGACACCATGGAGGAACCTGCTTCCATGAAGAGGCTCTGGGTCCATGAGGTAACTGATACATCTTCAAAGGATTTGATAGAGATTTGGGGTCCTTGAACTAACATTTAAATACTTGATAAGATTTCCATCTCATAGTTTTCACCTTTACGCCGACGACACGCAACTCTATATTGCATTTCAACCTTCGAACAATCAGTCAGTTATGGATTCTGTTATATCTATAGAGACCTGCATTGGTAGAATCAAATCTTGGATGACGTCACATTTCTTAAAACTGAATGGGGACAAAACCGAATTTCTAGTTATCAGTCCGAAACGCCTCAAACAACCCATCTCTTTCCAAGCAATCAACATCGACGGTCACGTCATCACCCCCAGTCAGGAAGCTAGAAATCTGGGTGTAACGTTTGATTCGACCATGTCCATGGAATCCCATGTTAACACGGTTTGCAGGTCATCATATTTCCACCTACGCAACATCGGTCTCATAAGGAAATATATAAACAGCAGTACCGCATCTGCCCTTGTCCGTGCGCTTGTTCTATCGCGAATAGACTACTGCAATGCACTATTGTATGGTCTTCCACAACATACTGTCAGTTCACTACAGCGTGTTCAGAACATGGCTGCACGTGTCGTGTCTCGTACCAGACGGCGTGAACACATAACGCCAGTCTTGAAAGAGCTTCATTGGCTTCCGGTGAAATACAGAATCCAATACAAAGTACTGTTGCTAGTTTATAAGTGTCTGAACAATCTTGCACCTGGATATCTCTCTAGCATGTTGGTAAAATACCAACCGAACAGAAGTCTGCGATCTGAAGATCAATGCTTCCTGAAACTACCTTCATCAAAATCTCGCACCTACGGCGATCGATCGTTCCAAATTGCTGGACCCTGCCTATGGAATAAACTACCCATTCAGTTGAGATCTGCTGAAGACCTGGTCTGCTTCAAGTCACATCTGAAGACTTGGTTATTCCAAGAAGCATTCCCTTCTAGTATGTGATTGAATGTGACTTTTCTTTGTAGCTTTACTCCAAGCGCTGCTGAGCAGTGACAATGTTGTTGGAATCAGCGCTATACAAATGTTTTCATGTATGTATGTATGTATAAAAGCCATTATCATCGGCATGATATTGTTTCGATATGTGCTATGGAAGGGATCTTGGTCCACAGAGTATCAGAGTATACCAACAATTGTATTTGCATGGTATTGCTTTAAGGTGTTCCTTTATCTTTTCTTTATGGTATCTTGGATAAAACTCTCGTGTTTTTCATGAATAACAGGGTATACAAATTAGGCCAATAATTTCAGATTTGTTTTATAAAGACATTATGTCCTAAGAAAGATAGAAAAATAGATTCTTGTAAAAGGATGATGTTAGATACCTACTCAATCCTGTAAATGTTCTTGCAGGTGTATAGAGTCTACTATGATCGTCTTGTGGATGATGGCGACAGGGACTGGCTCTTTAACTACTCTCGAGAAGTCATCAAGACCAAGATGCGAGAAGATTTTGACCAACTGTTTATACACTTGGACTCTGATAGTGATGGTAAAGTCACTGAGGATGATCTGCGCAGTTTAATCTATTGTGACTTTGCGGACCCTAAATCAGACAAGAAAGATTATGTAGAAGTGAGAGACTTGGAGCAACTGCGTCACGTTGTGGAGGGATACCTCGACGAGTTTAATAACCTTAGTAAGAAGCCAATGAATCTTGTACTCTTCAGGTATGCACTTTCATATTTCCTTTGTCATTTTATGTTGCTGGAAAATAGAAAATCCATTCATCCATCCAATCTATTTGCATCCTCCTTCATGAAAATAAAAACGATTTTGAAAAATTGTAAGTTTATCAAATTAATGAAATAAATAATGTCTTAAATGCACTTAGTTATTTTCATTAAAAAATCTTAAATAAGTGATGACTAAACTCAAAATTAAGATTAGAAATTCTGTTTAACTTTCGTTATCTATTGTATTATTCGTAACCTATCAAGGATTTTGATCTCCAATACATTTTTTGATATTGCTTTCAGATTTGCCATTGAGCATGTATCCCGTATTGCGCGTATAATCAAACAACCAAGAAGCCACGCCCTGTTGGTGGGAGTGGGAGGGTCAGGACGTCAGTCCCTCACCAGGCTCGCTGCACATATGGCCGACTACGATCTCTTCCAGGCAAGTAACATAGCAAACCATACTTCATATCCAACAGTTATCTGCCTTCCTTTTACTAAACACTACAAGATACTTAGTACTTAGTAACGTTTCCTTCAAGATTTATTACATCTAATTTTAACATCATCTTAATGGAATCAAAATGAATAGATGTAAAAATGATATGATTTCTAAGCACTCATATTGTTGGAGACAAGAGGATATATATAGTCTTGATGAAATTTCTTTGTAAAAGTGTGGTAAATATGTATATATTTAGAACAGGCACTGCGATATGGGTAGTATAGATCTGTGTTAAAGAACATCAACCTGCCTGAATGATAGATTCAGATAGCTGGAGTTATACAATCAAAACCCAGATTGATAGATCACTGCTGTTGATATGCTCATGTTAAATAGAGATACATGCTTGTTTTAGGTCCAATAGCTGCAAATGTAACAGTTGCATGTTGTGTATGACTGGCTGTTGTAAACCAAGGCTCCATTTAGAAACTCATATGTTATAAGTATTGTCATTATTAACCATTTTATAGTAATGTCGTAAAAAATATAATCTTTTTGTTTATTTTTATGCAAATGATTAATAATTTCAATTTTGAAAAACTGGAGTTTCTTTTTACGTCTCAAGAATATATATAAATATATGTTGCAATCTATTGCGCTTTTGTGTAAAAGCATCATTTCATTTGAATATCAACTGTTGTATTGAAATTAAATTTTTATGAAGATTATTATGACTGACAATTTTAAGATTATTTTATGTGATAGTTGGGTTAAGACTAAGTTTTTACATTTTATGTGTAATAAATGTAAACTTTGTCATTTTGCATATCACAGGTAGGTACTATGGCTGCGCAGGTAGAGTTTCGCAATCCTTCCACATCGTCTCAGTTATCTGCCCTTGGCACAGTTTGAAAATTGGCGCGCTGAGATTAAAGATTTGTTTTTAGGATTTTTTATACTCAAAACTATTCAACCCTGTTGTGCTTAAATATTATACAACTGGTGACATGGACTTTAACTGTCAACATGCTCTATCAGTTACTCAAACAATCACAACATAGCCCATTGTCTTTTAAAGAGAGAGTAATGTCAACTTTTGGCCGCCATCTTTATGTATTGGCATTGGTGACAAAAAAATAAGTGAAACTTTTACAAATGTAGCAACAAAATTAAGGTAAAATGTATATATATTGAGAGAATATCATCAAATCGAACGATGAATATCTTGATTTCTCAGTGTCTTTCTTTTTGAGTGAATGTGCGTTATTCTCTGTCAAATTGTAAAATCTAAGCAACCATATATTATATCCTATTACACTCACTAACATTCTTTGAATGAATTGAGAACAAAACCAAGATTTACTGACAGAAACAAGAATGCACCCTCGGATTTTAACGAAAAATACCCCGACCGGAAAGGTGTCATCATAATCGAAAGTAAAACCTATTTTATGTTTAGAGATAATAATTTCAAAATGTATTGTCTGTTATTAAATAAAGCACAACATGGTCCCTTGGTTTCCAGGGTGCAATGAATATCTTTATTAATATACTTCTAGCTTATGCATGGGTACGTTTTTCAGAACATGATTTTTAGTACAATGATAGATAAGATTAGAATTTAAAACAATAGTTACAGAATCCAAGCAACAAATGACAAATAAATCATAAAAGAATTGGAATATATACAATTTATTGTTTTAACAATACCAAAATCATCAATAAATAGCTTCTCAAAACAAGTGCTTGGAACAATTTCAGAATAGTTTTTCTTCCATCTTTATATATAGCATGCTGAATGGCCAGATATTTTTCTAAATTAAAAATTTAGAATGTTAGATTCTTAATTTAAGTGCTGTCCACAATATATTTTAGTACTTTGATTGATCATTGCCGAGTAATGTTTTCAAGGCTGTGATTGATTTAAGGCTGACTCTTATTGTGGCCAATACTGAAAGTGATGTCAGTTAGTAATCAGCAATAAAAAAACTAAGTGAAATTTTTGCACTAAATAATTTCCTTCCTCACGTATTTCATTGAATTTTCACATATCAGTCAAAATTTTTCAACACAATTTCCCTCCCTCCACAATGTACCTTTTCTGCGTTTTGTGCTCTTGTTGATGGTTTTATGTCTTGAGGTGCTATATATTCATAATGGTAATATTGTTTAAAGCAAAATGTTCATCCATTTTATATTCATCTGCAAATAATACATGATATAATTGCACCTCGGAAGATAAGATAATAAATGTAACTCTAAACTACTTCAATTATAATTGCTTGTTGTTTGTAAACTTGTTTGATTAAAGTAAAAATGCAAGACTGTGAATTAAGAAATTTATATTTAAAAACATAAAAATATAGTTGTTTTGATTATTGCATACATTTTGTTTCAACTTAATAGTGTTCATGCAGGTATTATCATACCAATTTAAGAGCAATTTTGTGGATATGATTGAAATCTTAACGCGTCCTTTAAAACCTTATACAAGTATCAAACAATATCAGGAATTAAGATATTTGTATTATGTGTCATGTGTATGTTATCAACAAGATTCGGTAGATTGACTTTATATTCCCTTGAGCTTGACATGGTTCCCGTACAACAGACCAAGGCACCCGGTAGCAAGGTGGGTTGCATGTCACATGGCAAAGGTCAGGGTTCACAGGTCACAGGCTCAAGTTCAAGTCTACACCCGTGTCACAATATTTATATGTTTTTATGTAGAGATGCTTCCATTAATTTTTTTATTTTTGATAAACTTAAAATATCAACCAGCAATAAGTTTAACTTTCTGTGTATTCCGTGAATACTGAGATTTTCAGTTGGATGAAATCAGTGCATTTTCTTTCCTAGCCCTTTTAATTTTTTTGCCTTCGTTACAAATTAATCTTTTTGTCAAATGCTATATCAATGTGACTCAATTTTCACTGAATCATTATATATGAAACTCAAATTAACCAATATCTAAAGTTGACAGTAATAAAATCCTTGTTTCTGTTGTCGTGGAGTATTTTATATTTAACTTTTGAATCACTCATAAAATATGTAGTCAATAATTCAGTTAGGTCAGTTTTGCTTTAGTTAATTGACATTTCCATTTTAGAATTTATTTAATAACATATATTATTTCTTTTATTCTTGATTTATTTTTTTCAAAATTTATTAGATTTGGAAAAAAAAATTGTGGAAGCATTTCTATATGAAAACAGCTGATGTAACACTTAAATGAAAGTGGCGTCAGTCAGTGTGAATTGTGAAAGAGACCTGTTGGGCTGACTGTTGTCTTCATCTGGCAAACAAACGCATGTGGAACAGAATGCCAGATTTATGCGTACAACTCCTTGGCTTTTTCTGTTGTAAACCCAATCACACACATGTATCTCTGTGTGTGTGCCCAAAGAGATACTTACTGTTTGACTTTGAATATATGTCATTATATTTCTCTTTCACAGGACAAGAATTGTATATGTATTGATGTTTTGATTGAGTTGTGATTCCTCAGAAAAAAATGGTGATTAAAAATAGATTGAAAGTTTCTATGTAATTTGACTGGCAAGCTATTCTATTTAATCTGAATGTGTAGTTTAATGTTAAATTCGTATATTACATCATTTCCTATTACCTAAAATTAATTTTGTTAGTTGATATTTCCTTTGAAGTTAGATATATACCCTTTGTATTGTTACTGATGTAAAAAAAAAATTTAAATCTATATAATATTGATGATCATCTCATGTAGAAAATTTAAGGGGAAATGGAAAAGCTTATTTCATGAAGTTTTAGATTACCTTTGAAGTAAGACATACTGTGTGCATTATGTAAAAATTAATTTTAGATGTATATGTTAATTATTATCATCTAATGATGAAGATTTTTTAGGAGGCATGGAAAAGAATATGACAATAATATACCTTTTTGATTAAAAGTTATATCAAGTAATGATTCTATTATTGCAATATAAATTTTTCACTGCTCCCATCACAATGTGTGCAAGTCACTAGTATCAGCATGGTAGGTAGGAAGGTGCATCACTAACGTCTTGTGAATGAAGATCTCACAGACATCTCACTTATATGTAAATCATTATGCCTTTTCCAGTGAAAACACACTCTTCACTGGGCAGTTTGACTCCATCCAATTCTTTGTATAAGGAATTACCTTCACTTTTTGATATGAATATATATTTTTCATATTTTGTTCAGATGCATAAACAATGTATGAAAGTATCTTGAGAAGAAGCAATTAAGTCCTTTAATCATTTAGTCAAATGAAAGCTATACATAAAATATTTGTTGCTTTTTATCAGGAAGCCAATCTTTGTAACCATATTATGAATGTGTTTGCTGTTATATGTAAAATGTTGAATAATGGTATGATGCTGATCAATTTTGGTCTTATCACATGTGTTACATGGCATGTATCAGTTCAAAATAAATCTGTACTTTCTTTGAGTGAAATTGCATGTTATTATGCTTGCTTAAATGCCATTATGCCATTATAAAAAATGAGTAAATATTATTTATGTCGTGTTTCAAATTGAATGTCTGCTCTTTCTGCAGAAATATTTTTTCCATGATAACTTCACTCAATGAGATATACATGATATTCAACAAGAAATGTCATCTTGTATATATTCAAGTATGTAAAGCTGCATGTGTGTTGCATGGGAGTTTAGTGCATGTGTAGTCATGGTCATGTTCAACATAACTAATGTCATTTCATGTTTCAGCTGATTTATTACAATCATATCAATAAGTGAATAACATCTAAATATTTAAAGACTATTGCTATTCATCTTACTCACCTTTACTTTGTGATATATAGTGTTTAAAATAGTTTTCTTATATCAACAAGATATGTCACAGTGTATGAAGACATGATACAAGATATGAATTTGTGCTTATGGAGATATATAAGATATCCCAAAGACGTGAAAAATAATATATCAATATGGTAAAATTTTCAAAGAGAATGATTTCAGGTGTAGGCAATAGTATTCCCTGACACAGATATTCCAGAAATATAATGTGAGGTGTTGTGTTTGTTGTGCAGGTGGAGATTACAAAGAGTTACACGCCCATTGAGTGGAGAGAAGACTTGAAGAGAATCCTACGTAAAGCCACGGAGACCGATAACCATGCTGTCTTCCTCTTCTCAGATACTCAGGTTGTTATCAGAACTGTGCTGCAATTTTTCACGTCCAATCATGTTTCATTACCTCACAACACTTTATATCAAATTGATTTTTTCTTACTGAATCCCAGTGAATTCTTGCCCTGAAGAAGTAAATGGTCCTCGGTGAAATATCCTGTATTTAAGTCACATAATGCTCATAATTTAGTTTAAAACCCACAAGCTATAAAGTGTAGATCTAATAATGATGAATTCCTTGTGTCAAATTTCAGTAATGTTTTGTTCATGGCAATTATCATGTATTTACATTTGGCCATCATTGTTTATGACATGAGTGTTAATGGCTTGTTTCAGATTAAACAAGAATCATTCCTGGAGGACATCAACAACCTGCTGAATGCTGGTGAAGTTCCTAACCTGTACCCTATAGACGAGAAGCAGGAGATCTGTGAGAAAATGAGGCAGATTGATAGGTAAATCTTCAGGTTTATACTGCTTTACATACAGGAGGCTATTAGATGTCAGTGTTACCCGCCTTACAGCTTAGGGGTATGTCATATACAAACCTTACAGCTTAGCGGTATGTACTAGAAATCATTTCACTTAGATATGCTTTGCTATTTTAGAATTCTTTGAATTCAGGGCGGATCAATGGTGCGTGAAATCCGTTTGCTTCTGCACTTATTTGAAAAGCATGAGTGATGTAGTCATCAGTCGAGTAATATTACCCCAATTAAGGTGCTTATGAATTTTTCCTATATTTCAATTGCAGACAGCGAGACAAGACGAAGCAGACCGATGGCTCCCCGGTCGCACTGTTCAACTTCTTCATCCAGCGAGTGCGAGACCAGCTTCATGTGGTTCTAGCCATGAGTCCCATCGGAGACGCCTTCAGGAACAGACTGAGGAAGTTCCCCTCCCTTGTCAACTGCTGCACTATCGACTGGTTCCAGGTCAGCATGGGCTGCTTTCTCAGACTTAACCTTTTAGCTTTGTAACCAGGCATTTTCTTGGCTTAGCTGGGCCTTGGGTTTCGCAATCTACCCCAAAGAAATTGTCTTCTCTAAATTTGCAATTTTACACAACTGATTCCAGTTTGTTAGAGGTCATCCCTTATGTGACCTGCATCATAGTTATTACCAGACCACAATCAAATAATGATCTAAATGGTAAGAACTCACTGAAACCTCTCTCCTCCAGTCATGGCCCGAGGACGCCCTGCAGGCAGTTGCTCAGCGGTTCCTTGAAGACATTGAGATGGCTGAGGAGGAGCACGCAGGCTGCATTACCATGTGTAAAGAGTTCCACCAGTCTACCCGTGATCTGTCAGAGCGCTTCCTCCTGGAGCTGGAGAGACACAACTATGTGACGCCCACCTCGTATCTGGAGCTCATCAACACCTTCAAGACTCTGTTGGAGAAAAAGAGAGGGTAGGCATTAAGAGGCAGGAGTATTCATGATGGTCATTTGTATTCATTAGTCGTTATCTTTTGTTATCAAAATAACAAATAAATCAAAACAGACAAAGGTAACCTTACTGCTTTGTACAAATAGGTTGTGGTGGTCCTAATGCTCGAAGCACTAAGGTAATCTTTGTCCGTTGTTGAAGAATGAGAGCATAATGAAAGGTTGCATGTGAAAGGAGCCTCTAGTGTTGTCAATTTTTTAACAATGACTGATGTAATACGGCTTCATACATCAAATTATTTTTGCCCCTTGATAAACTCATCATTTACTTGAACTCTCAGAATAACTTTTGAACATTTATTGGTTTAATATTTCATGGAATTATCTTAAGTCTAAGGAAGATCTTAGCAATTTCTTCATTTTTGTCATATTTTTAAATGTTATTTGTGATCATAAAGTTTATTGAGGTATCATCAGGTATGGATTATGGAATAATTATGGATTATCATTAAAAGGATCATATTTCCTATGGCTCATTTCTCTCCATTCATTTAAGCCATAGGGGTCACCTGACATTTCAAGCAAGTCTTATTCAACTGCATGGTTAATACTGGACTTTTTCAATTTGTAAATCAACAATTTGAATCGGCTCTAAAAACAGTAAGACCTAGTTCATGAAAAGTTAGGTTAATTTTGAGAGCATGATATGAATGTTACAGAGAGGTGATGAAGCAGAAGCATCGGTATGAGAAGGGTCTGGAGAAGCTCGACTCGGCCTCGTCCCAGGTGGCCGTCATGCAGAAGGAGCTCACCGACCTACAGCCTCAGCTCATCGAGGCCACCAAGGACGTGTCAGAGATCATGATTGTCATTGAGAAGGACTCTATTGAAGTTGCTAAAGTAGAGAAGGTAATGATAGTTGATTTTGTGAAGATCATATATTTGTGTCTTTGTTCAATTAGCATCATTTTGTTTATTATCAACTTGGTTGTAACATTTAAAGTTAAAGTTCTGTATGCTTTCATGTTATTTTCTGGTGAAAAGGGTTTATTTTTAGGTTCATACTGAAATCTTCAAGACCAAATCCTGTTAATTTGTATTTCAATGACCTTGTGTTGACAAAATGACAAAAAGGTACTACATTTTTTAGAAGACAAGTCGACATGCAGTAACTCTGATCTATTATTTCCAGGTTGTGAAAGCAGATGAGGCTGTAGCCAATGAACAAGCTAAAGCTGCCATGGCCATCAAGAGTGAGTGTGACAACGACCTGGCGGAGGCTATCCCTGCTCTCAACGCTGCTCTCTCTGCTCTCGACACTCTCACCACTCAGGTAAGATGCTGCATGATTAAAGTTTTTTTTCACATTGAAATGTTGTCTTGTTCAATCAGTCAATAATTTCTTTAAGTTTTGCTTAATAAATTTTGTTTATGCCTTATAGCAGCTTATGAAATGAGCATGAAAGTTACCAGCCCTGTCAATAAGTAGCCAGGTTCTGGGCTAGGGAAGGGCCTCAATTTAATCACTGTTTAATGATTTGTTTTGGGATGTAATTGATATGAATTATAAATGATACTCATACTGCTCCTTGTGCTTGTACAGGATATCACTGTGGTGAAGAGTATGAAGTCGCCACCCTTCGGTGTAAGGCTTGTGATGGAGACCATCTGCGTACTGAAGGGAGTCAAGCCTGACAGGATCCCGGACCCTGCTGGTACAGGCAAAAAGATTGAAGACTACTGGGGTCCATCAAAGAAGATCCTTGGCGACATGAAGTTCCTTGAATCTCTCCACAACTATGATAAGGTCAGTTCTTATTATGAATCTCTAAAGAGGAAGTAAAGAATCATTTGTTGTGTGTGAATATCTCACCAAAGGAACCTTATACATCAAAATAATTAGAACATTTGCAAGATATAAAAAGCTCAGTTGCTCTCTTTATAACATAATTGCTAGATAAAATATGCCACACAATTGGACGTTTAGTGGTAAGGTCGAGGTTTAGGAGAGGAAATCTTGTCTTGACTGTGGATTGAAGAGTTGGCTATTTCCTTGTAATTTGTTAAAGGACATGGTTGATGTAAGATGTGGTTTGCAAGATTACTCTTAGAAGTTTATCGCAATGTATGGCCTCTGTTTAGTTGCAGGATCTTTTGATAGCAGTTAGTTTACAACATCACATCATGATTTGAGGGAGGTTTAGTTTTCATTAGTATCTGACCGTAAGAGTATTTTGCAAACATAAAGAAAATCATAACAATGAGTTGATTTGTTGCAGGATAACATCCCAGTTGCCTACATGAAGACAATCAGAAGCAAGTACATCTCCAACCCTGACTTTGACCCCGATAAAATCAAGGTTGCATCCACTGCCTGTGAGGGCTTGTGTAAATGGGTGCGAGCCATGGATACATACGACAAGTAAGCTTTAATCATTCATCTTATCTCTTTGGGTAGTGTACAATACAGAAATAATTTCAAGATGTAACTGAGCAATAATAAACTCTCGATGTGATGATGTCTTGATGAAAGTAGTATGAATTTTCGATGATTCTGATCTTTTTTGCTGAACATTGAGAGCAATAAATTAAGTCGTTTAACTCAACAAAGGAATTATGTGCTTAACTATCCATATTTGTACAAGAAGACATTCTGCTTACCTCTGCTTGATCTCCACCACTACAGAGTTGCCAAGGTGGTGGCGCCAAAGAAGGAGGCCTTGAAGAAGGCTGAGGGAGAGTTGGCTGTTGCCATGGCATCCCTGGAGAAGAAGCGTGCCTCATTGCGGGAGGTGCAGGAGAAGCTGCACAAGCTGGAGGAGAAGCTGGAATCTAACAAGCAGAAGAAGGCGGACCTCGAGAACCAGGTGGACCTCTGCAGGAAGAAGTTGGAGCGAGCTGAACAGCTCATTGGTGGACTAGGAGGAGAGAGGGAAAGGTGTGTCATTTAGTGGAATTTATTCTCAGCTGTGCAGGAATAATTGACAAATCTTCATCTTTTAATAACAATATCTGAAATATTCAATGATAATCTCATATATAATTATTGCTTTGTTATGTTATGTCGGATTTTTGGGTATTGATAAGTAAACATATTAAACTTTTGTCACAACAAATATTAAAGTTCCATCCTACTATATTGAACATGTGTTTGTCAGTTCAGCCCAAATAATGAAACCTTTTCTTGCCTGATCACTTCAGATGGAGCATTGCAGCACGAGAGCTGGGTAAGAAATACATCAACCTGACAGGCGATGTGCTCATCTCATCTGGTATTGTAGCATACCTAGGCGCATTTACGTCTGCATTCCGACAGGACCAGGCCATTCAGTGGCAGAAGACAGTCAAAGAGCGTGGTATCCCTTGCTCAGATGACTTCACTCTCATCCAGACTCTTGGTGAACCAGTCAAGATCCGGGCCTGGAACATCGCTGGGCTGCCAACTGATAACTTTTCTGTTGAGAATGGAATCATCATCAGGTTTGTGTTTTTTCAAATAAATACAAATATAAAAAAAAAAACACTGATATTTTCAGCCCCAGGTCATTCTTAATTATAAATGTTGTGAAATTATATCAAAGCAAAGATTTAAAAAAATTTAAAGCATAATACTGATTTGAGACAAAAGCATACAAAACTTTTTATAAAAAATTCAACACTAACACCAATTTGAATGTTTTAAAAATGCTTTAAAATAAATGTGAACTCCCAAACGATCGAAATATCATTGAATCAAACATAAATATATTCATAGCAATGCCCGGCGCTGGCCTCTGATGATTGACCCCCAGGGGCAGGCCAACAAGTGGGTGAAGAACATGGAGAAAGCCAACAATCTCCATCTCATCAAACTGTCTGATGGAGACTTTGTCAGGACTCTTGAGAACTGCATCCAGTTTGGTACCCCTGTAAGTACCCGGACATAACCAAATAACATAGAAGTAACATAGAAACCAAATATCAAGGAAGATTAGTTCCCTCTGCCAAGACATGTCATGAAAGTCAATCAGAACCAACTTTCTAATTCCAGTGCATAGCTTGCCCATTTCCCTTGACAGCCTCAATCTAAGAGCACAGTGTATTGATAATTTGTATGATTACAACCAGCTACATAACTGACCCAGTTCATGCTGGAGAACTCCAAGTTATGCAGTATTGGATGTCAAAATTACTAGGTTCATTAAGGATGAAGTAGCTTAGACAGAACTTGTAATGAATGACCAGCAGATTTCTGTGTAAGAGCCACAGTGTGTGAATGTGCTATACAACTAGCTGCATGTGTCTTTCCCACAGGTGATGCTGGAGAACATTGCTCAGGAATTGGACCCAATTCTGGAGCCACTGCTGTTGAAACAGACCTTCAAGCAGGGCGGCAGCATGTGCATCAAGCTGGGAGACAGCACCATCGAGTACTCCCAGGACTTCAAGTTCTATATGACGACCAAACTCAGGAACCCGCACTACCTTCCTGAAGTTGCTGTCAAGGTTAGTCACTTTGACAACAACAAGTTTTTTTTCTGATTTGTTCTCACAGTTTCCTCAGCAATTTTTACCTACCCTTTTCAATAGATTGATGTTACATTTTGTTTTGTATTTAGGTATGTCCTTTACAAAATTGCAAGATGTTGAAAAGAACAGCTTTTTGCTTTTCATCAATTAAAATGCTGCCTTGTCCAACCTGAGCAATGAAGACCCAAGCGATGAAAGTATCAGATCAAAATGATATGATAGCTTTTTTCTGAGCTCAGTGACCAACTATCCATCATGTCATATAGTAGCATTTCAAGTTTGACAGTTCTTACTCCTATTTATTTACAAAAGCTTATTAACATAAGATCTTGTATTAATAACCTTTTGATGATTATTGTTTGTTGCATCCCATTATCACAGAGATAACATTCATGAGGTATAGTTTGTAAAGAGACAGAATAATTTGGGATAGGCCTTGGACTAATGAAATTCTTACCTGGAATATTTGTAAGGTGCAGGGTTAAATTAGGAATAATTATCATGATTGGCATGCCTGTTAAAAAGTAAAAAGTTCAAACCTGTATGCTACAAACAAAGAAAAGAATAAACTTTCTGTATGAAAAAAATTAAAGTATGTATTGACGGATGTTTTGCAGAGATAAGGATATATTTCACTAAGCCTTAGTTATCATTTGACCATTAATGTGTAGGTAACACTGCTGAACTTCATGATCACGCCGGAGGGTTTGTCAGATCAGCTGCTGGGTATCGTGGTGGCGCGGGAACGTCCAGAACTGGAGGAGGAGAAGAATGCTCTCATCCTGCAGAGTGCAGAGAATAAGAGGTAAGCAGTCAAAAGTATTCTGCTTATTGTTTATGAATTTTAATTGAGGTAACTGATCAGGATCTTTTTGACTACTTGATTGTTTTACGCTGTGTGATGCCAATTATTATTGTCTGAATTCCTGAAACTATTTTTAAAAGATCCAAATATATGTCATGCATTGGTGAACGCCAGTAGCTGTCGATGTATGGTTTTAAATAAAAATTCACGAATTTTAACTTCTGATTGTCGTTATGCAGAAACTGTTAGATTTAGAATTATAATTTATAATTTTCTGCAACAGTGAACAGTCAGTACTTCTTGATAAGAAAGCACTGTTTATACAGTTTGGCATATTTGTTTCCAGTAACATGCTCTCTGTAACTTCAAGCATTTGATTTTAACCTCTGTTTTTTTCAGACAACTGCAGGAGATTGAAGACAAGATCCTTGAAGTGTTGTCCAGCTCCGAGGGTAACATCTTGGAGGATGAGACTGCAATCAAGGTTCTGTCTTCCTCCAAGAAACTTGCCAATGAAATCTCTGAGAAACAGGTAAGTGTATTTATCTCAACACCCTGTTTTTTAGGGTAGGTCATTCAGAGCTTCAAAAAAAATTTGCCATATTATTTTCACAAGCCAAGGGGAGACTATGTTAAGTTTCTGACATATTTAAACTTTACAGCTTCAATTTTGTAACTTAAGTGTACATTTTAACTTACTCTATAGACGTAATCAATGATGGCATTTTACAAAATATTTCTGTCTGTCCCATGTTCTGTTAGAGGATTTAACTATGCATACAGTGTGTAAAAGGCTATATCTAAAGTATATAAGAAGAAACTGATGTTGGCATGCTTAAAATCTCTAACACTGTTTATTGTTACTCATATTGATTGGAAACATGATAGTATTCAGAGACATTCAAACCAAAGTTTTTCTGACTGTCCTTTAACAATAAGTTGGGTTTTTTTTATTTGCTTGTCCAAGATAAATCAATCATTTAAAATAATTGAAATAAAAGTCAAGTACAAAAAAATCTTGTTGAAATAAGAAAGTGAAAGGTTATTATTTTTAACCCGCAGGTATAAGGATGTGTGGTAATTTCTGCATCAATCTTAGAAATGGGATGAACACTAATTCTCAAAAGCAAAAAATACTCAGAGCTTTCAAGTTTTCTGTTCTGGATGTTTTTTGCTTGTATATTTCAATTTACTCTATTTTCATCCTATTTCTAAATAGGGTAAGCTTGCATGTGATGACATATCTATTTCATGTATGATGTAGATAACATGTATGTTACATGTAGATTTCAGTTCCTTTTGAAATAAGCATATATTCTTTAGCTGATGAAGCTTGTGAATGATCATTTTAAAAATGTTCATCAGAGAATTATTCATGTGATTGATCATGTTATTGATAATACTTTGTGTGCAATTGTAGCATGAAATTAGCATTAGAATCAAAGTTGTTTTAATATCTTATACTCGTTTTAGAAATCATATCAAGCACACTTTTAATTTTTGTTATAATTTCTCTACACAATAAACTATCATGTACTTGTACTTTCACCTAATCATTGCATCAAACTGGCATACTTCAGCATGTGATTGGTTTAATAGCAAATATTTCATTGCCAAAATATCTTATTAAAAACATCTCAACCTTTTTTTTGCTGCATGTAAGAAATAAGAAAAATTGACATGCTAGTGTGAAAACTGAAAGACATGTTGTAGTGGTTAAGTGAAGTTAAACAATTCACATTGTACTAAGTGATAAATGGCTTGATGAAAGGTTTCTTAGCTGCAATACAGCAGCATTTCTATTTATGGTTCTTGGGCACTCTGTATCTCTTAACATGTCCAAAAAGATTATGAATTTGTCAAAAATGAAAGTACTTTCAGGATTTTAAAAAAATCAATCACATTCTAATATGAAATTTTTTTCATGTAGATAGTCCAAAAAGAATTCATGATTATTCGAAACAGTTTTTTATAATTTCATAAAGGATTCCTGGAAAGTTTGACTAATGCATCGAGGATGACAGCTTTCATATACTATAGTTTGTCTTTCGCATCTTAAATTTCTATAACCTATCAAAATTATAGTTATTTGAGGGTTATTTGAAAAGAATTCAACCCATGTCAATATTCTGTCACCGGATCAGTCATTAAATATTAATTATCAAAAATGAGGGATGTCCTATCCACAACCTGATACCTAGAATTTTGGTCAAAGTAAAGGATTCTTTTTAGATGTACCATGGTGATCCAAAAATGTAGTATAACACAACTGATGTAATCTATCGTGCCTACCAGGCTATAGCTGAGGAGACAGAGAAGAAGATCGACACAGCTCGTATGGGCTACACTCCGATTGCGACCCACAGCACCATCTTGTTCTTCTCCATTGCTGATCTGGCCAACATCGAGCCCATGTACCAGTACTCCTTGGCGTGGTTCATCAACCTCTTCAACCTCTCCATTGAGAATGCAGAAACCTCAGATGACCTCCCCACCCGTCTCAACAACCTCCATGACCACTTCACGTATTCACTCTACTGTAATGTGTGTCGCTCTCTCTTTGAGAAGGATAAGGTGGGTCCATATGTCTTAGATCAGATTGACATAATTATTGATGCCCTCTCAGATTGTAACAACATTTTTCCTCACATGTTTGTAAAAATCAATAATGAAATATAAAAAAAACCAACAAAAATTAATGGATACACAAGTTCCTTACTCTTTTAGGCATTTTTAAGAAAGAGTCACTTGTTGCGTATCCTAAACAAGGCCTGATATTTTAAATAACCAAAACCTTCAGACTATGCTTAATTCATATTGCACAGTTGCATAACTATTTTGTGTTAGTTCAGATTTATCCATCATTATTTGGAACAATTATAGTAAAATGTAGAACATTGTTATCAGCAAAAAAATGTCAACATTTCAATTATTCAACATTATAAGTCATAATCAGATGACAGTGTGGCCGCTAATGGCTGAAATATTGCCCAAGCGGTGTAAAACAATAAGTCACTCACTAGATGACAGTGCAACATTCACTTATTTTACCAGAAATCACTGTAGGCTGTCTGAAACTTATTTAACATAATAAAGGTTATTACGGATAAAACTATTCAATATGAGCATCATACATCACTTAATGAATAAGATAGGTGACATTAAAACAAAACCCAATATGTATTCTGTATGAATAAAAGTTTATTACCATGCCAGTTCTTTCTGTTTCTCAAACCTCTTCAACCTGTTCCTTTCTCCTGCAGCTCCTGTTCTCGTTCATCCTGTGTGTGAATATCCTGAAGAGCAAGAAGGAGATTGACGAGGATGAATGGCGCTTCCTGCTGACAGGCGGTATAGGTCTGGAGAACCCACACAGCAACCCCACCACCTGGCTCCCCTCCAAGTCCTGGGACGAGATATGCCGCCTTGACGACATGCCCCGCTTCAAAACCATGCGCCAGAAGTTTGTCAACTACAAGGATGCCTGGAAAACTGTTTATGACAGTCCCGTGAGTTGAATTGATACTTTGTGTTGCAGATGTTCGGACAAAAATAGGAGGAATTCTTTTACATGGAATAACACATAGAATATGATTTCAGGATCCAAACTAAAAGACTCTTTGTTTCTAAAACTTGAACAAAATTTATGCATGAATAAGGTCCAGGTTTTTTAAATTCCCATTGTACAATGATAATCCATAATTTTTCTTCATCTGAAGTTATCAGCTAACATGGGACTTATGACTACTCATGCATAGACGAAGGAGACAAAAGGAGTATCCATCTATCAATTTCTCATAGTTATGACATGATTTCTGGTTAATCCTATGAGTAATGAAAACTTATAAACTGATTACACTTTGCTGTGTGAACAGGAGCCACAACACGTGAAGATGCCTGGAGAGTGGAATGAAAAGCTCGGCTCCTTCCAGAAAATCCTCGTTCTCAGATGTCTTCGTCCAGACAAGGTCAGAAACTCTCACATCATTTCTTCTCTAGCATCTCAGACAAAATGTTTCATGTCATAATAAATACTTGGAAAATAGTACCAAATGATAATTCTAAAATTAATCTGAAGTAACATGGTTCCACAAAAAGTAACGTGTCTACGGTTGTGTCACTTCACAAGTTGATGACCTTGACCTTATGATTTACATGATTGACATGACAGGTTATCCCAAGTGTACAAGAGTTTGTGACAGAGAAGATTGGCAAGAAGTTCATAGAGCCTCCACCGTTCGACCTGCCCAAGGCATTTGGAGACAGTAACTGCTGCGCTCCCCTGCTGTTTGTTCTCTCCCCTGGTGCAGATCCCATGGCAGCCCTCCTCAAATTTGCTGATGATCAGGTAATTCATTGATGTTAAAGATTGAATATGTCTGATCCTGCCAGGAGCATTCATTGAAAGAACTGTTCTGCATTTATGAAGTTAAAGTTCAGTGCTGTACCACCAATGACTTTTAATATTGAATGCCACTCACAGCTTTAACCACTGTGCTAAGCAATCAGGTTGATGTGCGCTTTCTCCTTAAAATAGTAAAAATATCTAAAGATTATACATTCTAGGTGTTCTTATTGTTTTCATACAAAAAGAACCATTCATTAGAATTTCCATGGGATTTGCGGATTTGCGGGATTTTTGTTTCATTTTGAACGATTTTGAGATCAATGTTAATTTGCAATAAACATTTTAGGGGGAGCTAGATTTTTAGTGTTTTTTTTTTCTATTTTCATGTCTGTATATGATTATGTTTGATGACTAGGTAACTGTATTGTGTTGTACAGGGATTCGGAGGACCCAAGTTTGACTCGTTGTCTCTGGGTCAGGGCCAGGGTCCTATTGCCCTGGCTATGATAGAGAAGGGAGTGAAGGAGGGAACGTGGGTCATGTTGCAGAACTGTCATCTGGCTGCGTCCTGGATGCCTACGCTGGAGAAAATCTGTGAGGTGAGCTGTCACAGGGCCTTTGTAGTGATGATATTTGCATTCAATCATTTCTTTTTTGAAAAAAAATTGACAATGCCAATTTTTAGTGTACAAAATGATGATAATAGAATAGAATAACCCATCCTCTAATGTTTTTCTTTTCTGCCATCATGTATCAAATAACAATATAAAAATAACACCCTGCTCAAAACTGCTATCAAATGTTTTTGGGAAATTGATCTGTTTTAAAATAATGAAATTTTAATCAAATTTCACAGTACGTTGAGGGAGAATACTTATTATTGCTTAATGTACAAATTCTGTATACTCTGTTGATGGTAACTATCAATCAACTGATGCTCATACTCAAATCTATCTCTCGAAGGAATTTAACCCAGAGACGACCCACCCCGACTTCCGTCTATGGCTGACCAGCTACCCGTCCACCACGTTCCCTGTGTCCATCCTGCAGAACGGAGTCAAGATGACCAACGAGCCTCCCAAAGGTGTGCGGTTCAACGTCATCAAGTCCTATCTCAGTGATCCCATCTCAGATCCTGAGTTCTTCTCTAGCGTAAAGAACGAGGTAACTTATGAATTTATTGTTGGACAAAGTTAGCCAATTCTTTCATATTAAATCAAAATTGAAGTATTTCTTGGGTAATTTTTTTCTCAATAATTGATCAGATGTGACAAATGTCTGCTCAGTAGAAATGAGGTTTCTAAGTAGTCAATGATAGTCAATTATAAAGCATATCCATTTTTTTAAAATTGGACACTTACTTTTTTCAAATGACGAATTATCACATTGTCAAAAAGATGAAATGTGACTGTTCAAAATGAGACTAACATGGCCATGCCCAAGAAATATTTCATATATGTATTTTGCTTTATTGGCCTTGACATAGAGAAGATAGTGATGTTTCATGTTGGTTGAGATAGATGTATAGATATTGGTTAGATAAGTAACTAATTGATTTGTGTAACTGTTTGTCATCACATACTAATACATTAATAATGAATAAAACTACTAACTTACAAATATATTGCATATGACTTTAATGAAAAATAATGTTTATAGTCACTTTAACTAAATTGCATGATTGAACTAAGACTCTCGAACTAACAACACTAACAATAATAATGTGTTTTCAGTGTAGCCTCTCATGTTTTCCTAATTTGTAAGATGTTTTAGCATTGTTACTGTTTAGTCAAGAGGATATACATGAATTTGCAACATATCTAACCAATTCATGTTTCTAACAGGCTTATGGTATAGATAAGGCGGTAAGTTAAATGAAAGTTCATTCTCAAGTTGCACAGTTTTGTGCATGTTACAAACTTATATGCAGTTTAAAGATCCTTTTCTGTTTTATCAAGGTGAGTGACTGAGTGAGCAATCCTTATTGAGTTTTAAATTCATAGTATCTCCTTTTTTCCCCCAATTCAGTTTTTGCAACATCAGCAATTTTTAGGAAATATATATTGATTTCAGAACACGAATGTAGTTTAGTATCATTTTGATATCTGAAATTTCAAATATTGTGAAGCACTTTAAAATGAATTTATATATCGTTTTTTAACAATTCAAATTGTAATAAATCATCATTTTTGCTAATCAATGAAACCTGGAAATTGTAAAGAAAATCAGTCAGGCGTTATTCCCAGTATTTGATGGTCAGATAGAAATCATTTCTTTAGTACATGACATAATATATCAAATAGTAAAACTATTGGTAAGAAAATTGTTTTTAAGGAAAATCAAGATATATATATACCCTTGATTTGTCTTCCAGAAAATATTTCTGGTAAATATGATATATAATGAGTTAGATATGAATTATTGCATGTGAAGGTATCAAGACTGCACTCTTTCCACAATCTTCCTGATATACACAAGTGTTTACCATAAACTACTGCTTTTGTTACTTGAATATTGCCCATGTTGATCGAAGACAATCAGCTAGAATGCCCTTGTTGGTGAAATAAGAGTCCATTATGATCCATGGATACTTATGCTCTTGATTTGAGAATGCCAATGTTAATCAAAGAACACTGGCATCATGTCGACACAGAGCAGCCCATTTAATTGAGAGATACCATGCTTACGTGAAAACACCCAACAATAATTTGTGGATCAAGAACATGTTGATTGGGATCATGATCAAGGCCTAGGTTCATTTAGAAGATCCCTGTTAGAGATAGTCCATGGTAATTGAAGACTTTCCATGTTGCCATTGTTACTCAGTTCCCCTTCATTGTGTTTCAGGCCTACTGGAAGAAGTTGCTGTATGGTCTGTGTTTCTTCCATGCTCTGGTTCAGGAGAGGAGAAAGTTTGGACCTCTTGGCTGGAACATTCCCTACGAGTTCAACGAGACTGATCTCAGGATCTCTGTCAGACAACTCGCCATGTTCCTCAATGATTACGATGTAAGAATGCTGTACCTTGGGATGTCATCCTTTGCCCCATTATGTTTATATTCTTAGGCCAGTCCTGCATTATCTCTCTTGTTAACACCTTGTGATTCTTGTAAATTGGACTCTCAGAATGATGATAATTCAGCTGTTGACTTAATCTGTAGATTTGTTTAAACAAAGAAATGAAAATGTAACATGAAACACCAATCATAAACAAATATATAACTGAATCTAATGAGAGACCTTCTTTTCAGCTACTTAGATTTATATATAGTCATCAATCATGTACTCAATCAAAAAGTAAAAAGGACCTGTCAATTATTCAAATTTATCATTAAATGGGTCACACATGTAGTATAGAAACATTAAAGACTGGTGCTGTTCTCAATTTTTTGTTGAGAATATTTCCAAACAAATTATAGAAAGTTTTTTCTTCCCTAAACTGAGTGGTTTGCCCATCTCTCTCCAGACGGTCCAGTTTGACGCCCTGCGCTACCTGACAGGAGAATGTAACTACGGAGGTCGAGTGACAGACGATTGGGATCGTAGAACCCTCCTCACCATCCTCAACAAGTTCTACTGCTATGACATCATAGAGAGGGAAGACTACTACTTTGATGATAGCGGACTCTTCTACGCTCCACCCACTGGAGATGTGAGTCCAATTCTGATATTTCTATCCCCAGTTAGAGCATTCAGTATATCATCATTAATATTGTTAAATGACTTTAGATGCAGTGTATTGCTTTACGTGATAGGAAACTATAAAAAGTGTTGCATTATTTACAAACAGAAAATGTTTTTAATAACGAAATATTTGACTTACTGTCCATATTCGCACATTTACATATCTACAAAGTGTATGTACATATACAAATACTTTCCTCCCAGTACGAGAGTTACCTGGAGTACACTAAGAACCTGCCGCTCAATCCCTCCCCCGAGATCTTTGGCATGAACGCCAACGCTGACATCACCAAGGACCAAAAGGAGACTCAGATCCTGTTTGACAACATCCTCCTCACACAGGTCAGTGTCTACTTCGTATTAGATATAGAAGTTCTTGTGTCAGTTAGGTTTCCCTTTCTACTGTTTGAAATGTAACAGTTAGGGTTTTTAGAGACACTACTTTCAAGTTCATTTTAGAATATGGAACAAAGAGAGTACTGACCCTTATCAAAAAGAACTTGCAGAAGCTTCGGATGATATTAGATAGAGTATATATATTATTGTTTTGTATGAACTGCAAAATAAAACATTACTGAATTACATCCCAAGTGTTTAAAAGATTCCATATGGAGCATTTGAACCTCCACACTAAATGTCCTGTAAGCCATCCCTTGAGAAAGATCATTGCTGTAGCTTGTCCAGTATAGGCCTTTTTAGAGTCAATAAAATGTAATTGATGGTTCCTCCAGATTCACTGTGAAGTATCATTTGTTACTTGATATGAAGTTGTAATGTCTTGATTAAAAGCTTATGTAATTGTCTATCAGCTTATGCATACATGCTCATCATTTACTCCAAACAAGATTTCAAACAGAATCAAAAACAGTTAAGAGTTGTAGAATATCAAGTAAAAACTTACTCTATGTACACCTCAAAGAATTGCCCTGAATCATGAACTTGTACCAATTTAATTTGAAATGTCAAAAGGAATTCTGACTGATCATCTTCCAAAATAAAAAGAGTGTAAACTTTGAAGAACGTTCCGTAACAATTTTGTCCTGTAGCTGTAGTTGATTTAGCCTTGTAATCATAATCAAATGATAATTTATTGTGTGAAGTAGATGTGAACTTACAAGTTTTCATCATGCGCTATTGATACTAAACATGTTGTTTTAGCTTGCATGTTTGTGAATTTGCTTTATTTAGGATTTTGAGGATGATGGTACTTATTGTCATTATTGAAAAGATGAGGCTTCATTAAAAAAAGTTCTTTTTCAAAATTATTTTTTAAATATTTTCACAAGTGACTAGTGAAATATGGATGTAATTCTATCAGATGATAATCTACTTTACTGAAAAGCATTGTTGCAGCGAGGCTCTGCATATCAGTGCAATACAACTCTTGTTCACTAGTTATAATTAATACACTCAGTTTCACTACAATGTCTTCTCACAGTGGTGTTGCAGGAATTCTCCCTGCAAAACACTAGCTGCGGTGACATAAATTAGATTATCTGGGTGTGAAGCCTCATCTTTATTCATTTATAAATATTCTCAAAAATGTCATTGTTGTTGATATCTAGAACCGTAAACTAATATCATGATATTTTGTCTTTTTTGCATGCTGTTACTATGATAAACATTGTACAACAATAAACATCATCGTAAACAACAAACTGGTGAAATGGCATGTTATGTGTGCTGTATTTCCTGGTTTGTAGAAACGGGTAAGACAGCCAGATGTCTTCACTCAACTCCATCGTATACCTACCTACCTATCTATCCAACAATATTCTCTCTCTACTGGGCTGCACTTGATCTCTTGCCTACCAATGAAATACTTCTGGTCTAACATTATGTAGCTGTAAAGGAAAATCCTTGAAAGATTAGATGAATAAAGATAAATTAAGATTATTATTAAAATATCCTGACACTAAGAGGGCTTTGATCATCTTACCAGATGAAGATGAGTAAGATTTTGTTGATATATTTGGTATGCAAATTTTATTTATATAGGTGATTTGTCATTAATGTATTTTATCCTACAAATGCTGTTACCCAAATCCAAAACGTTAACTGAATAGTTTATATTGAAAGTGCAGCCCTTAATCTAATTCAGTATTCCTTTAGACTAATGTACAGCTGTATATGTATATATATTCTATATAGAGTAGATTTCTTTCTTAGAACAAGCTTTGAATTGTCTAAGGTCAACTAACGATCCACGCTTATAGACTAAACACCTAACAAGCTTATGAACTAACATGACTGTATGTCACTTTTATCATCATTGTCTACATTTGGGCTGGGTGAATCCTAACATAAAATCCAAACTAAAAGAAAACTGAATAAACATTACTACTTTGCTGCAGTTTTCATGCTCTATGTTTATAAGGTTTATTATTTGGTGTATGAAAAAAGGTCTACCTGAATAAAGGTTTGAGGTGTGGGCTTTTTCCCAAATAAGATTGACAAAGCAACACTCTTTGCTGGTTGCTTTCCAGCTGATCCCATGATATATTGGCATTGATAAATTATTTGTAGTTCAATTTCAATTTTTATAAAGATTTAAAAGCAACTTAGAATATTGAAGAATGTTCATGCTCTAACTATTCTTGACATTAATCAATATATATGTGTGTATTTATTATACTCCTTCAAAATTTGAAGGTGCTAGATTCCATGGCTGTAGAAATAGTAGCTCTCCATTAACTTGTATGTCCAGATTTATTTGAATATGTCAATAGCTATTCTTGAACATTTTCATTTTCATTAACAGTGTTTGAAGTTATATATTTTGATCGCTATAGATAATTCATATCATTGATAACATCTATCTCTGTAATGTTTGGTCAACTAGGACACAAGTGTAAGTGACGGAGTGTGGCGGGTGTGAGGATTTCACTTGCATGAAATACACTTGAATTGGGTGCAGACGTTATCAACTGCCTTTTCTTTTGAACATTCAAGCTTTATCCAGATATTGATTGAAATGTATAAACTATTGACAGTTATTTATTGAAATCTACAAACTATTGGTGGTTATTTACTGAAATATATAAAAAAAAAATTGACGGTAATTTACTGAAATATACAAACTATTGAGGGTTATTCACTGAAATATATAAACTATTGACGGTTATTTATTAAAATATACAAACCATTGAGGGTTATTTACTGATATATACAAACTATTGACGGTTATTTACTGAAATATACAAACTATTGACAGTTATTTACTGATATATACAAACTATTGCCTGGAGTATATCATGGTAATATTGACTGAAACATAAATTTTTTTGACTTTTTGCCGACAATTGTAACAATTGACTGCGATTTTATAGATGACTGAAATGAACAAGTTAACAACAGGCTTCTTACATTTTATGTTAAAGTATGGACAAATGACTTTATGATTAAAATATGTTAGCTATTAAGGAAATAAAGCTTTTAATATCTAAGTTTTTTACTAAAATGATTCCACCTATCAGGAAGAGTTACAGGTAGTATAAACAGGACTAGCTAGAGGACAATGTGATTGAAATTCAAACCATGTTTGCTATGTATTCTGGATCTAACAGGTGTCAAGCCATGTCACACTGACATTCAGCTGTCTTCACTTTATTGTTTGATCCACAATACATGGTGATTTTGTTGTGTATTTCAGTCAGATTGAGCTAAAGGTATAATTGAGTTACATTGAATGAATATATGAATAGAACATGCTTGGAAATATCATTTCATCTCACTTTCATTTATTGAGGTTCCACAATTTTTTATTATAATGAGAAATGGATTAAATATAAATGCAAATAAAGTTTCGGTTAAAGTGTATCTATTAGATTAAAATTTTTTTGAATGTTCATTTCTCATTAAATGAAAATCATTTATCTTCTTTATATCTACCTTATTTCTTTCAGGACTTTTGCTTCTGTCTATAATAGTCTAGTATTTCAGTTACTGCCTAATTAAGAAACCTATGCATTGTAAAGTTTAAGCGGAATGACTTGATATTCTAGGTAACTGACAGTACTTATCTAGATTAAGATTTGAGTTTTAAAGATAAACCAAGGGGTATTTAATAGATGAAAATGAACTAAAACAGATTTTGTAAATAATGCTCATATGTATCCTTACAGATAAAATGTCACTGAGTACTTTGATTGTTAAAAACTTTCATTATTTTCTAAAAGTACTATTTAGCATTTGAATGAATTGAGTATATTATCAAAAAATAATAGATAACAGATAAAACTTTCTCTTCTTTGCACTTGAATGTCTGGTATAGATTATAATGGTTGGAGAAAAGCATGTCTTTTCTTATTTAAATAAATTCGAACTTTAAGCATGTGATTTTAAGATCTGCATGAATTTTAAGAATGCATACTTTATTTTCGAATTGTTATTTACTTATTTCAAACTTCATAAATTGTGTTAATTATTAGGTTAAAAGAAATTATGTGAAATGATTTAAAAACTTAATTCATAAAAATAAAATCTTGAAATGGTTGAAAAATAAAAAGTTTGCTAAAAAAATTAACTGGACATAAAATCATATCTATTCATGAATTATTAGCCCTCTATTTTAACAATACATTAAGATGTTCATCTGTTTTAAATTCTTGTATACTTCAAATCTATAATAAAAATACAACTTCTCCAGGCAAGAGCAACAGCAAAGGGAGGTAAATCAACTGATGACGTGGTGGATGAGGTTGCAGCTGATATTCTGTCTAAACTGCCGAGTAACTTCGACACAGATGCGGCACTGCGGAAGTACCCAACATCGTACAGCCAGAGCATGAACACAGTGCTGGTCCAGGAGATGGTGAGGTTTAACAGACTCCTCATCACCGTCCGATCATCTCTCATCAACATCAGGAAGGCCATCAAGGTGAGCTCAGGTTCCTCATGTAAAGTCATTATTCTCTATGGTTAACTTGCTTGTGTGATAATTCATGCATTCCTCACATTACTTTATCATCAGTATTTGATAAGATTAAAGAAATCAGGGTTTTTTGTTTCGTTTTAAGAATCTATTTTTTAAATTGTAAAAAAAAATTGTTGTTGCATTCTGAAGAGGGTGACATCAGGATTTATTATTCCTATTTTAAGTTCAATGCAGCTCTCCATCAGCTCTTGGATAAAAATGATAATTGAGGATATAAAAGTAATTTGTCTGAAAATGATAATAGATTGAATCAAAAAAAGTTTGGTTAATCTTTATTTGCCTTTACTAAAACTGAATTTAGTACATCAGATTCAAATTAATATTTATATTGTAAATCAAATTAAAGAATTTCACCTTATTTTTTCTTTTATCAATAAGCTGGGGATTGTTGAGTAAATAATGAATTAATATTTGAAACAAGTACCTGATGAACATTGAGTTGTAAGTATTTATAATCCTGTTCCTGATCTTGAGGCACAATGTGCTTTTCGAAAACATCCTCTTACTACGTCGAAAGCGGCAGTCTTTTCTTCTCATGTTTGGTTACATCTCCACATTAACTATTCTTCTATATGTTTCTTGAAAGTTGATACATAATGCTTGACTCTGTCTCCACACAGGGCCTGGTTGTGATGTCCTCTGAGCTTGAGGACGTTGTGATGAGCATTCTGAAGGGTAAGATCCCGGGCATGTGGATGAAGCGCTCATATCCCTCCCTCAAACCGCTTGGCAGCTATGTGAGTGACTTCCTGGCTCGTCTGAAGTTCCTGCAGGACTGGTATGCTAATGGCCCTCCCACCTGTTTCTGGGTGTCAGGATTCTTCTTCACTCAGGCTTTCCTCACTGGCGCACAGCAGAACTACGCCAGGAAGTACACAATACCCATTGACTTGCTTGGCTTCGACTATGAGGTGATGGAGGACAAGGAGTATGATGTAGCACCGGATGATGGTGAGTGCACATTTGGAATTCTATTGAGGAGTGTTTTCTGATCCCTGTTTGTCAATATTTTTAACTCTCTTAAACAAAGGTTTTGTTAAACACAACAATTTAATCACTACAGTGAGTATCAATAACATGCATAGGTTTCTAATTTTTATCAGTTTCTCACAAAACAGCTTAAAAAGTTGTAAGATTCTAAAGACAAAATTTTAAACTTTGTACATTCTTTCTCTACAGGTGTGTTTGTTTATGGTTTGTTTGTGGATGGGGCTCGATGGGACAGAAAGGGAAAGAAGCTTGCAGAGTCCATGCCTAAAGTGCTCTTTGATACACTCCCACCGGTAAGTCTTCATAATTGATCAGTGTTAACACTTTCAATCGCTTTCAATGAGTTAGCTACATCAGTTGTATCAATATAATTGCTCTGCAGATCAATGTCTTCTCTATCTGAATCAGCTTCCTGCATTTGACTGATCGTTTTCTCAATTGTTATATGTAGTTGAAGTGCAGTGTTTGTTGAAATCTAGCCATACTTTCATTAAATTAAAAAGAAATTAACTAGTTTTATCAAATCAAGTACAGCCCAAGTATGCAGTGCAAACTGTCCTTACATTTAAGAACTTGTTATGGAGCTCACTGTTTACCATATGTTATTGTTACCATCAAAAAGTTATTCTTCATATTTTTATTCACTTCCATCTCTCCCAACAGATGTGGCTGAAGCCCATCAAGCGGTCAGACATCCCTGACAAACCAACATACAAGTGTCCAGTTTACAAGACCAGTGAGAGACGAGGGACACTGTCCACTACTGGTCACTCCACCAACTTTGTTATCGGCATGATGATCCCCTCGGACAAACCCGAACAACACTGGATCTGTAGGGGCGTGGCACTTCTCTGTCAGTTGGACAACTAGTGCTTACCATGGAAACACTAACTTTGGTTACTGGAACTTCTACACCTCTCACTGATAGTGGAACTTTAAAATTACCCTTGAATAATCTGACTTTATTGGTGTGGTTTTCGTTAAGAAAACAAAATTTGAATTATTATTCCTGCTGATTATATTAATTTTGTTGTTGTTTTTTAAGAAAAGAGTTTTGATATATCATTTTTCATGTAAATAATGTTAATCTTCCAATTGCAGAGTGTAAAATTTGAAAGGTTTTGTCTATTTATATGACAATTAGATTTGACACACAAAGTTGCCAGACTGGATCATGAGCTCTTGTTGTTTTTTGTCTGAAGTGGCTATATTTATAATACTGTTAATTTTTTATTTATTCATATTTAATCATGTTGGTAGATTCTTGAATACTGCTGTTTTTTTATTGTTCATTTTGAAAATCATTTTGTAAACATTATTAAGAAGTCATTAAACTTTGTGTTTAAGTCGGTTGTCAATTCTGATTTTGTGTGTGTATTTTTCCCCATAGGATGTGTACTTAAATATTTGTTGAGAGTATATAAAAACTATTTTATTACATCTGTGATATGTTGCATATTTGTGCTGATTAATTGTCAACAGATCGTTCTGTTTTGTTCTCCTACAGTATTATTATTATTATTATGATCAAACTTTATATTTCATGCAGCCAAACATCAAAATCTGTCCTTGATGTCAAAATTGTCAACAAGATTTTACTATTGTCTACAATGTACATTCAACTATTTACACAGTTGTACTTTTAATCCTTGTTGCAAGGATGACATTTTTTGTGAAAATTGTCAAAATGGTATTTTTTAAATATGCACCTGTCTTTAAATGTGTTTTTTTTACTGCTCTTGCAAATTGCAGGTGTTTTCAAACTGCTGATAAGTCCATGCTGCACCTAGAACAAATATTTTATGCAACATATATTTTAGTTTCTTCCACTTGTTATAAATTACCTAACTTGTGGATCTAGATTTTATAGTAATAGATGTGACATGTGTTAAAATTTGTTATGTAAATACTTGGCCAATCTGTGATATTTATGATCCTGTATAAACAATTGTGTTCCTTGAGCTGCCATGGTAGGAAGTATGTATGTGATAAGGTTGCAACAGGGGTGATAGCATGGCTAGTATTTCACCATGCAAGGCAGTCATATGATATTTGTGCAAAACATTAAACTATCAGAATGTCTATATATTTCAGTTTGTTGTCAGTCTTTATTCATCCCTGCAAAATCTCTAGATAAGATAAATTTTTAAAAACTTGATGACTTATGGTTGGTGAAAATGGACCTCTTAAATGGTTCAAAGTGTAAATTCTTAAAGGGACGGAACAACGTTGGCATCTTATATCATATTGAGACAAAATCAGAAGGATATTCTTGATTAACAAATACTGAAAACGTCTGATTGATGAAACCTAATCAAATTAGGTTATCAAATTTTGTAGATAGAAAAGATACCCTGTGTTAATGTTCCTTTTAAGAATAGCTAAGTGTTACTGTGAGTTTCAAGTAAATTCGGCAATTGTATATGTCGCCTGACGAATGATATATGGTTATGTCATAATCTTCAGTTGCGCAGTCAGATGTGGGCCAAGCAAATCATAATGTGTTTATGGATCACATATTGAGCAAAACAATCTCATATGAAAGAAAGAGTAAAATAAACCATATATAAACACTAAACATTTAACATTTCATGTTATTCCAAAAGAAATCTTTGTTTTGAAGTCTCCTTGATACATGTATATGTGTAGACTTTATGAAAAAATGAATAGAAGTAGTTCTGGCAAACAACCAGATCTGAAGTTATTTTAATAAAACTGTAATTCCCATGACCATTATGAAACATGAAACTGGCATATTTGTGCCAGTTTTCGTAGGAATCTTCAGTAGGAACCATTCAATTAACAAATAGTTGCTATTTGTTATTCTGATCAATGCCTCAATCTGTAGCCCATATAACAGGCTCCACCTCGTAACAACAATGATTCAGTGGCTTCAATCCTATTGAAAACAGCTGCAGCAGTCTGTGTAACTGAAACTTGCAGAGCTTGGATCATTTCACCCCAGATGATTTCCTCACATTCACAGGGATGCAGATGCAGCAAACAAAATTCCTAGAAAATAACAAGAAAAATGTATGTGGATTACACAATTAATATTTGTTCAATATGTAGGCATTAGTGATGTATAGACCTACATGTTATAACAACCTGAGTTGACATCTATGATTAAGAGCAGAATACTCTAATTTTGTTCATGATCGGAATCAACATTAGTGCACATTCTCAACATATAATGTCATTTCCACTTAACAACACAATCCCTCCCCTTCCCATTGCTTCTACACCAGTCATTCCAGAGAGAAACTGCATTACTTTTCTCTCTGAGGACCAGGGTTCAGTATGTCAACAAGCATTTCTTATGCCCTCTTTCCATCTTGAGATAAACACCATCAACTCAAGGAACGGTTCACCATGTTATGCCTATGATTTATCTGATTTTAAAGTATATATTCAATTTCATTACAACATTGATATTAAATCTCAAAATGTTTGAAAGCTTTACCAATGCTGTATCTTGTATTTAGCAGACATGAAAGGATAAATCCAATAGATATTTGTTAGTGAAATGTAATAAAGTACTTCTAAGATAATAATGGATATGACATTGTTATAATTTCATGACATATGTTTCAATTGAATATATAGAAAATTGCGTTTCATTGAATATTAATATGAACTGAATGGTTTAGACTTAACATGCATGTATAGACATCCTACAATTTAATATTAGGAGGCAATGAAGACATTTCTCTGGGAGTCCGAAAGCTTATTTTAATTGCAAACGAGAATGAAATCCAACAATTCATGCTAACCAATGAACACCCTAAATTCATTGCATATTATATAAAACCACGTTCATTTTATATACACTTTGCACTGAGGAATTTGAAATGTACTGATGAAATCGTTTTCGTTTTTCAAAGATCATTACGCAATCTTGGAACAGTCTTCATGAAAACACTTTTTTAACCAATTTCAACCAAGCTTAACCCAAACACAATTGAAATCAAGTCAAACAGATATCTCACAGTGCATCTTTACTCTGCCGTTCTGTCTCAAATACGCTTATATTTGTAATGTCTTGGAGAAGCTTTGCCATCCAGACCAGAGTACATGAAATAAACAAATCTAGCATTTTAGCAAATAAGGAAAGCTCAGTAAAAAGAACTATTAGAGTTTTTGCTCATTAGATTTTTTAACTTTTATAATCTTTTCTAAAATATGTATTTTAGTGACTTAACCTGAGTCGAAACACTGATGACAGTTCAAATAATTCAAACGGGCAAAACCTTGCTGATTTCTAGAAGGTTTGACTGCATCAACACTTTAAAGCATTCTTTGTACTTAAAGTTTCTTGGTGTCCCCATTTTAAGTAAATGCTTATCGGTGTGATCAGAACGTGATAATTGGATCTGCCAAAGTCAGTGGAATATAAACAAGACAGGGATGACCACATCGTTACTGTTGACAAAAACGACATTTTTAGCTCTGAGATAAGCTTTATTCATCTACTGTTTGAGTGGATATCTTGAAGTTGTGAAAGAAGATGGTTCGAACTTATTGTTATATATATTGTTACTAACGTTTCGGGAGAGATCCTTTATCGAACGGCATACCGAAAGGTCTCAATCTTTCAATAAAGAAACTTGATATTTATTTATTCAAAAAGTAAGCGTCCATTCTGAAAGTTGTTTCCAAAAATAAATTTGCTTTCAATTTGTATATCAAAGTAGGCCTTTAGAAAAACCGCCTTACACATGAGACCATTAATATCTGATACCATTGAAATTCCGGAACCACAATTCGGACACTCGCCAGACCAATTAACTGCTGTCACTTGCTATTAGTAGAACGACAGAAACATGTTCAAAATGCTGAGAGCTGGAAGAAAGTTCAGAACAGAGAGGTCAGAACAGAGGTTAATTTGGAGGTCTCGACCCATTCTGAACATCCTCGGGATTTCAACTGTCATCACCTGATCGTGTTGATTTTTTTGTCTTATTGAGATTTGCAAGACTGAGAAAGATTTGCCATTTAAATATCACTGTTCAATTTAGTAAAAAAGATTTTTAAAAAGGATTTTCAAATATGACAGAGGTAGCACTATTTTCATATTCCAATCTTTAAGATAGTAATTTTCTGCTGAGACAAGTTAATGAGCTTAAGAATGTTCAATAAGCATTTGTATAATAGAAACTTTGATTTTAAAAAATTAAACAAATGGTATGTTAAACAATATAATCAATGATGATACCAAATAATACGATGTAAATAATTTATAAAGACTTTGGGATCCTTTTAGTTTCAAAATGATAAGACTTAAAAAAAACCCAGACCACTTAGACGTTAGAAATGAAGTATAACGGAAACATAAAAACTTTTGAATCAAAATGTTGAGTTTGACTTTCATATACTTGTGGATGCAGTGATAAAGGAACCTCGATGTCCTAATGGCATTAATACCTATAGGAAATAAATGACAGTTACTCAGATATACATACAATTTTGGATTTGAACATTTTCTATTTTAAAAAATGAATGCATTGCTTTCTGACTTAGTGATCGCTTAGTTTTTCCGCCGCTTGTTAGGTTGTGAACTTTTGTTGGTCCTTGATTGGAACAACAAAAATTGTTCGTCTTATTTTGTTGTACAGTTTGCTAACTTCCAAATTGTTGATAAAAACAAACAACACATGATTGCTGACAGTACCTTTAGTCACGTGCATATACTCATATGTAGTAATCATGCATTTCATACTATCAAAAGTGCCTTTAAAATATTCTAAATTTCTACTGTGTAATATCTGGTATGAAATGAATTAATATCAGGCCTCGAGAACTCTCAAACAACGGGACGCACTTGCCAACATTTTCTCTACTTAAGAAGGTTACTTTGATATTTTGCTCTCAGGTCAGGTTGACAGACTATGAGAGCAAGACTAAACCATACCACACCCATTTCGTCTGAGCATGGCGGTATATGTACGTTGCTGGCAAAAAGCGTAACATCTCAGATTTCTCTCAGCTCGATGTGATTCGTCTGTTGTTATGCAAGACAGCATCAGCATGGATTGCCACTGACGTGCAAATTGGAACCACATGGAAGGCAGCCAGCGCAAGGTTTGAACACAGACGCACGCTAGCTCTCGTCTATACTGGTAATAACTTATGGATTTAACAATTGATGGAAATATGTAAGTACATTTGGTTGATTGGGATTTATTGTGACATTTTAAGATGAGAACAGAAATGGAACATTTTGCATTTTTCTGAGATATTGATGGGCATTGCAACAGACGCTTGAAAGGTAGTACTTTTTTAAAAAGTTAGTGCTTAATAGGAAATTGCGAGAAAACATGTTGGATTCCCATATTAAATGGCGTTAAGATGGTGTCAGATGCGAATAGCCATGGATAAATGTTAAGAATTAACAAAAAACAAAGAATCCCACTGCTTGTGACTTTTCATGTTTTAAATGTTAGAGATTTAGGATTTTGGAAAAGTTTATGTCAATATGTAAAATTTGAAGAAAAAGTGTATATATCATATCAAAACGTATATCTTCTATGGCGCTCATTGTGTCATTTTCACGTTTTACAATCATCAAATATCCAATATACCCAATATCAAGAAAGATCCATTTTAAAGAGTTATTTAAGAAATTTGATCCTGACCTGTCATTCTATGTCATTTTATAAATATTTGAATAAATAATGATAGGGTTTGTTCTTCGAATGATTGTTTGGTTAGTAGAATGGGACCTAATACTAAATCGTCTTTATTGTTCACTAATTTAAAAAAAGGTTTGACATCATTATACAAAAGTTTTAAGAATACAGCTGCATGCCAAAAGTTTGTTCACATACCTGAATATACTTGTGCAAATATCATGTAATTTGAGATGCCTTTGAGGTATCGTAGCGTTGCGAAAAAGATATGTATCATATTGAATGTTCAATACACACATGCATATCCATTCTTCTTTAAGGCAAAGGTTTATCGTACCCAAAAATTACCCCTAACAAATTTTGCAGGTCATTGAAGTGACCAGGGGTCAAAATTCCGAAAAGACTAATTTTATTTTTCTCCATGGAATCCTTTATAAGTTTTCAACTTCTTTAAGAGCTAGTCACATTTGTTTCTTAGCACAAAGTCAATGTTATTATGTTGGTTTTAATCTCAGAAAGTCGATATGGGAAATTTTATTTGACATTTAACGAAATCGAAATTTCTTGAAACGAAACCCAAATTACATGATATTTGCACTACGATTCAAACTTTCGGTATGCAGCTGTATGTTAGCCAAACGGCATAATGACTGCTGTGATTTAAAACTAAAAGCGTCAAAATTAATTTGAGGGGTATGTTTGCAATTCATTTCACCCGCAATTCAAGTTGAGAACAAACTTTTCAGCTTTTATCAGCTTTCATACGCTAACTTTGCTCATCTGCCAAAAAAGACAATGCCTTAATCCGCCTTCTCAACACTTCTTAAGCATTTTTGTAATTAATGTCAGTATTTCCCAACGTTACGTGGTAAAATATACAAGCAAACATTACCTCATATTATGTACACTAATTACCGCTAATTCTTCGCTAAATTATGATAACATACTCGGCAAATGCAGCGAACAAATGGTAATAATTAGTAATTTATGCAGTCTGCAGGTTTGTGGCTGTGGTTTAATAACATGAAAGGTTCTGTACATTGTTTTGTTATATTTTCACTTTCTTTTTATACATGTAGTGACAGTTAGAAGTTAAGACAATCTGCATTCCATGATGGTTTGACACTTTGATGGAAGTGTGATATAAGCTGCCTCGTACAAGTCCACCTTTGCTTAAAATAACCAATCAATTATACTTCAAAGTAAAATAACCTTTTTCTAACTGTAGGTGTATTGACCGATACACCTACGCTACGCCTTGGAGACCCACGATTCAAACAGGAAGTGTGGGTATATCTAATACATATCCCTGTGTTTTATCCGACTTCAATCCCCATTTTCATATAGACAATACATTCAAGTAAATAAAACACCAAACAGCGTTTCGATGCGTCCAGATATCGACCTCCATGCAAAAAGACAAATGTTTTTATGTTTCCTGCTTGTCACACCTCCGTTACTCTCTCTCTGTAATGTCACTAAGGAAAACCAATCAAAGTGCAGGAACAATGGCAATTCTTGTAACGAAGGAAGGCTAAACTCATGATATTTTCTGAGGTTATTCACGATATTTTTTCTGCAACTTTAAATATGTGTTTTTGAAGGTTTTATCTCTGAGGGGGTGACAAACATTGATTATTGACATTGATTTTATGGACAGCTTTGAAACTTTTTGCGACGTGCCTTTCACCAGCAGCAAGATCAAATGCTTTCGCATTTTTGCATGATTATTGCTCCATTACAAGCTACAAAAATTAAGGTTTGCCCTTTGTCGGTTCGGTTACTGGCACTATCGATATAGTAGGATTTGTATCTAAGTTTTCAAATGTCTTAAGTTTCTTATGGATGTTACTATTTTGAGCTCTTCTGTCAAATACATTGGTACAACGGAATGCGTTTTTTCAGTGAGAAAGGGGACGTTTTGCAGCAACAGTTTTATGATAATTCGGTTTACATAAAATACTCACTTTCTTGTTTTTGAATCTTCAGGAATCAGTCTATAGCAGTGAATGTCGAAATAAACCTCTGCTAAACAAACACTGTTCTAACACCCAAGCTTTTTCTTCTATGATGTTTTTCTGTTTTACAAGGGTTATGTCGATAACTGTTTTTGTATTATATAAAGGGGTAATAACTGAGGATTCTGTAGGATTTTATGTCTTCAGAAATGGTTAAACTGAAACACACTCATCAATATAAGTGAGATCATTTAAAAAAAAGGTAACATTTTGTATTTCGACAATCATTGAAAAAGCAAGCGTAGCAATACTTTTTCGACGGAAAAGATTACTCATTGAATGATATTTGTATTATGACTAATTAGACAACTAAGTAAATTATGTTTATATTCTTACTCTTCTGTGTTTGTAAGCATTCGACCTATGTTGTTAATGATATTTTTCATGGATCTAGACTAGGTTTAGACGGACATAATTTATTTCTTCTGCTGAGTTTGAAAACTGAACATCTCCTCTTAGTATACAAAAATAATAAATCCTTAAGAACGTCTATAAAATGGCCCTTCAGGCAAATCTGAAAGGGACTTCTCTATCAATGACACCAATTTAACGGATTGTTTCCAAAAGCGCATATTATAGATTTCATTTCGGGATATTCTTACATCTTTACATGTTCAGGAATATTAAATCAAAATGATGAAAGGGTAATATAGATTGAAATAAATCATTTGTTTCTGATGACAAGAGCAGTGGCAATGGTTTTAAGACAAAAAGTGTGTTGATAATGATGATAATAATGACGACGATGAGGATGATATAATGGTGGAGTTGATGATTATGATGGCCAATTAATGACAATGAAAACATCAATAGTGATAATGATCATTGTTATAACAGTGATGATGATGATAATGATAATAACGATAATAATTATAACAACAATTATAGAGATAATATTGGTGATGGTCATGCTGCTGCTGCTGATGATGATGATTATTATTCGATGGCATTTGACATTTATCCGAATGAATCAAAGAAGTCTCTTATAAACATTTGTATTTTCTTAGAGTGTTAAGGAGGCCAGTCCTGCTATACGAGAGGCCGAGAGATATATAGATGACGACTACCTAGCGAGCTGAGAAAGATATATCTAATTCCTTCCCAGCTGGGCATAGGTCTCAGGTAGTTCACCTGGTTTAGAGATTGAGATGAGAGGGTATAGAGTTTGACCTTGTTTTCTTAAAAATTACCTCTGTATCAGGGCGACTAGCTATATACGCTTGCTTACACAAAAAACCCATTGTGGCTTAGCATTGCAGCGAAACAAGCCAGCTTTGGCTGCAACTTTCAAACAATGGATAAAGTCTTAGAAAAGAGGGTTTTCTACTAAATTAATGTTAACACTTCGCTTACTCCTTGTAGGTAGAGAGTTATCAACAAAAATCTGACGATCCTCTTTCAGGTACATAAACACTCAGTCTCCTGAAGCATGACTTTTTACGTCAATATGTGGAGAGAAAACACATGTTTCAAGCTTTGGTTAATGTATTTTGATGACACTACCTGATAACACTAAGGCGATTTCGTATACGGTTGTGCTTTCCCATATCTTACTTAATGATACTTAAGTAAACAGTTTATTGAAGAAGGTTAATGAAGCACTTGTTGAGGGTATCAACACTACCTCGGAGACGTGAGAACCATCTATCTAATTGTCTCATAGGAGATCATTGAGTTTCTCCATCAATCACACGCACGCTGTTTAGAGACGGGTTTAGGTTCCGGGCATAGTCATAATATTGTCTCTACAAATAACATGTTAACGTTGTTGTATGATACTCGTACTGACATTAACAGAATCATCCTTCAGAACAATTTCTTCTGGTTGAGTCAACACATATGCATTAGAATAGATGCTTTGATGTATATATGATTCTTCGTTCTTAAAGTTATATGTGTAACTCGAACTGACAAGAAACTGATAAGCTGCTTAAAACAAGGTCATTGATGTGCTAGCATACCTGCACTTAGCGAAACAATGTTTAATGGTAAATCTAAATCATTTGTACATTTACACATAGAATGAAAACAAAATTTTCGCGGAGCAAGCGTTTCTTTAGGAATGGTATCGTTATCTGTGTATATTTTCATTAACACTGACAAAAATAATAGAAGAGTTCAAACGTAGATTGTAAAGAGTATATTCATGCCCAAACACTGAGAAATTTTAGGAAGGAATCACTAGCAACCATTGATACACCTGGCGTCAGCATGTCCTCCATGAACGGTAGCACTCACTTTTCACGTCTTCAATGTGTTTTTGATTTAATAACACCTAAAACCGGTAACGATTTTACAGAGAAAGAAGAAACTCATTTATTTGCTTAGAAAAAAAGAATCTTGAATGTTTTTCTTTAATGTATATAGACAATCCGATTGACTTCAACGACGACTTATCTTGGCAATATTGTTTCCAGATTCACTTTAAATTAAACATTTTATGAATACATGTATCATGTTAAAACAAATGACATAAATACAGAGAGTATACGAACACCACAGCTGCAATTAACACGGCACCCCTGTTCTTGTTTGAAGAAAATATATGATGTAGTTTGCTTCACGCTTTAAACTGTTTAGCACCCAGAGGAGGTATGAAAATGTTGACGTCAACCGGCCGTGACAAACTTCAAGTATTATCCATTTACAAAGTGCATGTAAAGTTGAATACTTGTTTATATTTTATTTATTAGCGTCTAAGGAATATAGAATAACAAACATCTCTGAAGTAACGAGACGGCAAGTATATATATAAAACTATGTATACATGTATGTTATGGTATCATGGGAAATGATTATAGGCAAACTTACCTGGAGAACCGCTTCAAATTTTACATAAAGATACCTTGTGTTTAACAACATGTTAATCTGTTGTTAAGATTTCTTATTGCGACCATGATCACGATCTTATAGTTCTGTTTTTATGCATTTCGTGAAAATAAGCTTTTATATATGGTATTCGCTTGAAAAATATTTTCCATCCGGAAAACACTTTGTGAGTCATGTCAATGTTGTCATACATACTCCGTTTTCAAAGTAAAGATAGACTCTAGCTCTGAATTTGTTTAGTGTGCTATGACATAGAAATATGATATAAAACAATGACAATTTTATTTATCAACTATGACCGTATCATATATGATAAAGATTTGAGAGAAAGATTCGATTTAAGAACTGTAATTGTTTTATTATTATTTCTCTTTTACACGCTTAAAGCTGACGTGAATTTAAAAAATACGTGGAATTTTAAGGCATATCGACTTGATATTTGACAGAATTGAAAGATGTAGAAAAATTACCCTTTTTGTAATTTTTGAGAATGATTATGTTCGTTTTAAAGAAAGAAATGGGCATTGAATTTTATATAAAAGAATGTAAATAAGTAAAACCGATTACTTTTATGAAAGTAGCGAGAGTTCCATGTAAGTTATTTTGTATGCACTGGTTTTTTTAAACCCGTCAAACATAAAATGTAATTGTCAGATGTCCTGTTCCCACATTTGGAAGACTTTGTTACATAATTAACATTCAATTCCTTTTGTGAAAAACATTTTTATTTCATTAGTTCTAAAATGCGAATTTTGCGACAAAAATCGCACGTAAAGCTAATGCAGTATGAAATTTGTCGATTGTATGGCTCTTACCACTGAACCTGGTAACAGTTACACGTTCTCCACATGAAGTAATTTATTTTCTTCTAAATATTGTGAGTGTTTTGCACTATGTAATCCCCGCACACCTGTACATGCAAGCAAAACGATCGCACGCACCGAGATGTGTACGTGCATCTCGTGCAGTATGTCAGGTCAGATTCTGGTGTTGGTTCCAATTTGTTCATCAGTTAATCAACTAGTGTATCAGTCAAACAAAGCGAAACGGCGATGAGTTTTATGTAGCATTTCTAAGTGTGCTCCACTGATAAGGTTGGCAGGTTAACTGCCTGTCTATCTGGATACGATCAACACCTCTCAGCTTCTGGTGGCAATGTGCATCAATATATCAACCATTTGCTTTACATATCCGATATATAAATGAGAAATGATATCTTTTCCAGACTCAAAATCTGTCAAAACCACAGTGCCTAGATAAAAATGAGTCACAATTCGTAAATCCCTATTGAATTAGTTTAATTCAACATTGAAGTCATTAAACTGTTGCAAGAATTCTTTTTGTCATTTGAACTTTGACAAAAAAGCTACCGAAATGATCTGCAATTTCAGAAATCCTCTCAGCTACAAATAAGTAATATTCATTTGATTATCGGATGAATGTTAAGAAAATTAAAGCTATTTAAAAATCGAATTTACAGCAAGTTACAGCAAATCAAACACAATTACATGGCTGCCAATTTGACAGTGACATGAAGAGTTATATATGTATTGCTCAAACAGTTTGCATTTTAAAACAAATAAAAAGAAATGTACAAGTTGCAGAGATGCTTTTTAAGCGGTGTGTTATAAATGATAATATGTGCACGGCCTCTTCAAAATTCACGTATAATGTATGAATTCGTAAGAATATGGGAAGTTCACTAACATTGACCAATTCTTGGCCAAGTACTATAGCTCAATCAAACTAGGTATGTATATCAATCAGCACGTGTACATGAACATTTTTTGTTTTCAACTATCCGGGGTGTTTTTTACTTTAAGTGGCTTTATTCAAAAGCGATGGCCAATGAGACATGTGAATAAACATCTTGTCTAGAGTACATTTGAAAAAGTATGTTAGAAGTTCCATTCAAAAGCAATAATATTATTGCCAGTGGCACAATCATCTTACGTAGGTAAATTTATTAGCATTGACTAAAGCAATAATAGTTTAAACGCAAAATATGTGAGAGACTGTTCAAAGATATAGCTTAGTCACAGCTATAGCACTACATATATATCCCAGTGGTGTGTCATGTCGAAAACAATGATCAAGAAACTTTTTGAGTCGACGATGAAGAACCTTTAACAGAGTAGTAAGTATGTAACGGGGTCAACACTCCCTGGTTCAACACTCCCTGAACATTGATACGTTAATTCAGATGTTTGTCATGTTATAATATTTTCTGGAATCTGGCTCTGAGTTGGTAGAATGCAATTTGACTCAGTCTTACTGTTGTTTTCGTTAATAGTTCACAGTGTTTCTACTTGCGGTGGTTACCCCGTGTGCTTGTTCAATAAAGAAAGGCACAATGCATCTTGAACATTAAATAGGCATTGAACGTCGATGTTTCGTCATGATGTTAACGAAATTAAAAATATTATGTATGAAACAAGTACTCGTAGTAAACTCTTTTCAAGTTAACACAATATTCCATGATTAACTCTGAAAATTATTCTTACTAAATGGCAACTTTAAACACAGCAACGTCCGGAAATAAAATGTGTACCATAATATCTTAAACGCACTAGTGCACACCAATATTTCTTTAACACAACGAATGCACAGATACTGCATATCTCTCGACTTTGTTCAAGAACCTCACTCAAATAATCTACCTCGTAAGTTATTTAACGAATATTTACTTATTCAGGTAGTAAAGTTGATTTTTAAAGACCGGAAGTATTTAATGTTACGTTAGAATAAATCCGCATGAACTACGATATCGGAAATATTAAGATTTTGCTTATAACCAAAAAAGCGGAAACGGCATCCGCTTTGGTCAATCTAATAGCAATGCTAATGCTGTGTTATTAAGTCGGTTTATTTACAACATTGCTTTCATAAAACATAATTCTTTATTTGTTCTCAGTTCAGAGTTTAGGTAAATACAACAGCTGCACATAATCAGTGTACAGCCGCTTGCAACTGTCTATAATTTATCCGTTTTGTGCACAGCTAACCTTAGATTTGTTATAAGTCCAAGCCGACAGCGGGTGTCTAATTTTTTTCATTGTTGATTGCAGGTCACTTGTAAAGAATTTTAAGTATTTCATTGCATCGATAGAAAGCTGAAGTGATTGCATTAGTCCTCTTAAACCTTAAAATAGCCAATTTAAACCGTAAAAGCGTGCACTAGTGCCTTTAAATGCATCTTATTTTCAAAACTATATATAAGTGATGACATTGGAAATCGAGAATTTAAAAAATTGGCAAACTCAAAGCTCAGATCTTACTTCGATCAACATTTCTTATATAAGCATATCATAATGGGTGTGCCTAATAGTATTGAACCATAGTAAGTACTAATGTGCAGTGCTTATCATTGTTTCAAAATCTTATCATGCTTCACAGTTTCAACTGTAGCCTATATCCAAGTTCAGGCATACGTATACCCAAACTTTACATTACTTTAATTGGTTAATGGGGTTTGCTTTGGTTGCAAATGTTGGTGTTGGAGTTTCCTTAAAAATTGTTTTCATGTATTAGAATTGAACAGTATTACTTTTACAAGGGGATGATTGTGTGCAAAATGAATGCACATGAAACCTAAATATGTAGACAGCATTTACACCAGTCTAGCCCCTTCCTTGCCTTGTCTTACATGTAGCTGTACAACAGGTGATGTAAACATACTTGGTCTCAATGTGTGGCCCTACACGCTTGCCCTTTCCCTAAGAATAGACGCCAGGGGGATTGCTCGCGTAATCATAAGGGTGTAAAAACACTTAGTTCTACAGATGCAGCTACTATATGACGGATACATATAGTAACACAGAAACAAGAGTCATCAGAAAATGACATGTCCCATCGGTTTCCCATAATGTGTAACATATTCATGATAAAAAGATATAAAAAACATTGAGTCCACATGCAGAAAGATACGGTAAGCCATTTGTGAGTTCTGCTCCAGAAACGGAGCAACCATGTACAGTCTAAATTGTACATATTTCAGTAGAAACGGAATGGGTTTTTTCAGAACTTTGAATATATATAAAGGCACCATTTCAGTAGTTGGGCAATACTCATACCAAGATTCAGAAAAAAATGATGCATGGATTTTGAGGTCTGCTTCAGAAATGGAGCTTTTGGTGAACAGAGTCCAAATTCAACTTATATCCTTCTATATGAAAATATCAAAAGGCGACACCTCTATAGGTCGGTAATATGCGTTCAAAATTAGTGAAAGATATGATGCGTGGATTTTGAGTATGCATTAACTCGTATTTATTAGCGATTTCCCAGGAGTCTTATGGCACGTTCTCAAGTACTATTACCTCTTTTAACCTATGTCAGTCATCAGATTTTAGGCGACGACATTGTTTTTTGATGATATAATACCGGAACACATATCACATAATGACATTTATTATGTTTTACATATTGCATTAAAAAGGTGTATGTGTCATATTAACCTTAGTTTACCTTACAGCGGTCTCTCTCTCAGTGTAGTAGTATTCTGCAAATTTACATTTCTTTAACATTTCTTTACCAGCATAAAATTATACAATCTATATCATATTGGTAATTAATAGATGATCCGTCATAAAGATAATAAGATAATTATTCAGCAATATTACTCATTTGATAAAAAGATTTGATATACTTAGATACGTTTAGTAAGCCTTATTTATCAAATCAGTTTTAAACCTTATTTTCGTGCAGCATTTCTATTATATACACCTCCACCTTAAGATAAACAATAACTTCTTTGTCATGATTTTCCAGCTCATTTACGAGATATAAAGTATTTTCTGTATCTATAAGCCTTACTCTCTTACCGGTCGTCGTTAAATATCAGTGGATCGAATTGCACAAGTATTCTCTGAACAATGTAATACGCTATACTAAACTTCTTCGCCGGGCGCATACCAACGTATGATAAGGCGAATCTCGTGTGATGTATAGGTAAAACAGGTAAGATACACTAAACACGTGCACCTGCAGAGGTGATATACAATGTAGGTATAACATCAGGTCAGAGTGACTTGTTATTGTTTGTGTATAATATTGATATCTAGAACATTCGCTTCTGTTTTTTGCGTAAGGGTTTATATTTCTTGTACTGCAAAAGATATAAAGGCAACACTGAAATGTGCAAGTAGTCATGCCATCATGGATAGCATAGCGTGTCGATATATAATCCTACCATTACCTATATGTTCTAGTACATGTAAAAGATGTATGTTCTTTAAAAGGTACTATTTTGTTTCTGTGGCTTGTATTCTGCAACATTTTATTATTCTACGAGAATATAAGGTATGAACTTGTCTTTAACTCAACTTTCTGTTTATCTTTCAGTTCTGATGACTACATGCGCCTCTTGAAGTACAATAAATAATACTATCAAGAACCAAAGAATGGAAAGGCCTTCAGACGACAAAAACTCTTCTCAGTCGCCAAGCGATGAAAACATCGAACTTATACAAACTCAAACACACTCTCATCCTTCAACGGAAAGGCTGAGTACTTTAGATGAACAGAATGATATGGACAATGTTCCATCTACTTGTGAAGTTCAAGAAACTCCGTCTAAAGAAATATCCGAAATTGAATGTAAAACAGAAGGTTCTGCAAATCAACACGGTAACCCTAAAACCGGTTCCGAAGTGAGATCAGAACAACCGAGTGAAGAAGGTTCTAAGGCAGAAGGCAACACGACAGCATGTGCAAACCTTCCTCCGAACTCCAAAACTGCACCAAAGCAAAGGAGTGAGGAACTACCAAGCGAGGAAACGTCACACATAGAAGATAACATCAACACATCTGTTAGTCCATATCGAAATTCCCAAAAGGTAGGTGGAGATTTACAGCAAGAGGAGAAACCATCAACGGAGGAGAGCGTCTCAGAAGGAGTAGAAAACAGGAAAATATCTTCAAATCCTCCCCAAAAGTCTGAAAAACAAAGAAAAGATTTTCCTCAAAAGAAAAGACAACCGTCAACAGAGGAAGACCTCATTGAAGGTCCTGATACCATACAATCACATCCAAATCCACCAAAAGTTCAGATGATGGAAAGAGAACCCGAAGTCCCAAAGCCTTCGTCTCACATCCCTCACATCCCGAGCACAAACATTGGTGTGGCCATACTTGTGACTGTTTGCTTCAACCTACCGTTCGGTGTTCTTGCAATGTACTTCTCTCTGATGGCGACCAAGGCCTTCAGGGACGGACATCTGAAGAAGGGAGAGAAGAAGGCACGAATATCAGTGTACATTAGTCTCTTCTCTATTGTCTTGACTGTTCTCATTGTAATGGCCATTGTGTTGATGAAGGCTATGGAGGGTCAGTCAGGTAGGAGACGATACGCCACAAAAACCAGCGTCAGTCTCTAGCTGTTCTAATTGATACCAGTGTCCTAGAGGTCCGGTGATCGTAACTCAATGTTATAGCTATGGGCTAAGGGCACGCTTAGAACTAAGGAGGCTTTGTAATATTAGGGCCTGGTACATTTGTAAGAGCACACAAGGTATTTACGTTTCATTTAAAATTGCCTGACTTTGAGAATAACTTTTTCAGTTAGATTTGATTTTTATCACAAAATTACAAACAAATGTCACGATAACAGTGTACAGTTTGATGTTAATAATGGTGACCTTAAATGATCTGCTCTGATCTTTATCTGCCTGTTTGTGTTCAATTTGTGAATATTTTCGAAGGAACGGTACGATCTGAGAAAATTTTAAAACTAATTAAAGAAAGTATTCTCGTTGTGGATTTATGCTGTTTATACTCATTACAATGACATTATAACATTTTGTTTAAAGGTATCCCTGTCGCACTAACGTTTTTCATTATGCCTTGCCATTATATTACGTTTTCTTTATAATTCGTGTTCATTCCATTATGATACATACGTTGCATGCCTTGTGTATTCCATAGGTTGCTATTCATTAATGTGCGTTTGATATTGTTTTTTGAACAACAAGTGATAGCAGACTAAAATGCTGAAATTCCTGGTTTAATGTGATTCCAAATATATCAGTCTAGGTTTATCTAGAGAATGTGTCTTACAGGATTTACACACTCCCTCTTGGAGGTATTTCCACAATTGAAAACACCGCATGTGCCAAATTCTTGTTGTGTAAGTGATACATTGTGTATGTAAGAGATAAAAGATTACACTCTGGGTAACTGTGTTTGTTTTACTTTCATAAAGATCATGTTTACCACAGGTATGGAATCACCATTTTCACTTTCATTTCTATTACATAAAGGTGTATACCGAAAGGTTGTTCACCTACTACTCAGCGCAACTATAATGTAATTATGGTTCAGTTTGGACGTCAAAATAACTTCAGCAGAACGGACAAAGGATCACCCACTGTCCATGTGTAAAATAGCCATTCTTCAACTTATTTTGATAACGTCTTGTTTCTTTTTCGAAAATTTTGCAGAGTGAAATAGCCAGAATGGGTAATATTTTCGAAATTGCGATTAAATATTCTATATTTTGAAAAAAAAATCAATACAATCACATTGACTTAATGCAAAGGAACAAACATGATTTACGTTTAAAGCTGTTGCTCACTTACAAAGGATTTTGTAAATAAAAATAAAAATTTGAATTATTTACCCCTGGTCACTTCAATTACCTGCAAAAATTGTGACAGTTGACTGTTGGCTATTATAAACGATTTCGTTAAGGTACAATGGATCTTCATATTGGTTTTGAAAATCAATCATCAATATATATATTATCAAAAATATACTATTATAAAACTAATGACTATCATCTCTATGCTTTCCAAGTATAGTGTTCTGTTATTATGATGTTATTGATTTTGGTTGAACCTCGCTATGTACTAAGAATTTCAGCTATTGTGAAAATCATAGTCATAATGCTATGGCAAACTTTCTTCGTGATGTCATGCCATGATATTCGTAAACTATTCCTGAAAACGGAATTTGACTGCAATCCATCTCCATTTGTTTTCCAAGCGATTGATAAATTCATTGCAATTAAACGCCCTTTTCCGGCAGTTATACTAGTTGTTGTGATAAAAAGCGTGATAATAAAAAATACACACAAATATGCGAAAAGAATTAACAAACATGGAAATCATTCATTATTTATTTCGTTGTAAGAGAGATATAACATTCACTGAAATCAGTCGCAAATACAAAGTTTCAAACTTTGTCAAAATTGTTAAAGAAAATATTGTAGCTTCAATGAAAAAGGCACAAAGGGCTCGTAAGAAAACACAGCATTGACAGTTTTAACAAATGGCACTTATTTGCAAAAATATACACAAAATTAATTTTCTTAATTCGACTTGTCTATTCTATGTATTCTTATATAGAAAATATCTTATATTTGTTATTATGGATTGAAATTAGAAAGCCTATAACTTGATGAAAAACAGAAACATATTGATTGGCAAAGCAAGAATGTTGATGAAAAGTGTTAGAAATAGAGAAATAGGTACATGATTGGCTGACATTATTGTCTCAAACGTCATATAGTAGTTAATTCGATAGTTATGCATAATTCCACAGAAGCTTCAATAAAAACATTGACTCATTTATCTCCTTTCATTAATAGCAACGAATGTAATTGGAGAAAGAAGTCAAACATCCGGAAAGACTGAAAATATTAAGATGAAGAAGTGTCTTTCCTCTCTGGTGCCAAGGAACAACCGTTCTTGTTTCAAACTTGTGCTTTTGGAAATAAAATCGTCATCATGTTCTTGCTTGGCTTTGTATCAGGTTATTCCAAGGATAATGTTAAATGTAAGTCCATTGTTGAACATTCAGTTTGGTTAATATGAATCTAGGGATGAGATCGTTTAATGGAACTTCCTCTGATACAATTGATACCCAGAAAATAACTCGGATGACACTCAAGGATATAGACCCCAAACACCACTAGTATATTGATAATGGCCGTCAAGAAACGACAAACTAGAAAAGTTACATTTTCACAGTCTGGGATGAAGTTTCCTTTAAGTACACGGTATTCCGCCCTTGGTGGAACTGAACGTTCACAATCAATGCATTGGTTTATTGTGTAGTTTAATAAACATGAATTGCTCATATATATTGAGTAAACTCATGAAAAAAATTGCTTTCCATTGTCACTTTTTGCATAGGATTCTATAGTAGCACTTCCGCCTGCGTTCAGGGTGCTGTATCAGCATTTCCGCCTATGATCGAAGTTTTTTTTTCATCATAAATTACACGTTGAAACTGTTTTGTGTAATTCCCTATCAACTCAAACATAATTGCATAGTTTTGCAGTAAACCAAATAAGCGGTCATATGTGAAACGGGCATTAAACAACCCTTTCTTTCTAAAAAATGGCATAGATAACACTTTCTCTTAATATGACACTCTATTTGGCTCTGCGTAAAGTCAAATGAATAACGTCAACTTCTACCATTTCTGACAGAGACGGGTTCAGATACTCGAATAGAAATATGGCATTTTATCACTCTGCAATACGCCTACGAACTACATGCAATTGGGAAACATCTCGGCTGCCCAAGGATTGATGCTTCGATCTTAAAACTCTAATTCAACATCGAAATCACATAAGTCGCCATTCTATCATGTAATGAAAATAGCCAATGAAGAAGCTATGAACTTACTAAGATTCTTTTTTTTATGACTAAGTCCAACGTAAGTGGCAACTTGAACCGTTTAAATGCTCATCAATTTGAGTATGAGCTTGCCTTATTATAACTTCAAAGGGTAATAACTATTTAAAACTTAGTGAAAAGAATCGAAGCTCTAAGCTTTAGGTGACCGAGAATCAGTGACATGCTAATAGTGGGAACAGAGTGAAGGCACGAACACAAAGTTCACGCTCACAGACGTACACCAGACTTGGAACCATACTCTCGTTGTCTAGCCTGTCCCTCTATAGCTTTATACAGCACTACAGCCATCACAATAAGAACCGTCAACACGATGGAGAAGAGGCTGATGTAGATAGATATCCTTGCCTTTTTTGCACCTCTAACTTTATCACCGTCTCTGTATGCCTTAGTAGCCATAAGGGAGAAGTAAACAGCTAGGCAACCAAGGGGTAGGTTGAAGCACACAGTCACCAACAAGGCCACAGCTATATTTGTATTTGGAATATATGGAACATCCAGTTGTTGAGCTCTGAAATTGGTATCAGCATTCTTAGGATCAGGAGATTTTAAGAATGGTGCTTCGATATCACCACCCGACTCTCTGGAAGTACTGGGCCCAGAGGTTCCTGGCTTAAAGCAGGAGGTATCTCTGTTATCTGCTTTGGAAGGAGCTAGAGGAAGTGCAGTTGGGGAGGAAGATCCTGATGCTCCGTCTGGCTCCCTGAGTTCCCTTCTGTTGGCCACAGCGCCTTCCGGACTAGCTGTGAGTCCGCCGTCTCTGAATGATGCTGAAGGCTCGTTATACCCAGCTGCATACTCTGACATCCCATCCGTGTGTTCACCGACTCCGGCTGGATCTGTCGTATATGGAGGGTCTAGAGATGGACTCGGCACATACGGACCTGTGGGTACGACGTCTCGCTCCGGAGTGTCGTACCCATCATCGCATCTACTTGACATTGTGTGTTTGTTGTTTGCAAAAGTTCCACTGTAGACTAACAGTTTGTGATTGCTTGGATTTGGTTGGGTATTCACTACAGAATTGTTAGTCACGGAAAGAGGGATAGATCGTGTAACACTTGTGTTATCCGCAATAAACTTATCCCTTAGTTTTTGTATGGGAGAAGAGCTAGCTTTAGGACTCTGTTTAGGATGTTTGTCAAAATGACCTTTTTTTGGATAAACCTTTGCACCGGATTTAGATTTGCCAGTTCTTTTGAGAGAAACCTTGGGGGAGGACTCAGTCGAAAGACTTAGATTTTGAGCAACAGTTGATCGGAATGCTTCTTCGTCCTTCTCTCGGGACCGACTCCTAGGGGAGCTGCTTCGTCTGGAGCCGTCAAAGGTTACCCTGCTTCCTCGGGCCCTCGGGGATCTTCGTACTCCCGGACTGTCTCTTGGGGATGTCCGTAAACCGGGACTGTCTCTCGGGGATTTCCGTACCCCAGGACTATCTTTTGAAGAATTCTGAGATCCGGGACTCTCTCTGGGGGATCTTCGTATTCCAGGACTGTCTCTGGGGATGTGCGTCCTGTACACAGGTGGGAGACTGGCTGAACCTGCTGATACCGAGGAATGGTTCATTCCTTCATCTTCATCTTCATCTCAATGTCTGCCTCAATGATACCTGAAGTTAAAGGGAAAACACTAGTGAATCAATTACAAAGATATCAACGCAATAGAATACAACGCTGATCGAATAAGTTGTTACAAGGTAAAACATGTCACAGATGGTGGTTCAAACGACGTCAAGGCTACATGACAATATTCCAGTTTTATATCTTGTGATATAGCTCTGTAAACTTTGTAAATGCCAGGCACTTTGCTATTTGAACATACTTTTGATGAGATATTGTCTAGAATACCGCGTGGAGTGTGACCGAATGACTCAAACGTAATTTTGGAAACCTATTTTCAGCAGACAAAGAGACAAACATAGATTGATATTGTTAAGTAGGTCTTTTAACTAATGCGCGTGTTGATAAGACACAGAGTGTCATATTATCAATGAAAACAAGAAAATATCATAATATTTGCATTTAAGAGAAAAAGATGCACGTTTTGGGAGGCGATTCTGTAAAACGTTTCTGAATCATTATCCAGTACATAAATATTTAGTACAAAAGTGAAAATCATTTGCTGGTTCTTATAACTGCAATACAAAATAACCCTACTAAGCAGCTATAACCATGTTAATGGAGTTCTAAACAAGTTCATGATGTGAACATACAGAAAGACTATTAAAAACATTGTTTAGTGCGACACAGAGTCATACGACTTTGGGAATTAATGTGATACCAGCGTGAAATAAATTTGTACGACTCATTAATTTTTTACGCTTACATGTATGAGGTTTAAAAAATTAATTATCAATCAAATTTTTAACAATTTGCAAAGAACAAAAACACATTCAATTCTTCCGTACGGAGTCTCAAGTGAAAGTTAAGAACTTAAAGTAGAGGATTTGATAGTGAACGTTCTACCCGCATACGGTGCAATGCAATGCACGTGAACCACATTCTCTCCCCACAAAGGTAGCTCCGCCATTAATTCCTATACGACCTCTGTTCTAAAACGGTCTCTAATCGGGCTTCCGGCAGATTCACTTTGCGGCAAAATATTGCAACAAAAAGTACCTTGCAATATTTCAGCCCATGAAAACACCGCATGCATGGATAACGTTGTTGTTGTCACAAAGGAATATGCAATGATGCAGTCGCTTAGTTAGCCAAATAGTGTTCTGTAAAGAAAAACTCAATGTTCAAAGTGCCTATACGAGTAAGATTTAGCTTTCCGAAAGCATACGGCAATAACTAAGGCGTTTTGACTGATAACCTTTGAAACGGCGTCACTGATTGCACAACTAACTTTGCATCCAATCAGGCTTCTGTACTTCGCTCGTATTAGAACAGAGGTTGTTTAGGAAATTTATGACGGAGTTACCTCTGTGGGGAGAGAATGGTGAAGCAAGGTATAAACTGGTTCAAGTATCATACATCTGTAACGGGTTATAATTCAACATACGGATAATAAAAGGCTACAGAAGTGTCTGACTTACGATTCAATCGTCTGTCAGTGATTGTAAACAAAATGGGTTTTTTTCAGTTAAGTAAAGGGAGGCGTCATTGGATACCGTTAACAGCTCCTTGCTTGATGAACATATAATCTAATGAACACTTCCTGAGAAGATATAACAGAGAAAAAATATGTGACATAGTTATTACCCGTGGCTAATGTGGAACAGGTGGGAGGAAAATGAGCGTGGTGTGTTCCAGTTGTATATCATACAGTTGTCTATAGTACTATGTTAAAAGGACAGTACACTAGCATTATTTTGTGATAATGAAAGACGAGGTAAAACTTCGCTTTTTGCATGAATGTTTTAAATGCTTAACGTTAAGACAATGAGCAGTATTTTTTTAAATGAATGTTGTTGTTTTTATTTTCACCCTAGGTCGCCCTGTCCACTTGAATTAATCATTAAAATAAAATCCAACCATGGCGTAAGCAAATTAGTGCTGTATCTGCATTATAGTTCAGAGCTTTAACACCATGTTTCATTTGTTCAATGAGTGTTTTGAAATTCCAAACAATACGTATAGTGGCGATGCTATATTTCTCCCAACATTAATACTACTGAAATGTACTTGAAAAGTGACAAACCCCAAATTATCTTACCTCGTATCAAAAGCATGCATTACACTATATAAATAAGACAGGAAAACATCATGTAAAAGGCATTTAATCAATGGACACCGTAGTATCAAGTGGAATAAAGATTTAATTTTTTTGCATGGAAATAAAATGTACATAAAAACACAACATGTTTATTATCAGCGATAAATTTTAATCTTTAACGGGGGTACTCTATTTTTCTTAGCTGTATTAATCAATTATGGTACACAAATTTACAATTCTTAACTTACACTTTGACATGACATATTTGAAAATTAAAGCTGTAAGTAGCTGCCAATTAGTAAAAACAGCCTTAAAATCTTCAAAGTATTGTATGTCACCGCTAGGTATTGGAAGTTTTCGTGACGTTAAGTAAGTCCACAAGTATACATTTTGTATATGAATGATGGAAAAAAGGAAACCAATTAGCTTTGTAAACGCTAACCTAATTCTATCAAGTAATTGCTTCCTTGATGTTGGCAAAAACCTTCACGAACTCAAATGAGCGATGTAGAACATAAGGTATTGCTAGGAATGAAATGACTACTTCAGCATATTCTTAATATTTAAAAAAACCGAATAGTTTGTCCTTAATAACCTCAAAGTATGGAACAATTGTCATAGCTTCTCTGAGAATGTTTGATTGGGTATACACTCATGACCAAACGAAATTTGTCACAATTTTGAAACGATTCAACCAAAACAACTAAAGAAGACAGAAATATAACATAAGGTACCTCTTATAAATACACCAATCCTTAAAATACCGAATCGCACAAATTTGACATTGATAACACCAGGTTTGCATTATAACAACGCAAAGTCACCAAGGTCAGCATTTTCAATTTCCAGGTGTTTATTTTAATGTTTCAAAGCAACTTAAGTCGTTTAAAATTAAAATTTGTGTAACCAAAGTGCTGACAAATGCAATTCATGTTTCAACGTATCAAAAAAATTTGGTTTCTGAGAAATTGGAAACTTCGGATGGCGTCACAAGAGGGTTTCTGTAGTTCCTATGTACATCAGATAATGATAAATGCTCATCTGTTTAACGGTGCAGTTTGGAATCTAACGCGTATTTATAAAGGGTCTAAGAGTTAATCAATCAGTAACACCCCGGCCTGAGTAATGCTTTAAAAGTACATGTACACTATTTCGACGTTGTCATCGTCATAAGATTATTGGTATTGTCTGAAAGTTTAGCTGTCTGAATGTGTCAACTATAAACAGTCCAACAAATCTGATTTCTTCTGAACACGGTCGTCCTGTGCACGAGTGCTTACCGGTATGTCGATCGACCTTATATGTCCGGTTTGACACACAATTTTCTTCCATCATGAAATACTCAAATATCCTCCCGACAAAAATTAATTGTTGTCAATGAAAATGCGAGAAATAAGGCGATCTTTTTGTAACGAAGGGATCCGCCCAGTTTTGTCAGTTTTCAGAGACTATACTCTCATGTTTAACATGTACTTTTGTGTAGTTTATGTTCTGTGTATGCAACGTTTAGTGCTTACATTCTTAAATTATTAATCCCGCCAGGGGCTCGGCAACTTTGTCTGCAGTAGTGAACTGTTCTACACGCAGTCAGGTTTGGATGCAATGCTACACTGAATTTCAGCGCAGTACCACCCATGGTTCGCTAGTTCCAGCCGATGCTCGCAGGTCTCACCGCAATGCATAGCCATAATGGTGTTGCGGGCTTTCTCCCTGCAATAATACTAGCAGCCGCGATATAAGTGAAATAAGCTTGAAAGCGGCGTTAAACACCTAACACCTCACCTCACCTCTTTCATTATTTTTCATAAATGCAGTTTAAAAACTTTCTTTTGATTGGAAACAAGCATTTTTATTATTTCCTTCAATGGAGGACAACAGTATGAAGCTATTAATAGGAAGACGACCGGAGCTTAAACTTATTTCCTTCAATGGAAGCATAAAACTAGTAGTAGAAAATCGACTGGGGTATATTTTTATTTCCTTCAATGGATGACGTAGATATAACTAGTACAACAAAAGTTTGTTACTCGATTTGAGGAATATGGGAGTCAGATGATCAGAAACGAATGCACAGATGACGCCTTGATTAGCGTAAGGGAATCAAGTAAATACAGGGTGGGGAAACATATGTTTCAATACTTGGCTGATGCCAGAAGAGCTTGTGGGAGTTATTTCCAGCACCCATGACTGACACCTCCCCACATATAAAGTGTTTACTTAAGTGCTAGAAGAATATGCTCCGTTGTCTGTTACCCACTCTAATGTATCTATAAGTACCGGATGTTATCCACTGTTTGAGGCATTCAAAATAGTACACATCTTTTTACAAAACATATCCTCGGTACTTTGGATACATCGGTGTAACTGGGTTAATATTACTTTAGTTTACTCTGCCTCTATGATAGTTAAGCATTTATGCATGAAAATTGCTTCAAAATATGTACTCACACAAGGGTAATTCGACAATTCAATTTCTTTATCCTTATATTGTTTAATGCGTTTTTCAATGACAGTTAAAAGATGGTGTAAATTTGTTTCCTATCTATAATTGAGTTAAGATGTTGAAAAAGAAAAATTAAGGCTTCTTTACTTCAAGTTCAACAACATCTGCATCCTTTTAATGTGTTAAACTAGACCAGTTAACACAGATGTTAGGCCTGCACCGGTGAATGTGAGATAGTTCTTTCAAACTGGTTACGTCCTGTAGAGAATAGAGACAGTTTGCTTGTATACATATATATATATATATATATATATATATATATATATATATATATATATGAACACTCTTTGCAAGACAGTGTTGGAAAAAGGAATCTAGTTAAAATAGCTGTAATATCATACGTCCATAGGTCCGTTATTACATCTAGAGAATTACGCACCTGTTCCGGGTCGCGCATGCGCGTACATCAGCTAATCAAATCTGAAAATGATAAATATAGACAAACGTAGAGCAAACGACAGCATGCGACAGTGGCCAAGATGCTCGTACTTGATTGGTTCAAAGCTGACTCACTGCCCTCATCTTAGTGGTCGGTTCATAGTTCGACAAAGGTCAGCTGAACATGACCTCAGTCAGTAAGTCCCTAGATATAATGACGGATCATAACAGCTATTTTTGAACTAGATTGCAAATCGCGAGTTCTGTTCGAACAATCAACTTGAAAAAAGGCATAGCTTTTAAACGGACAACTGTTCAAAACAGCACACAAAAGAATTGTAACTCCAGGCGCAATGACAGCACTGGTGGAAGTTTTAACCGACGATTGTTAATTGAACTTTATTCAATCAATAAATTTTATAAGCGCTTCAAACAGAGCCGAAATTAGCACTGCATAAAACATATTGCAAGATATAGACCCAGTTATATAGGTCCGTTGAGGAGGTCCATTCTGGTGCCACGAGGCGACGTCGAGGGCAAATTTAACTGACAGGGGACCCGTTTTTTTACGAATATTCAATCAGTGTCAGTACTTATCATTTTTACAAGAGAAAACAGTCTGTATCATAATCATCGGCGAACAGCACAGGTAAATGTTTTCACACAACTTGTACGACTGCGCATGTCCGGAATGTATTGGTTCCTACTTCAGAAAATAGGCAACTCATATAGTCAAGAGAGTAAGTATTGTATAATGTTGATGCTTGATCCTAACTACAGTTTTACCTCTGAGGGCATTGCATGTACAAACATCTTATGTAGAAGTCGTGGTAACAAATTGCACGTTACGAAATTGCGTAAATAACAAGAATACCCTGAAGAAGTGTGTGTTGCTGCACTTCAGACTAATATATCTTGAACAGAACACCGTGTAGATAAGCATATGTCGTTAAAACACATGCTTCAGTTCATTTGGCATAACATGGAAGACTATTTTATAAAACCTAGTCCAAATGTACGCGTTTTTCACACTTTTATCATGCTAGTTTCTGGTACAATGCATACGGAACTGGCTCCTTCTCAAATATGTTGCATAAAATCTATGATTATCCTGAAAAACACACTTGCTTCGAAATCTTTCCAAAGTGTTAAAGTATGAAATTCAATCAACGATAAACCAACATCATTCTGAGAAAAAAATAGTTTATTTGCTATGATTATGTTTGTATTTCAGATGTTCAAACTTGTTCAAATGAAGTACTTTAACGTTACATTCTGTACGCGTGCTTATCGGCAACACTTCAAGTTGTGAGAAACGAGCTCGGTAGTCCTTAAGTTAAACATCTCACTTTTTCAGAGCATGTTTAAGTCGTAAGTGCATGCATTTATAGATAAAGATGTTGTATATTGTTCTTGTATAATGGTTAAAAAATACCATTGTAACCTGTAATTTTCCGTTGCAGTCACGTGGTTTGCGCAACTGTTTGCCTAGTCAATTTCCATTACTCTGTTTGTGGACTCAAAGCCAATTATTTTATTTTTCAAAACAATTTTCTATGGCTTAATCTCAAAACCTGTTTCGGGAGTCTGTTACGTTTTTGTCTATAACTTGTAAGGTCATTCGTAGAGAACCCATAGTATCAGCAGAATCTTTTGGCTTGTCTCCAATTTGAGAATGTTATCAGAATTGCCAATCTGCAAACGCATTTATTTGCACGCTTCCATGTAATTCTCATCAAGCGAAGTATCATGAGTTCATACCTTTATATACAAAATGCACCATTTGTAAATGTATTTTGAAACAAAATCAATGTCATATTTAACATAATTGACAAATGTGCATGCCTTTTGCCAGGCAACTATTGTTTCTGAACAAATTATCGCATTTGGTCATCTTTGGCGTTGTACATCAATTTCAAACAACTTTTTAAAAAAAAGGACGTTACATTTGAGAAAGTCTGTGCTAAGGAAAATAATGTATGAAAAGACATATTTAGATGTATAACACATATTTCCATGATCTTCTCCAGAAGCCTAAAAGGCTTAAATCTTAAGTACCTTGGCCAATGGTGGTTATAAATTGTAGATCTGGTGCCTCTGTAGCCCCCAAAGAGAGGGTGTCCTCAAAAACGTTTTTCCTCTTCTACAGGTCTAAGCCTAAAAGGCCCTAGCCTGATATTGTAATTCACATGGGTCACGCTGTATGTCTGTTGTCTGTTACAAAGGCCTATCATCAAATTAAGATTGTAAATCGTGAATTATGATTCAAATCAAGGTCCCCAGCGGCCACACCTTAAGAAGTTATGACTTCTCTAGAATAAAGAGCTTTAGTTTACGTGCCAACTCAGTGACCAATGAGAATGATTAACTGAGATTTGTTAAATATATAATTATTCTACTTAATTTCTAATTTTGCTAGTTAGCCCTCCTCATTAGCTTCTAATCAAGAATATTGTTTCCATGATTTATCATTTTGCAAAAGTAAGCGTTTTTTCTAAACAGTGCAAAATCATATTGTTAAGTCTCAATTAGTGTAAACGAGAAAGAACAGCTGTGAAATATCGATTCTATTCACGCTGTGGGCTATAATAAGGTATGTCTCAGCCCCGAACAGGAATAGTTAACAATGTGTCGTTGTGTCTGGCAGGCTCTTCAAATTCTCGGTTACATTTCAAGCATTGCACCCTATATCATTATGTCTGGCATCATTGTCTTGTTCTCACTTCGGAAATATGCGAGAGAAAAAAATTTGTTTTCCAATATACGGTGTCTTGAGATCCAGTGGCAACTACCTTTTTAATGGAAAACAAGTTGTTACGTCTTTATCTTATCTCAAGGTTATAAATAGCTAAAGGAAAATAATGTTAACGCTCCATGGGAGTGATCTTGTAATATAAAAAAAACCCTGAAAATTATCCTGCGTTGCAAATTTACCTAAGCCCTGCGGTACTTGCCACATAGTTTACCATTAATGTCGAATAGTTTTAGTCACAGTAAAGGAATGCGGTTGTGTCCGATCATACACCCCGAGATTACCATGTAATTACTGACATAATCTATTTTAGCTTATTCAATTACTTGTGGTAATTTTAAATTTATAAAAAATTGTTTTTTTTTAAAAATTCCATTATGTACACCAATTCATTTACCGGGTACGGATACCTCTACGAAACAATTACAAAATCAAGGCAATGTGTAGTTATCACATTTATGTATACGGTTATGTTAGTGTGTAAGTAGTGTCATACGTGACTGGGAAAGGCAGTGTCTGCCATATTACAAGTTATTGCCATTTCCTCAAGTACTTATTAACAGCATATATCCTTGAGTTAGACATCTTAACCACTCAACCACCGAACTTTGCTGTGTTGATCTAATTTTAGAAATTATCACATTCAATCAGGTAGCTACAATTTATCACCTCTACAGGTATAGACACAGATATGAAATATGACATGTCCTTTTCTGAAAAAAATAACGCGTGAGGTGAATGTAGTTTGCGTTTTCTACATCCATTTAATCTGAAATTTTAAAGTATCCATTTCTTTCTCTTAATTTGCTCCACTTCCAACAGGATTGAGTGGTGTATGTGTCATGATGTTGATTAGTTTCAGAACATAAGACTATCTTTGCTTGATCTGATAGTGTTTATTTCGATTTTGAATTTTTTGCGGTAGTTTATTTTTAATCATGCTGTTAACTTTTGCTCAAACTGATCTTCAATTAAACTAATGTAAAACTTCTCGATAAAGCACTTTAGCAATATGTGGTTCACAATTGCCTAAATAATTCTTATGTGACTAATCACATCTAAAAGTTATATAAATGTCAACATTCGCTACACAGTGGGATGTTATCTCAATCCATTTATAAATAATTATGTGAAAAGCACAAACTAGACGTCTACCACTTAAGCTTATTCTCTGGTAGTTTTGATTAAGAAAGAATACCATAAATGTAAGAATGTATTGTTCGTTATTCAAGATACCATTAAAACATGCCTTTCTTTTAAAAGATGGTTAATAATAACTCATTAGCTTGAAAAAATCGTTTTCATGAAAATAGATACTATTATTATCTCGTTGATTTTATCTGATTCTATTTTCTGTGCTTTTATACATGCAGGGGTAGTAAAATACTGATTCTATACGTTGTAATTATGGTGAGAAGATGACTTAACACGATCTATTTATCGAGAAAATGCCCGCCCTTTTGAAGGTTTTTTACTTTAGACGGACGCTTTGGATGTTACAGCATAGATATTAAGGGAAATCCATGCAGGTCCGGATGAAATGAAAGGATTGTCAGATAATTACAGAAGCCACACTTACCAACAATTTTTTTATGAAGACTCGTTTTATTCGTAACTCTATTTTGCGAAATATGTAAAATGGAATAAACGACATTGGCGCTTCACTTATCTCAGTAGACAAAGCAGGGTGACAGTAGGGGATTATTACGTGTATGTCATAATAGTAGACAAGTAGAAGTGAGTCACATGTCTGAATGAGTTAGTAAATATGCAATATTGATGTGTGTACGATTACGTAGATGTATGCTGTAGATGTATACTTTTTGTCTGTTTGACTTTACGATAGTAGTACGATTTTAAATAAGTTTTCTTATTGATTTATTGAGGCCTGGTCGTGTGGTTCATGCGTTTTAGTTACTAATACTGTTTGAAATAATAATTAATGAATAAATAAATGATGCTCTTCATGACATTAACACAATTTCATTTTTTTCTGTTGTTAACATGCATTTGTTACTGGTTTGTGGTTCATGTTCGTCCGGCTGCCCCGCTGCAGCAGCCGTTGCCCTTTTTTCTCCCTACGTGATGGAATGCCAAGTTAAGACTCAGCAGTCATACGTCTTTTACAGTATCGGTTTTGATTGATGTATTTTAAACATCACATTTCATCTAAAACGTTCCTGTACAAATACTGCGGTGATTTGTCGTCTAGCTATGTTAGAAGTTAACAATGGAATTCAAGAACTATACGCTTACTCATTGCACTTTAATCACGATGGTTATGGTTAGACATATCGTTATTACAATCTTCTACATATCACCTGTAACTTTAATATTTCGCGTCTCCTTTGACTGTCTTTGACAGCTAACATCATCGATATATTTAGTCTATATGCTTAATTTATTAAGTAATACAGATATGAAGGCATGCCCTCAATTCGCCTACACCTCATATGGTGAGAAAAAGTTATAGCTAAACACTACGTGCGGTGGCGGCGGCGGTGGAAACCGGACAAAAAGGGATAGCAAAACTGGTATGCATGAATATCATTAACAACTTGCCACTTAGAAAAAAACAGTTATGATCATTATCATTCAAATTAGCAAATATTGAACAATAAATATTTCGTACACTAAATGTGTACATAATACAGCTGGATATCGATATCGCTATAGTTGTCTCTATCACGTTTCTGTTTGCGGTCATACATCGACTATCGACTCACAGCCAACAGCTGGGGACTCACTTTCCTGTGGTGAGCAATATTATATAAACACCGCGAAAACCGAAATGGGAACAGTTTGCCTTTTACACATTGTACGGTTTGTTATTCGGGGTTGCCTAAAGTTTGGTCACAGTTGCCAAATCGAATATATTACCAATCCTTGGTGTTATTTCATTGAAAAGTACAGAATGTTGACATTTATTTACTATTTTAATGTTAATCGGTTCATTGTTGTAACAATAAAAGGAAAAGCCTTGATTTTTATCAAAAAGGACACCGAGTACTTAAACAAAATTTTGAAACTTTATCCAAAGCACACAGGCAGCTAGATTGGAGTTGATTGTGTTTAATAGGTAACGTAACCATTTCTTTGTGATTTAGCGTTTACGTCAGCAGCTGCACACTCATAACTATTAGGCTGCTGGTTTACAACGCTTTCAACATATAAAGTCAATATTTCACGTTTCATAGACTAGCCACTGTAAGACAATCAAAATATCTGAGGATCTAAAAGTATATGATCAACATTAAGTATTCGATTGACTTTTTTGCCCAAGAATATAGAAAAACATCAAACAAAATCAAAATTTAAATTAAAATGTATAACAAAAATATTCAAATGACGAAAATTCAAAAAATCTGCCAAATGGGCTCGAAGATTGTTGATCTTAATTTGCAGTCTTGGATACAATGTGGAACCTATTTAACAAATCAAACATCGTCCTGTGAAATTGCAAATCCAAGAAGAAAAAAAAAATCGTACGTGTTTTGAAATTTACAGAACTGTTTGAGACTTAACATCAAGAAACTAACATGTAGATATAAAACCCAGTCCATGTTAAAAGTGAAAAAAAGAACAAGTTTCAACAAGTTTAATATGTTGTTTAAGTACCTAGAGCCTTCTCAAGTCTAGTAAATGTTGCAAGTCTAAAACTATCAGCATTATGCCTTCCTTTCTTTTTGTCCGAGACTATATAGTCAAGCTTCTCTTGTATGCAAAGTCGAGCCCAAACCAAAATCAATTTGTAAAGAAAAGGTCTGCCCTTATACTTACATGTATACTAGAACGGCAACAGGTTGCACATATGAACTACCATTTATGTACTTAGCGACAGGTGCAAACCGTTGCCAGTGCAGATATATGTTTAAAATTAAAAATGTAAATTGAATAATATCATAAGTTTTCAAAATATTCATTCAGGTGAAACCGCTATCACGAAGCAATGCTTACGTTTTTAACGTGAGTATTAGTGTCAAAATGTGTAGTTTTAATGTATTTATTAATTTCTTAATGAATATAATTAGTTTCATGGTTAATCGCACACAGCTAAACATATAGCACATTTCGTAAGATACATTTTTGTTAACTAGCATATATTCATAACAAATGTGTTACAATATAAATACTTCCTAAACTCAGAAGTTTATATGCCTAACCTGTTAAAGATCGAAGTGTACAAAGCTTATCCATCAAACAGAACATCCACAACAAACAAACTTACCATTATGTACGTAACATCTACACAAGCAGTCATTTGGCACCAAATCACCAAGACAACGAGACACAAGATAAGTTCCAAAGTACAGCTTATTCCACTGTTACGTTGTCTCGGCACATGTGGTTGTTGGCGCGTATTCGCACGCGGAAGGAGGCTGAAGGCTGACAAAAATATCAACACTCTGGTGCACATTTCAGCGAAACCCGAGCAGTATGCCAACTACGTACAAGGGCTCCGCTCCACTGCTGATATCGGCACTCTCGTCTCCCATCGAGTTAATGTGGATAGTTTATGTCTCGGGGCTTGTTTTACTTACCTACAGGTATTTATAGTTTCATTGCAGTACAACTGTCCCATTCGCATTTTGTACAGGTACAAACTAATGCAGTTAACTGTGATGATAGTTATTAGGCTTCAGAATTGTGAATGTCTCCTCAACAACATGAATTTGTGCGCTACTGTAGTATTTTGTGTACATTGTCTTATCTAATAAAGTTTATGTACAAGATATTGTATATGTTGTTCTCTTGACTATAAAGATGTTACCTCCTCGTTTTTTACTACTTACTACTGTACATATTCATAATTCGTTTGCCGTAGTGTGCAATACACTACTAATATCATTATACAATAGCGTTTCTCTGGAAAGCATTTAGAAGTTGTTAAAATAAATGGGGAAGAATTAATTGATTTTCAACTTCTTAAAATGCAAGTGTGCGACGTTCGCCGTAACGTAACATTGTATGCTTCTACACCGAAACGTCGAACTCCTGCAATAAAGAAGTTAATACCCATAGAACTCTCCCTCTTCAATTCAGGGATCGTATAGACATATATATCTATACGATCCCTGTTCAGTTATACAAAAGCATGTTGTTTCCCTCACTCATTAAGTCAAAGGCAACGACACAAGGGCTGCAAGGCATATGTTTGGTACGTTGCACATGTTCATTTTGCTTCTGTTTTCCTAAATGTATAAAGGAGTGATGATGTAGTGAACCATCAATCAGGTATCCACAAATAAATAAATAAATAAATAAAAAATAACATGTCGATGTGCGCGTTAGTGGTTGTATATTTGACCTCAGTTATTGAAGAAATTATTACAAACTTGCATGTACACCAGGTTACAGTAGCTTGGCCATGTTATTCAGAGTGTGGCTGACCATAATGAGGGGCATTGGGTTCACAATATTAATTTCAATTATCAATATTAATAAATTGCGCTTACATAACCTATGCTATTATATTCTAGACAGTTTCCTATATATTAAATTAGATTGGTACTGTAATACAATATCTATCGTTATGCAGTTTTTCGCATCTGTAATCGTAACATAAAGTCTGAAATTTTGTATGTTAATGTTCTATTTGGAAACAGTTCCTTAATTTATTCGCACACTGGTATATTGTTCTAGGAATTCGTAACATGTTCATGTAAATGTTGTAAATATTAGATTAAGAGATTAATTTTCGACTAGCTATGTTGTCCCCAAAAGCAAATTAACTGTTTGCTCTCTTGTATATATCTGGGAACTAACTGTCTGTTTTGTATATATACATGTAGAGGTCAACAGACTCATCCTGCCAAACAGTTAATAGTGGCTTGACCTTTCAATGTGGCCGAAGTTTGTTACAATGATGAACAGACTTATACTGATCAAAAGGCCTCTGCAAAACTGACCGAACGGATTTTTCCATTATCTAATTGACATCATTTGTTCAATGTTTTCGTGAATTTTCAATGTAAAATATTTGAAATTGTTTATAGAAGATCAATTGTGTAATGAATCGTATTAAATGTAATAGTACCATAGCTACTGTCATCATAAATATCAACACGCAGGATACGGGTATAGATCCTTTGGGAATAGAAAAAAAATTTATACAATGTGTTTTTGTTTAATTGTAAGAATATATTTGATAATCATGATTTAACATGTTGTTTATTTTAGTCATTCAAGGAAAACATTTGGTACTTAATATTATCTGTAAAGGAACGGTCATAAAGAAAATGGAAAGATATTATAAACAGAATTGTTGTTTCTGTGTATATTTTGTACATAGTTATACATTATTTTATGCCAATAGACCTACAAATGCTTATGCACATAAAATAACACAGAGAGTTAAACATAGCTTGACTGTAATAGGGTTTTAAATCAGGGAAATTAATGGAAATGTAAATGGAAATGGAAATGCCACTGTGGCAGCCCAGGCTTCAAACGAATGGCAACAGGAGGTCAGCTTAACAATGATTTACTATGATATTTACAAGGTAATTACACCTTTGATTATATCGTTGTTAAATTGGGTGATTAATGACCTTTCAGATGTCAAATTTGTTTTCTATTTTTGTCCTTGCCAATGGTTAACGCAAATCTTTCTAACAGTCACTGGAAGTAGTTTGAACAGAGCCTTTTGTTTACGTCAAGAGTGTTCTGAATTCTGTTGCTGTCTTACACATGGGGGTCTATATCTAAAACTAAATGTATGTGTTCATGAAAGTTGTATCATACAACTTTTACCTCTGTTAAATTGCAATTTGCCTTCGCGGAGATATCTCACAAAAGAACTTATTCTTAAATATCTCATGGGTAAGAAAACGAATAAACAACTCAAAGCCTTCAATTACGTTTTCTCTGCCTCTCATGAATGCTTGTGAAACATCAACTCGAGACAGATAAACTGTTATTCCTCGCATCTTGTTGATTAGTCTTCTAGTATTAGATACACCATTCTCTCCCAACAGAGGTAGCTCCGTCATAAATTCCTATACTACCTCTGTCCTAATACGAAGGTTTCTTGTGCTTTAGGCATTTGCCCCTACCGGCGCGATATTGCAACTTAAACTACCTGGCAATATTTCAACCAATGAAAACACCGAATGCATGAATAACATATTTGTTGACACACAGACCTATGTAATGATGCAGTTGCAAAAATGAGGCGTTTTTGTTCTATAAAGAAGACTCAAAGTGCCATCTGCATATTCGGAAAAAAATTTGCTTTTGGAAAGCTTACGGAAATAATTTAGACGATTTAAATGATACATTTTGAAACGGCGTCGCTGATTGCACAACTAACTTTGATTGCATCCAATCAGATTTCTACATTTCGTGCACAAGAAACCTTCGAAATGGGACAGAGGTAGTATAGGAATTTATGACGGAGCTACCTCTGTTGGGAGAGAATGTAGATACACACGAACAATGAGGTCTGAAAATAAGAAGCAAACTCTAGAAACCCAAATGGTATCTGTGGTTATTTCATTCACACCTCTGTTATTCATTATTGTTGAACTTTTGTGATTCCTTGATTTTGAACTTTAGTTAAAGACTAGCGACACTTCTAGGTTTCATGCTTATTCTATATTCGTTAGAGAATACGACACTTCTAGGGTTCATGCTTATTCTATATTCGTTAGAGAATACGACACTTCTAGGGTTCATGCTTATTCTATATTCGTCAGAGAATACGACACTTCTAGGGTTCATGCTTATTCTATATTCGTTACAGAATACGACACTTCTAGGGTTCATGCTTATTCTATATTCGTCAGAGAATATGACACTTCTAGGCCTCATGCTTATTCTATATTCGTTAGAGAATACGACACTTCTAGGGTTCATGCTTATTCTATATTCGTTAGAGAATACGACACTTCTAGGGTTCATGCTTATTCTATATTCGTCAGAGAATACGACACTTCTAGGGTTCATGCTTATTCTATATTCGTCAGAGAATATGACACTTCTAGGCCTCATGCTTATTCTATATTCGTTAGAGAATAAGACACTTCTAGGGTTCATGCTTATTCTATATTCGTTAGAGAATACGACACTTCTAGGGTTCATGCTTATTCTATATTCGTTAGAGAATACGACACTTCTAGGGTTCATGCTTATTCTATATTCGTCAGAGAATACGACACTTTCTAGGTTTCATGCTTATTCAATATTCGTTAGAGAATATGACACTTCTAGGTTTCATGCTTATTCTATATTCGTTAGAGAATATGACACTTCTAGGTTTCATGCTTATTCTATATTCGTTAGAGAATATGACACTTCTAGGGTTCATGCTTATTCAATATTCGTTAGAGAATATGACACTTCTAGGTTTCATGCTTATTCAATATTCGTTAGAGAATATGACACTTCTAGGGTTCATGCTTATTCTATATTCGTTAGAGAATATGACACTTCTAGGTTTCATGCTTATTCAATATTCGTTAGAGAATATGACACTTATAGGTTTCATGCTTATTCAATATTCGTTAGAGAATATGACACTTCTAGGGTTCATGCTTATTCTATATTCGTCAGAGAATATGACACTTCTAGGGTTCATGCATATTCTATATTCGTTAGAGAATATGACACTTATAGGTTTCATGCTTATTCAATATTCGTCAGAGAATATGACACTTCTAGGGTTCATGCATATTCTATATTCGTCAGAGAATATGACACTTCTAGGTTTCATGCTTATTCAATATTCGTCAGAGAATATGACACTTCTAGGCCTCATGCTTATTCTATATTCGTTAGAGAATATGACACTTCTAGGTTTCATGCTTATTCTATATTCGTCAGAGAATATGACACTTCTAGGCCTCATGCTTATTCTATATTCGTCAGAGAATATGACACTTCTAGGTTTCATGCTTATTCTATATTCGTCAGAGAATATGACACTTCTAGGGTTCATGCATATTCTATATTCGTCAGAGAATATGACACTTCTAGGTTTCATGCTTATTCAATATTCGTTAGAGAATATGACACTTCTAGGCCTCATGCTTATTCTATATTCGTTAGAGAATATGACACTTCTACTTGATTGTTTAGCTGTAGCTAGAGAAAAAATGAAATGAATAACGAATTTTGAACACTAGTTACAAAATAATGACCATACTCAGTGATCTCCTGATGTTGAACTCCAGAAAGAGAATTCATGTCATTGCTTCATGATTTGGATTGAATTTTATAATTTATGAAAAAGATTATTTTTTCATTATCAAATAATGAGCCCCTCCCTTTTTTAACCTTTCTTGGAATACGGTTACAGAATGCTCCCTGTGTTTTTGACCAGATGGCGGGCGAACAGTGATTTAATCCCGTGCCGATGAGTATATATGCCGTGAGATCAAACATTCAGAAAATGTGTCTGCATTAATCGTCTGTGTTGTAAGACCAAACATTTTGTACAACTTACAATTATTACACAGAGAAACTCAGTGCTCTATTGTTTGTTCTTTGCTCACACGATTGTTGAACTTTAGGTTTCTAAATCATCGTGTTTATTTTCATCAGAGTACAACAATGCTTTTGCGAATCATGATTATTGAATACTATTTAGATAAATACAACACTTCTTGGAGATAAATTTACATTATTGTTGAACTGGAGTTAGAGAATAACAAAACTTTTATGACTCATGTTTGTGGAACTAATCCCCTTTCGATTCTGTGATTCCCTTATAACGAACTCTCGTTAGAGAATATCGACACGATTATGATTCATGATTGTTTTGTTTTCAAAAGATAAAATGACAAGTGTTTGACCCATGATAGTTTCATTTTCATGAAAGAATAATGACAGTTCTATGTACGTGAATGTTAAATGTGAGTTATAGAAATATTACACTTTTCTGATTTCTGATGTTGTAATCTAATTACTGAATGACGACATTTCTCTGATTTTTTATGAAATCTAATTACTGAATGACGACACTTCCATGAATTATGATTATTAAATTTTAATTACAGAATAATGACACAGATTATCATAACGATTAAGGAAAAGACTGGTATCGTTGTTCTGATCCCAGCGTTGTCATCAGAAGTGGTTGTTTTTGTAGGACGACATTCGGTAGGCAGCTGAGCGGTGAGTGAGTCCCTGTACAGAGACACGGTCTTCTCGTCACAGGAACCAACAGCACCGAGGAGGGCATCTACATTCGCTTTACGGCCTCTGTAAAGTCATCAAATACACTCAATCATAACTACTGTAATTCAAACCTTCAAAAGTTTCATAGATTTTGCTTATAGAACGCAAGGACCATCCTTAGCTCGCTACCATTGTCCTATCTTCCTCCAAACCACTGTTTAAGCACACGGATATCTGTGGTTCCAATACTCCCAAACTAATTTCCAATATTCTCCACCTGGGAAGACAAGCAACACACCTTTGCTTCTATCTATAAATGTCTTTCGTTTGTTATAAATGACTGAGTTTTGTCTTATAACGGATTTGTCGCCTTCATTTGGAAACAAAATAAAATACGTCTTAAATACCGGCTTTAGAACGCAGGGAACAGACTGATCACTTAGATTGAAACACTTGCCAGATTGCATTTTAGAAATTAATTTTAAAACAATCAGTGGAATAGGTAAACTATTTATTGTACCAATAGTATTATAGCAAGTTGTTGTTAACCGGGAAAGTCATGGAAAATGCATACGAGAACAATACGGACTGTGATCAAACAGGATAAATGAACTACGTAAATTCTGTACCACGAATAAACTTGAATGCAAATCTGGGTAGGTGCTTATAGTGTTCATATGGTGACAACTAGAATTAGGCAAATAAACTAGTGCTCAACATTTCAATTCAATTAATTTCTTCAAACATTTCTAATTTTAAGAATTTTACGTTTCTTTCAAAATTCCCGAACGGTGGACATTTGTGTCCACTGTATCTGTTGCAGTTTCCAAACAAAAAAAAAACAAAAAACAAAACCTACTCGCATCCCGGTGTTTGTTGGGAAACGGCAGCTTCTACTTCCGTGCTATTCAGAGCAGCTAGTGAAGTTGTGATGCAAGTGCTATTGTAATCTGGAAAGGCAATGGGTTAAAATGGAATCTTGCCTAACGCCAACAGATACACTTGATTTTATGTCCGCTTCCGCCATCGAATCGCTTCACAATTGTAACTAAACTCAGGGGCACCTACATGTAATTAAGACCTATAGCCCCTGCTGAATTAAACTAATTTAATAAACTCACCATGGATGAATCTCTTTTAATGAGTAATTCAACTCATTAACTCATCATGGATACATCTCACTACAATTGTAAACGACATTTGAATATTCGAAATAGCCTACAAAATGTATCAATGGTTGGCACACGAAAAAAAACGCACTTTAAGAACTAAAAATGTTTTATGGTTAAACCATATACTTAAATATTCTTTATCATTTAGCGGCCAGCACCACATGGGTTGTACAAAACTATAACCATTCGTCTAGCGTATTCTTACCATCCACATGTTGACACACGTTCCTCAATCCCTCCTGTACAGCGCCTATATCAGGTAGGGCGTGCTTCTCGTCCGCACTACAGAGGGACTGTACTGACAGCGTGCAGTTCACTAGGGTTTCGTACTGGGCCAGTTTACTGAAGAGGAAATTGTCAATGTCATGGCGTAGATGCAGACCCCTGTCTTTTGATTAAAACTTATTTTATCGTAGTCGGTTTATCAAAATTAGGTGCTCTGCTTTCACTGCTTGTAATATCCCCCTTTTCGAAAAGCACTGAGTATCAAAATACGTACTGAAGTCAAGTAATTTTTATCAATATAAAGTTAGCAACTACTACATCATATACAACTCATTTTATATAAAGGGTTAAACTTTCTGCATTAGAAATAATTATTGTGTTTAAATTGGACGTAATTCGTACCGGCAAGCTTAGAAAGTACTGAAACAAAAACTTTAGTAAAACTAAAGCATGACATCGATTTAATAAGATTTATTGAAAGTCTATGTACATGTAGTTATAAGAAATATCTTTGGATCACAATATATGAACTCCAAACAAACAATTAACTAATCAAATATTAGATTATTTATTAGAGAGAGTTATATATGGACCTAACTGATGTCCTTACCTGCAAACTTTTGGACCTAGGTTATCATTGATCTTTTTAAGAGTCAACTCCACAACGTCATCGTGTGTCTGGATGGTTTTGGGTAACAAGATAAACACGCCACTCTCGACCTGGCATTTGAGATACGCTCTGCCAACCGCTTGCATCTTGCTACAGTCAACTGTTCCGTTATTTGAACTTGGTTGTCTACCTGCAAGTGATTATGTTGAGTAAACATTCCAACGTAAAACTACTGTCCCTGAGTTCTAAGCTGGAATACATTTTGCAAACCGTATATTTCGCCTCTGAACCAAAACAGGGAACCCGCAGTTTATTTATTTATTAATAATTAGATTATAGTTGTCTGATTGGCGGAATAGCTCAACTTTCAATAATATGAAGGACCGTGGATGTTTTAAATGATCGACTTAAGATGTCTTTAAAAGAGTTTCTTTAGACAATTCATTCCCCTGTGTTTCACAGTATTTCTTTGTCGATCATCTAATGCATTAGAGTACCTGTATCGTTGTAGCACCCTTCAGGTAAGGGAGGTAACTGCTGTAAGTAGATCTGTAAAGTGGCAGCTCCACACTCTGCAAGAAGCTGTGTAGCACAAATACGAGCCACTGCTCTCGACCTACAGAACAATTCGGAGCGTCTAAGTCTAAGCGTACATTTTCCCAGAATCTCCAAAAACATGAAAGATCTGTTCTATATTTCGTTAAATTTAAAAGTAACGAAACGATCGTATTCAATTATACTAGGAATATATAGCCAATTTAAATGAAAATACTCCATCATGAACGAGATAAATAAAAACGCCGATCTTTGAACTGATGTGCATGCATATATAAGACACTTTCAGAAATCTGTTATTTAAAATTGTTACGTAAATTGCTCAAATTGTCTTGAATTCCTTAAAAACAGCCCCTCCTCTATAGCCCAATGCAAAAACAATTAAAGACTATCGAGTGAAGTGAGAAAGTGATATTTTCACGAGTGCATGGCGACATTCTTCTGTTTTTTGTATGTTAAAATATGCACTCTATTTCAGTTGTATGATCCTATAATCATTGTTATCGTATATAATACTGCATTTCTGTGATGGTTATTATCCAGTAAATCTTATGGAAAGCATTTTCATAAAATTGTTCTTTCTAACATTTAAAAAATTCATTCAATTTAAATTGAACATGACAAAGGCATAAATACGGTAACATATCAATGTTGCGCACTTGTGTTTGTTATTCTTTGTATTCAAGGCAATGTGATTGACCAATCAAAATCCTTGAACAGTACTAGTCGACTTAAGAAATTGCCAAATTAGAAATTATCATAATGTGTAATTGATATGTGGTAAGATACTGACTGAATAATTTATGTCAATGTTTCTGGGCAAACTCCAACTTACCGACACACTATGTCATCAAGGGTATCGTCACTGTCGGGTCCACTGTCAAGGAAGGCGCTGTTGTTGGTACATTCTAAAATTTCAGGCAACTTCTCCATGGTGCACGCTTGATTGTAGTCTAAAAGATATTTCAATAACTACAGTCTACAGTTGATTACCGAGAAGATATTATATTTCAAGTTGGGTCAAAAGTAGTTATTTAAAGTTGAGGTATTTTAATGATCCTACAATAAATAATGCAGAAATTGAAAAGATCGGAGTCATAATATTTATTGTTCAAGTCTTTGAAGGGCATCTAGAAGTGATATGCAGCGAAGACAATGTTTTCTTGATAACGTCTACTTTATTGTGAAATTCTCGACGTTCGGAGAAAATACTTACTCCAATAATAAATATAGGATGCTAAAGGAGTAAGCATTTAGACCAAACGTCGGGAATTTCATAATAAAGAAGTTGTTATCTAGAAAATCCCTGTTTTCCTTAATAACTCATGTTGAAAACGGCTGAACTAGTAATGTGTAAAAATAAGTCTCTTATCTGAGAGCAAGTGACGGAAAATTCTTATTAAGGCAAATCTATTTTAATAGAAGGTATTACAAAAGCGATGTCCGTTTTTTGTTTTAGTTTTAAGAAATAAATTAACATTGCCTGTTTTTTTTAACCTGTATTCAAATATATAATCCAGAAGCCTTATATGATAAGATTACCTGAGTCCGGATTATTCATAATGTCGAGAGATATGCATTATCGTTGCATTAGTCATATTCTCGAAATATGAGTGTTTAGCAATGCCCTGAAGTCCATATATCCATAAAAGCCATAAAGTCATAACAATTAGTCGAGTCATATATCTTAGAAAAAATACATCGTCTATCCTATTAATGGGCCGTCCCTAATAATCTTTAATCAATCATCAATCATAATTCCGTTACTATCATGAGTCCTCTATCAAGTTGTCATGCATCTAAGCCAAGAACCCTAACTTATAAAGTACTTGGGACATGTTACCTGTAAGCGACTGACATTGAAACTCTATTTGCTGGCGGAGAGTCTCAGGTGTCAGATTGACCAGACTGGAACTGATTTCAGGGCTGCACTTCTTTGATACATCAAAAATGCACAACGTTGCTGACACATAGTTTTCTCTGTTTTCAGTTCTGTGAAGAAAAGCATAAGAGAGAATCGCAACTAAATTAAAGAAGCGGCTGTAAAATACACTTAAACGAAACATACGGATTAATGTATTTAACAAACATTAAAATTCTCTGTACATACCCGACACATGTGTACACTACTACTGTGTATAAAAATTCGCGTAAAGTCTATATTTTCCAATACAAGCCAATATATCACTCTCAATATTCACAATATGTAACCCCGCTAATGGCTGTAATATTGCCCAGGCGGCGTTAAACACCAACTCACTCACTCACAATATGTACACGTAGAGACCAATTAAACCGATACCTACGTGAGGTGGTATCGATTGCAAGAGCTCCTACGTAAATCTATGTATATCTTTCAACATATAAATTCATTACGCGTGACACATACTCACGGTTTTGAGATTTGTCAAATCACATTTCTTTTATATCAACACACCTGCACAGCGTCTTTATGGTGGTAGAGTTGAGTTGCTGATACAAGGTGGTCAGAAATGAAGTAACGTCCTCTAGTTGGTCAGTTGGGATGGTCAACGGGATGGTGTACGTGTTCAAACACATTTGCATCCCTCGCACCAGTGATTCCGTGCTTGCACAGCTGACCCCGGCCACGATGAGGGCTGTAGTTTCGTCATCAGCTGACGTCACTGTCAACAGGATGTGGAATATGATTAACTTTACGATTTGTCGTCTCCATCCGGGTCTCAGAGTAGTTAACGCCAAACCTCTCTCTACAAGCTCTCTTTTTAATTTGCGAATATCTTAATAAACGTATTATGGAACAATGATTATTCAAGGAAAATATCATCACAATGCGTGGTTTTTTAAAAGTATTTTGATACTTGTAAGTGTCATCTTAAATCTAAATGAAACGAAGATAGATCAAACATCATGGCGATGACAGGATGGGTCTGTGATGTTATTCATAAGTAATACTGTTGTCATTGATATGTCAACAAAATACAAATAAGGAGCACAAGGTCGACTGCCCATATAATTAATCCTACAAAGATTACACGCACCTTCGGCTTAACGTTTACAACTCGCTGTTTCAACCATATAGGTCAAATCTAAGGTAAAAACAATGGTTTGAATGGCGATGCATCAAGGCCAGTTTCCGACGTATCAGTCTATCTACAAGACACATATCAGACATTACAACTCTATCTTCATGGCACATGTCCGACATTAGAGTCTATCTACACATGTCCGACATTAGAGTCTATCTACACGACACATGTCCGACATTACAGTCTATCTACACGACACATGTCCGACCTTACAGTCTATCTACACGAAACTTGTCCGATATTAAGTCTATCTACACGACACATGTCCGACATTACAACTCTATCTTCATGGCACATGTCCGACATTACAGTCTATCTACACATGTCCGACATTACAGTCTACCTACACGACACATGTCCGACATTAAGTCTATCTACAAGACACAAGTCCGACATTACAAGTCTATCTACACGAAACATGTCCGACATTAAGTCTATCTACACGACACATGTCCGACATTATATACAGTCTATCTACATAGCAGTATGACATCTACATGTTCAGGGTGATGTTCGATATTGCTCTTTGAAATTAAAGAGCCACTCCGTGATTTTCATAAAATATTATTTACCTTTGATACAAACCTATATGTCGTATGTGGTGATATAAAATCAAAACATCTTAACTTTTCATGTCCAAAAGACATATATATGACAAATACTGGTTTTCCATGAAAATCTAAAAACAGCCTTATAAATGCACAGAGGTGTAGATATCACATCCACTATACATGGATACTAGTTATATAACCTAACAAACGCTATCAACTCCCAACTGCCCTCCTGGCTGTCTTAGATAAATCTCCAAAATTACGTTTGACTATTTGACGCGCGCCACTGTCCGGTTTTCGATCATAATTGCGACGTTCTACCTTCATATTGTCACTGTAAAAAGTCAATAAGCTTTAAAATGTGTCTTTTTGGTAACAGTCGATACTTCGCGATCAAATGACACCATTGATTAAGTTAGGCATATATGACTCCAACAACTCACGGAGTGGCTCTTTAAGGTGTCAACATTGGGTCTGTAATATAAGCTTTGGAATAAATCATATTAGACGTAAAGACAATTAACTCCAGTTTGATCGTTTTATATATAATTCATATTGCAATAATGATTCACTTTATTCTGTTGAAGACTAAATACAAGTTTGATCGTTTGACATAAAAAAACAAATTGCATTTATAATTCACTATTTTCTGGTCGCAATGACCTATTTACCGATACGCTGAACAAACCACTACCACTATCTTCATGTGCCGTGATATCTTCTCAGTGTGAATGCTACGTGAAACCATGTACACAATGTGTTTGTAAGGTATGTTTACATTACCTCATGACACGGTTAACTATTTGTGTGACTTATCAATTACGCAGATTCTCATTCGCATTCTCTGGCGTGACTCAACTCTTTTCTTCCCATTTAACAAATATGACTTCAACTTCTTCGTGTAGAGGAGAAAATTAGAATTCGAAAAATATAATGTTTGAGATAAACATAGGAATTAAAGGAGAAATCCCTCTTCAAGATCTTGCCCGTAAACATTTACATGGTATATTACAAGAGTACATAAATCCGTACCAATAAGCCTTAAAAGATACATATACTGTATACTTACTCAATAACTCAAGATATGACTGATTTTTTTATCTCAGTGTTTACAGTATCGTTACGGCAATAACCCCAAGTTTATATAGATTCTGAATACGGCAATCAAGGCGATGGTTCAATTGGTATGATTTTTTATACGAACGCTAATGGTTAATACATTTCCTATTATTATATGAGAAATATTTTGTTGTTTGTTGTAGATAGGGTCATGTTGAGCTGCGAGAGAGAACTCGTTCTTGTGTAAGGTTATTGGCGTTTGTGTTGAAATCTTTCAGAGTTGAAAATGTATAACAATTATGCAATGCATGTCTTTAAATCTGCGCACATGTAAACATACACAGTTAATCACAAATCTGTCTAGGGTCTACAACACTATTCACCAACGCTAATGGTATCGGAAGAAGTGCAGTCGATCATTTCCTCCGGTGTAAACTCCGTCATTCCGCTCATACATTTAACGCGTAGTATATTGTAAACTAAGCGAAATAATGTGGGCTGAAATGGCTGATCTGTTTATTTTGTTAACCACTGTATCTGAATAGATTCTTCGTTGGTAGATTTTGTCAACCCCGGGTGGTCATCATTTTAGGTTGTGAGACAGTGCCGGTTCCCTCTTTGATAAGCTTTTTAGACTGAATACCCTCGGACACATATTATATCAGTTTCCATGACATCCAATACCAAATATCCGAGGTCGAACTTGTGATGTCATTATATTGTAGACATCAACAGAAACATAAAATATTCAACTCCTTAATTAATAGGAAACGGTTGTGATGGACTCAAAATAACCCCAACCAGAAAAAAGAGCAGAAAACTGTTGATTCAACAAACTACGTCATTTATCCTAGACCTTCCCGATTCGCGTTTCGTATATAATGTTATAATATATAAGAAAAACATCTATCTATCTATATGTAGATAGATAGATAGATAGATAGATAGATAGATAGATAGATAGATAGATAGATAGATAGATAGATAGATAGATAGATAGATAGATACATAGATAGTAAAAAGCGTTGATAAACAGCACACAATGTTAATAATGATTGTATTTACTCTTCAATATATTGTCAATCATTTGCAGCTTCATATATTTGGGCTTTTACTAAGACCCAAGTATATTAATTTCAAAGTTTTTTCAACAACCTGAACAAAATGATTTTCCATGCCAAACGCGATTTCGTTATTTGAAGAAAATCGTTATGTGGAGAAAGTGATAGGCACATATAAGTGCTTACTTAGTAGACAATAGCAAAATTTGCTTGTACAGTACCTGATAGCAACATTCCACACATCAACAGAATACCTGGGAGTATTAAACGAGACATATTTTAGAAGTAAACCGCTTCACAACAACATGTAAAGACGACAGCTTCTTCTATACAGCTTGATCCTGTTATGAAGCACTCCGCACTTATAAAGAGAAGGATTTGAACAATGCGGTTGTGAAATCCGCATGAAGCCCAACTGTAGTACGCAAAAGATACAGCATTGATCCACTTTAACAGTAAATATAAACAGTGTTGTGGTGAGAGGGTCACGGATATACACTTCCCAATCCGCACCCCCCTCCCCCAACCTAAGCAACGATAATGGAATTTTCATTTCACTTCTCTCACACCTCTCAAATTTGTGCTACGGGTATGTTGGGAAAATACAGATGTAGGCCTAATGGACAAAATAACTATTGATAAAAGTTTATTTAGCATCCGACATAGTCTACTTCATCCGCACTGTTGTTTTCCCTGTCATGTTGTCAGTAATGCCCAAGAATGTTCGTTTCTTATTAAATGATTTAATATTAGTTATTTTATCACTTCAAAACAAAAGGTTAAAAAACTAAGGGTAGATGTTAGAAAAGCCACGCCCAAACGTTATCGGGAAAGCTTGTAGTTAGTATACATCTCAACTGACTGATATAAGCATAGAAAAAACGCAGGTAAACGGTATTTACACAAAGCAATGTTTAGGAGGTTTATTGTTTCTTCAACTTGAATATAGATATTGGTCAGATCGTTTTCCACAACAGTTTATTTTATCGCGAAGAGTGCAAAGCGTCATTGTATGAGTAACTGTGAGCTTGTTGGCCAATCCCTTTCACAATGTATATATGTATATGTATATTGTGAAATAAATATAATTAAAACATATGAGTAACTTGTACTGGAATTTTCGTTACCCCGAATTCTCTGTATTTCGCGCCGCAGGCATAATTCTGAAAAAATATTGTTGTTTTTCCGTCTGTTGAAACAATCATTCAAGGACTGATATGGAGACAAATTGATGTTGCTATTGATTTTTTTTAACACAATATGATTATTATAAATATCGTTGATTTCGACAAAAAGAGCGTTTCTTGGTTTATTCCCGTATGTATATGTAAACATATTAACAATTACTGCAAATGCGATAAGTTTCAATTAATGACTTACATCTGCTTCGACTTGGATACTAAATCACTTTGGAGTGATCGCTCTGCTTCAGATAGTGCTTCCAACGTCTTAGAGAAGGCATCTCTCTCATGATTTTGTGCACCAGTTCTTCTCTAGTGTTCTGAAACGTCTTACCCCATACAAGCATTTGACACTCCTGCTGTGGAGACATCGAGAGGACGCCCAAATAAAGTAATTGTCCTTGTAGGCTCATCATTTCTTCCTTAAGTGTTGATAGTCTTATCATCAGCAGAGTCCACCACTACCTTGACACTGACACCTGTAGACTTCTCATGCACTGCCTTGTCACTTCAAAACTTGACTACTTGACTCTTTGTTTGCTAATCTCCAATCTAAAACAGTTCAGAAACTACAGCAGATCCAAAATGCTGCTCCCAGATGAATCACACACACTCCACGCCGTAAACCATATCACTCCAGTATTGCAATCTCTATACTGGTTGCCAATCCCTGCCAGAATTTCCTTTAAGATTCTCGTCCTGACTCATGAGTGCCTTCACAACACTAACTTTCCAGATTATCTTAAGCAGCTCATCTCAGTGTATGTACCCCAGGGAAGTCTCAGATCCTCCTCTGACTTTCTCCTCTCCCTAAACAGATAACCAAACCAACTCACAGACCGAGCCTTCACCTTTGCCAGTCCTCAACTCTGGAATTCTCTTCCAAAGCAATTAAGAAACATAAAAACAAAGCAAACGTTCAAATCTGTGTTAAAAACATATCTATTCAATTCTGCATTTAGTGTTTCCACGTGAAATATGTTTCTTTACTATTGTCATATCGCCACTGAGCATCTTAATGGGGGATATTAGGCGCTCTATAAATCCATTATTATTATAGTCACATGTTTTAGAAAGCAGTACTCACCATTTAATATATCACAGTATAATGCTTTTTATTCTAAATCTGTTCAAATACACAAGGATACCTGAACTCGTTTTTGCACAGTGTTTTTTTTTCGCTAAAAAAAGTTTAGAATCTAAGTATGAAATGTAGAAATTTCATTGATAAAAGATTTGATCGAAATGTTAATTTCTTTGACATTAACTTATTAACGCATTTTTACTGTAGGTACAATGTAGCCAAAATAGCCCTTTTGAACCCTCCTATCTCCTACGTTTGGCGATCCCAATCATTCTTATACCATTGATGTGTATATGAAACTGCCATTTTGTAAGTACCTTGGAATTATGTTTACTCCTAATTCAGCCTGCAGTAGGCTACTTTTGAATCTATCCATGTCAATTTGTGTAAATATGTATTGAAACTCGCGAAATATACTATCCAAAAAAAGTTACGCATAGGTAATTTTTCATAATTGAAATCGAAATATTTCTATTTGTATTATTTCTATTGTCCAAAATATTAATGATAATGATGATACTGACAAGTTGCTTTCGTTTTCTTTTCCAAAAATGGATCTTGCATGGAAATGTTGACTTTGGTGAACATTTAAAGGGTAAATCAAAAACGTTTCGCCACAACGCAACTCGTGCAATTACGCACGTGAAACTTTTGTGGAAAATGCATGCAGTGTGTGGCTATAAAAAGGGATACCGCATTCGGATTTGCCACTTGTATGGAGATTGATTTTAAGACAATCCACATTGCCACGTCTTGACGCTGCAACAAGAAACATCACCATCGCAAGACTTCAAGCTGGAGAGTCCCAATCTTCGGTGTCAAGACGTCTCCATGTTAGCAAGAGCACCATTTCAAGACTTTTCGCTAGGTTCGTCCAGACCATCACGACAAATGACCGTCCTCGTTCAGGCAGGCCACGTGTCACCACACCAGCTCAAGATCGCTACATCCGGGGCATCCATTTGCGTTATCGCACAACTACTGCCTAGTGTACTGCAGGCAACATACCAAAACTGAGAAGAATTTCAAGCCAGACTGTACGGAACAGGTTGAGGGACAATGGATTGACGGCACGTCGTCAATACCGTGTCAATCAACTTCGTGGGTGTAACACAGTGAGTGTTTGGAATCTTCTCAACTAGCGCCGAGTTTGGTTCGGTGATGAATCCAGGTTCCTATTGCGGAGGCGAGATGGCAGAAACCATATGTTTACTGACGTCGAAACGAACGTTTTGCCCCTTTCTGTGTTCTTGAGGTGGACAGATTTGGTGGAGGCAGTGTTATGATGTGGGCGGCGGTATCGTACACTGGTCGCACCAATTTAATCCACGTCCATGGACATTTGACGGCCGTACGCTACAGAGACAACATCCTGCAGCCAGACTTCCTGCCCGTTATTGACTTCCACCGTGAACTGTTCCAGCAGGACAACGCCAGGCCACATACTGGACGAGTCACTAGGGATTTCCTCGCCAGAAACAATACTAATAAGTTCCAATGGCCGTCTCGTTACCACGATTTGAACGTCTTCGTCAGAGTCAACAACAGCCACAAACTCAACAAGAACTGGCTCTATTTGGACAGCAAGAGTGGCAGACGATTGCAAAACCAACCATATAGCGTCTAATCCAGTCGATGCCAAGGCGGGTGAGAACTGTCATCAACGCACAAGATGGCCACAACAGTTACTGACTTTCAGCGGACGTCTGTGAAATATTGTGAAAGCCATATCTCAGATTATTACGTAATTTTGTTAATTGATATCACCTTAAATCTGATGTAAAAATTCACACTTTCAACTTCATTCCCCTTGAATTCATGCGCGTTTGAAAATACGACAATTTCTCTTAACAAATCTGGCTATGCGTTTCTTTTTTTGGATAGTATATATTAGTAACAACATGGTTTTAGGAGAATGTGGAAGAGTGCCATTACAATTTAATTCTACAACTAAAGCTGTGAAATATTGGTGTAGACTTCTTAACTCTGACCATACATTACCAAAACGATCTTGTTACGTGCTTTTATCACTAGATTAAAAGCATTTTTGATTTGGATTTGTTTGGCTCAGCCAGGAAATTGGTAACCATAAAGTATTCATAAAATTACTCAGGCAATGATTGCTTGATAATTTACTCCAATCCTGGCAGTCATTTACAGTGTATGGATAATAATGATAAATGTTTTTACTTTAGGGAATTTAATTCTTTATTAAATATAGAGAGTTATTGAGTAAATAATGATATTCCTCAATATTTAAATATCATATTTAAAAGATTTCGGTGTTGTAACTTTACATTAGCACTAGAACCTGATAGATAGATACATAGATGTTACTTATAATGGAAGGAATTGTTTATTTTATATATCCACTTTTTATGTTGTTGTAGATGAGTGGTATGTATTTTATGTATATTATGTATATTCAAAAATAAGAAAAAATTACTTCCAAGCTTTAGCGATTTACTAGGGACATTCAGCCGTAATTCCGAGGTACGAGTTGGTTATTCTTTTTCTTTCAAAAAATCAAATCTAAAAAGAGTTACGGAACTCTTTGAAAATACCTTCGTGAAGGCGAGTTGCATGTGAACTCGGTCATTGTATTCATGCGCGACGATCAACGATTATGTCATGTTTTTCATCAATCTGGTTACCGGATCTCGTTCCGCTTGCGCTAAAGAGAAGCCCCGGCACCAATGACACAATGGGTGTTGCCACTGGAGCAAAACAAGATGGCGGACGTCATAGGTTTATCACTGACATTTCTTCGTTTTGGTATTTCCAGGGGACGTCATGAAACGTCATTGTTGTCCCCTGCATATATCCCTATTCTATGTCGATCGCCGGCCACTATGAACTTTTAGAACAAAGGGATACTTTGAATTTGAATTTTGAACTTGACGAGGCGGGCTGCAAAATGTAAACAAACACTGACACGGTCACTGCGGTAGTTTGAGGGATGCTAACATCGGAGACAGTCACATTTTCTCCCTATATTTGGTATTTTTCTTCTCATGGAACCTCAATTTTACATTCCCTCGCCTTGGCGCAACTTTTTACGGTCGGATTATTGCTTTAGCGCAAGCGGAACGAGGTCCGGGAACCAGGTTGTGGTTTTCATTTGAGCAGTTACATATATAGTTCCAGCAATTTGTAACATGTTTATGGATCATTTATCAAGCAAGACAATCCGATATGAACGAAATAGTAAAACAAACCATAAACACTTTACCTGTCGTGTTATTCCAAATGAAATGAAAAACAATGTTTGTTTTGAAGTCTCGTCGACATGTGTACACTAGACTCACTGAACGAATGAATAGCAAATAGTCAGATTTCGAATTATTTCAAGAAAAACTGTAATTCCCATGGCCATTTTGAAAACTATAATACCCGGCATATTTATACTCCCTTGGGTAAGAAAACGTTTTATGTACGTATATTTTGGGCCGGAGACATGTTACTGAATACAATGTTTGTCTGTCTGTGACATTCTTTCCAAACAGAGGTAGCTCCGTCATAAATTCCTATACAACCTCTATCTTAATACGAAGGTTTCTCGGTCTTCCAGCAGTTTCCCCTAGCGGGACAATATTACGACTTAAACTACCTGGCAATATTTCAGCGAATGAAAACAAAAAATGCATGAATCATATATTTGTTGTCACATATGACTATGAAATGACGTAGTCGCAAAATGAGGCGTACGTGTTCTGTAAAGACGACTTAAAGTGCATGATGCATATTCGAATAAAGTTTAGCTTTCTTTACGATTTCGGAAACAACTTAGGCGATTTGAATGATAACTTTTGATACGGCGTCGCTGATTGCACAACTAACTCTGATTGCATCCAATCAGCGTCCTACATTTCGTGCCCGAGAAACCTTCGTATTAAGACAGAGGTTGTATAGGAATTTATGACGGAGCTACCTCTGTTGGGAGAGAATGTGTCTGTGAATGAAAGGTGACATATTGTTCACGAAGCTGTTGTGAACTGCCGTGTCACGTTTCACAACGAGTTATCAAAGCAGTAGATTTATTTTTTCCCTCTATTTTTTTTAACACAGGCAAATAAAATATTGTATAGGGGAACAGATACATATAAACGGATACGTAAATCCACAATTGGTTCCTAAAATTCAATGTGTGAACAAAACAAGACTATCTTCCAAGAAATAAATGTTAAGTTTACCAATATCGAAAGAAAATTCCTCTGTTTCCATGGACAGAAAACGAATCTTGATAAATCATAATAAATAAAATTTCCGCTTTACGTATTTGATGATAAACGATGCAGGCACTCGCGTGGAAAAAACGCTATTATTTTTTGTCAACAAAGGATGCCGTACCGAAATGGAAAGACGCAGTGGATTGAAATTGACCACGTAGTTATTGTAATAATATGACATGAATGTACAAAGTGGTGTATCTATTAGCCTTTAACACCCACATATATGGCCCACTAAATGATACAACTAATCGCGATAAATATCGAAAGTGTGAACTAAACTTTGCCCAAGTATATAGCACCTCACACTTGGTAATATTTCCCTAAAATCGATGATTTGACGGAAAACTTAGACAAACATGTTCAGCTGGTGTTTGGATCCGGGATCGTAATCAGTGTGATTATCAACAATATATTCAGTGTGAAAACCATTTACACGGAGCGTTTCTTCCTTTTATAAATAATGAAACGAGCTTCAGAAATACAGCCCGAAAGTATAAACTTAAAGAGACAATCCGTGATTTCCATAGTATTTCATTAGGCTTTCTATGATAATATGCCATCCAAAAGGCCAGATATTTTCCATGTATTTGTTTTCATTAGAAATCGAACAATACCAATATGTGTGTGTCTAAATCGAAATCACATTTACCTTTACATGTTTACCTTATCTTTCAAACACTATCAAATCAAAGTTTATTTTCCAACTTCTTTTGATAAGTTTTCAAAATTAAATTTTATTTATTGACACAAATCATTGTCCGGTTTTTTGATCATACTTGAGAATATGTGAATTTTTCTTAAAAAATAGTCAGTGCCTTTCGATAAAATGACAACATTAGTGAAGCTTGATTGACGTGACTCAACAATATAGAGTGTCGCTTTATGAGATCTGGCCGTGTACTTTGCAAATAAAAGTACCTTTTTCATATAATGTGTATTCAGCTAAACACACAGGCAAAAGAAAGGTTTAAAACATGAAGAGGGCTGGTACGGGTTTGAATCTAAGCAGGAACTGATGGTATTACTGCATCGCTTCTTCGAGCTCTAAACGAACGCATCAGATCGAACGCAGCAAATGGAATTGTACAAATATGTGCAAACCGTATGATTTGTGATGCACGTATAGCAATGTTGCATAAGTATCCTTGTTGGAAAGATCAGTGACTTAAAGTGCACCAAAAGTATGTCAGGGTTACAACTGCGGCCGAAGATAGCTACATCAGGCAGATTCACCTCCGAAACCAATTCGTAACGGCGCCATCAACAGCGGAGACGGCACTCTGTCATGATATTAGCACAAGAACAACCCTTCGTCGACTACGTTTGTTGGAATTCGAGCTATCCCCCCCTTCCGTGGAATGGCTTTTTAAGTGACAAGCGTCTCGCGCAAAACGACGTCGCTACTGGTTGTTCTAACGACTGGCCAGCGATACATTGATGAAGTACTGTAACCTATCGTCGTTCCTTTCATCCAACAACAGCCAAGAAGATTGATATTGTAACACGACAACGCAAGACCTCAAACTGCTAGAATCGTTAGAGACTACCTCGAGAACGTCGTCACTGTTTTGCCGTGCCCAGCCAATTCACAAGATATGAACCCCATTGAACACCTTTGGGATCACCTTGACCGCTATCGCAGACAGCTGGTGCCACCTCCAAACAACCAGCAGGAAATTGAGCAAGCTCTGTTAAACAAATGGAACAGGATCCCTGCTGACGGCATCCGACACCTGACGACTGAAATGAGGAGGCGTGTACTTGCTTGCATTGATGCCCATGGTCGTCACACTCGCTACTGATGACAGATTCCGTGATACCTGTGACTGCTGAGAGTTTCTGTTCACTTGTCTTTTAACTACCCATTTGTGTAATTTTTGATATTTACCCCCTGTATCTTTCCTTGTGTACTGGGGCGAATTAAATGCCGATATTTGGATGCTTTTTAAAGAAAATGATTTCTGTTTATAAACCCATCGTCAGAATTCTCATGTCTGCGTTTGTTTTTATTTTATAGACTTGAATTTTTTTTGAAACCTCTCCTTTGCCTGGTAGTTTATATAGTTTGTTAGGGAAATCGTTCAATAATATTTGGACATCAGCTAGAATCAGAATTTTTAATCAACGACAAAGTACTTTATTCTAATTTTGAAGTATACCAGTTTGATTTACAGCTGAACATGAATAAAAAGAATCAACGTGCTCACGCGTTTGAGAAGTTCTTTTTTCTAAAGCTACTTCTATTACGGGCAGCAAGGGCATAACATAAACAATACATATAATGCACTATTATATATTATTAACTAAAATCAAAATGGCTCAGTGATACTTGAAGACACCCAAGTACAACCCGACAAAAATACTTTATCCATTTCCTTTAACTTTGACAAAATAAGGAAAATAAAATGATTCATCTAATTCATTTATTTATCACTAAATAAGGAAAGTAAAAATTTTATCCTGTTCGACAACAACAAAAAAGCAAATTGTATTAGCCAGTTCCTTTATCTTTATCAAAATAAGAAAGTGCATTTTGTTTCTACACTCGCCTGAAAATCTACGGTTCATCCCCCCTGTGATAAATCGCAGGTGTCTTATGTTTGAAACAACCGTCAGGAATCGTATCCAGCTTTTTATACACAGCTCGTTCGGGGATGTGTCAAAAACGGTTTAACGGATTCATAGCAATTTATAAACATATATTTACCAATATGACTGAAGTGAAAATCATCGCATTAAACAGAATGAAACCAAATGGATCCCTGCTTATTAGTGATCATTTGAGAAAGCTTTGAAACTTTTTTCTTGGACCATTAATATCATATTACCAATGAAGCATCTGTGACAGCTTACATCATGTGAAAGGTAACTATTAATGCCAGCTGTTCTTCATGATCAGCATTAGATAAACTGATCTCATTTGCCCTATGCTTAAAACAGAACTTAAATGTACCATGATGTTTCTGTTTCTGCTGATACAAAGTGTCTTGTTTTTAACTGTCTGTGGCGAGGTATCCATCAAAGAAGACTTGTTGGATGGTGGTTCCATTCAACAAGACCTTTTCGATGGTGTAAAACGAGAGGGACAAGTGGATTTGGAGATGGATCTGATGACGTTGAGACGTGAGGTGGCAACATTAAAGAGAAAACTGAAAGAAGAAGTGGCTGATGTCAAATCGGAGGTTGAATCGATGAATCAAACCCTTGTTAATCTCAAATCGGGTGAGTTTGTCTGTTCCTAATACAACAGGGCTTGTAACCTTCTTTGCATTCATACGGTCGATGAGGTTTCGATTATTTTCAATTTGGGCAGAATATATACATTGATAAAAAGAAAATGGAGACGTTGGCTCTGTAGCTTGAACTTGAACTTGAAACTTGGGCTCGTTTTAATCCTCATTATCGCAATATATGATGAAATTGAGAATTTTACAGTGCTTTAAAAAAGATTAGCCTTCTTATAATTTCAACCCTGCCACACCCTTATAGTATGGGTAATAGGGGATGGGACAATGCAATTTCCACATCTTTGTTTCAAACCCATAAAGATTACCTACTCAAAATGTTAGATTCCTGGCATGATAAGTGTCTGAAATAAAGACGACAGGTAAATGTTACTCTTTAAATTTCAACCTCCTGCCAATATATAGTTTTAGGGGGAGTATAGGTTTTTATACGATTTTGGGGGAAATGCCTGTCACGCCCATATCTTACTAGGGGATGGGGGGTCCCAAATGTACACATTCGTTGAAAGGTACATCGCAGCAATATTGGGCGTGCAGCAGTTTTGGAGGAGAAGTTGAAATTGTTAAAATTTTACACCAACGGACCACGGACACCAGACGACAGGCCATGCCATTAAGCACATCTGGGCCCAGATTCACTAAACTTCTTATAATTTTCTTAAGTCTTAAGAATTCTCAAATCCACTTAGAATTCTTAGTTTCCATGGCAACCCACAAAGTACTCAGTGCTTAAGTTTGTTCGTAACTCTTACAGCTGATAATGTTCCTTCCTACCTCACTGGCAAATTATGATTGCTTTTGTAGATAGATGAATGAATATACTGCAAATATATGATTAGTTTTGCCTCTTTGAGACAGGTGACTAAACATCTTGGATATTTATATGATTAAAAGGTCACTTCAAAAAATATGCTGTTAAGTGACAACTGCAACTGAATCAATGGGGCTTAGTCCTGTTTAGCTGACCTTTGACGAACTTTGAAGAGACCAATAAATGTATCTTGTATATCTTGTTGACGTGTACCCAACTTTTGTTTATCATGTCCTTTAAATCTTTTTTGTGATTGTCTTACATAATTTGTTGATTACATTTTGCAAAAATGAATAAATAAACAACACTCATATTCGTCAACAATAACTGCCAGAAATGATGCTGCCATTATATTTTTAAGCAAAATTCACTGCTATATAGCGGTAACAATCGGATTTAGTAATCGAGGTGCTAAAGAACCGCGAAACAGTCGCACTGACTCCCGATTCGAAGCGCTGTGACAGCTCTCTATAGTTTAACCGATTTTGCCACCTGTGGAACTCAGAAAAGGTGTGTAATTCTGTTGATGTTGTAACAGGCCACGGGACGTATAATATTACAGCTAGTTTTAACTTGATTGTAAGAAGTCGGGTTGATTTTCATTTTTGAAAAGAAACAACTTTTAAATATACCAAATATTCAGTTCAATGTTCATATGCTATAAATAAGTTTTTCGATAATTGTAATGAATAGTTTGCTAAGGATAATTTCTATTAAAAAGCGAAAAAGACCGAATCAAAATACCCCCGATTGTCTCTTGTTTGTGACGCTGAGCGAACGAAATTGAAAAAAAGCTAAGAGATAATTTGTAACAATGTCAAATAACAATCACCTGCATACAATCATCGATTTTTCTCTATAAATTCAAGGTTTCATGTATGACTCATTATCAAATATTACACGTTATAACAAATCTCTTAAAACTTTATTGTCGAAATTCCGGACTGCCGCCATCGTTCATCACAAACATAATGCTTTTCATGCGGCCCTCTGCTGTTACTTTTAGTGACTGCTGTTGTTTTTTGGAAGTTTTTAATATCAGATATCCTAAACATACAGTTATGCGTTTTGTGTGTTTTTGTGGTAAAAAACGTGAAATAAAAATAAAATGGTGTTTTCAAGAAATTGCTTGGATATAACCTTTTTCTTAAGGATGTAACAGTTATATTAAGATATTCCGACTTCTAATGAGGTTATTGCAATTATAAGGATATGATACTTATCAAAATAACAAGTATTACATATGCAAATTTCAAATTGAAAGTTGAAAAATCTGAATATCCATCTCATATTTACATGTTTGTATATCATGAAAATGAAGTTACACCATTCAGTCACTCTTCAATGTCAGCAAGGCAATGTCACCAAATCTGATAACTGAAATTGGTAAGTTGATTTTCATTTGGCAGGTTTCACCTACAATAGATCAAAATATTTTTCCAAAACCTTATTTCCTAAAGATATAAGTATTTTATTTTTAAACAGTTTTATATAATATTTAGATTCAGTAATGAATGGCAATTAACTTCAATACGTAAGTAAATGTAACAAAATATATCATGTATTTACCTTTTGAGAAAAATTCGTTCACTTTTGATTAAGCCAACAGATACCAGTCCTTTCAGTGCCTGAATTTGATTAGTTGTGCAACTAGTAGTATGCTGCTTTGTCGTAATGGCAGCCTTGCTCTCATTTAAATTTGTTTCGTGCACGTTTGCACGTTTGCTATAAATTGGAGTATTTATTTTTAAAAAGTATTTAATGCAACGAAAAAACGACAGACAGCCGCAATAATACAACAGCAATGTTTATATTGTGTATAAGAAAGAGTGAATGTACATATATATGTTAGAAGGACAGTCGTATCGGGATACATTTTGTGAAACGAAATTCAAGGGGACATTCCCGTTTATGCAAATATGTCATCAGAACATGATTGTAACATAATCCATTGAAACATGGTACTGATTTAAACGTTTTGGTTGATTGGGATTTTAAAACTAGACAACCGACAGCGTACACTCGCTATCATAAATTAAAGAGACACTCCGTGATTTTCATAACATATCATTTACCTTTGATACGAACCTAAATGTCATATGTGGCGATATAAAATCAAAACATATTAACTTTTCATGTCCAAAAGACATATGACACATACTGGTTTTCCATGAAAATCTAACAACAGCCTTTGAAATACACAGAGGTGTAGATATCACGTCCAATATACATGGATACTAGTTATATAACCTAACAAACACTATCAACTCCTAATTGTCCTCCTGACTGTTTTAGATAAGTCTCTAAAATTACGTTTGACTGTTTGACGCGCGCGCCACTGTCCGGTTTTCGATCATAATTGCGACGTTCTACCTTCATATTGTCACTGTACTTAACCAATAAGCTTTAAAATGTGTATTTTTGTTAACAGTCGACATACGCGATCAAATGACACCGTTGATTAAGTTTGGCAGAAATGACTCTAACAACTCACGGAGTGGCTCTTTAATAATGAAAAGTGAACACGTTCCTTGGCGCTACGAGCGTGAAAAGGCTTGCTACGGCATTACAAGGCATTATTGATAAGTCTTATCATAAATTATTTGTTAATTTGTACACATTCTAACCATACATATAGCTCATTTTTATGATGTTGTGAAATTAGTAAAGATATAGCGCCCTTTTTCATGTCATTTTTCTTCAAAGAAACATGGCGGACCGAATGTTTCATCCTTTGTCCCCAGATAGGAGATTATGGTTTATTAAAAGCTGAACATATTCCTAGTTCAGCCGTTTCAACAATCAATATTTCAGAATTGTTCAAAACCGACACTTAAGATTTTTGACATCTCTCGTTTTTTCCGCCGCCTTATTTTTTTCAATATTGATTTAAGTTTAATCAGAAAGAATAAGAAGTATTTCAACTGCATGAATTACATGTGCTGTTCTATCAATGCAATAATGTGCTAATATCATTTACCATTGATCTGCAATCAGTAATGAAAAGATAAGACGGCCAAAGTCAATAAGCGTCTGAGTCAGTTGTGTTAAAATTGGAAAAAGTGATTGTTGAAAACAGCTGAACCAGGAATGTGTGCATTTTTAATATATTTGAATGAATCTATTTCATTAACGTAAGTCTTTAACTTCACAAATTTGTTATACACAGTAGGTGACATTGCTGTTGATTAATCCATGCCGTTTTGGTCTTCAGATCGTTAGGAAAATCGAGTGTGCAATATGTTTGAAAAAGTATGCAATATCTGAGCGTTAATAACATCATTACCTTTTTATGGTGTATAGGTTTATCGCGAAATCATGTGGACTTCGAAGTCACCGCTTCACGACACGTGACCATGCACCCAAACCAAATCTACAAGTTTGACACCGTCCTGCTCAACAATGGTGGAGGCTACCACGCACCGACTGGGATCTTTGAAGCACCTGTGTCAGGCACGTACCTGTTCTGGGGGAATGTCCACAACACTGACTCATCGATTCATTTGATCTTGTACAAAGAAGGGCAACGTTTGGCTTTAAGTGTGTCGAGAGGGCGTTATGGAGAATGCAGCCTATTGTATCTAGCAGAGGTCCGGGAAGGGGAGAAACTGTGGTTAGTTAATGGTGGTTACGTTGTCAAAATTTATGGTTACAACCATGCACGTTACGGAGGTGTTCTGCTGCACGCCAACTGACGGCTGAGTCTGGTGTGTTCAGAGGACAGGACATACATGCAACATACGGCCGTTATTAAAAGCAGCAATATGTATTTTGTCTTGATGTTTTTAATAATGGTTCTTTGATTATTTAAAAGGCTCGTTAAATAGTGATTATTATAAAAGTCATGGGCTTAAAGAAGCACCTCTTCGTCTTCATGCGAACATAGCCTGCACAGGATTGTGTGCTGACATACAGCATATTTTGTTTGGTAATGTTAAAATGTGTGCGGCAGTCACAGTGTTCTATGCCAATCAAATCGTAATTTTATATGGGGGAAACTTAAGAATTATTAATTTAACGTCAAAGCCAAGTGTTGATTACCACGTGGACCCGAGTTTAGAACAGAATCTTAACAGAGTCTTGTATGGATATCTTGAACAGAGGAAAGAATAGAACCAATGAAGAATTGACAGGGTACAGCTGCATATCGGGAATTTCTGAATACCAGGGTATCGAAGTGCAAATATCATGTAATTTGGAAAGCGTTTGGATGTAATTTGCATTATTTCAACAGCGCTTCGTGCCAGTTTTTATATTCAATCGCGACTAAATAGATAGCTGGACCGACTCTAAAAATTGCGATTTTTCTTTGTTTTGGAAACGGAGTACCATGTCATATTACTGTGAAATAACAACAATTACATTGAATATGTATGAAAAGAAAAGTGATGATTAATGGTTTACGCTGTTGTTCACTTATTGGATATCTTATTAAAAAAATAATATTCTCAGGTAAGTAGAAAAATATTCCGGATGCATCCCTACACATCGGACGTAGCTGAGTATACTATCAGATTTCCTTACCTTGAGATCACTGCTATTTATTTAAAAAATAATCGAATCTTTTTTAAGGGAAAAAATGACTTCAAATATCTCAAAATCATGAATGATTTGAAGACTCGATGGGGGTTTTCAGTACCATTTTCATCTAACAGCAAGTTATTGAATGTGTAACATGGCCGTAACAAAATATTTCTTACATCAGCTTTCACCATTTCCTTATCTCTAATTATGGAGATCATTAGACTAACAAATTTACAGAACAACACAATCCGGATCAAAGAAAATTAAATTCTGTTAACCGGAGGGAGAGCAAATTCTCTCGTTGGTAAAGCAACAGGGCGTCTGAGGAACTACGTAACCACCTTCACATTGGCGAGGCCTTCTTTTTGTCTGTTCCAAAGTATGTGGGCATATAACATAGATACAAAGGGATCACTGCATTACATGATGTTGACAAACCTTGCAGAATAGTTAAAGAACATTATTCATTTGTTCATAAACAAACCAGTACCAGAAATTAATGTCTTGTGGCTTTAAATTGTTAACTAGTGAGTTCATTAATTGTCAAAAGGATCGAATACATATAAATATTCCCTACATATACGTAGTTGTCAAACGTAAGCTACATGTATTACCCACATATGAACCTAAATGACCGATAAATATTTCCTACATGTTTTATTATTGATAGAAAAATCAAGACCAAAATAACGTGCCCGCGTTTCTGAGAAAGTCTTTTTTGGAAAGCTACTTCTATTACGAGCAACGGGTCAACGTTTGATTTTACATATTTTTTATCATCCTGTTTTATCATTGAATTTTTTAATAAAGATTTCTCATTTTATGAAGGACAAAACATAAACATTACATCCTATGCAAATACTATATGTGATCAACTACATATAGTGGTTTCCGATATCAAAATGGCTCAGTGATAACTGTGAGACAAATCTAAATTATACAAATGTATAAAAAATCTTTATTCACTTCACTTTGACGAAAAGGGAAAGTAAAATATGTTATCCAGTTTTTAAAAATTGTGTCATCAAGTTCCTTTATCTTCCACGAAACAAGGAAAGTGAAATGTGTCATCAAGTTCATGTATCTTCGACAAAACGACAAGGCCTATCTCAGGATGTCATTGGGGCTGTCGCTGGGATAAGGCTATGCGTCGGAAGATGCCCTTTGACAGATGTGGTCTTCATGCTTTATAACTGATTGCATGAGTAATTCAAAACATGCATATCCTTTGTGTTTTATAAGGTATATGTGACAAAAGGGTAAATAAAATTTGACAAAACATGATAAATTCATATACATAAAATGAAAAACGGGAAATAATATTTTGGAGATTATCACACAAATATTAGCTATCTAAACAGGGTTCATGGTTGAGGAGTAAACATGCGAGCTCTGAAATGTCGTGTAAGTTTTGCATTGAAGAAGTTGTAATCCAGAAGAGTTTTCCCTTCTGTTAATACCATTAGTCACAGAGAGCGAGGCTTTATTTCGGTTGAATCATCTTTATCAAATGAAATGTTGGAAATAAAAGTTGGTTGATTTTGAAATGTGCACATAAAACCAACCTTCAATGTCGATATTGCTAAATTAAAATGATAGAGGTAATGTGAATGCCTTGCCTTGTCCTTGTAATCAGGCATATACCTATACCCAACCTCCAAGTATACCTTAATTTAGCCTTACGGAAAAAAACCTCTTCAAATAGTAGAACTCTAAATGTCTAATTGTGTCATATGTGTTGTTAAATATCAGAATTAAAAAATCACTGATCTCAATTTATAATTGATTAATAATGCATAATTATTTTCAAAGAGTCTTTCAAAGCATTATATATCTCATTTTTGCAAAAGCAATTATCGAATCCCTTTCCGTTTTAACTGTGGATCCAAAGACAAAACCGGAAACGGAAGTGGCTCTCGAAACAAAATGGCGTCTTCCGCTTAAAATTGCACCTTTTGTTTTTGACGATGAAAAGTTCATAATTGATGTTATTTGTTGTAAAATTCAATCATTTAGAAATTACCATATTAAGGTTATGGCGATGCAGGGTGTCTCATTATGAGAAAAGATGTTATAATGCCACATTCACCTTGTTTGTTAGCATTAAATGTTTAATGAAATCTAAAAATTAAAATCTCATTTCTGGCTTTCCTTTATTTGGGAAAACAATTGAAGACATTATGGAGGACCAACAGGTGTCAGGTAAGTAATTAAGCTTGACGGTTTTGTTGTATTCAAAGAAATCGTTTTAAACTGAAGCATAATTTCTAGTATTGATAAATGTATTCCCAGACTCAAAATGTCACATGTAAATGCAATTTAACGTTGGCTATTTATTTTCGGTCAGTCGATTTGCTTCTCTTTCCAGAACAAATCAAATAGAATTGTAATTTTTTTTATTGACTTGACCACTCAAAATCATTCACATACAAAATCATTTGGAAATTGCTACAGCCTGCAGATAATGATAAAGATATTTTGCAAGCTGTAGTTATCTATCTTAAGATACAGAAGTGAATAGGAAAAATCTTAAATTTTTTAAGCCAATTTAACAATGCAGATTAATAATTGTTACTTATAAATAACTAAAGAGGAATAGATATCATATTTAATTAAATAATTGTTAGGATTTAAACTAAAAAATTGATTTCAGAAGCAGCAACCCCAGCTACACCCACTCCTTCAACTCTTATGTCATCTCCAGCAATGACACCTACACAAACGCCGTCCTCCTCTACCCCAAGTACTCCAAGTCCTGCTATCAAGACTGGTCGTAGAATGCCGCTTATTGATCCTAGGAATCTCATCCCAACCCGCAGAAGTTCTACACGATCTATTAAAAGGAAAAAGTTTGATGATGAAGTTGTAGAAAGCAGTCTAGTTAAGTCCGATAGGGGGCGGATTAAGATTAACCCTCCTCAAGCTGAGAAACAGGAACCTGTTATCATTGAGGAGAAGGCTCCAGCCCCGCCCCCTCCAGAGAAGAAAAAAGAACCACCTAAGAGGCCTATCGGAACAAAAACTATGGTATAGCTGTTGGTAGAATTAACGCCTTCAAAGTTTCATAACTAACTTCCTTTTAACATGTGCTTCAACACTTACTCATATACAATAATCCTTCTTACTATTTTCAACATTAAATACTTTGTGAGTACCAAAAGTATTAATACTTTTCATCTTAGCTTGTGAGTTCACACAGAATCAATATCCCTGTTATCTGCAATATGTTCATCCACGTTAACTAGAACCATCTTTAATAATAATTCCATTGTTTTGTTTTGACAGCCAACAAAATCATCATCGTCCAAAAGGAATAAGAAACAGAAGGTGAATATTTAACTTTAGAACTGGTATTCTTTTTATCTTTTATTTTTAATTTTTGACTTCATTAAGGATTTTTAGTTGTCTTTTTAAAAATTCTATGCTGTAGGTAACCAAAAGCATTGCAAACCAAAGCGAACTTTGTATATTGTAGAGTTATTTTGCCAGCTTATATTTTCTGCTCAAACTATATGCGTTTTTACAAATTTAGAAATCCTCAGACTGTCATCATTAATTTGTATCATATTGTATCCTTTTAGTCCTGGTTTCAATAGAGATTATTACCTTCGTATGTTTTGATATCGTAAATATCACTATATAAACAATAAAGATTGTATTAGGCGAGGTTTACCGATATAATGTCATTTTGAAATAAACCTCCTTTTTCGGTTAATTTTGTGTCCCCTTTACAAACGAAACGGGCGTATGAATATATGAGTTATGAGTTTGACCTTGACCCTTGGCGATCTCGGTGCAGCGTTCGATTACCTTCATCCAACGGATGTAAACAACATGGCTGATCGAAAATGCCTAACGTAACGCCGCGGGCTTCACTTGAATGAATTTGTGCTTGTAGTTTCAGTGATCAAATATATGTAATAACACTGATTAAGATGAAATGAGAAATTATCTCAATGTTTTGATGATTCCATTATAAATATAACCTATACACATTCATTTGTTGATAAGCAAACCGAAGAATCACTTGACAACAGACTTCCTACGCACAAAGATGTAACACTCCCCTTAATTACAATTTCTTTTAAAATATCAGCCAAACAATCACTCTAATTTATTTAATTTTTAAGAACTTTCATTGCCGAATAGAATTTCAAAATTATATCGTTACACCTTTCCTTTTACGCATCCTCAAAAGTTTCTGCTAAATTTTAGCAGGCGGAAGAAATGCTTTGTGGCAGGGGTCTGTAAGCACTACGAAGGAGGAAGTCCGAGGTGCGCAGACCGCCTGCGTGGAGGATGTGTTTTGCCAAGGAAACGTTTTCGGATTCGCTCTTCTCGATACGGAGCTAGCGAAAGTAGTGCGACCTAGTTACCCTCATTTGCATTGTTATCAGGGATCTGATAACATGATTACAAGATGGGTTTATTGCACCGATAACACTACCCATTATATGATAAATGTATATGTCTGTTGAAGGTTTATTGCCATATTCTATCTGTTGATCTGAATAAAAGGTCTGTTTTAAGACACAAGCTCCTGCATCAACCAAAGACCTAGGACGATGGAAGTCACAAGATGACCTCTCCTTGATAACAGCAGTTCAGCAGGTATTTTGTAAAATAATATGTAGCTGTTATTTAAACTTATTTTAATTTTACATCAATTGCTGAAAGATTGTCTCTATTTAAAATTTTTTAAGACTTCTTATTATATTCAAACTTACTTCTAGTCAAGTTGAAAAGCTGTTATGTTGAGGACCATTTTGTGCTTAAATGGACATCCATGTTTTGCAGTGTCATTTGTTTATGGATATTTCAGACTAATGATCTGACAGGAGTGTACCAAGGGGTCAAGTTCTCGTGTCGTTTCACACTGAAGGAGATTCAAGAGCGATGGTATGCCTTGCTGTATGATCCTGTCATCTCCAAGTGAGTTCTCCTTGTTTTTTAATCTTTTTTATAATGGTTCTCTGGGTACTTAATGTCAAGAAATAAACATCTATATGGAAACAAAATTGTAAGAATGAAAACAAGGTTTTGCAATGATACCCAAATATCTAAGCAACCAGCGGGAAAAAGTTAATGTAGTTATTTTATATTCATGTAAACAAAACCATAACCTCATCCAGCAGCTATCCAATGAAGAATAAGCCTATTGGAGATCTATGAAGAGCTTTCTTTGGTAACATTCACTGCCTGATAAGACTAAAATAGTATGTAATGCAATTCCCTGACTCCACATCCATTTAACTAAATGTGTATATACTTTGCATTACTAACATAACCATCTCTATCATTAGATTGAAATAAATGGTGTCATATTTTCAATAAGAGCACATGTGAGACCAGGAAGATTAGGAAGGTCAGCCTTCTTTAATATTTCCTTAACAATCTCTATATATTTGTGCATATAAATATTCTACTAAATGTTGGAACATGTGACAGACTTGCTATCCAGGCAATGAAGAATCTACATGTTGACATGGCCGCTGATGTTCAATCTAAAGCTCTCTACAGCACGGAGGAGGAAAGGCTACTTGGACAAATCCCATCTGTAAGTTTGGTGTGACAGTTTGTTAGCATTATTACGCTAAAATGTAAATAGATACAACATCAAAACAGATTTCTTGACTTATGAGGGAATTAAACGTTCAGTGTCATCTTTTCTGCGCATCTGCAAATTCCATGAGAAATGTCTTTTTGGACCAATACTGCCGTTTAATTTGTCAAAAGTAAACAATCAACAAGGTTGTTCAGCGTTCTATCAGACTTTATTAAATCCAAAATTTACAAAAATAAAAACATTTGATAAATGGGAAGAACATTTGCATAAGCAATATACTGAAACTGAATGGATAAATTTCAATCTCATGGCAAAAAGATGTACACAAAGTAGTGAATTGCAATGGTTTCAATTTAAACTCCTGCACAATATATTGACTACAAATAAGCTTCTATTCAAAATAGGATATGTAGAATTCTCAACATGTTCTTTGTGCAACGATTCAATTGAAACCATTTCACATGTATTGTATGAATGCCATTTTGCAAAGATCATATGGAGACAACTGGCAGAGTGGCTTTCAAATAACATTGAAGGAAAAATTGATTTGAATGAAGAAAATATATATTTTGGTTTTAAAGGTGTAAATAACAATCCCTTGAATGTTATCATTCTTATAACTAAACAACTGCTTTACAGTTGCAATACAAAAAGAATAAAACCTAATTTTATTCCTTTGCAGCAGAAACTATTTAGATATTATCAAACCACAAAATTTATTGCATTTTCCAACTGCAACTATTCTAAGTTCCATGCCTTCTGGGGTTCTCTCCATATACTTTTGAAAAATTCATAATATTATGCTCTTCTTATGTATTTGATGAAACTGATCTGGAATGTATTTGCTCAACTGTACTTAAAATACATGCTCTGAATTGTTTTTTGCTATAAATGGAAATGTAACTTAAAAAATGGAAATAAAAATGATAAAAAAATTATTACGCTAAAATATCATTGCATTAAACAAAGCTGTTAGCAAACCCTTTTTTATTTTTGCTAAAAATTTGAAATGTCTTTCAGAACACACAACCCCAACCAAATGTCGATGTCTTCCAAGATTTGCTGGATAAAGACCCCGAGTCATTCCATCCAGCACGCACAGCCAAGGCTCTTCATAATCATTGGTTGCTCATGAAACAGTATCATCTCTTGCCTGACCAATCAGGTGAGATCTGGGGAGTTATACTTCATGGCTACCTGTTCTGATCTTCTAGAATGATAATGGAGTATCACGTCAACCAGTTACTTATTTATTTTTTAAACATTCAAACATGTAACAATCTAAATGTATTAGAACTTTTAGATCATTCAGACCAATAAAGATTTCATAATTACTGGTCTACATGCACGTATGTTAATTAAGGCTGTCCTCAACATGAGTTGTCTTCCTTTTGTTCCAGTTCAGCCCATGCCAAGAGGGGATCATGTGCTAAACTTATCAGATGCGGAAGACATGCTGAATGATGAAGACTTGAGGTGAGCAAAGTCAATCAGCTAGCCTAGTTCACGATAACAAAGATTTACTGTCCAATCAAGTGCCCGCTTAAACATTTTAATCAGTTTTGTGAAATGGACTCTAAAGGATATTCCATTTCTTCCATTTGATCTCCTTTGAGTTTTTCTTAACAGTTTTCACAAGATTTTTAAAGCAATTTTACAAGAGATTGTGAAGGATTTTGTCAGAATGGTTTACTCGTAGAAGTTGTGCAATGAAAGCTTCAAAGCATGTGCCTTTTTTTTTGTTGAATAAAAACCCTTGAAATATTGGATTAAGACAAAGCTTATGATGAAAAGGTTGAATCTATTATCAGTTATCACTTATTTTTATTTTCAAAAATGGAAATTATAACGATTGCCTCAATTGATGTATGTAAAGTTGTTATTGCTAACCTTCCAACCTTTGTAAGAGGAATTCAGGAAAAATTAATAAATTTAATTGAAATGGAATAATAATTTTTTTAAAATTTCAATAGTGTTTTTCTTTTTTGCAGAGACGGAAGAGATGAGACTATGGAACATGGTAAGTCAAGTAAAGCATATCTCAACTAACATGTGGTCTGAGCAATCACTGACATTTGTTCATAGGCTGCTAGGCATTTTTACCTCAACAGCCCTGAGTAAGCTTGGTGTTTGTGCATGTGTCTTCATCATCTATTCAATACATCCATGAATAACAAGATCTTGAAAGTTGGTATTGTATTGACTAATGTTTTGATGGAACCTTAGAGAATTCATTGTATGAAATTTAAGTTGAATTACCCGGTATGTTCCTTCCCTTTTCCAGAGCTTGCTATAGCTGACAGACGGAACAAGCGTGAGATACGACACTTAGAACAAGAGATACCAAAGTGGCAGGTGCTTGTGGACAGTATAACAGGTCAGATTATTGAGTCATTGAAGCCGTCAGTGTATGACAAAAACTTTCTAGGCTATAGCAAGTGCTTGCTATTGGTTAAATGATAAGTATATGTAATATTTGTAGATTTATGAATGAAAGTTCACTTTAAATTTTTTGTTTATTTGTTTGAAAATAATAGCTCATCAATCAATAAAAATAATCAATAAATCAATAAAATACCAGTTACAAATGTTTTGGGAGGGTGTTGTATAAATAAGATACCCAAACTGTACATTGGCAGCTGTGATACATTTATCAACATTTCTCAATGTGAATCGGAGGATTTGAGTCAACTAGGGGATGGCACATTGTTCAGAATTAGCTCATCACTATTGTTATATTACAAGACAAAGTTAATCAACATTCTTTTGGAATTAATATATATTGAGTTGATTATATCAGAGTAATGAATTATTACAGATTAATTAGGTAGATACTATGAGGGAAGCTTCTATTAAACTGTTTATGTTTCAGGCATCAATCCACAAGACTTTGACAACCAGACCCTGGCAGTTTTAAAAGGACGACTGGTTCGATACCTAATGAGATCTAGAGAGGTGAGACATATTACCTACAACTAGAAGTACAGTATCATATTGGGTTCATATATTTCCTACAACGTCTTAGGGAAATATATCACTCTTTCATTGTGATGTCATGACATAAACAATGCTTTCACAACATATTACCCAAAAACCTTGCGTTCCATGTGCGCAGACTGGGGGAAGTCATCTGATGTTGATTTTGATAAATATAACCTGCAAAATGAAAATTCTGGGGACGTAGAAATGACCTACCCTCATCCGCCCATACAGATAATTTTTAAAGGTTTAGCTCATTCAAACTTGGTGTGTAGAATAATGATGTTATCATGTTAAGTGGTGCTTTTTGGGTTTTTATCTTTTTCAGAACGTTTTGGCTGTTTTAATGGAAACACAATAATGTTTCCAAGGTTGAACCTTAAAATCTTATCGCTAAGCGTAATGATCTGAAACAAGTTTCGTCCAAAAGTGAATGTATTATCAATGATCTGCTTAGGAAAGTTTTAAACTAAAAAAATTAGTTATTAAAGAGTTTTGAAAGAAATCAGTTTCTTAAATTATTCAATATTTTTTCACACTTTTGTCACATGGTGGAGATATAGCTGACTCTGTCTATTAGTTTCTCTTTGATTTTAAAAATAATTGGTAAAAGGAACATTGTTATATTTGGGCCTGTGACATTCTTTGTTTGAGACATTTTTGCCTAAATATTAGAATATCCATTGGCTGCTCTTGCTCTGTGATATAGAGGCACTTGTGTTGCAAACATAGTATGTCATTTACGCTTAGATGAAATCCTCAATTTACACCATGCATTATGCTAAGATGATACGTTCATCAATGTTTTATTCTGGAATCAATTAATCTTTTAGAGTGACTTCACAAACAATAGTTCATGACATAAAAAGATAATTCCATGATTTCAACAGAAGATGTTGTGGTAGATAATTTTATATCACAGCAATATTTCTTTGTTGGATTAGTGCTAATCCAACATTTACTTTGATTAACTAGATAAAATAGAAAGGTGAAAAAGAAGCATCAACTCACATGTGGTTTTTGCAACTATAAAAAATGTCAGTAAAATTGTACCTCCTGCTTTGTGCGTAAACTTTAATATATCAGGAGTTATTTCTAGTTTATTGCAAAAGACATATTGAAATTGTACCATCCTTTGTTCATAGAATAGATGCAAAGGAAACATGTATTATTTCTTATTGCTGTAAATCCTTTCAATGTTATATATATATATATGTTCATTAGCAGTACAAACCCTTTTTCACTTGCTTCCAGAGAAATGATGGGGAAAAAATCTGATATCATTGTTTTCAAAATATTCAAACCTTGTTCATCTCCAGATAACTCTTGGTCGTGCAACAAAAGACAACCAGATTGACGTTGACCTGTCACTGGAGGGACCTGCGTCTAAAATCTCCCGCCGACAGGGAGTGATAAAGCTACGCAACAATGGGGACTTCTTTATTGCCAATGAAGGGAAGAGGCCGATCTATATAGATGGAAAGCCAGTGCTTGCCGGGAACAAACAGAAACTCTACAACAACTCTGTGTTGGAGGTATGAGGATCAGAGATTTGCAGATCTATCTGGTTATTGTAGAATTAAACAACTCAAAAATTAAATTGTAGGTCAAGTTTCATATCGCAGGTATAACCATTGACAGATTTTTGGAAATTGAATTCTTTTTATAGCATTGATATGAGTACAAGGGGTTTAAAGATGTTTTAACATAAGGATGTTCAAACAAAATATTGCAGACAAGTATTCAAATATTATAAATTTATGTTTGTTAGCTGATGTTTGTCTTTAGTTCAAGCTTAAGTAAAATGCTTGAGCCGCCACATTTGTTCCTAACTATTGCATTGTGGATAAATGACAGGAATCATTACTGTTAACAATAGAGGAAATCTGGAATCAGCCAGGTTAATGATTAAGATACTGCTGGAGCAGGTTCAGGGTTAATGATTAGACGTTTCAGATTATCTTAACTCTTTATTAGCAAGCTCTAGTCTTTTCAGTTTTCCTGATGAATACCAGAATAAACCTACCTGTATCAGAGATTGTAGTTAAAAGCATGTATTGTAAATCTTTATTGGTATAGTAACATCTTTATTATTGAAATCTTTAATGATATTTATAAACTCATTAGCCACTTTTGTGTTTAAATTGATAATCAATTAAACTAAGTAATGAATATTTTTAAGAAATTCTTTAATTTTCAGATATCATGTTTGAGGTTCACTTTCCTTATGAATCAAGATCTAATTAACGTCATCCGCGCTGAAGCCCAGAAGATCTCAACAACCACTGCTACCCCCACATGACAAACAGAACTCTAGCAAACTATAACTTTATCATCATAGCAATGTTTCCAGAATTCTTATCTATCAGATCTTCCTATAATGTTAGATTTGGTTCGGACATTTGTAGTGTTGTACATGTCACAAACACTTTGAGGACAGAAAACGTTGCTTGCCTTTTGTTATTGTAATTATCAGCCTTCTGAACATTGAGACCTAGGGAAAATCAAAGGGAGCTAATTGTCAAAGAAACATTAGATCAGAAAGCTAAAAGAAATGTAGTTGTTTCTTCTATTCTTCTATAAGGTGTTGGCACAACCTCCAACAGCCTTGTTTGTGACAAGCATTTTCAAAGATGTTTTTAAAAATTCTTTACGTCATATTGAGTGAGAACTCAGGTCATTGCGATCATTGCGTGTCTTAAGTATATGTACTTATGTCTACCCTGTACAACCAATTTCATTGTTAATACTTCATCATTCACAGGAATATTTGTAATAAAACATGTCATCTATTCTTTGTTTATAATGTTATGTTTTTCTAGTGCATCAATATAAAACACATTTAGACTTTCACGATGATATCTATATCAAGGTTCCATGACACATTGATTTATCACCATAAGAGACAATATATTCTGACACTATTAACATAAATAGTTTTGAACAAATAATTATAAAAGCTACGGTAAGTAGTAAGTAAGTTTAATTTTGTTTTAGAGATTACAGTGATTAGAAAAACAGAAAATATAAAATACTATCTCTGCAATTTCTCAGTCTCTCTGATTTTGTGATTTTTATGCTGTCAAGCTTAATGATAGGTTGGTAGCTAAAAATAACATTGCTTTTTTATGTCTTATCGATTCAATTTCATAAACTGTACAGAATAGGGATAGGTATTGTATCGCAACCACTGTATCGTGATGATGATTTTTCGCAGGTTCCTTGGCAATACTTCCATGATACATTGTCTGTCTCGTCTAATAAACTGAGAATCATCTAATAAACTGGAATCGGAATTATAATCTTTTGGCACTGAGGCGATGATACACAGTTTTATTCTTTATACTAATCTCTGAAAATTTTTAGGTTTACTTTTGAGTTTTCCCTACAAGTATCCTATCTCTTCTCAGTAGTTGTTTAATTAGTCATTTTTTCATATTTTAAGAGATATTAAAATTTTTATGATGGGGGACTTAAAAGGTATAGTCTGTTGTTCGGCAGGCGTCTGATGGTTAAACTTTTAACCTTGTTTTCTTCTTCTCAATAACTGCTGCACCCTTAAAGCTGAAAAAGTTGTGGGGATGTAACTTTGCTGTTGGACCCCTCCCCCCCTTTTCAAATATGGACATTCATCCTCAAAGTTCTTTAGTCTCCTCTCTAGACACTATGAATGCTAAGAGTCTCAGCTTGTGACTTTCAGTCTACCCTTTTTTCCTGCCTGAAATTTTATGTGACTCCACACTCATCTTTTGCTAAGATTTGCTTGTTTCCAACTATTATTCTGTGAAGCACTAATAAAATATTACTTCAGGGACTCTTAGGATTTCATCTTGTCTAGAGCATTTTTCTCAACGTACCGTATGTGAATGAGACCCATATCTGTAAATTTATTTTTGGTGGTTAACGGAATTATAACTAGATAGTGGCGATTAAAGAAGGAAGCCTTTTTAAAAGGAAATCTATTAGTAACAAACTCGTGGATGTGATTGAATCTGAGGTGTCAAGTATGGACATGTCAACACTTACCTCAGAGTTGAACAACTTAAAATTTGGTCTTTGAAGGGCATTTAGAATTTTACTAAGTAAGAACAAAATGTTTTCGGAGTATATACTCAAGGTCTTAAAGGCACTAGTGCACACCAATATTTCGCATACATAACGAATGCACAGATCATGCATATCTATCAACATTACTAATTATCCGCACTCAGGAAATTTATTTTACAAATATTTACGTTTCCAAGTTAAGGGGTTGATTTTAAAAGATCAGAAGTATTTAATGCAATGTTGTTTTAAATGCGCATGAACTACGATATCGGAAACATTCAATTTTGCTTTCAGTCAGACGAGCAAAAAACGACAGCCTTCATCTTAATCTTGTTTTTATGAATGATCGAAAATAAGACGTCCATCACAGCACTCTACCACTTTTCAAACATGAACCACTGCGCCAATTGTCTCTAAATATAGAAACACTGACACCGCATTCTGAAATTTGTTTTTTTCTACATCTATGGTAACAAGGTTTAATGTAAACGTGTGACAGCAGATATTTCATAGTCAACACAACTCTTCTGCTTATCATACCTCCTACTTAATCATTAAAACTAGTACATTTATCTCATTTGACTCAATGTTATCACCATGTTCATGCTAAACTTGTTTAGATTGTTGCTAGGTGGATATCTTATGAACGTTTACCTAATTTTCAACGTCACCACGAGTTTGAGCAGTTTAAAAAATGTTAGCGCGATGTATCATGAACTGCTGCACTTCGAGTTTTGAATTTGGTATAGGTCTTCATTTTAGGAATAGACAGACACCAATCAGATATGGTGACCTTTATCTAATTTTAAAGGTCACCACGAGGGTATTAGAGCAATATGTCATAAACTACTGCAGCTAGAGACTTCAATTCGGTACCTGTCTTCATATTAGGAATAAGCAAACATCATTCGCTCACCCCATTTTCAAGGTCACAATGTACCGATGAAATTTTTTTTGAATGTTTGAAATGTATCCTTTTTTTGTTAATGTTTTTTATGTTATACGTTAATTAGTTCTTGGTGTATTTAGATGACATTGGTGTTATGTTTTCTTCATCTTATAAATGACAGATTTGAAGAACATGACAACATTTTACAGGTTTGTGGTCACGTTGAAACGAAACTTTAATTATTGTAATGATCAGAAGGCCCAGACTCAGAGATAATGCTCATCTTTGCCATCTCAATATTGATTATCATTTTCATAAGGACAATAATCAATCATGAAAGCGCATTACTCTGTTGGACCTCTGATAGATTTCCATCATTGCAGGTCGTTTCTTTATTGCACCGGTGCACCTGGTAACGTTTGTGACAAATACTTATTGTGAGGTGTAGTTTCCCTACACTGAACAGTGATAAAAAGCACTTCACTCTCGCGTGACAAATTGTTCGCTTCCTCCTATAACATTTCCCCTTTCCGTTTACCTAGTATGTACTCTGAGCCCTCATGAAATTGTTCTCTTCCCACAACTGTAGCTCCAATAATTCTCCTCCAGTAGCCTCTGTGACAAGCGTTCGTCTTCGGATCAGGAGGTCCGTGGTTCGAATCCCGCCAGGGGCTCGGCAACTTTGTCTGCAGTAGAGAACTGTTCTACACGCAGACAGGTTTGGGATGCAATGCTACACTGAAATTCAGCGCAGTACCACCCATGGTTTGCTAATTCCAGCCGATGCTCGCAGGTTTCATCGCAATGCATAGTCACAATGGTGTTGCGGGCTTTCTCCCTACACTAATACTAGCAGCCGCGATATAAGTGAAATAATCTTGAAAGCGGCGTTTAACACCAACTCGCCTCACCTCACCTCTGTGACAAGTTAACCATTTCTTTAAAGAAATATGGAATCCTGATGGGTTGTAAGTTTTATGAAATCAACGCGGAATCTTGACTGTGGTTGTAGCTTGTGCAATCAACGATTTTGAGAATTAAGTAAAATAACATAATCAATATCGGAAAGTATATAAAATTTCGAAAGAATGATGAATATGGCCTATTTATGATATCGGAAAATAAGAAGTTGAAGAGAATGCCATGATATATAAAGGAAAATTTCTTGTAATTGGAAGTTTTCTCCAAGTGAATAGACCTCGTATATAGTTTATATTACCTATCTATGTTTACAATGTGAATGGTATTACAAATCACAAAATGATTGGCTCAAGACCTTTATTTCATGTAGAAAATGAAATTACAAGTGACATAATGAGAAATGAACATAAATAATACGATAAAACTGTAAAATTAAAAATATTAGAAAATAATGAACAAAACTATGAATATTGAACTATTCAATACATTCTTTGTTAAATTGACCTAAACAAGGGTGAAACACTCATTTTAAAAGGTAAGACAGCGATACAACGATATTTATAAACTCCCCGAACCATCTGAACAATTAAAAAACACCTGCAGTGAAGTTATTGTTAAAATCCTGCTATATCACTATATATAATCATTAATCAGCGTATTTATATCCGTGATGCTTCTTTATACCCTGATATATTTCAAGTATTATCCTGTGTGTGTGTACATGAATATATATATGCAACAGCATAAGAAATATGACAATGGTAGCAATACAAAGATGAAATGGTGAAGGCTTTCATATATAGATCATATGCTTCAGGTTTCTCGAATTACGACATTTCAATGGCTGAAAAATACAATAAATTTAGTATTGGTGGAGCTTTACATATTCAAATACGCTGGGTGTATTGTTTAATGCAACATGAATTTCTAATTCATTATAATAATAAAATGAAAATCATAAAAATAAAGCAGTACGACATCTACAGTGTTTTGGAAAAAGACTACAAGGTTTTTTCACATATAAAATTGATGTTTCCGTTACAGATATAATCGTTCCACTTGTAGTCACCAAAAGGCCTCCTGATTTCAATACAGTGCTCGTCGCCCCCGGTGTTGTCCGGGGGTTGAAACCAGTTAGTGTAGACCACGGGTTTCAATGGGTTCTCCCAGTAGAACGTGCCCTCCACTCGACGATCCGAACCACCAAGATAGTAGGCCAGGGCTGTAAACATTAAACAACAATGCAGTTATGAAACACGCAAAGAAGTAAGCACAGCTCACATACCCCCGCTTCAAACTATAGTCTGGCTTTCATTGTTGGTCTAACCCTCAAAAGGTTCGTCAAGGGAACATGGTTGATAAGTGTATTAACTTTGTTGAGGCTAGCATGCATAGTTTAGGAGTTATGCTCAGGAAAATGCACTTTGTCATAGTCATTGTTTGAGTTATGTTTCAATGGTAACTGCAAAAAAAGAAAAATAATGTTTTGGTCTAACCCTCAAAAGGCACATCTATGAATCATGGTTGATAAGTGTATGAAGTTTGGTGAAGATAGCATGCATAATTTAGGAGATATGCTCCAGACATATGACTTTGTCATTGAGTCACTATTCAGTCATGTTTCCATGGAAACCGCAAAAAATTAAAATCATGTGTTGATCTTACCCTCAAAAGGCACATCTAGGCATCATGGTTGATAAGTGTATGAAGTTTGGTGAAGATAGCATGTACAGTTTAGGATATATGATTTGTGACGGACAGACGGATAGACAGACAGACGGACGGACAGACAGACGGCCGGACAGAATGAACGGGGTTATAAATATGTAAAGAGTAAAATGATTGAAAGTTCAGATATTTTTGGCCACGAACTCCCTATCAACATATAGTTAGTTTGGAACAAAATCGGTATACATTCTCAGACATCGTAACTGAATCGTAATCAGTCCATTTGTAAGTAGACTGTACTCATTTGAGGACGGAATGCGAATCTTTAAAGATCCTACGAGCAAAAACAGTAGCAGGTGAGACGCAATTAAATTTGTACGAATGGCTGGTTATTGTCTAAGAATTTTACATTTTGAAGATAATTTTCAAATAGACAGGGGGTGGTTTTTTGGGCCTTTTTTTAGCAGTAAAGGGTGTTTTATAGTCGACTTCAGCTGTTTTATAGACGTTTATTTTGGACAATACATTTCCCTGTGCCTTATCACACCATTGATTTAAAATGTAGTGGCTGCTTTCTTCTATATTAACTAGTTTCATATGTAATATAACAACTTATACAGTAATCTATTTACCAAAATGGAAGACACGAAACTAAAAAAAAACCGATTGTACAACACTCAATTTCGCTCTCTAAATGAAAACAAGATGTCACTTTTTTGGTACAGTCATATAAAACACATTTCCTCGGAATATATTTTATCTCTAAGACCATGATACATACCTGAACAAAACGGGCAATCTGATTTTGCCTGAGCAATCGCCATAGATATGTCTTCTTTTGCTGAGCACAGACTGGCAATCATTGACTCGAGCAGGTCCGGCACGTTCATAGCATGTGTCGCACACACAAACAGAGCAACCAAGTACACGGTCTTCATATTTACCTTTACCTATTGTCTCACCTGCACCTGTATGCACCTATCACATGTATATCTCGATTCGCCTGCTTATATACACGGTACATCTGTACGCTAATTCGGCTACAAACCTGTCAGCAGATTCAGACTCAGTGGGAACCTAAGAGTACTTGCAGATACCTATTAATAAACTAGGTATCCAACAGCTGATATACCATTAAAGCGGAAACCTAGAGTTTGAATCAACTAGAAATTGACTAGTAACTCTAATAACTGAGTAACATTTGGATAAGAATAACTAATTATTTAATTTGTTGGTGTTCAAATAGTAGCTCATTCAAGCCCCATAAAATGCTGACGTAATGTCTAATCAACAGTGTGAACATACGAGGTAGGAGTCATGTGGGGGCTTCATGTCAGACATGAAATGATCTAGATGTGCAATATATGTCTTGATACGTGCCATATGCGAAATCATTCCATATGCCTCTCATGTCTTCACACTCCTTTCTGATACATAAACTCGCGATCAAAACAAACAACACAATATAGTAAAAACAACTTTGTATATCTGCAAGGGCACGTGTTTTATCAAGAACTACTCACAATTTCAGAGTTTGATACTTATATTTCTATATCTTTTACAATACATTTTGCGTGCGAAATCGATTTTAGTTCACAAAGCTTTTCGGACCAGAATGTGTGGCATTTATGTTAACAATCAATGAAATGTGGAAATTTAACTGCTTAAAGTAGTTATGGACATATGTAATCTCGTCTTATTAAGAAAACTTAAAAAAGGAAGATTTTTTCTTGGGCGTGCCATTTTTCTGAATGGCCTGTGCCATGGTGTATAAAGACACACCCCTCTACTTTTTATATTACGAGCTTTAGATTGAGAAATAATGTAGCCAAAGTTTGTAAGCTTTTGCATTTAAAAAAAATTGTGAAATCATTAATGTTACTTTTGATTTCGGTCTCTGTCAAGCACACTGGTAGCACACATAGCATGTCGTCTCCAGTGATTGCCCATTTCTTCGGCTTCTAGACGCGCCTCGTTCGTCATTTTTCACCTTGAGTACTTCATAATCAGGTTTAATGCCAACTACTAAATATTAATATAGAGTAACTAATCCATCTAATCTAGCCAAGGTTGTGATAATAACGTAACAGTAACTGAAAGCATTTCACAAGTTTTAGTATCCTTGATAAACCTATTCCATTATTACCACTTACCACAAGCGTCTGACAGGGTCGAACACTTAACCCCTGCCTATTAGTACAAATATGTTAAAAAGGACTTAAACATCAAAAGTTTGAAAATCTCATTGTTTTCGCAACGAAAAACTTTTAAATTCACTGTGCACAAAGCAAAAACATCAGATGTGTATGTAAAAATCTCAAACAATGTTTGATTTGCTCAAATAAAGGTACAAATTTCACAGTTTGGCGAAAATTCTTTTTTCAAAACTCTCATTTATGCCCCTGTTGAAAATAAACGGTAAAGAATGACAGCCAAATATAACGTTGATCTGCAACTCGCACTAACTCCGTATAGGTAAAGTGTTGACCTCTGAACGGTTCCCCTCTTCCCAGACTTCGAGTCTTGTTGACGACCCGCCTAGACCGAGAACGGGCAAGTAAATCCCCCTGGCGTGGTCTACCCTCATGTTTCGAGGACATTCTCCTCTACAAAGCTTCCTTACAGTTCCTATACCTCGGATATAGCGGGAAGACGACAAATAGTCTTCCCCTTGAGAGGCTATATAATGAAAGATTGTATCAACAACGCCAGAAGCAGTCACCATGGAAATTCGTATATACACAGTCCTTTTCGTCCTGTGGACAGGTAGAGTTGAATTCTTATTATCTGCTTTTCTTTCTCGGGGTCAACTTTTAGTGTTATATTTTTACAGGAACTACAGCAATCTTTTTCGATTCAAATGTTCTATTTCAAGGCAGATGAGTACATAGTCACTTGCTTTAGCTTTCTACTTTTAATTCTTTACAATTGACCAGTAATCAGCAATGACCGCTGTGCACTAAATGGAAAAAATATGGACAGTTGGAAACGAGTGAACTGGTAATGTGTGCGTCTTTTTAATTTACTTAAACTCTGAACTGAAAATAAAGGCTAAAGCAATGTTCTAACTTAATCGATTTAAAAAATGTAGTATATACATTGTTATTGGATTGAGATAACGGCTGCCGTTTTCGCTTTTCTGGCTGTAAGCAAAATTTTAATACATCAGATATCGTTACTCATGCAGATTTAATGCAACGTTGCATCAAATAATTTCGGCATTTTAGAATCAAAGAATAGCTACTGAATACGTACACATTTGTTTAATAACATACGAGGAAGATTACCTGAGTACGGGTCATTAGTAATTCCGAGAGATATGCATTTTCTGTGCATTCGTTGTACAAAAGAAATATTATTGTGCACTAATGCCTTTAAGTTTCGTTCATATCTTTTGATTTATTTGAAGCAAAGAACATGTGCAGGCACGTCTCCACTTATTTTTATTCGTTTTGTTTGTTTTAAGGGAATGTTGCCATCATATTTTAAAGTATTTGAGTTATGGCCATAAACAGTTGTTTTGATATGTTTTAAGCATGCTATAGATATCATAGTTTATATGAAACCTTTGAAAAATATTTGTCAGAAAAAAAAGAATATAATTGTAGTGCTACAGTGTCAAAATTTTAAGTTTGTATAAACGTCATATTAAGAAGGTAAAGGAGGTTTGAATACTTATATTTGATTTGACGTGACATTCAATTCATGATAATAGAAAAATCACTGAGAAGCTACATATCTGAAAGTCTATATGCATGTTCATTCAAAGGCCTGATATAGCAAAATGCAACAGATAAAAAGTAACCAATTTTCCCTCACTTCGATCGCGCATAGGAAAAACGAGTTAAGGCATACGTTGCCTTACGCTAAACTTGAGCCTTGGTTTCTTGTAACACTTCTCAATATTTTGAATCAAGAATAACCCCCGTAATCATTTGTTTATCTTGTACAATTGATACGTGAAATTGAATCTACAAATCCTGAAAATTTGATTTAAAATCAAATGATATGTTGATATAAGGTGTGTTTACTTCATTTGATCATGTTTCTATGATCTCTTGCAGTGCTACAATGCTCGCTCTCGATGCGGTGTCCGATGCCGATGGGAAACTTCCCTATGATCGAGTCAGAGAGTTGCGAGGTGTTCTGGAAGTGCCGGGGAGGGGGTCCGATAGCCGAGCAGTGCAAGCCGGGCCAACAGTTCCACTACATGAAAGGAATGTGTCTACCCCAGCAACTAGTGGGCTGCATCATGCAGAGGAATGCGTTCCTGCAAATGATGAACCGCCCCAGACCGAGACCGGCGCCCCAGGTACAGGCACAACCACAGAACCCTCAGGTGATCCTCTACCCCTTTCCATTCTTCCGTCCTACAAAGCGACCGACAACGCGACCAACGCCTGCACCAACCCAGGCACCAACTCCAGCGCCACAACCAGCGAAACCAAAACCTCCGTTCTTTAACCCATTTCCGCCATTCCCTCCTGCACCACCATGCGGCGCTCCACCAGCACCCCCATGCGGTGGACAGCCATTTCCCCCAGCGCCACCTTGCGGAGCACCACCTGCACCCCCTTGTGGTGGTGCCCCATTTCCAGGAGGCGGGGGACTTGTTCCCGGTCCCTGTGCCGGCGGCAGATGCTTACCTGGACAGGTGAGACAAACCAGACAATTTGGACAATTTGGACAAACCGGACAGTTCGGACAAACCGGACAGTTCGGACAAGCAGGACAATTCCAGCAACAACCAATACAACCGCAACAGTCGTTTGCTAATTCCCCAGCAGGAATGGTCTCTTTCAGCCAGAATGGACAGTTACCTCCCTTTGCTCAGAGAATTTTAAGAACTGCTTTAGCTGGATGATTTTAATTTTGTCACTTTTATTGTTTCCATTTGTAAAATCGTTTCTTTCGAACTCTGTTTCAATAGAATTATCTTGTCCGTTAATACACCTAATTTAAGTATTTTAGTGTCTATTTCTACGTTTCTCATTAATCACATTCAAACATATATGGAACGTTTCATTCATTCACATTATCTCACCTTTCACACGCATGTTTGTACTTAAAAAGTGTTATTTTATCGTGCAATGTATATACGTTCATGACCAATAAAGAAATTCATATCTCAACTAACCATGGACGAAGTTTTCACCTTTACAAGTGACACATTCATAAAGATTTTAAAAAAAATCCAGATAAGGGCATAGATTTACTTTGCACTGGGAAAAGGGATCTTTACCAGGAGGCTATTGTGAATATAACACGCCAGATTTGTTATTTGTGAATTGGGTGAGGAGATCTCAGAACGTAAAGAGTCTGTCCTATCGGCATCCGGTCCGCCTTATAGGGGTTTTGGGGGAAATGATGTGAAAGAGAGAGCTGTACCTTTATACAGAATATCCATACATTAACAAAAGATTTGTTATAACACTAATCAACAACTGCAATGAAGTAAAAAAGGCTTTTCACACTCGTAGCGACGACGTATGGATTTACTTTTCATTTTTGTCTTTTTTACGATTATGTGCTTCTTCTAGTCAAATTGTCAAATCTAAATCATCCAATATGTTACTCTAAAAATCATGTACTAATAACACACATGGATAAAAAGGAATGTCCATTTGAATTTCGTTTCCCCATATACACGCCAAGGTACATCAAGGGTTCAGTCCCATAAAACAGAATTCCCAAAAGTGTTGTTTTAAGCTTTCTGTCTTTTGGAATTCTGTCTTATGGGACAATACCACAACAAGTAGTTTAATTTGCTAATTACTAATTACTAGTCTTATGTAACTGTACAGCAGATGGCGAGTGCTAGGCAACTTTCGACATCACACGTTCTTGTGCAGAGATTAGTTAATGCTCAGTTGGCCGCTGTGAGTAGCTGACGAAATAGGTGACCCGCATCCCTGCCTGATGCGTATAGAGTTTGATGGACGATTTCTCCCCAATTGAGTTACATGAGAGAGAAGGTGTCACCCTTGAGTTAGTGAACATTATCAAAATGCGTCTTCACACAGCAGTACAAATGGGTACCTAGAAGCATTCAGAGCTTTGAATTTACAAGTGCTTTGAAGCTTCTCTGTTGAATGAAAAAGTGCGCTGTATGATATTCACACAATACACAATCTTACTCGAAACAAAACATATAAAAACATTAAAAATTGGCTCAAAAGAATACGAAATTTGTAGAATGTAAAGGAAGCATTTCTTGACGATTGGTCACATTTGATAAAATAAAACCATGAAATCTGCAGCCTTGTAGGTACTACCTTATTTATTATCATTTTGGATGGAGACTTAGATTCATTCTTATAACAGGGTAAGCACACATTCATATGTATCCACACTATAAAGACGATATTAATAAAATTTTAGATTCCCAGCATTAATTGTTTCTGGAGTAAAGATGAAATAAGATTTCGGAGTGGACACCCTGCCACGTCAATATTCTAAGGTTGGTCAAAGCAAAATCTACAAAAAAAGAGTCTCCACTTTAAAAAAATATGTTTCTCTGATAATTTTAGCATTCTATACCACGATTTGTTTTGGTTAATCGCCCTTACATGTAACTTGACCCCTGCAACGCCCTTATTGTTGGGGTAATTTACACAACTTAGTCTTCATCCAACAAAACTGATATTTGAAAAACCTGAGATTCCTAGCATTCCTAACACGTCCATATTTAAAAGGTGGGCGGGGGAGGGCGTGACAAAGTCCAAAAAGTACAAATTTGATCCGATAGGTGCAGCATTACTGGTGAAATATGAAAAGTTTACGGACGACGGACAACTAACGATGGACGACGGACAGCAGACCGCTAAAGCTCGCCCGACTGATGAGATAAAGGCTGATTTGGCTTTTATTCAAGTTATAATTATACAAGTCTCAATGACAAACTACATGTTTTATATTACACATATTCAAAACGTTGCTTCCACATAATAAGGAAGTCTCTTATCCATAATATCCTTCATATAATCAACTTCTAGAAATGCTTCTATAAACTTCTAGAATGCCTGTCAAAGAGGTACATATATTAACGATGTATCGGAGGTTAAAATATGTCCATATGAATCACCAATGCTCTGTCTGTATTTTTACTTTCTTTCCAATAGGTTTTTGTGATAAGATTTGGAGACACGATGTTTCAGTCATAACACTTGCCACTTTTCTTTCATCTGTCCTATCGTTTCCTCGTCAACAGGTGCGTGTCATGATCTTCATGTGTGACGTCACATTTTAAAATCACAGTTCAACACTTCCTAAACAACGTATTGTCTCACGTAGGTCACGTACACTGCACGCTTCCGTGTAACACCTCTGCTGTCTGTCTCGAGGATTAACTATACATATATACTCTTACTTACAACAGCGAAATATCACGTCATTTAGTTATAAATTTATTGAATTTAAAAAGTGGATGCTAATGAACAATGTAAAATATTATGCCTTGGATATGCCGTAGCAATTTATATTTTAAAGAGAAATTTCTTCATGGAGTTCATCTATTTCTATTTAATGTTTATGTCTTCTATCGTAAATACGTATATAAAATTTAGAAATCAAAGCAAATGCTTTAATTTAAGTTGTAAGAGACACTCATAAGATTGTCTGTTGAAGCGAAGTTTTTCAATTCAATATTATCATCCGCCACAATCTTAGTACGAGAAAAACGGGAAGAGAACACCACCCTAAATGGAAAAAATATGCTTATTTGCAAAAGTTAGTGACATCGAAGAAGCTACAATCGTTTTTTAACATAATGGTCCAAGTGAAATAGCTTGATACATCGGAAGGTTTATCTGTTTGAAAAGGGTCAACATACGATTAACTGGTCCACTTACATTCTTTTCTAAAGACGTTAATCAAATCATTTATTATTTATATTCCAACAAAACCTTTCTTACAAGTCGGACATATTTTTTATTTTTTTTTTTCAAATTGCCATAGCAGAGAAAATTTACAACAAGGATACTGTCATCTCTATCTAATTAAATATCTTCTTTGATAGGTATTCTAGAAGCTAATGAGATGAAGGAAGACAAGTATAAATAACTTCCTTAGTTCATCGAATGCAATAAGGAAGTTGCCTTTTCATACTGAATTTGTCCTCCTTCAATCAATTATCGTCTCTGGTGGACTCCTGTTTTGTAAGAAATACGTTCGCATCGCACAAGGGCTTGAAAGAAACCAAGTTTTTTGAACGGAAACGACCTTATGCTCAATTAAAATAACATCGCTTAGATTGCCTCAAATCAGAATTCAGTATTTTCAGCCAAGAAAGTAGATCCACATATGTCAAAGATTTATCTCGGTGAAATTGCTATGTGATATATGTGAATAAAATATGGTTCCTCGAATGAAGTGTTCAGATTTACTATTATGGAGATACTTGAAAGGAAGACGAACGTTCTTTTGTCCACAGTCATAACATCAGACCCAAATGTGTTTGTATATTTAAGTCTACTTATATCGCAATATTATTAAGATAAAATTATTTTTTTTTGCACTATATTACACAGACTATCCACGTATCGCAATGCAGCAATAGTATGACTTAATGTCTTGCGAGTGCTTACATTGATGAGAACATCCACAATCTAAAACGTTCTCAGGTAAAACCTAACGGTTTCAGCGAACCATCATTTTAAGGATTTTCATGCCTTCAGACTAAAAATGGAACTATATAAAAGGTTGTTTTTTGACTGTAATAAAAACGGTGAGGATCTTTGAAACCTAATATCCAGTGCCGGGATTGCTCATTTTTACCCGGAAGAAATCGTACTTTGAAGGCAGCGACTAAGCGTTTCACGCAACCAAAACTTCCCGTGTTTAGGTACCAATTTGAACAGCTTGGTGGTCTGAATACAATGTGGATGAAATGTCTTACCCAGGGACGTAACACAGTGTTAAGCCATTTAAGCCAATCGGTCACTTTTACATACGTCATTTGCAGTGCTGGGTTTTCTACTAGGAAATTTTTCTCAATTCTAGTTAAACTCACGTTAGTCGATTTAACCCTTGGGGTGAATAGTAGTAGCAAAACAGTCCAAACGGTCTTGGCCTCTTTCCAAAAGAACAAAGATGCCATATTTTACCAGATAACCCTAGTGTACGGTTATTGAATGAAAATACGGTAAGCCCTATAGTCGAGATTGTTTTAAAGAGCCACTCCGGGATTTTAATAACATATTATTTACCTTTGATAAGAACCTAAATGTCATATGTGGTGATATAAAATCAAAACATCATAACTTTTCATGTCCAAAAGACATATATATTACAAATACTGGTTTTCCATGAAAATCTAAAAACAGCCTTATAAATACACAGAGGTGTAATTTTCACGTCCACTTTACATTGATACTAGTTATATAACCTAACAGACACTATCAACTCCTAACTGCCCTCCTGGCTGTTTTAGATAAGTCTCAAAAATTACGTTTGACTATTTGACGCGCGCCACTGTCCAGTTTTCGATCATAATTGCGATGTTCTAACTTCATATTGTCACTGTACAAAACAAATTAGCTTTACAATGTGTTTTTTTTGTAACAGTCGATACTTCGCGATCAAATGACACCATTGATTAAGTTTGGCATCTATGACTCCAAAAACTCACGGAGGGGCTCTTTAAGCGGAGCTTTTCGTCTTAATGATGTCGGAAAATTTCATTTAGAAAAGATGGAATAGATATACGTTTATTTACCAATTTAGAATATTTCGCCATGTCCACGACATTCTTAAGCAAAAGTAAAACTAATTTTTGTATGGAAAGACAACTTCCATAAATGTATTTAAAAAATGCTGAAACGATGAAGTTACATAAGCTACAAATTCATTGCCATTGCATGATTGCCAAAAAATTAGATAGTTGAAATCATTTAAGGTTATCAGTAACCAAATATTGGTACATCTCGAGAATCCATCATGCACTTCACAAACTATACAAAACATTCTCGTATACCTAAAACACTTATCGGATAACTTTTAATCATGCCATGTAACACTCTGTCACGTCAAACATACTCTTTATTACACCAAGGATACATACGTCCTCAGTTACACAAAAAACAACGACCAGTGCATGCAGCAACTGCACACTGTACTAACGTTGACCTCCCGTGTCGCTTGCATATTTCCTGGACGCAACAGAAGGAAAACTCTGTCGTGTACGGAAGGACGTCGTATCCCTGCTGAGAGGCCGCTCTGATGTCTTCTCTGTGGCTGTCGCGTGCACTGATTCCGCATTGGGGCTGTGGCTTACGCCCTTATAAACACTGCATTGCGCACATGCTGTCAGTTGAAGCATTGAAGCGACGTCGAAAAGCATACTGGAAGATTGACTAGTTTTATCAAGATGTTTTTCAAAGCTTTATTGGCAGGTGAGTCGATATTTTCAATTGGAAAGGTTTGAAGGACCATTCATCCCTAGTTATAGCTGGTATTTCATATGTTCTTGCTGGACCATTGTAAGTGTTACTAAATCAAACGTATGGTCGACGTAAATGTCTCATTATTGTACACCAGAAATCTTATCTTATCTCATAGACAAGTAAACAAAATTACAAATTATGATATACATGTATGTTCATTAAAATCAACTACCTATGACCTTCAGAAAAATTAAGGATACGAATAGATGCACGGATGGATGGACACTGACTCCACGCTTTACCACCCAATATGTCTGTTAGTAACAAAACACTTTTGTAAGATATTTTCATTATAAACTAGAACTAAAAAAACGACAATGACCATAACTCTACATTATTGTTTTGCAGTTGCCATAGCAACAACCGCCGTGATAGCCCAAAACGATTCAGTCACCACGCCCTTCCAATGTTCAGCAGCCAATGGGACCGCCCCTGACAGTACGGATTCAACATGTCAGCGTTATTGGTCCTGTGACAACTTCACTCTCAGTCTCCGCACATGCGCAGAGGGACAGGCGTATAACTGGTCGGCCAGTTCATGTGTAAGTGAAGCAGTTGCTTGTGAGTTCCAAAATGAAGTTTTCAACGAAACTATTTCAAACCAAACTGCGGCATCAAGACAGAGGCGAGCCGCGAGTAACGACACACCATCTTTCAAAGCAAGTGGTAGTACAAACGGCACTAAAGAAGACTCGGTCGATAAACTAGGTAAGTTTCAGAAAGTTTGGATCGATAGCAAGGTGTATGAAAGTTCCCTTTCTGCTTTTATGTACTGGGTGAAAACATCTTTATTATCTGTTTTTAACTTTGGATACTGTGGTGTGATACTATTTTGAAATGTGATTTTTTTTCGACATTGCATGAACTTAGTGCTTCAAGTTAAGGGATATAATATATCAAGGAGTGCGACAACGTAACGTTACTGAAAGTCAGAATCTTAATACATTTTGTTTTTGGCATCGCAGGGGATTGCGTGTTCTTGTTTACACCATTAGGTCTGTCAATCAGATCATAGGGCAAAAAATTAAAAGAGCCTTCTTACCTCTAAAACATGTTGTCAAGTCTAGTTGCCTCTTCCTTAGTCCTAAAATTAAGCATGGTTCAGCACTGTGTTTTTTTATCTCATAAATTCATACCATTAATTCATATCAAAAATTAAAAGTGCAGTCACAAATAATTTGTCAGGGACTTGTATTATTCCATGCACAACGATGCAGTTGTTATTAACTTCGTTACGATGTTTGTATTTTGTTTTTATTCAGAGCCAATCACAGTCACCCTTGGAAAACAGATCTGCGCACACATTGGAAACAACATCCGGAACGTGGAGAGGGTTACAAATAACGCAATCACTCTTTTCACGCATTGTGCATTTAATAGATGTGACGTAGAGCAAATCAGTTTCGTATGTCCATAGATATAAAGTTTAGATATTATGCTTTCATTCATGCTTTCGCTTTTGCTTATTATGTACTTAACTGTTACCATCATGTATGTTCATGTTGTATTTCTGCGAATCAGTATTCTTAATAATTTCCATCTTTCAAATTTGTAATCTTAACTTTTTTTGTAACGTTTATTTAGCATACATCACTTTTCCAAGCTGAGAACTGGTTTCCTCTTACAAATACACTTAGCACTTGATAAATGTATGTCAAATATCATGCTTATGTTGCGTCCCGTTGCTTTCATTTATATTCCTGCTTTATTTCAAATTTTATTTTTTAATAAAATCATCGAAAAACTAGATTTGTGTTTGTTGTTCTGAGTTATCACTGAAACTTCAGTTACGAAGTCGATGATGTTTACTTTGAAGACGGGAGCAGCAATGTCTGGAGCTCGTCTTGTGGTGTGTCTTCTAAATATTGACGACCCCAAGCTTACATCATTATTGCGGTGGCACGGCGAGCTTTGTGTAAGATTTGAAAAGAATCCAGTGAGTCAATTGTTCTTATAATTCAAGTACGTACGTACATAGGCTGCCGAGTGTAGCCTTTTGTAAGGGGAAAATAATTGGCTAATAAATACCGATGTGAACCTTGCAGCATTTAAACGATGTCATAGGAAGTATCCGATTATTGTAAAAAGGGGTCGAGGGTATCCCAATTTTGTTGTACTACCTGGCTTAAAATAACCAATCGAAATCACTTCCATCCAGGACACCCTTCTGGCGAGAAGTTGACAAAATGGCGCTTGTCAGTCCTTTGCCTACTAGTATAGGGGACGGGTATATTATCTTAATCACGTGAATTTAGATACAATCTTGGTCTAAAAACGACAAATATCTTACTCTACATATTTGAAATTGCTAGCAAGATTGGTGTCAGATAAAAAGACGCCAGTAAAGTTGAGGATTGGTACCCTGCCACACCCATTATTGAAAGGGGGTCAAGACCCAATGTAAAAACAGATTTATCTGCAGTAAAGAAAGATATTATGAAAATATTTTCTTCCTGCGCCAACAATTTTTATTGAATCGCCCTAACTATGCTGCCCTGACGAAAGAAACCAACAAAGGTGATAAATCTCGAAATTCGAGATTGCTCTAATTTGAGGTTTCTAGAAAACAAACGATTTGAGGGTGGAAACCCAGTCACGCATACTTGAATCAACAGCAAAGTAACCGAGTTTTCATCTCCAGATAGATGCTACAAATATCAGGAGAATCTTCATTGCATTATCGCAGTCCATCATAGCTGCCTTGGTTACAACCAAAGTAAGGTAAAGGGAATGTGGCCGGGCAAGGCCTATCTTACCAAGTCGTTTGGGCTGGCATAAGAATATGCAATGCATTGGAGGATTCAGTTTTGGATAAACTGCGTAAATATTGCATAAACAGAACGAATGCACAGAAACTGCTTAGCTCTCGATATTATTTACGATCCTCACTCAAGTGATCTACTTCGTAAGTTATTTAACAAATATTTACGTATTCAGGTATTAAAGTTGATATTAAAGGCCGGAAGTATTAAATGCAACGTTTCATTTAATCCGCAAGAACTACGATATCGGAAATATTTAAATTTTGCTTATAACCAGAAAAGCGGAAACGGCAGCCGCTTTGGTTGATCCAATAGCAATGCTCATGCTGTTATTAAAACGGTTAATTTACAACATTCCTTTCATAAAACAAACTTCATTCTTTGTTCACAGTTTAGAGTTAAGCTTATTTCAATAGCTGCACACAATACTAGTTCAGCCGTGTTCAACTGTCCATAATTTATCCGTTTTGTGCACAGCGAGCCATAGATTTGTTTATATGTCCAAGCCGACGCTGTCTATACTTTTTCATTGTTGATTGCAGGTCAATTGTAAAGAATGTTTAGTATTTCATAGCATCGATAGAAAGCTAAAGTGAATGCGTAAGTCCTCGTAAACCTTAAAATAGCCAATTTAAACCGTAAAGGCGTGCAACAGTGCCTTTAAAATGTAAAATATAGAGCCATGGGTCAAAGATTTTAAGATTTCTTGAGCCAATGGTTTTGGAGAAGAAATAGTTTCAAATAAAAGGACAAACACATTCACCCCTATAACGTTAACATGACAACTTCATGTAGTTCGTTTTTGTAAAGATGTTCTTGTGTGAGTTATAAAATGTTCAAATGTTGCTGTACTTGGTGAGTGGGCGAAATTAGGTATATAGTGACACCCTCCAAAGAGTTCTCAATATTGGTTTAAATTATTAGAATATCAAGAAACGCGATATCCAAAGCAATGTTATATATACGATGTGTAAGCTAGAAACAGTAAGACGTAATACGTGGGCTTCAAATGTTAAAAAGATGCTATTCATGTACGAATTTGGTTTTGTATGGAAAGCTCAGGGTGTTGGCAACAAAAGTGATTTTTTTAGTAACTTTGTATATTAAGAATAAATGATTCTTGCGTATAAAGCATATTTGCCGACATTAATGACAGTTCTTCAGACCTATATTCTACCGTCAAACAGACCTTGTACACATTACCTGACAACTATTGAATCCGAAGAATCACTTTGCTAATAGGTGCCCTATCAATAAGATAAATAAAAGATCAATAAAAGATACTGGAAGAGAAGGAACACCTACATATTAAAGATTGTAATCTTTGTAAAAATGATGTTAATTATTGATGAGCTACACTTTATTCAAATGTCCTTATTAGGAGTAAGTATATACCAGACTAGCTGTTAATGTTTCTTACTTACAAAATATTTTACGTCAAAACTCGGAATCTTTCATCCTACTCGTGTTTAATAAGAAATTTCAATATTCTCTCAAATATAATAGTCTTAATTAGTATATATGTTTTGTACGTGGGTCTAAGGCCTTTAACTGATGTAAATTGAATTGAATCTAAATTATCAATAATTTTTTTGTCACTAGATTTTTAGGAAAAATCAAAATGGTGAAGTTAAAAGACCGTTTAACAGATGCCATGTCATTAGCAAATCAGGCCTTTGAGAACATGATGAAAGCACTTTAATTTCAAATATTTTTAAATATAAAAACACAAGTTTGTACAGACTACTTTTATTAAAAAATAAAAATCCTGTACATTTTTTTTCTCCCCGATGTAATTACATAAACTAGTGTCAATGTTTCAGTCACACCACTAAACCAAAACAAGCTGCAGATAGAGGGATGTCATGCCTAGCAGATTGCCACGCATGGACATAATCATCATCATCATCATCATCATCAGTATCACGAGAAGCCCTCTATCCACAAGGCCCAGTTACAAGCGATTAAGTTCCTCCTCCACCCAGGGGTTTATGCTGAACCTGCAGGGTTGTCCCGCACGCTCTGGCACACTGAACTGTTCTTACTGTCCTTCACATGCATGTCAATCCACTTCATACATATCAAACATTTTCAATCTGCTTTCTGTGACCCAAGTGCTTACAGAGGTGGTGTTGCTGTGTTGTTGCCGATTCTGTTGTTGAATAGGTTGCTTGTAGACTGAAGCCGGCACTGGACCTGATCAAAGTCTTGATCACCCCACAGCACCTAAATGCAAAGCCTGTGAGACGATATGCCACACGCTTTAACATATTCTTCTTCCTCTCTTTCTTCTTCTTTCTCTGCTTAACCTATCTGTTTCCAGACAGAAATGATATGGGTTCTTGGTGGTTGTGTTCAGGACCTAGTGATGTGACTGCCAATGAAGTGAGATGTAAGAGATGAGGGGTGATCACTGACAGAAGTTTGTGCAGCCATCAGGGTCGGGAGGGAACATCTACTTTGATCTGAAACATGTGTATATAAAATGTATTAAAAAATTAAGATAAAAAAATCAATTTTAAGAATTGAGACGAGTTAAATTGTCAATCAAGTTAAATTTTGGAAGATGTAATTGAATCTCAAAATTCCCCTACCAGTTAATTACACAAATTTGAAAGTGCAAGTGAATCCTCAAAATTATTAAATTAAGTTAACAATTCTTTGACAGCGACTATAGGACCAATGCCCCAGTGTGTTTCATTATTTTCAAGGCCATTAAAGTCTAGTAAAGTTATCTGCTTTATAATATGACCAAATTTTGCATACCTTGCCCTCATCTTCCTCCTTTTACGCTTGAGCCTTCGCATTCGCTTCTTTCTCCACTGAAATATAAACAAGAAGTTATAGAAACTGTCTTGAGTCAAAATAAAAATAATGATCAAAGACAAGGCACCTCAGTTCTAAGTTTTATATCACTCAAAATCATTCCGCTGAATTGCCATCATTGGTGCCAGGTTTATTTCAAGCCATTACCCATTAACTAAACCAATATGGGTTTACAAATGTGCAAGTCATGGGAAGAAAATTAAATCCTTTTGTACTAAAATGTCAAATTTGTTTTTAATTACAGTGTAACACTATCTGCCACACTTAAAACAAATATTTGTTAAAGATTCGAAATCCTGAACTTGGGGAGGTATATCAGACAAATCAGCTTTCAAATAATTATGTAAATCCCTTAAAATTAATTAATCGTAAATATTCTGTTCAAAATGAAATATTTCAAAGTAATTACACTCAAACAAGTTGCAAAAACAAAGGGTTACCAGGGGATAGCAGAGACATTCACAATCAAGTTCTCGTAATTAGTAAGATGTAGCATACAGGGGAGACAACTCCTGTTAGGAGATATCACTTGTTTTCATTAATTGGCAAGGTTAAAATGAGTAAATTAAGTTTTTCCATAAAACATACTTGTGTAGTCAATTATAACACTATTTTAATTAAAAACAAATTATTTGACTTCTGTTATTTTAGGACTACACTTAGTGGAAATACACATAAAAGCATAAATATTATATTTCAACATCTGTTTGGGATGCTCAAAAAAAAAGGTATCATACTTCGTAAACTTACATTTACTATACACATAATCTACTCTTTAAAATGGTTTAATTAGTATCAAATAGAAAGCAATTAGTTGACATACATATTTTCCTATGCAGTAGTTTGTGACAAATAAGAGAAAATTCTAAAGCAATAATTTATGTTACGACATAGACACCTCAGTTAAAAGTGATATCACAAAGATCATTCCGCTGAATTGCCATCATTGGTGTCTCTGGAGAGCAATTCCAAATTGATAGAAACAAGTTTGGGTTCAAATTAATTTGGTTAATTGCTTCTCGTAAAATATACTTCGATAGACGTTGACTTCATTTCAAGTAGATACATCAGGAAAGGAGAGACAAATTTAAGTGACAGTTCATTTCACAAAAACATGCAACGCCTCGAGTTATGATCAAATCTTTGCATCTTCATGTTTAAAATGTCAAATTTATTATATTTAATTGTTTTCAATTTTTATCAAAAAACCACATAAATGTCAAAATTTTGAGTCATATTTACATGTGTAGGTTAAATAACCGAATCTGATGCCAACATGTTTCAAATATGTTTGAGTCATTAGCATGCATTATGGTCTGGTTTTGATCCCAAGTCACGACATAACCAGTTTGTTGTAACCATACTGAACCACTATTGCTCAACCAAATAACACCATACATAAAGTTTGAGATTTGACCCTAACAACCACTGTGCCCAGCAAGTAAAAGACAAGCTAAATAAAAACAATATAAAATGTTTTCAATCTAAATCATCTTGCATGTTTAATTTACAGATTGGAGAGGTGTCACATTGAACTATGAATAGTAGATTTGTTTCAATCAAAATGTGTTTTCGTTTGGTATTGAAAAATGTATTACAAACGAAAACCAAAAAAGCCTCCCCCCCCTCCCCAGTGCACATAATTTAAATAAGGAAAGCAAAAGATGTTAACTAGTAGATTAGCTTTAATATATTGCTACAGTTCACCTAAAAAAAAAAATTGGAAATCATATTCAGCATGGCGATTCAGTAAAATTGTTTTCTACAGAAATAACTTTTAAACTGCATAGTCTGATGCGTTTGAATGGAATGTGCAGCCATGAAATTATTAACGTAAATTTCCTCAGAACAAATTATTAAGTAGACCTCAGCAGACGTTTTTGATTTCATTGGAAATCATAACGAGGAGATACCATCATTGATCTACCAAGATTTCCAAGTATTAAAGTTACATGAAAGTAACGATTTGAATTGCATAGCTGCTTTAAATGCAAAGAGTTGGTTGTGCAGCATGGTCAAAGTAACCTGAAAGCCTACAATTAAATTGAAGGTTTGTCATAGGTGGGAATTTTCATTACACTAAGTCTTGCAAATGAGCAAGTGACCACGTTTGTCGATTACCACACTTAAGTATAGAATTATCAATTATTACTCGTACCTTGGCTCTCATCTTCGAAGAGAAGTCTGAAATAAGAACATAACAGTTTATTAGGTAAACGACAAAACAAAATATTAAAGGATGGATTAGATTTTCGCGGATTGACAGTCACCCAAAATTCTACACACGTTACCTTCTCAGATGCGTTGAGGGTAAGAGGAAGTTATCCTGCAGCTTATTTATCTCGTAGCCGACATGTAGTAGTTACCGCTCAACTACTCGTTGGACATAGCCCATAATCATTGTTTTAGCCTATTTCATTTTATTCTTTTAGGATGAAAAACATTTATCAATTATAGAGAGATTAAAAGAATTAGAAAACTCTTTAATGTGCATACAATAATTAAATATAATCATTTTAGTACTTTATTCTTTCTATCTATTCTTATTTGTTGTAATCTAGTATCATTAAACTAAAACCAGAACGCTAATTCAATTCAATAACAAAATAAATTCATCTAAACATGTTTAGGGAATTTGCGTTTTTGAATTCAGCTATGAATATAAAGAACAATTTTGTTTGAAGAAATTTTTGGAAGGATTTTGTCCGCGGTCACCGGAAGTCGGACGAAAATGGCGGACCCCCAAGCAAGTGGTTCCAGTTTGGGGGATGCCAAAGTTGATGCATCTGAAAAACAAACGCTACTTGCTGTTTTACAGTTTCTGAAAAAGCACAATTTGAAAGTGAGGAAGTTTTCTTTATATCCGCGTTCCAAAAGCCGTTCCTAGTCACAATTTGTTAAGATAATGTCTACTAGTGACTGCAGGCAGTTCGGATAAAAAACTTAGAATCATAGAAACCTTATTCTTTTACTCTTTCCTGATCGAAAAACAATTTATTAGAAGACAGTTAACCCTTTTCCGTGAAATTTGTTGGGGAAATGAACTTAATAGCCCTGAACAGTATGCACTAATAGCTGTATGTTGTTTGATCTTCGGACAGTATCTAAGCACAACCTAGTTCAGATAATCTAAACTTCAGCTTATGTGCGAAGATTGCGCATCCGAAGTTTAGAGTCCGAAGCCTATTTTATCTGTAGCAGCTTCCTGACGATTTCGATCGGGAAGGGATTTGCCTTTTAAGTCAATAAAAAAAAAACTCCATCTATCTTCAATCGACACATGAATGGAAAGATACAACCTTTGGCTAATATATCCAACCAGTTTTTCATCTTTCAATTTTCTTTTTTATTAAGTGGCCACGAATGCATCGCTAACCCCTACCAAAGATGGCGTCTGTCAATGTGTTCAAACACGGTGGGGGTAGTGGTGAATTCAATGCTGCTGAATAAAATTTTCTAAGATGTGACAGCAATTGGATTTAATAGTCAAAGGTTTGAACTTTCCATTCGTGTGGCGATTGAAGTTAGATGTTTCATTTTTATTGACTTAGACTTTAAAATCCTTCCCGATCAAATTTGTTGGGAAGCTGCTACAGATAAAAAGGCTTGACGTTGACGTAGGAAGACGTCTAGCAAGTAGGACTAAGCCCCACCTCTATATTGGTACTCATATCTGTATTAGGGGTGTCACGATACATAAGCCTCCCGATTCCATACCTATCACCTATGTTAGGATAGTGGTATGATAAGTATCTAGATTCATATTTGGCATAGGTAGTTGAAAGTTCTAATGTGCATCTCCTACTGTCAGAGAAAACTTGATCTTGATGACGTCATATAATGATATGCAATACTTTCCCACCCGTGGATATGTGCTTCCTGTTCACTGTTCGAATATGCGTCGTAGACATTTTGGGTGAATATTGTTAATCATCTAAATAAAAATCAAAAGTGTTGAAGCCCACCCATCCGACAACTGTTGGTTCTAAACACAGCGAACACACAATTTTACGTGACACATTGGATTGAGGGTCAGGGTATCTTTAGGGGAATATATTTTTAAAATGGTGTATCACACCATCATTATATGTCCTATTAAGAGCACCACAAACCAGCCACAGCATTAATAATTTTTCTAACTTCTTTGAATAGATATTTTGGGATAGGGACCAACAATTGTTTACAAAACACAGCAAATCAGTTGATCGATAAAATTCCAAGGGGTTGTAAAATATTTCATTTTTATTTTCCTGGGTTTGAATCCCGCCAGGGGCTCAGCAACTTTGTCTGCAGAGGAGAACTTTTCTACACGCAGTATGGTTTGGGTGCAATGCTACACTGAATTTCAGCGCAGTAACACCCATGGTTCGCTATTTCCAGCCAATTGTCGCAGGTTTCACTGCAATGCATAGCCATGATGGTGTTGCAGGCTTTCTCCCTGCCATAATACTAGCAGCCGGGGATATAAGTGAAATAATCTTGAAAGCAGCTTTAAAACCCCATCTCACCTCACCTCACCATTTATGGCAAGTTTTATCTCTCTTGTTCTATTCTATAGATTGCGAAGACATCGCAGAAGAAATCCCTAGAAAAATGTTAAATGTACTGTACTAAAGACTATTGAAAAATTGGTACCAATTAGGCCATTATACATGAAATTTGAATTAAACGAAATTTTTTACGACTCCCGGATTTTTATTGAAAACTGACTTGCTGTGCTTTGTTAAAAGTTCTTGGTACCATCCAATAATATCTCTTAAAAGAAAATAATAAAAAATTATTAATGTTGTCACTAGTTTGTGGGGCTCTTAATAGAACATATCATGATCATGTGATACACCATTTTCTAACATATATTCCCCTAAATTTACCCTGACCCTCACTTCACCTTTAAAAGAAATTTGGAACACTGGTGTAGGGTGAAACTACCAACCAAAGACATGCGTTCTGGACCATAACAACTTGTGATGTAACGATTCATTGATAGATGGGCTTACTGGCTTAGACGATATATCAGAATATTTATATCGCGAGTCGATAAATCGATGTATCGCCGTAAGAGACAATGTGATTTGTTTGAAGAGGGGACACAAAATTAACCAAAAAAGGAAGTTTATTTCAAAATTACATTATATGATATTGATACCTTCAGTAAACCTCGCCTAATTCAATTTTTATTGTTTATATAATGACATTTACGATATCAAAACATACTCTGGTAATGATCTCTATGCATTGCCATAAGAGACAATGTATCCCAAATATGTTAACATGATTTATTTCCAACAAAGAACTATGTAAGCTAAAAAGTATATTTTCTATTTTAGAGGTTACGGTGATTAGACAAACAGTCAAAATAAGATATCTCTTCAATTTGGTCTGCAAATTCAGTTTCTTCGATATTGTGATATCCTTTCATATAATTTTCACAGGTTTGTAGCTAAGAAATAACATTGTTTTAAGTTTTATCAATTCATCTTTAATAAAATAATCTTCTTGCAGTTTCATTAGCAAAACTTCTATCATATATTGTCTCACATAATAAAACTGGAATCTTGATAAATGATCTCAGCACTGAGGCCATGAGACACAGATAAACAGGTATAATAACAACCCATTGAAAAGTCCTCTAAATGGTGTATCACATGATCATGATATATTGTATGAAGGGCATCAAAATCTAGAAATACCATTAATAATTATTTTTCTAATTATCTTTGAAGAAATGTTAAGGGATAGGGAGCAAACTTTGATATCAATGCACAGAAAGTCATTTGATCAAGAAAATGCATGGAGTCATCGTAAAATATTTTGCTTTATTTAAAGTTTTTGTTTGATGTCTGAATTGCAACCAAATGTAAATAGTCTTTTGTACTGTGCATGAAAAAGATGTTCTGTGGTTTTCATCTGTGATCTCTTTGCAATCTTAGAAATAGCACAAGAGAGATAAAATTTGCCATAAATAGTAACCTTGTAAACAATAACATGATTGACTAATATGTCTGTTGTGTCATTCTGATTAAAAATGACCGTGTTCCGAGGAATAAAAGTTTCAAAATATTGACTCTATCGAGATTCAAACTCTTTCTGTCTAGGCTATCCTCTCCACTAGGTCTCACTGCTCGCCCGTGCCGACACCAGTTTAGCGCAGACAAAACCTAGTCAATAGCGAACCAATCACATCATCGCGTTTAAAATAAAGTTAGCGGCGATCAAGGTTAACGAATGGTAAATGGGAGTTACTTGCCCCTAGCTACTGATACCGAATGCTTTTGCCGCACGCACGTGATTGGTTATCTTAGTTTACGCAAGAACGTGAGCTACATTACGGTGTGGTCAGACCTAGTGGAGAAGATAGCCTAGACAGATAGAGTTCGAATCTCGATAGACCCAATATTTTGAAACTTTTATTCCTCGGAACACGGTCGATTTTAATCAGAGTGTCTGTTGTGTATGACTGGTCCCTATGATATTCAAGGGATGGAAGTCACTTAGTGTCTGACACATATTGGAATATGCAGATAGAGGTCAGCCAATATATAGGTGGGGCTTAGCTGCTGTCTGAAGTCCAAAACAACAGCTTACAGTATGCCTTTATGGGAAATATGTTCATTTCCCTAACAAAATTTGGATGTTAGCTCCTATCAGGGATGCTTGTTATGGATAAGCCTGATGTATGTTTACATGAACAAACTACTTAAGAATCTACATATGAAACAACATCTAATTACAGGAAACTGAATCTCTGCTGAAGCGAGAAGCGAAGGTTAGTGATGAAGAGTGCAAGACGGAGGCATCTGGACCCAGTGCATCAGAAGTGTCTCATGCCTTGGCAGCATACAAGAGGTAGACATTTTCTTGGTAGATTTCTTGGTTGTTGGCTTCAAATCAACGACAGCTTCAATTAAAACAAAGCTCATCACTTCAGGCACAAAAGACCTCATTGGCTTATGGCATATCCTGGCTTTCATAAATCTGTAAATGTTTTGCTTTTTATCTTCTTCTTAAGAATCTCTGAGTAAATAGTTTGAATGTTGTGTACGGGTTTCTTGGCTAATCCTTGGACTCTTTTGCCAATGTGGAAGTAAAAGTCTGTTAAAGATCAGGTTATGTTGTTGAATTCAGATATTTCAAACTTTATAAATAGAAGTAGTTGTTTCGGAATACTACCATCATGCTTATCAGTTCAGTACAGTGACTATAAACAGGTTGATATCATGATCAATGTTTGAAAACATGACAATGACTCAAACATAATTTTGGAAAGTTAGCTGGGCTAATCAATAACTCCCTTGCTCTTTATTAGTCTTCAAAGTTCTATGTGATTCAATTAAAGTCACTAACAAATTTCCTTACACTAACAAATCCCAATTTCTTCTGAAACTGTATCAGTTATAATAACAAATATTTACTCAATTACCTACTATTTTCTGTCTTAATGATGACTGAATGACAATAAATTATTCCATATTATGATATTATGATCCTCATGGTCAATGTAACTTTTGTTTATTATCGTTGATGAAATTTGACTAGTCTTGGAGAAATCAAACCTAAAATATCATAACAATTCTCTTGTCCCCATTTGTTAAATCTTTGAAGTGATATGCCTTAGGTTGAAACAAACGATCAGGATTATCATCCAGAATGTTTGCTTTGTTGACATTTTTGGTTGCCGTGACCAAAATCAGCTTAAACACATCAAACAGAGCTTGAAAGTATTGGCAAGGGAGCTAACTCTTGAAATAAATTAAAACAGATTTATTCATGTTCACTACATATTTGAAATTTTCTTCGAATTAAAGCTTTATTTCTGAAATTATTAGTACAAGACATTGAATATTTGAAAAGTCCCACTGCATTAGCTTGTATTTTCTGTTTTTATCAGTGAGGATGACCCGACCCTATATGAAGATTTATACACAGATCTGAAGAGTTTCATCGATTCATGTCTGGATGTACACAAGGTAAGAACCATAATATTCAATTCCAGCATTTGTACATGAATAGGCATTCGCTTCCATTAAGGAATCACGAATCAAAAAGACATGCGAGTTAGTATTTAACAGGTTTACCTGAACATAGCAATGTATTTATTTGATTTTATATGTACTGCATATTGAGCACCCCTTGCTTTTCAGTAACTAAATGAAATACTTAGTTATTATAGAGCCCTTACTATCAAGGGACTAAACATACACACCAGGATAAACTTTTTCTGTGTATTAACAATTAAATCATTACTTCTTTTTTGTTCCTTCATCTTTATTTATTTATTTATTTATTTCCAGTTATATTGTGATATTTTACTGAGAAAAATATTTATAAAATAAATATATACGATAAATATTCCTTTCTAATTCTAACATCATATTCATCTAAAGATATGACAAAAGTTATTGCAGAAAGCAAATGTATAATAATATTGTTACTAAAATACCAGAGAAACAGGAGATTCAGTTTACATTACAAGTCACAAATATTTGTTGAAGCATTCATAAAATATACAAAATAAGCCAGAATATGTCCCTGTTATATCACATTATTAAGTGTAATCTCTACCATTGAATAAAGAAAACCAAGTTTTATTTAGATATTTTATGTTGCTTCTAAAATTGTGTTTGTAGGTTGAACTGGCGACCATCTTGTACCCAGTGTTCGTACACATGTACCTTCAGCTGGTCTACAATGAGCATGAACAGTACGGTGAGTAGGAATTGTTCATTTGTGTAAGAAAGAGTCAGTGTTACTGAAGCATTGGCAAAAGAAAGTATATGTCATTTTGGTAAATATTGAGAAAAACTTGATATATCTAATCACATAATTTCCATGTTAAAATAACTTAGAGTTTTAGAAATGAAATAAAAAATATCTCCCTGGAGAGGGCTTTTTTTTAAGTTGGATAACTTTCATGTCTGAATAAAATATTCTTCAATCAATCAAACATCAAACACATCTGGGGTAAGAATTTTGCCCTGTGACAAAAAAAATGTGTCTAACTTTGCACGAAAATCATATGTGTCTGAGCTTCATAGTATTATATGCATTATGTGCATTTACACTTCCAGTTAATTTTCATTGGATATTGTACAACATCTCTTGTGAAAGATGACACAGTAAGTCTTTCAACCCAGTGTTGCTGAACACTGACAATTGGTCAGTTAGCTATGTATAAAATATGGGCTGCTCTTTATTATCAGATGTTTTTTCCAGCCAAGGAGTTTTTCAGCAAGTTTTCCCTGGATCAGGAGGTTTATTACCAGGAGGACCTCATGAAGTTGTCGACAGTCTCCAAACGGGAACATATGGCTGGCAATCAACTCATGGATAACTTCAAGTAAGCTTCATTGTCATTCAAGTTTGTCTTGGTGTAAAAAAAACTTCTTACTTTTCAGACTCTAAAACATTTCAGTGTACCGGTAAATGCTTACTCAATCATTAAGTACACGGTTGAATAAATATGTATACATATATTTCAAAACACCACATGTTTTCTACAATTGTAGATCTTGCTTTTGTTAGAACATTTTATCAATATATTATTTAGCTGGGATTCATTAACATTCCAAATGATCTACAAATAAATAAGATGTGATTAAAACTGCCATGCAGTGATCATTGTATTCCTTATAATTGAATTGAATTTCTTACTGTTTTTAAATCCTAGGTTAAATAGATAAAATTTTTATCAAACCAAGTAGTGTTTGAAACTTGTGATAATGAGATGAAAAATGTCAAACTGTTTTTCTTTTACTTTCTACTTGAACTTGTTTTATGCATCTAGATCAAGCAAGTTTGTGATCAGGATGTCTCGTGACTCCTACACACACTTGAAGCGCCATCTACAGGAGAAACAACTCTCGAGGCTCCTCAACATCATTCAAGAACATCTCTTTATTGATGGTAACTAGATTTGAATCTCTTTCTGAAGTGTTCAAGCATTATTCCCCTTCAACAACTTCACAACAGTTGTAAGTTTTGATCTATCAAAATTATTAGGCTTTTAAGTCTAAAATTTAAGGATTTCAATTTTGATCTTTGAAGTATTTTAAGGTTTTCCCCTCCTTCAGATTTCATTGTGGTTTTGTGGTTAAGGTTAGCATGTGTCAACAACAGAACCGGCTATTATGAAATCAGCAGCGTCCCAGTCCGTCCGTCCATACGTCCGGATTCTTGTTAACGCGATAACTGATGAAGCTTAGCACCTAGAGTGTTCATATTTGGTGACAGCTTTTTATGGAGGAAGACTCCGACGCCAGTCAACTTTAGTGACATTGACATCATTTTCAAGTTCACCACGACACTGTGACCACTTTGTAATACATTGTTAACGCAATATCTCGTAAATTTAGCACCTAGAGTGTTAATATTTGGTGAAAGCCTTCAATGGCGGAAAACTCAAACGTCAGTCGACATTGGTGACCTTGACATCATTTTCAAGGCCACCAAGACACTGTGACCACTTTGTAATACATTGTTAAGGCGATGACACCTAAATATCTTTTACCATGTTAGTAGCAAACACTTGTTAAATGTGGTAGAAGTTTTTCTAAGTTTTTATTTTTCATATGGTTTTCATCTCAGAATATACACTCCCTGTTTGTTGCAGTGTTTGATGGAGTGCCAAGGAACAAGCAACAGATAGATGTGTCTAGCGGTGGCATGCTCGGAGAGTCTGACAGAGAGGGTGGGTAGTTTTCAGACTTGTTATACACCAGCTCACTTTGATATCCTATCTGCTGGCCAAAACCAGCATGATGTTGGCCTCATCTTATCACTTAGGAAGTTACACTGCTACACTGCTGATAGTATGAAAAATTTATTTCATACAATAAAAGAACAAATCAGTATCTTGTTGAACTAACTCTTGTGTTTTATACACAGCTAACAAGGTGCGAGTGTACTACGGCCTCCTGAAGGAGCCAGACCTGAACATCCCCCTGGAGGAGGAAGAGGAGACACAGGAGGGAGAGGGGGACAAGCCAAAGGTGGGGAATGGTGCTATATATAGGCAATCACTTCTTAGAGATAATGCAATAATGAGCAACAGAACAAATATCTCTATTTTAGGTTTTGCAAATAAAAATAACACCCTCTAATGCAGAAAGTGTTTAGATGAAATGTTAACATTTATTTAGGGGTGAAACGGTTTACCGCGGTGTATTCGTATCGCGGTATTTATTGACAGTTCGGTCCACCGAAAATATGCTTTGAAAAAACCGTACCGTTCGGTTTTTGTAAAATTTCTCACTATTCTCTAGTTTATTGCTGTCAAAAACGTAAAAAATGTCAACTCAAACTCATCGTTATCTGCTAAATGTCATTATAAATTAATCAAGTTCAAAAGTCATCCAAACGTACTGACGATCAGATGTCTCAAGATGCAAGTAAAGTGTCAACAAGACAGCGTAACTTAACAGTAGTAGTTCTAAATATGACAGAAAAATAAATATAAAGCATGGGCAAGATTCATCAATTAATAGCTCTCAAACGCAAACGGATATTTCAAAAGCTTTCATGATATATTAAGTAACTAAGTTCCACTTAGAGGATATTATTCCTCCAGTGACTTCCATCTACACACATTAGGCCCTCATGCTTTGACGATCGATAAGTGAAGGGATTCATGCGTGGCTTGGTCCAATGAGATTGCAGAAAGCTCACAGCCGGTGAAATACGATTAGTGGTTCTTGTGAGAAAATAATAATGTAATTCATTAATGCGTAACCAAGAAAATAGAGAGAATTACAAATTAATTTATTGTTTCTGACATGTTGAAAGTCATTTTTTAATGAATACACGCGATGGAAGTGAGATTCATAGAGGATACTAAACGACCTTCAATTTAATACTGTTTTTATTAAACGAGTAAATGATTAAGTATCAAACGAGCGAAAGCGAGTTTGATACCAAATCATTAACGAGATAGTATAAAATTGAAGGAAGTTTAGTATTCTGTTTATTACTTGACCACAGTAATAAAGCATGAAGTGTACTGAACGAAGCATTTCCGCGACTTGGCCACTATTGTGACGGCGGTGCCAACATTATGACATCACAACCACACAATATTATGACGTCATACGAGCAGCGGTATTACACTAATTTAATATCGCCGTATAAATATTACACTGCGGTATCTTACACGGGCGAGTAATAAAGTTTGTTATGACAAAACAAGCTATTTTTTCTTGGAATTTAATCAAAACGAAAGTACTTTTCTTCGAACTCATTGACTTTGAAATCCCCACGTGGTCGATCGATTCTGGAGTTGCATTGCTTAATTAAGTGACCTGCATTGAATATGTGACGTGTTGATGAACAGCAATTGATTACATAAAGTAATAAAACTAAATAAAGTTTTAGATTTCGAAAATAAATTGAACAATTTAAATTTGAAAAAATCACAAGCTCCAATGGTTTTATTGAATTTGAAATAATTTTAAAAGAGTAAAACTTAAGCTTAAGAGTCAAAAATGACAATAATCAAAGTGTAATTGACTCACTAAGATAAGTTCAAATAAATATTTTGACATTTTTTTACAAGTTACAACTTATTTACAATTTCAGATACTCAAGTTGTTCTTTGAGTGTTCTGTTCACTGTTCGGGCTACACTACCTCTCTTTTGAGTGTTTTCTAGCCAGACATTAACTTGTTTCAAGTTGTTCTTTGAGAGTTCACTGTTCAGGACTACACTAGCTCTCTTTTTTGAGTGCTTAACTAGTCAGATATTTGAGTCTTTGAAGACTTCTTCCACACTTAAAGTTTTTGTGCAGTTCATACCTCAGATCTTTGTTATATTTATTGTTAATGAATGGTTTTGAAATATTGATGGACCGAACTGAAAATAACAGAACCGAGAGCTCTGTACTGCACTACGCACCGAACCGTGGCATAGCCGTACCGTTCCACCCCTAGTTAACATTAAGACAAATAATCACAGTATAAATCTAATGATTTGCTTTTTCTAAGGAAGTTTTATTGGTTGTGTTTATTTAGAAAAAGAAACAGAAAAAAGATCCATTGTTGATGAAGAAATCAAAGAATGACCCAAATGCTCCTGCAGTGACGAGAATACCACTTCCAGAACTGTGAGTTAAAGTAGAATGTGAATTGTATGTTCATTTATACTGTACATGTTGGCTATCAAGAACTGAGATGTCACACTTTTCTTTGTTTTATGTGTAATGTAATCACACCGTGATTCAGAACTTTTTTAGAAATGTTACAGCTAATTGCTGAAATATTGCCCAAGCGTTGCTAAACAATAACCACACCCTTGTTTCCTTCCCAGGAAAGACATGGACAAGATGGAGAAGATCAGCTCTTACAGAGAAGCGCAGAAGAGAGTGAATGTAGACAGGGACCATCTGCCCTCAGTCTGCTTCTACACTCTCCTTAATTCCTGTCAAGGGTACGTCAACATTCATCATCATATTCTTCTTCCTTGATTTTAAGAAGTCTTCTGTTGATTTTGTTGCATTAACCATGTTTTGTGAAGATGTCCTATCTAGATAAAGGCCTGGTAAGGATAAAAGCATGATTCTCCACTTCAAGATAGAGTGACAGGACAACGGAAGTTGGTAGTGAGTAAAAAGAGGGGGAGAAGACCATCATCATCAACATGTGTGTCAGTGATGACAGATTTACTGACATGACTCAGCTTTGATTCATCATTTAGAAGATTGAGGGATAATAGAGAAAAGTTTATTAGATCAATATCTGATTAAAAGTATTGGCGTTAAAATACAACAAGAAACTTTCAAACTTTCTTCTCCTAATCTGCATGCTATATGGTTTGAATGAAATTCTACATGAACAGTGTAATATACCCAATTGTTCTCAAGTTGTACACATAGTTGCAAAGGAATGCTTGTCCATAATGGGGTCGCCTGCCTTCTCGTTGAAATTAGGAGTTCTGATGTAAGTCAATCAATATTGAAAGGTGTGTTTATCAACAGATAACCTCACCTTATCTCTATACACTTGTAGTGCGACATGTGTGGAGGTATCTGAGGACTCAAGCTTTTTGTCCGTGGGATTCTCCGACTCCATGATCCGGGTGTGGAGTCTGTCCACCGAGAAACTGAGGTCCATGAAGTCTGGGGAAGACCTGGAGTTGATTGACAAGGAAGCAGGTCGGTATTTTGTCAAGGCAAATAACTAAGAAAGGAAACAAATGCTAGGAAAGAGAAAGGTGTTACTTATGGATCTTTCATATTTCAAATTGATCCCAAGAAAATAAATTTCTAGATTTTCATTTTGCAATGGCTGCGCTGTACTGCTGATTAACTAAGCACCAATGATTCAGACATATGGAATGTGAAAGTATAAAGTTCATTGCTCCTAAAGCTGACATGAGAATGTTGTGTGTCCCTGTAGACGATGTTCTTGAGAGGATGATGGATGAGCGGAGTGCATCTGACATGAAAACTCTAAACGGCCACAACGGACCCGTGTACTCAACCAGCTTCTCTAACGACAAACACTACCTTATATCTTGCTCCGCAGACTGCACAAGTAAGTTGTCTCCCCTCTTCTTGTACACACTCACCTCACACAGACCTCACACACAGACATCACAAACAAATTCCTGTGTCAGTATCAGGCAAACCAGTTTCAACATAAAATGAAAATGAAATCCAGTAAGCTTTTCTTTTGATAATGAGTAACCATTGCACTAATGTATCGTATTGGGTTTACTTCTCGATCAATCTAGCCAATCTTGTATAGAAATGTTAAAACTGTTTTGAACTTGCAGGAAATTTCTATGTCTTCTAACAATTGAATAACATTCTCTTTCCTTCCAAGCTTCAAATAATGTTAAATCATATGTGCGCATACATTAATTTGATATTGAAAATATTGAATAAATATATATTAATATAAAATATTGAAAAAATGGAGACTAATTTCCCTTCTTTATGTATATATACAATTAAAGAAATGCCCAATCTTGTTAGAAATTCTCCAGTGTTCAAATAATGTCTTAATTTCGACTGTTTAAGTCCATACTTCTTTACATAAGTTCTTGTGGTCATCTTTCAGTTCGTCTATGGAGTTTACAGACCTGGACTAACCTGGTCTCTTATAAAGGTCATAACTATCCTGTGTGGGATGTCAAGTTCAGGTTTGTATCGTTGTTTGGCTAGGGAGATCCTTATTTATCGTAAAAAAGACTAAGAGATTGTATGTAAGTATGAGGGTCACAATGAACATATAACTCCAGAGCCTTTGCTCTTTAACTTAAGGTTTGAATTCAAGACTTTGTAGTCTTTGGTTTTCATCTTATACAAAATATTAATCTGTTATAATTTCAAACCTTTTTTCCAGTCCTCATGGTCACTACTTTGCATCATGTGGACATGACCGGACAGCCCGACTGTGGTCAACAGATCATTTCCAACCTCTACGCATATTTGCTGGTCACCTCTCTGATGTTGATGTGAGTCCAGTACATTCGCTTAAAGATGATTTTGTAACAAAACATAAACATTAACATTACTGCCCTGAAAATATTATGCATTAATGCTATACAAATTCAGACAATATTTTGTGATGTGTAGTATGGAGGAGGTTCACAATACAACATTCAGCCATATATATATTTTAATATTTTATTAATGTCATATCAGGTTTTTCATTTTTACTGCATTTTCAGAATATATATGTTCAATTGACCCCTGAGCAAGCAAGATTTTCTCTATGATAGAACTCGAGCATGCCAGTCCCTCAGGAACAGCCCGGCATGAGTAAGGCGTGAGAGATAATCATTCATTTTGATACCTGAGACAACACATGCTTAGTTGCATCTTATAAATCTTCCTGCTGCAGAGTATCCAGTTCCATCCCAACTCCAACTACGTGGCTACCGGCGGGAGTGACAAGCTGATCCGCCTCTGGGACGTGCTCAATGGCAACTGTGTCAGAGTCATGTCTGGACACAAGGTCGGGGCACAATTTGGACACAAACAATATTCAAAACTTTATTACAATATCAGTGAAAAAACAAACAAAACATTAAAAAATTATCAGTATTTTTAAATATGAAGTCTGTGTGTCCATTCAAGTACATATTTTATATAGCATCAATTAAAAACAATCTTCCCATGCATAGAAAAAAATAGCGCCAGCCTAAATATATGACTAGGTTAGGTCTTGCAGCATTTCCAGTACTTTCCATGCTTGCTCTTGAGGCAAATTTTTCTCAATAGAGCACAGCACTCACACCATGAATTTTTACACTTGCCAGCAAGATATAAAGTTATGTAGACTGGCGCAATCTATTGCCATGTTGTTGAAGTTGTTGAAAGTACATGACTAATAAACTTCAAAGTAGGTATGAACGTTAGCTTTTGGGTGCCATGTTGCCTTTTAGATGTTACAAATAAAGGGCGAATGCTAATGTCATGACTGTTGTGTTTTCAGAGCATATTTTTATGACTTGACACAATTTCAAGTTTGATATGATGTCATCTGTGTGTTTGAAGAGAATGTTATGACAATCAAATTTTTTTAAATAAATCTGTACCGCGTCTTTTCTAATGTGTTTTCCCAATGTTTCAGGGAGCTGTTCACTGTCTGTGTTTTTCACCTGATGGTCGAACTCTGGCATCTTCAGGTAGTAGCTATCTAGATACATGAATACACAAATGCTATGTTTTGAAGACAAGACTGTTTAGTAAACCTCTGTTCAAAAAAAGAGTATTTTATGACTTTCAAATAAATTTGCTTTTGGCTACAATCAGTTGCTCAATTGTGTATTTAAAGAGCAGTGCCTTATTTTAAAAAACATTAAAGCAATTTTAAGTCCTCAATTCAACTGTAGTGTGATGATAAAAAAAAGGGAGTTAAGATTAACTAAGTAAAGATTGTTTATGAAAGGAGCCCCTGATTTCACAGATATTGATGTGATGTTGATACAGTATATACTATGTATACTAATGTTCTGTATGACTATTATCAGGAGTGGACCAGATGGTGATGCTTTGGGAGCTGGCCAGTGGGACGTTGCTTGCTCAGATGAAGGGACACACAGACACAGTCTACTCGCTCTGCTTCAGTCGCGATGGAGTTGTCTTGTCTTCTGGTAAGATAAGCTGTCACTTGTGAAGCGACGTTGGTCAGGAGATATTACGAGCTTTTGTAGAGACAGTTTATATAAAGGAAGCAATAGCATGTGTGGTAATGCATCCAGGCCGCTGGATTTCAACATTTCCTTATCTTTATATCCATTTCTGACAAAAACAAAAAGTACAGGGCTAATAGTAACACATCGTATGTTGCCTATTGGGAAAATTGACAGTATTACTTTCCCGAAGAATGAAGTGGTTTGGAGATATAAATTGTGGCTCTGTCCATGTGTGTTTGTCCAGCATTTTCCTGAAACTGTTTCAGATCATGTTTAATGTGTGGCTTCAGGGAATCAGTAGTTTGATAGAGTTTGGAAATCAGAATTTTGCAATTATTTTTTCTGGAGTGTTTTTGAGCTCATCTTGCCTTTTTGGGGTTTATGGCATGGCATTTCCTGTCTGTCTATTCACTTTTAACATTTCATCTTCTTTTCAAAAACATTGACCCAGGAAATCGGAAATCTTGTGTAACGTTACATTAACTTTTGAGGTTTTTGATTTATAGATTGGTGACCCTTTGACACCTATTAAGGGCCACAGGGGCAACACTCTGAAAATATATTTTCACCTCCTTGGTCTTGAATGGTCTTGAAAGCTGAAACTTTATGAACAGATTCCTTAGCTGTTGGGAATGCTAATTCATAGATTTGGTGACCCTGTGACTGCTAATAAGTGCCATAAGGACCTCATCCTAAAAACTTCTCCTGAAGAAAGAGGCCCATAAAGCTGAAACCATGTGTACAGACTCCTTAGCTGATAGCTGATGCATTTTCTAAGTTATTAGTAGATAAGATTATAAATCTTCTATTTTTTATTTAATCAACTTATATAATGGTCAGACATAACTTAAGTTCTATGGTTCCCCTGCATCGGTTTTATTATTAAGGGTAATATTCAAACTTCAAAATTCTGCATGTTGCTTTGCTGTTCATGGAAGTTGAAATTGAAAATTTAGACACTTTATTTCACCTAGATTATAATCGGACCTCCATCTTAGTGCAGGAGAATCGTTTTGATAAGAAAAAATTGGTGTCATTATTTACAGCATGACTATCAACTTCCTCAATAAAATTCCTTTTATATTTAAAGAAAGCAGATATCAGTCTTGTTTAAATCCACAAGAATATAAACAGAAAAAAGAAATTTAAATTTGTTGCTTGGCTCTGGGATGTAACTGATGATTGACTGATTACATCCCTTTTTGGCAGGTGGCTTGGACAACACGGTGCGGGTATGGGACATCAAGAGAGTTCACGAAGACCTTGACACTGACTCTGACGCCAACATTCCAAGTACATTACATGTGTATGTATCTAGATCTGTACATGTCAATGGTCAGGGGGAAACTGTACACTTGTAAATATTGCTGTACAGAACTCTTGGTCGGTTCAGAGCCAAGTTCATAAGAAGCTAAAATGTTTTCTTGAAAATAAAGTTTGATGATTGTAGAACTAAAAAAAACCTGTAAAATTTTAAAGTTTCAATAATGATGGTGTCATTAATTATATATTGCATTAAGTATTAACCAAAATTACACTTTGATGCATTATTCACCAAATCAAAAAACTGGTGTCCTCTGAAACAAATGCCAGTCTGGTTAATGTCTTAGGTTAAGGATCTTCTTGAATAAGAAACGTTAAAAAGTGTGATGTATTTGGTCTATCTTTGTATGGTTTAAATACCATTTTGTTGAATTTGTATGCAGCGAAACCTTGTGTAGTAATGTCTATGTAACATCCTGATTTCAGGAACGACAACGCAAACCTGCTGATCACAACATACAACACAAAGAGTACCCCAGTGCTCGGCCTTCACTTCACAAGACGAAACTTGCTCCTGGCCTGTGGTGCATTCGCAATCACGTGAATCCAAGCTTGTGTCAGCTTTAGTGACTGATCATGCATTTCTCATGAAGTCTTTATGTTTGCCATGACTGTACAGGGGCCAAATATCTAATGAGGTCAAAAGCTCCTCTGTTTGCTGTAGAAAGATGATTTGCAACACTGTTGAAGCATTGATGTAGGTCTGTATGTGCAAAAATAAAGACAGTTTATCCAATGCACAATATGGACACAGCTATATCTCAAGAAAAGGAGACTTTAGGAAAGATTCTGATTCTGATGTGTGCATTTTACTCTCATATTGATCTGGACATGCTTTAATATGGAGGACTGACACAGAATACATATCAGAGATTGTGCTTGTAAACATCTTCCGGTCAACACTGACAAATCACCCTCATTCACAGAAATAAAGAATGGAAGCCAATCTCTGCAATCTCAGTTATCCGGGTAATTTTCCTGAGATAAGAGATATCTTTCTTTTGTTGCTGTTCATGACATATACTCTTGATTAGTATCAAAATGATGTAGCTATGAGGAAGATTATGGAAACTAATCATTGATAATACTGTTAAATTATAAATGTATATGTACATACAATGTAAAGGAAATTGGCTTCTTGTTTCTTCAAAGATGTAAGTTGCTTAACTTTACATGGACCTAGTTTGTGTACATGAAAGGAGTCAGGTGGGCAGTAAGTTTTGGATGCTACTACTGTTACTACTATTTGGTGATTGATGTTATTCTCCTGAATAATGTCAGCTGCAAGGATTAAATGATGAAGTGAAAACTCTTGAAAAGTGAAAATACCCCAAAACAGCATTGTAACATCAGGTTATGCTTTCTTTTTTGGTGTGTTAAAAATACTTGAAATAGAAAATCAAAATTTTTTTTCTTTTTCTTTTTGAATATTCTTGATGTAATGAAGACATTAAAATACATAGTTTTTTTAAGTTTGGTGACAAACAGACATGTTTCAATCTCATTAGTCAGAATCGAATGAGGTGAATTTATTAGTGCATTCATTTAAAGATCCATTCTCTCCAAACAGAGGTAGGTTAGTCATGAAATCCTGTACAACCTCTGTCTTAACACGAAGGCTTTTTGGGCTTCCGGCAGTTTCCCTTACGGGCGCAATACTGCAACTTAAACTATCTCTCTTGAAATATCTCAAATTATCATATTTAAGCGCTTTCATGGCTTTCGATGAAAATTTTTAAAAAAGCCTTATACGAAGTATAAGAAGAAGAAATATATGTTATTAACGTGTCACATGTTGTTATAAAAGCATTTAAAAGACATTCCCAAAATCAGTTTTAATAACAACAACATCCAGGCTTATGAGACACGAGCATGATTCAAACATCAATATATAAACCTCCACACGCACACACACACGCATCCACACACCCACGCACGCATACGCATACATCAACGCAAAGCATAATATCATAAAATAGCATATTCAGAGAGACGACTCTGAATCGACATATTTCGCCTTTAATACATTTTATAGAAGAGGGCGCCAAGGGATTTTACATATTGCTTGCTATAAACCGAACGTTGGTAGGAGCTGATACACATGAATACCAGTATGTAACCTGTCAATCACTCGACTCTGAGGGGTGTGGCCTAATCCGTGGAATTTAAGTTAGTAACTAGGTTTCGTTCGAGTTGTGAAAAGGACTGTCGAAGTCTTGCAATGCTTTAAGCTGCATACATGAGAAGATGTTTTTTTCTTAAAAAGTTACCTAAAAGTGAGTAACGGGGATGGGATCATACTTTAAAGCTCTCCTCGTTTTTATATAGTTGATTATAAGACCTTGAGTAAGGATCTCAAATCAAATAGGCAAAATGATCGTTAATGCCTCTTGTAAATACAAATGTAAATGCATGTATAAATTGTTCTCACACAAATCCTAGTTCAGGCAAGTTAAGTTCCAACATGATGAAATAAATGATCAAAATGAATATGTAAATCAAGTTACCCCTTAATCATACGGGGTTATGGAGATAATTTATAAATATATACAGCTGCATCACGAGAATTTTTCCACATGGTCCCACATCTTAGTGCATATACAGTCTGATTAAAATCGACCGTGTTCCGAGGAATAAAAGTTTCAAAATATTGGGTCTATCGAGATTCGAAATCCATCTGTCTAGGCTATCCTCTCCACTAGTGGAGAGGATATGGCCTTCTCTCGATAGACCCAATATTTTGAAACTTTTATTCCTCGGAACACGGTCGATTTTAATCAGACTGAGTGCATATATCGTATCATTTGCTTTTCGTCAATTCCATTACTATGTTTGAAGTTACAATGATCATATGTTTCGGTGACAAAGCCCGTTCCCACATCTCTTATTGCATCGTCACATGGGTTGGGTGTGTTTTGGTTATAACATCGTCCCTATCAACTTGAAATAAAAAAATATCATGTTATGGAAATTTCAAACGTTATTAAAACACAATATCGTCGGTTTTCATTTCATGGTATGTATGTTGACATAATTGCACTGATATAGACAAGTAAGTTAGAGCACTTATTTTACCTTACTTTCTTAATTAATCATGTTGGAATGATAAAATGTAAGGTCACTTCTGTCTAGATAATGTAAAAAATGTAAACGTGTACAATAGACTATCTAAGCATATAGCTTATTATTGTGAAAGGAAGGCAAAACACCCTTTCAGGTTAAACATCAAATGCCCAGACACCACGTCTTTCTTATTCATGTGCGTTCGAATGTTATACAAGCAAACTTATAGCTAAGTTACAGTTCTGATCCGTTGAATTTGTTTTACTACTCTGAAAGTAGAAATTCGACGGATCGGTATGCGTCCAATGTGAGCACTCTACTCATGCCTATAGTATCAGCTTAACGCTGCTTGACCCCAAGAAATTGACCCAGTTACTATTCGCCTCAAACCAATGTCATGGAATAGAATTTTCTAGATGTTACGACTATAACTTCTCTAAATGCCTTACCTAGCTCTATTTAGAGACTGGTTACCTGAGTACTTGTGCAAACTTCACAGCGCATAACTCACAATACAGACTTGGCGGTTCTATTGACTGGTAGATTCTTTGCTGGTCCAGTTTACGAACTTTATTCATTTTATTTTGACAATTCAAGGGCTATAAATGTTTCACAACACCTTAATTTGAATGGATGTTTTCAGGCAATATTTACATAATAAAGAGTGGGACCATTAGGATCGTTTCGTGAAAGTGCTTCTAAAAAGGCAAAATGAATATTTAATTACTACATTTTTATAACTCAAGTCTGTCAAAAAAGATAAGTATTTTTCATAATGGATGCACCTACATGCATTCCTACCATTCAAAGTATTGTCAAACTACGGCTTCAACTAAGAGCAAAGTGGTGAATGCAAAATGTCAGAAACTGAAAAAAGGAAGGGTCGTAGGCGAGCCAAAATTGCTGCGATGGCAAGTTGGTTTTTGTTAAATGTGTATCGGTTTTATACAATGGCCACCAACTGGGCTTGATTCGATTTTTAATACGGGAATAAAATGATGTATCATATCATGTAAGCGTCATTATTAGGTTAATGTTAGTTAAATAACGAGATCGTTGATAAGTTTTTTTTAATATTAAATCTTGTAAAAGAGGTTTTCTGAAGTGACCTTGCTTCATACATCAGGAATGCGTAAAGAGTCCTGATGACGATCATAAACAGCACGCCAAAAGGGATGAAACTGACCGAAAAGTACAAGGACTTATACAACCTCATCCTGACATGATTTCAAAATTTAAGCACTTACGTTAAATGTAAAGGCATCACCGGCTAAAATTGGATTAAACAATTACAATGATATAAGTCCATACCATAAACTAACTTGTTGAGATTCATAATGTATCATAAATAACTTCACTAAACAAAGGGATACATATTGTTTAGAAACTCTTTATTAATATAGTCAATTAAGTTGCTTTATACATAAGATAGTTCTTATTCGCAGAGGATATTCTGAGCATGAACTTCAACAAGGGAAGCGTTCATTGATGAATTTGTTAAAACGGAACAAAACAACGAAGATGTAATACCGCTTGTAGGTGTTTTGGGTTGAAAAAAACAACGGTGAAAAATTCTTGACGTTATATTATTCTTTGCGTGCTCCTCTTCAGTGAAAAAGCGACGGACCTGGAAACGAATATATGATAATGGTATACAACTATTGTCTGTAATGTAGTATGTACAGGTTTATGACCCAGGAAAGTTATATTAGCCAAGGACGAAGGTAGATAAAAATCACATCGATTTTTAAAAAATCGTTATCCGTCATTATGGTCCATTAAAATATATGTACCTTATGTTAAGTCCATTATTGTTTTACTTTGGGATTCGCGAAAATGAACAACCAAATTTAACAAACGTAAGCATTTATCTTATAATTATCTGAAGGCACTTGGACAAAATAATTTAGATATTCTCGTAGTTGGTAATATAATTTGTTTTAGATTAAGCTTAAAAGTAAAAAAATGTGAATTGAATAAAACTACCACTGATTCGTAATATATATTTTCATAAACCTTATGTTTCTATTGCAATAATCAAATCGAGAATGCTTACTCAAAACCAAGCTGAGAATGAAGATGGGACAAATGGGTCGGTGTTTTACAGTCTCACCACCCGAGTTCGTGGTCATCACTTTTCTTGTTGTTTTCCTGAGAAAGAAAAAAATGTATTTGCGGGAAACAAGCCCAACCAACATTTGTCTACATCCCTTCTCTCATGTTTATTCTTGTGCTGACTGTGACAATGAATGAGTCAATGTAACCAGTGTGGGACACTATCATCTGACTTAAATATCTATAATCCAGAATACTCCCACATCAAATACCTAACGTGGTTCACAATACTATGATGCGAAAAGATTATGACAGCAGGGTGTCACGATGTCATACTTTTGATCCAAAATAATGTGATTTTAATCTCCAGATTGCCACATTTGATCTCCGTAATCGTTTACTACATGACGTCAACAATTATTCATGTCACTGTAAGTTTTACGTCACAAGGTTAAGTAATGGGAATTTACTCTGAATTGACTTGGTATCTGTTCACTTAAAGAGAATATTACAATCAGTGTTTCAACTCATAAATGCCATGTTTAATCATTGAACATATTATAATGCATTCTAACACAGCGACAATTGACTTCACATCATTCAAAACGTTCCCAAACAAGGCCATACTAAATCAAGCTAGTGAATACCTAAAAGACGATTTCAATCCTACTCCAAACTTTGTAAACAGAATAGATAACTGCATTATTTTGGATCACTCTGTCCATTAAAATGAATGTCCTCGGAGTTAAAAGTTTCGTCAACATTTAATAACAAGTACACGAAGTTCCTGACTCCGGGAGTATGGCATTCTTTCCCTATTGAGGTAGCTCCGTCGTAAATTCCTATACAAACCTTTGTCCTAATACGAGCTTTATATGATCGGACTTCCAACAGGTTCCCCTTGCGGCAAAATATTTCAACATTAACTATCTTCAATATTTCAGCCAATGAAAACACCGCATCCATGGCTAGTTGCCAGCGACTGTCTTCTGTACAGAAGTCTAGTAGTGCAATGTGCACATTGGAATAAAGTTTAGCTTTTCCTTAGCATAGGAAAATAACTGAGGCTTTTCGAATGATAACTACTGAAACAGCCTCGCTGAGTGTGCAACAAACATAAATTGCATCCAGGCTCATCAGGCCCCATTAAGACAAATGTAAGTATAAACCTTTATAAAGAAGCTAGAATGATGGTATAGGTTCGGACTTTCAAAATTGTACTGCTGCAGATTACGTGAACAATGAAATAAAATACATACTAAGTGTTAACAAACGAGGATTCGTCTGTATTTGAGGAAATAAAACCGGTGGGCACATATATTGATGTACAAAAAAGCTTTTGACATTGCTAAACACGTAATCTTCATAAACGGTTTGTGAAAGGGAACCTTATTCAAGTCCGTCATTGATATTCTATTACAGTGCACTTCCCTCCTTCGGCTGAACATTCAAAACAAGCAGGTACTTAGGAATTGTTGTCAAAATGGCTTCATGCATGGATTTATCCATGATACAAATGGGAAAAAGAATACCGCATGTATTTAATAAAAAAAAATTAAGAAAGAACATCAATTTGTTTGGGAGTGCATGCATACATGAAGATCAGATAAAAAAATCTCACAAATGAAAGGATGGCTGATCAATTGATTATTAAATGCATGGTTTCAAGGCACGGGTCTACCAGATAATTTCATCTATAGGTTACCAAATAAATAAGGGATATTTGTTAATTAAGAAATTATCTATTATGATCTTTTTATTCATTAATACTGACAAATATCAATAATAAAAAATCGAATATCCCTAATTAATTTTGGACAGTAAAGTGATGTTGTTTTATAGAATGTGTCTATCAGTATATGATTTATACTTGAAAATAAACGAGAACATTCAGTTATGGAATGCTCATTAACGGTACCCAAACAGAATCCTTTTTCACAACAGAATATGAAGACACTTACCACTTGGTATGATGAGTAACAAAACACTAGTCAGGAGAAAAATGGCAAGGCAAGCTTTACGAAATTCCATCTTCTCTCTTTCTCTCTGATCCGCAACAATCTACAGTCTTGTCAATAGAGGTATCATGCAAAACCTGTTCTCGTCCTTCACGAAAATGTTTTTTAAAATTAGCCACGCCTGGTAGTCGTTAGAACCAAATAAACAAGTTTGTATTATCAATAAAGTATTAGCAACCAGGAAGACATTTGAAATGTAGATTGTCACGCGGTTCGAACGTTCGACCTTTTCCCCGCCTCTCCTCTAATGTACTTTTGTAAAATGTAATCGGTTATTGTATATATCGAAAGTACCTATTATGTACTTTACATTCATGTATCTATTTTTATCATTCATGTCTTTATTCGCCGACTGTGACTATTTTTTTATGTTCAAGTGTCATTTTCACGTTCCCTTTATCAGCCTGTTTACATGTAGCTTTAATATGCCAATGTTCATGATATAGATATTTATATCTACTTGTAGAGGAGTTTGCCATTGTAGGGCTCCATAACTTAAATATTTATGGAGCTAGGGATAATTTAGTTTCGCAAAGAAACACAGCTTCGCGATATCCTTGAGATAAGCTACCAGCTCCTCTTGGAGCTCGGCCTGGTTTTCACACAATATTGTTGGTTTTCATTTTATGGTATGTTTATTGAAATAATTGCACTGATATTGACAAGTACGTTAGAGCAAATTTACCACTAATTTTACCTTACTTTCTTAATCAATCATATGGGAATGATAAAATGTAAGATTACTTCTGTCTAGATAATTTTGAAAAATGTAAATGTGTACAATATACTACCTAAGCATATAGATTATAATTGTGAAAGGAAGGCAAAACACCCTTTCAGGTTAAACATCAAATGCCCAGACACCCCGTCTTTCTTATTCATGTGCGTTCGAATGTTATACAAGCAAATTTATAGCTAAGTTACAGTTCTGATCTGTTGAATTTGTTTTAATACTCAGAAAGTCGAAATTCGACGGATCGGTATGCGTCCTATGTGAGCACTCTATTCAGGCCAATAGTATCAGCTTTAGTACTAGACCCCAAGAAATTGACCCAGATACTACCTTGTGATGAAGTCCTTAAAACGCATTCGCCTCAAACCAATGGCATGGAATAGAAATTTCTAGAAAACACGCCTATAACTTCTATAAATGCCTTACCTAGCTCTATTTCGAGACTTGTTACCTGAGTACTTGTGCAACCTTCACAGCGCATAACTCACAAAACAGACTCGGCGGTTCTATTGACTGGTAGATTCTTTGCCGGTCCAGTTTACAAACTTTATTTATTTTATTTTGACAATCCAAGGGCTTTGTATGTTTCGCAACACCTTAATTTGAATGAATGTCTTCAACTGTGAAAAAGGCAATATTTACATAATAAAGAGTGGGACTCGAAAGCAGACCATTAGGATCGTTTCGTGAAAATGCTTCCAAAAAGGCAAAATGAATGTTTAATCACTACATTTTTATAACTCAAGTCTGTCAAAAAAGATAAGTATTTTCATAATGAATGCACCTACATGCATTCCTACCATTCAAAGTATTGTCAAACTACGGCTTCAACTAAGAGCAAAGTGGTGAATTCAAAATGTCAGAAACCGAAGAAAAGGAAGGGTCGCAGGCTAGCCAAAATTGCCGCGATGGCAAGCTGGTATTTTGTTAAATGTGTATCGGTTTTATACAATGGCCACCAACTTCCAAAGTGTTTACCATTTTTTTCTTAAGGCCTTTAAGCCCAGCACATAGCTAACTTACCGGAACTGCATAAAAAGGTTAAATTTATAGAGTTGCTGATTAAGTGGGGAAAAGCTCGCGAGTTCGGATACATATATATATATATATAGTTATTGTATCATATTTGAATTTTCGTTCTGAATTCAAAGTTTGATCATATTGTTATTAACTATGTTAATCGAAAATTATATCAGTTCAAGGAGTCTTTTTGAAGATCTTTTCTTTACAGTTCAAATACTTTAGTTCTAATCATCAGTAGGTTAAAGCAATATAGAAGACAAAGAAGAAGAAGAAGAAGAGGAAGAAGAAGAAGAAGAAGAAGAAGGTTTTTATTTGTATAAAGGCCATAAGACCAAGAGTACAAATGGTACAGTTATACATTTGAGTTACCATTTCAAGGTGCAGTTGTTTTTGTTGTTTTTTTAACAGGCACTGTTAACAGGCGCAGAATATACATGTATAGTCAAGGAAACTTACAAAGTTAGCAATATTCAGTAACAAATACTTTTCACAGGTCAACATAGATTTATGCGAATTATAAAAACACAGCGAAGGAGCATCTAAAGAAGTGTGCCAATCTTGCCTTGAGCAATTGTTAATTCTTTCGGTAAACATACATAAGAACATGTCTTTATCACCAACATCTTGTGAAATCCAAGCTACACCAAAGCCAAGGTGAAATAACAGGTCAATCAAAAAGCAATATAAAACCTTTTCAACTGATTTTTGTACCATATGTTGACAATCTTTCAAGTGCATCCCAGTTCATATACATAAACCATATACAACCATTTGTTGGTGGTAACAGTACATATGTGCTGCAAAACATGTTTGCAGGGATATAAAAATAGAGCACTGGCGTATATCTTTAAGATAACAGCAAGCTAATATTACTTTTCGACAAGTTACATTATACTCGAATCTGTGTTTGGTTGAAAACCAGTGATGAACTGAACACGAACCGCACCCTTGTAAAAAGCGCATCTTGCCATTGTTGAGAACCAGTCGACCCGAATGACATACACCTCCAAAACGACATGTATATGTTTTTATGGTTCATGAGAGCTCAGCTTCAGAGCAAGTGTACAGTACCTAGTAAAAGTAAGTCATCAGTGAAATTCCCATGCACTTACATATTTAATGATCGTTGAAAGAATAAATTTAGTCAATTAAGAAGAGATAGTTTTATTTTCATTTTTTCCACACAATCGTCATCATTAGGACTACGCGTCCATTATTCTTTTTATCTTTTCGTTGACTATTCATTTTGAATAACAGATGATTAAGCGACACATATACGAACCCTTTTTCGTAACTGTTACTAAAGTTTTTTTATTAACTGTAAAAGGTGTTTATTTGTTGGTTCTCTCATTTCTACTGAAATTCTAATTGATTCGAATTTAATACGGGAATAAAACGATGTATCATATCATGTAAGTGTCATTATTAGGTTAATGTTAGTTAAATAACGAGATCGTTGATAAGTTCTTTTTAAATTAAATCTTTTTAAAGAGGTTTTCTGAAGCGACCTTGCTTCATACATCAGGAATGCGTAAAGAGTCCTGATAACGATGATAAACAGCACGCTGAAAGGGATGAAACTGCCCAAAAAATACAAGGACTTATAAAACCTCATCCTTACATGATTTCAAAATTTAAGCACTAACTTATACATGTAAAGGTATAACCGGCTAAAATTGGATTAAACAATTACAATGATATAAGTCCATACCATAAACTAACTTGTTGAGATTCATAATGTATCATAATTAACTTCACTAAACAAAGGGATACATATTGTTTAGAAACTCTTTATAAATACAGTCAATTATGTTGCATTATAAACAAGATAGTTCTTATTCGCATTTAGAGGACATTCTAAACATGAAATTCAACAAGGGAAGCGTTCATTGATGAATCTGTTAAAACGGAACAAAACAACGATGATGTTATACCGCTTGTAGGTGTTTTGGGTTGAAAAAACAACGGTGAAAAATCATTGACGTTGTATTATCCTTTGCGTGCTCCTCTTCAGTGAAAAAGCGACGGACCTGGAAACAAATATATGATAATGGTATACAACTATTGTCTGTAATGTAGTATATACAGGTTTATGACCCAGGAAAATTATATCAGCCAAGGACGAAGGTAGACTAAATTTATTCTTTCAACGATCATTCACTTTGTAAGTGCATGGGAATTTCACTGAAGACTTACTTTTACTAGCTACTGTACACTTGCTCTGAAGCTAAGCCACCCCCCTATTCTTACGCCCCTGCAACATGACTATCAACTTCCTCAATAAAATTCCTACTATATTTGAAGAAAGCAGATATCAGTCTTATGTGAATCCACAATAATATAAACAGAAAAAGAAATTTGAATTCATTGCTTGGCTCTGTGATGTAACTGATGATTGACAGATTATGTATTTGATTATTTTATGTAGGTCATTGATGGAGGTCTGCGCAAAAACAAAGACAGTTGATCCATTGCATGATTATGGACACAGTACTATATGAAGAAAAATGAGATTTTAGGAAAGGGATCAACAGATTCTGATATGTGCGTTTTAGTCTTATTCGGATCTACACATGGTTTGAACTGGAGAACTGAGCAAGTATAAGTATCAGAGATGGTGCTTGTAAATATCTTCCAGTCAACAATGACACAGCAAATCACCCTCATTCATAGAAATAAAGAATGGAAACAAATCTCTGAAATCTCAATGATCTTGGTACATTTCCTGAGAGAAAACATATTTCTTTTGTTGCTGTTGATGACTTATGCTCTTGATTGTCATCAAAATGATGTAGCTTTAAGGAAGATTATGCAAACTCTTCATTCATAATACTGTCAAAATTCTAAATAAACTGTAAGTGAAAAGAAATTGGCTGCTTGATGTCAGTTGCTTGTCTTCATTTTACATGGATCTAGTCTGTCTACATGAGACAATTTATGTGGGCAGTAACACCCCTTCAGAATCAATATCAAATGTCTTGACACCCCTTCCGCCTTTTTTTGGTAGGTTCCAATGTTATAGCCAATTGATAGCTAAGATCAGTTCTGATCCGTGTGAAAGGTTTTGCGGCGCTGAAAACTAGAAATTCTAACGCTAATAGGATAATAGCTTTTCTTTTGAAATCGTATTTTTTGTATCTCTTAAGAACATGTAGCTTAAATGCATAGACACCCCGGTCTGCCTCACCACTGTGCCAAGAAATTGACACCCCAAAATCCCCGAAACCTGCTTCTAAACTTGGTTCTGTAGGCCTGCTACTGATTTGATTAGTGTTATATTTATGCTTTCAGTTCATCTGGATCTTTCTGAAGATTCTATGAGGATCTATGAATTAATTAAAAAACTGATTCAACATAATTCGTTATATGTCTGTTTGCCTTTTCCGTAATAAGTTTGTTTGCCTTTTCAATTTAAGTTTTACATTTTTTGTAAAATGCAAAGGACCTTGATGCTATTCGTGAAATGAGTATGTTCCCATGCTTACCGCACAAGTTTTCCAAAGAATTGTCAAAAATACCGATGAGGACGTAATCACACTTTCGCCTCCAACCAATGTCTTAGAATTGAAATTTCTAGATGCTACGACTATGACATCAATTAATGCCTTGACTAGCTCTCTTTAAAGAACTTTCTATTATTCATTAGTGGTATGCTGTTACCAGCTTCCTTGCGCAGGGTTCCCAGAAAACAGAAATAAAAACCTGACAGTGCTATTGACTGAAAGAATGTTTGCCGGGTCATTTTACGCACTTCCCACATTCTATTTTAACAATTAAAAAACTGTAAGAGTCATTCTCAAAAGTTGCAGCGTTTTCCTGTATCAGGATTAAAGTCTTTAATAACACCAAAAAGTGCTTTTATTTGAAAGCAGTGTGATACCTTCTTGAATGCCACCATATATTTGAACTTTTAGATTGTTTTATTTCAAGAAACGTTACCTAGCAGTTTTGCCATTGCGTTTTGCCATGTATCCAGGTACAAAAAACCTGTGATCAAGTGTGTAGTGTTCTGAAAATATTGAGCTTTCCTCATTTCTGGTTGAGTTTCAAAACTTATTATAAATGTTTTAATATAGAAATAACACTTTAAATCTTGTTAACAAGAAAACTGTCTTTTCTGTAACAGTATGTTAAAATTGAGAAAAAATAAATGACCCCTCATCATATGTATGTAAAACTAATAAACCCAAAAAACTACTTAAATAGTTAAGGACGACAATTTCCTTTCTTACATCAATTCATACTATTTTTGGGTTGTCATTGGAAATTCATCAGTGTAACTGCAAAGGCAATTCGAAACAAATCGGATTATAAAACCATTCTTGCTTGTTTTATGTTTATTTGAATTTGTATTGAACTCATAGATTGATTATCAAAATTATATCTTTCAGCAATATTCCCTCTGTCCTTTATGTCACATCCAGTTCTTACAAACTTGATACATACAAGTTATTTGGAAAATGGAAGATATAATTTTGATAGTCAAAATCTAAGTGTTACTGAAAAATTAGAAGTAATAATCCTTAATTTTTGTAGTTAACGCGTTCGGCTTTGGATCAAGACGTCCGCCAAGAGCTTGGCGACTTTGTGTGCAGTAGAGAACAGTTCTACACGCAGTCATGTTTGGGTGCAATCCACTTAATTTCAGCTAGTTCCAGCCGATGCTCGCATGTTTCACCGCAATGCATAGTCACAATGGTGTCGCGGGCTTTCTTCCTGCAATAATACCAGCAGCCGCAAAATAAGTGAAATAATCTTGAAAGCGGCGTAAAACACAAACTCACCTCACCTTACAATGATGCTAAACATTCTTTCCAATAACACTGTGTGTCTCTGGAATAACAATGCTGTCTTTCATTTAACAGGACAAACAGTAATTGTTTAGTAACCTTAAATGTACAAATGTTTGTCAGATATCACTTGAAAGTAATGAAACGTTCTCTTAAAATAAACCTCTGTAGAGTTTTAGCTGGAAGTCGATTCACACGGTATCAAGAGTGTTTAAAAATATGAACAGATCTAAAAAAAAACAATTATCCGATAAAGTGAAGAAAAAAATCCCCACGAAATGATATAAACATTTCTTGAGTAACATTATTATCTGTTTCAAAGAAAAGACACAGAATTTAGTGTTAATACAGGACAAAATTGTATCTTCATCCGCATTTGCTTAATTAGTCTTCATTAAGATATCAGACGTGATTAAGCATCTTATAGATTTGGAATCAGACCCTGAACAATATAGCTTTCTATTTTTGAAAATTACAATTCATGGATTTGTTTTTCAGGTTTTCGTAATTTGCACATTAAAAAGCTGCAAAATTTGAGAATGACTCATCAATGTTTCGCAACACCTAAATTGGAATGGATGTTTTCAAATGTGAAATAAGCAATATCTACATTATAATAGAGCTGGGACGGACAACACGGTGGGTTATGAGTTGGATCCGGGCACCTACCGCATTACCCGGACCCGTTTAAATCAAGAGTCAGTGTATGCACCATTAAAGTTTGATAGCATCTATATTGCGTGAAAATTGTTTTTGTCCAAATACATGCAACTGCAGGAAGCCATGCAGATATCGTGCGAACAGTACGACATCGTTTGATAAAAATAGAATAATAGCCAACGCCGGGACATCCCCTGATTGATTATATTTTCTCATACATTAGCTTGTCAACCTCAGTAATGTACATATTAGTTTTTTCATGTAGCTGTGTATATATTTCAATGTCTCAGGAGAAACCCAATTCATATATGTATTTCTATATGTAAATTGAGTGGAACGTAAATAAAGTATCTGTCTGGTTAAATCAATGAAATATTGTAAGCTATCATATTCACTGACCTTAAGCATTTTGCTGTAAATAGAAGACCATCTTAAATCCTCTTACAAATGTTGCGTGGAGAGATGGCCTACAATAAATATCCGATTGGACGCCTTTTAATTATATGAACCAAATTATGTATGACCCAAATGACCTCGGACCTATCGTTTTGTGTTTACCCAATTGACCTCGGACCTATCGTTTTGTGTTTACCCAATTGACCTCGGACCTATCGTTTTGTGTTTACCCAATTGACCTCGGACCTATCGTTTTGTGTTTACCCAATTGACCTCGGACCTATCGTTTTGTGTTTACCCAATTAATCTCGGACCTATCGTTTTGTGTTTACCCAATTGACCTCGGACCTATCGTTTTGTGTTTACCCAATTGACCTCGGACCTATCGTTTTGTGTTTACCCAATTGACCTCGGACCTATCGTTTTGTGTTTACCCAATTAACCTCGGACCTATCGTTTTGTGTTTACCCAAATGACCTCGGACCTATCGTTTTGTGTTTACCCAAATGACCTCGGACCTATCGTTTTGTGTTTACACAATTGACCTAGGACCTATCGTTTTGTGTTTACACAATTGACCTCGGACCTATCGTTTTGTGTTTACCCAATTGACCTCGGACCTATCGTTTTGAGATTGGCTAATGAGGTAAATCTGTAAAGATCGCAAACTCTTCATCCAATCAGCGGAGCTTATTTGACACGACGATTGGAAATTAATAAGTTCAAAGCGTTTATAAAACAGAAGGTAATGGTTGTGATATGTATTTTAAATTTACAATATAATCTTTCTCCCTGGACCTCGATGCACTTTGCCCATTAGTTTTGAGATTCAAATTGAGAAACAGATAAAAGTTGTTTGGGGCCAGATCTGGACAGTACGGATATGTTTAATTTTTTTCAAAGCCACATTGTTGAATAGCAGCCTGTGTAATACGACTCTTGTGCAATGGAACGTTGTCATGAAGAAGCATAACTTCAGAAGTCAACCTACCGCGCCGCTGCTTCCATCTCGATCGGATCGGATATGAATAAGCCCTGTTTATGTCTTTAAACGGTCGTCAGATGGCCTATCTCAATAATGACATCAACGGCGATATTTTCAGGGTTTATCAATACCCATGTCTATGAACCTTTTTACCTCCCCTCGTATCAAGAAACATTTGAAGAGATTAAGGGTATCCTTGAAGATTTACTCACTTGAAGCGATTAACAAAAATGTCTTTGAATGAATTTTTTTTATTGATCATGATAATTACCCTTGTTTTATGTTTATTTGAATTTGTATTGAACTCATAGATTGATTATCAAAATTATATCCTCCAGCAATATTCCTCCTGTCCTTTATGTCACATCCAGTTCTTACAAACTTGATACATACAAGTTATTTGGAAAATGGAAGATATAATTTTGATAGTCAAAATCTAAGTGTTACTGAAAAATTAGAAGTAATAATCCTTAATTTTTGTAGTTAACGCGTTCGGCTTTGGATCAAGACGTCCGCCAAGAGCTTGGCGACTTTGTGTGCAGTAGAGAACAGTTCTACACGCAGTCATGTTTGGGTGCAATCCACTTAATTTCAGCTAGTTCCAGCCGATGCTCGCATGTTTCACCGCAATGCATAGTCACAATGGTGTCGCGGGCTTTCTTCCTGCAATAATACCAGCAGCCGCAAAATAAGTGAAATAATCTTGAAAGCGGCGTAAAACACAAACTCACCTCACCTTACAATGATGCTAAACATTCTTTCCAATAACACTGTGTGTCTCTGGAATAACAATGCTGTCTTTCATTTAACAGGACAAACAGTAATTGTTTAGTAACCTTAAATGTACAAATGTTTGTCAGATATCACTTGAAAGTAATGAAACGTTCTCTTAAAATAAACCTCTGTAGAGTTTTAGCTGGAAGTCGATTCACACGGTATCAAGAGTGTTTAAAAATATGAACAGATCTAAAAAAAAACAATTATCCGATAAAGTGAAGAAAAAAATCCCCACGAAATGATATAAACATTTCTTGAGTAACATTATTATCTGTTTCAAAGAAAAGACACAGAATTTAGTGTTAATACAGGACAAAATTGTATCTTCATCCGCATTTGCTTAATTAGTCTTCATTAAGATATCAGACGTGATTAAGCATCTTATAGATTTGGAATCAGACCCTGAACAATATAGCTTTCTATTTTTGAAAATTACAATTCATGGATTTGTTTTTCAGGTTTTCGTAATTTGCACATTAAAAAGCTGCAAAATTTGAGAATGACTCATCAATGTTTCGCAACACCTAAATTGGAATGGATGTTTTCAAATGTGAAATAAGCAATATCTACATTATAATAGAGCTGGGACGGACAACACGGTGGGTTATGAGTTGGATCCGGGCACCTACCGCATTACCCGGACCCGTTTAAATCAAGAGTCAGTGTATGCACCATTAAAGTTTGATAGCATCTATATTGCGTGAAAATTGTTTTTGTCCAAATACATGCAACTGCAGGAAGCCATGCAGATATCGTGCGAACAGTACGACATCGTTTGATAAAAATAGAATAATAGCCAACGCCGGGACATCCCCTGATTGATTATATTTTCTCATACATTAGCTTGTCAACCTCAGTAATGTACATATTAGTTTTTTCATGTAGCTGTGTATATATTTCAATGTCTCAGGAGAAACCCAATTCATATATGTATTTCTATATGTAAATTGAGTGGAACGTAAATAAAGTATCTGTCTGGTTAAATCAATGAAATATTGTAAGCTATCATATTCACTGACCTTAAGCATTTTGCTGTAAATAGAAGACCATCTTAAATCCTCTTACAAATGTTGCGTGGAGAGATGGCCTACAATAAATATCCGATTGGACGCCTTTTAATTATATGAACCAAATTATGTATGACCCAAATGACCTCGGACCTATCGTTTTGTGTTTACCCAATTGACCTCGGACCTATCGTTTTGTGTTTACCCAATTGACCTCGGACCTATCGTTTTGTGTTTACCCAATTGACCTCGGACCTATCGTTTTGTGTTTACCCAATTGACCTCGGACCTATCGTTTTGTGTTTACCCAATTAATCTCGGACCTATCGTTTTGTGTTTACCCAATTGACCTCGGACCTATCGTTTTGTGTTTACCCAATTGACCTCGGACCTATCGTTTTGTGTTTACCCAATTGACCTCGGACCTATCGTTTTGTGTTTACCCAATTAACCTCGGACCTATCGTTTTGTGTTTACCCAAATGACCTCGGACCTATCGTTTTGTGTTTACCCAAATGACCTCGGACCTATCGTTTTGTGTTTACACAATTGACCTAGGACCTATCGTTTTGTGTTTACACAATTGACCTCGGACCTATCGTTTTGTGTTTACCCAATTGACCTCGGACCTATCGTTTTGAGATTGGCTAATGAGGTAAATCTGTAAAGATCGCAAACTCTTCATCCAATCAGCGGAGCTTATTTGACACGACGATTGGAAATTAATAAGTTCAAAGCGTTTATAAAACAGAAGGTAATGGTTGTGATATGTATTTTAAATTTACAATATAATCTTTCTCCCTGGACCTCGATGCACTTTGCCCATTAGTTTTGAGATTCAAATTGAGAAACAGATAAAAGTTGTTTGGGGCCAGATCTGGACAGTACGGATATGTTTAATTTTTTTCAAAGCCACATTGTTGAATAGCAGCCTGTGTAATACGACTCTTGTGCAATGGAACGTTGTCATGAAGAAGCATAACTTCAGAAGTCAACCTACCGCGCCGCTGCTTCCATCTCGATCGGATCGGATATGAATAAGCCCTTGACCATTTAGGTCTGTTTATGTCTTTAAACGGTCGTCAGATGGCCTATCTCAATAATGACATCAACGGCGATATTTTCAGGGTTTATCAATACCCATGTCTATGAACCTTTTTACCTCCCCTCGTATCAAGAAACATTTGAAGAGATTAAGGGTATCCTTGAAGATTTACTCACTTGAAGCGATTAACAAAAATGTCTTTGAATGAATTTTTTTTATTGATCATGATAATTACCCTTGTTTTATGTTTATTTGAATTTGTATTGAACTCATAGATTGATTATCAAAATTATATCCTCCAGCAATATTCCTCCTGTCCTTTATGTCACATCCAGTTCTTACAAACTTGATACATACAAGTTATTTGGAAAATGGAAGATATAATTTTGATAGTCAAAATCTAAGTGTTACTGAAAAATTAGAAGTAATAATCCTTAATTTTTGTAGTTAACGCGTTCGGCTTTGGATCAAGACGTCCGCCAAGAGCTTGGCGACTTTGTGTGCAGTAGAGAACAGTTCTACACGCAGTCATGTTTGGGTGCAATCCACTTAATTTCAGCTAGTTCCAGCCGATGCTCGCATGTTTCACCGCAATGCATAGTCACAATGGTGTCGCGGGCTTTCTTCCTGCAATAATACCAGCAGCCGCAAAATAAGTGAAATAATCTTGAAAGCGGCGTAAAACACAAACTCACCTCACCTTACAATGATGCTAAACATTCTTTCCAATAACACTGTGTGTCTCTGGAATAACAATGCTGTCTTTCATTTAACAGGACAAACAGTAATTGTTTAGTAACCTTAAATGTACAAATGTTTGTCAGATATCACTTGAAAGTAATGAAACGTTCTCTTAAAATAAACCTCTGTAGAGTTTTAGCTGGAAGTCGATTCACACGGTATCAAGAGTGTTTAAAAATATGAACAGATCTAAAAAAAAACAATTATCCGATAAAGTGAAGAAAAAAATCCCCACGAAATGATATAAACATTTCTTGAGTAACATTATTATCTGTTTCAAAGAAAAGACACAGAATTTAGTGTTAATACAGGACAAAATTGTATCTTCATCCGCATTTGCTTAATTAGTCTTCATTAAGATATCAGACGTGATTAAGCATTTTATAGATTTGGAATCAGACCCTGAACAATATAGCTTTCTATTTTTGAAAATTACAATTCATGGATTTGTTTTTCAGGTTTTCGTAATTTGCACATTAAAAAGCTGCAAAATTTGAGAATGACTCATCAATGTTTCGCAACACCTAAATTGGAATGGATGTTTTCAAATGTGAAATAAGCAATATCTACATTATAATAGAGCTGGGACGGACAACACGGTGGGTTATGAGTTGGATCCGGGCACCTACCGCATTACCCGGACCCGTTTAAATCAAGAGTCAGTGTATGCACCATTAAAGTTTGATAGCATCTATATTGCGTGAAAATTGTTTTTGTCCAAATACATGCAACTGCAGGAAGCCATGCAGATATCGTGCGAACAGTACGACATCGTTTGATAAAAATAGAATAATAGCCAACGCCGGGACATCCCCTGATTGATTATATTTTCTCATACATTAGCTTGTCAACCTCAGTAATGTACATATTAGTTTTTTCATGTAGCTGTGTATATATTTCAATGTCTCAGGAGAAACCCAATTCATATATGTATTTCTATATGTAAATTGAGTGGAACGTAAATAAAGTATCTGTCTGGTTAAATCAATGAAATATTGTAAGCTATCATATTCACTGACCTTAAGCATTTTGCTGTAAATAGAAGACCATCTTAAATCCTCTTACAAATGTTGCGTGGAGAGATGGCCTACAATAAATATCCGATTGGACGCCTTTTAATTATATGAACCAAATTATGTATGACCCAAATGACCTCGGACCTATCGTTTTGTGTTTACCCAATTGACCTCGGACCTATCGTTTTGTGTTTACCCAATTGACCTCGGACCTATCGTTTTGTGTTTACCCAATTGACCTCGGACCTATCGTTTTGTGTTTACCCAATTGACCTCGGACCTATCGTTTTGTGTTTACCCAATTAATCTCGGACCTATCGTTTTGTGTTTACCCAATTGACCTCGGACCTATCGTTTTGTGTTTACCCAATTGACCTCGGACCTATCGTTTTGTGTTTACCCAATTGACCTCGGACCTATCGTTTTGTGTTTACCCAATTAACCTCGGACCTATCGTTTTGTGTTTACCCAAATGACCTCGGACCTATCGTTTTGTGTTTACCCAAATGACCTCGGACCTATCGTTTTGTGTTTACACAATTGACCTAGGACCTATCGTTTTGTGTTTACACAATTGACCTCGGACCTATCGTTTTGTGTTTACCCAATTGACCTCGGACCTATCGTTTTGAGATTGGCTAATGAGGTAAATCTGTAAAGATCGCAAACTCTTCATCCAATCAGCGGAGCTTATTTGACACGACGATTGGAAATTAATAAGTTCAAAGCGTTTATAAAACAGAAGGTAATGGTTGTGATATGTATTTTAAATTTACAATATAATCTTTCTCCCTGGACCTCGATGCACTTTGCCCATTAGTTTTGAGATTCAAATTGAGAAACAGATAAAAGTTGTTTGGGGCCAGATCTGGACAGTACGGATATGTTTAATTTTTTTCAAAGCCACATTGTTGAATAGCAGCCTGTGTAATACGACTCTTGTGCAATGGAACGTTGTCATGAAGAAGCATAACTTCAGAAGTCAACCTACCGCGCCGCTGCTTCCATCTCGATCGGATCGGATATGAATAAGCCCTTGACCATTTAGGTCTGTTTATGTCTTTAAACGGTCGTCAGATGGCCTATCTCAATAATGACATCAACGGCGATATTTTCAGGGTTTATCAATACCCATGTCTATGAACCTTTTTACCTCCCCTCGTATCAAGAAACATTTGAAGAGATTAAGGGTATCCTTGAAGATTTACTCACTTGAAGCGATTAACAAAAATGTCTTTGAATGAATTTTTTTTATTGATCATGATAATTACCCTTTACTAATTAACAATCTAATTACTCACTTTAGCCAAGCAGATGGCTAAATTACAAATGTATCACAAATCGAATGATTTTTATAATTAACATAATACCCGTACTTAAGTCATGCTCTCCCCTAATGAATTGGTCCAGAAATATTTATGTTCCTAAATTACCCTTAAACATTCAAATCATAGTTATGTCATCTTGTTATAATCTTTACCATTTTAATTTGTTTGGTTAGCTGAACCAAAATGCTATGTCACAAGTGTTTGATGTTTATACGGGATCAAAACCATAAACTATTGGAAGATGAATGGTATTGCAGTTGTTACGCAAGCTTGTCAGAAGCAAGAATTATTCTGCACAATCTCCTTAAAATGAAACCTCAAATGCTCCACTACCGTAAGCGTATAGATCTCACTAGGCTCCGTTCCGCGAGCCGTCAGGTTTGTCTGTGACACAATTTAGGTCAACCAATCAGCGAGTTCGCCTCGTGTTCTTGGATGCAGGCGAAATCTATTATGCTTGTACGTCAATGCTCTTCAGCACTCGGGAAAACTAAACTTTCCGAATGTCGAGCTGCCTACAAAGCCCTATGAACGTATTGTACGTTGCTTTAAATTTACCCTTTCTCGGTTTGTTTGTCAAAAGGTCAAATTGCAAGCTTTACAATTATGTTTCGTAAAGCAATCTCTGCACACCTCATCACAATTTTTTAATAGACAGGGTCAATCCAAAATGCGTTTTCTTAATTTTTTCTCGATATAAAAGAAATTACCATAAATTGTGACATTTTGATACAAGAAGAACACCAAAAAAACCCAACATATACCAATAAAATGTTTCTTGTTAATTATATATCAGTCATATTCGATGACCACCAATGAGACTGACCCTTGATCTATCAAAGACTGATATACTTTAATCGATTCTGTAAATTTTTTACTGAATTAAAGGACATATGCAAATACTTAAACTTGTTCTTTGTAAGTTTGAGAGATAATACAAAGTTTTTACTTTTACTTCAATGTTTAAATATATTTGTAATCTACTTTAAAAGCGTCCATAGACGCGCATTGTGATTGCTTGAAGTTATCTGCATCAAGCAAATGCGATTAAGGTCAATGTGGAGGCAAAGGTGAACCTGATGGCTTAAGTAACTGAGATCTATAATCTGCGTAACGTAGTGAGCAATATTAGATTTTACCTTAATGAGATTGTGTTTGACTCGTACCAGCGGTTTGATATAAAAAAAACACATTCAGTGTACCTTACACTCACAATAATCAGAATATCTCTTCTCATATGATCATAAATCAACTTTAAAATGCTATATTATATACCCAAGGTTGTAAGCATCGCAATCAAGATAGGCGACATCTACTCTGTAGCTGCACAACATCTTGACAGGTCGGGTTGCTTCTGGGTTCTAGTGGTTTGCGGGTCGAATCTTTTAAGAAATGGATATCGATAATGAACAGGACACTAAAAGGGAGGAAATTGGCCTAAAAGAACAGAGATATGTACAATGTCAACTTCGCATATTTCTGATATTAAATATATAAACAGTTAATCTATATGAAGAGACGCATAACCGGTCAACCTTTAATTAAACAACTCGCACTGATATTATTTGATACCGTAGGCGAACTTGTTGAGATTCTTAATATGTCGCAAATAACGTAAAAAAAACAAAGGGATACGTATTTAAAAAAAATCTTTATTAACATAGTCAACGATCCTGCTTTAAAAACACGATAGTTCTTTTTTCGTATTTAGATGACATTCTACACATGAATTTAAACAATGGAAGCGTTCATTGATTAATCTGTTAAAACGGAATGAAAAACGACGAAGAAGTACAGCTTGTAGGTGTGTGGGCTTTAATAACGATGGTGACGAATCACTGACGTTATATTATCCTTTGCGGTTTCCTCTTCAGTGGAAAAGCGACGAACCTGGAAACGAATACCATGATGATGCTATGAAAAAATATTATTTCTAATTAGGTTAATAAATGCTGTATTTTTTTATATTGACAAGGAGTTTGATAAAAATTATGAGATATTAACATCCGTCATAGTTATCCATGAAACCATCTGTCTGTCTATTATCTATGAAAAATATCATCCGGATATTAGGTCATTTTTTGTATTATTTTGTATTTACTATGAAAGCGAAAAATTAATGATAAAATTTTACAAGCGTAAATATAACTTTCTATCTTATAATTATCTAAAGGCACTGAGATAAAAAAAAAACCCTTCAATTTTGTGGTAGTTGGTAATACAACCTGTTTATGATTAAATTTTAAAGTGAATGTATGTGAATCAAGTTAAGCTAGCACAAAGTTCGTAATACATATTTTCATAAACCTTAATGTTGCTATTGCAGAAATAAAATCGAAAATGCTTACTCAACAGAGGTAAAGGAAAAGAGTGGAAACCAGACTGAGAATGAAGATGGGACAGAGGGGTCGGTGTTTGACAGTCTCACCACCCGAGGTCGTGGTCATCACTTTTCTTGTTGTTCTCCTGAGAAGGAAAAAAAGTATATGCCGGAAACAATCCTAAATACAATTTGTAAACATCTTTACTCATATTTATTCTTGTGCTGGTTAAGTCCACGTAACCACTGACTAATATATATAAACCAGAACATCAAAATACTTCAAATACCTGACGTGGCTTACAATATTTATGATGCGAAAAGATTATGACAGCATGGTGTCACAACGTCATACTTTTGATATAAAACAACGTCTCGATTAATAAAATCATGTCTAATTAAGGATCGCCTCATTTGATCTCTGTAATCGTTTTCTACATGCCATTAACAATCATGCTTGTCATTGTAAGTGTTATACCTCTTATAGTTGAGTATTGGGAATGACATGTTTTACCTTGTATAATGATTTGTTTTATTTTAAAAAAATTAGAATAATACAGTCGGTGTTTCAACACATAAATTGCATATGTCATAATTAGATTATCATTAATGCCTTCTAATACAGACCTTTTTATTTCACATCATAAAAGAACTTATCAAACAAGGTCATATAAAATCATAGCTATAGAACGAGCTCAAATGCACTCAAAACGGTGTGGTCAGAATTTATAATTGCAACATTGGTTACATTTTAAGTTCACTCCATTGCAAACCCACACATATATATAGGGATATATAAATGTTCTACATAAAATGTCCGAAGAAAATTTGAGTGCTTTGATAACCAGAACACATACATTGTAATCTCACGTGCAAAAGACACGTCCCAAAAATATTGTAATAGGTAATTTTCTTGATGACCGTAAACATAACTCAGTGTCAGGAACAGGTCGCCGGATCACTCAGTTTGATTACATGACAAAAAAACCAACATGGGATGCATGTGCTTTTTGAGAAAAATGACTTAAATCAGTACAGAAAAATACTGGTATCATCGTGGGGTATAAAGCAGGCACCAAAATGTTCTTGGGCATCGGTTACATCAGTTTGACAACATTGGAGCCGAGTTCTTTTCATCGATGAGGCAGGTTCCAGCTAAACAAGCTCGGCGGCTGGAGACGTATCCATAGGGGGCGGGATGAGAGAATGGCACGTTGTTGCGTCGCAGAAGTTGAGCCTTATGGAGGCGGAAGTGTTATGATGAGGGGAGGGATTTATGGGGACAGCAAGACGGATCTGGTAACCACTATGTGTAAACTGGCAGCACCACTGTATAGGGATGATGTTCTAAACCCCGTCATTGTTTCTTTCCTCCGTCAACAACGATGTCTATTGACAACGGCACGCCCTACACTGCTGTCAGTACTAGGACATTCTCAACACGAGCAATGTGCCCCTGGCCAGCATGGTCACTGAAAATGTACCCGATAGAGCATCTATGGGACTACTTCGAGGGCCGCATTCGACAACGTCAACAGCCTCCATTGACTGTACAGGACTGGAGTCGTGCTTTCCAGGAAGAATGGCGCCAGATCCCTATTCACGTGAGTAGGCGACTCATACAAACTCTTCCGACGGCGTGTTGCATAACTTGTTCCATCACGAGGGGGCCACACCCAATAGGAGAACGTTCTAATGATCCATCAGTGTGATCCATGTTGTGAAATGTGATCGAATACCGAACAATACACCCCTAGTAAACGAATCTTTATACGGTCCAAAAGTGCATTTGTGTTATTCGAATTCTTTCAATATGATAAGCAAACAGCATGTTAATCATATTCAATGTTGGAATTTACAAGTTACCATGATGTTTCTTTTGCACCTGAGTTTAGTTCCTGATTCAGGCATTCTCTCCTAAAAGAGGTAGCTCCGTCATAATTGAATTTACTAACCTCTGTACTTATACGAACTCTTCAAAACCGGGCTTCCAGCAGGTTCCGCAATCCCCATAATATTGCAACGAATCCTATCTTGCTATATTTCAGCCAATTTAACACCGCATGCATGGAGAACATATTTGTTGTCAGTGAAAAGGCAACTGTCTTCTGTATACAGACGGCCCATAGTGCAAAGTACATATTCGAATAAAGTTTAGTTTTTCCAAAGCATTGGGAAATATTTTAGGCTTTCGAATGATAATTGTTGAAGCAGCGTCGCTGATTGCACGAAAAACAAAAATTGCATCCAATCAGGCTTCTACATTTCTAGACCGAGAAACGCTCCAATTATGACAGAGGTAAGTATAGGAATTTATGACTAAGCTACTCCGTGTTGAGAAAATGGGGTCACCAATGGATTACTCAGTGTTAACTAACGTGGATGATCTACCTAAGGCAATAAAACCGGATGGTACATATATTTAGGGTGCTGTTTAAAGAAGTGTTCTTACTCGACACCTTGGTTTCCAAAGGTCATTCCCATTCCAAAACCCTCTCCTGCCCCACCATCACAGCAGTTGTAGCCATTTGAATTTATACAGCAGCCCCCGGTGCAGGTGAAATTTACCTTGGTCACTCCTCCTTGGGTTAAGAGGCACCGCCCACCTTCGGCTGGACATTCAAAACAGGCAGGTAGTTTGAATGGTTGTCAAAATTGTAAAATGCATGGATGTGTCATTGATATACAGAAACACGCATGTATTTCAAAACAAAAACTCAAGAAAGAACATCAAATACTTCGGTAGTGCATGATTGAACGCAGATACGATTGAAAATAAAGGTCTCATGAATGTAAGGATTGCTGATAGATTGATTTTGAAATAGAAGGTTTTGAGACAAGGGTCTACTTGATAATTTCATCCCTATTTGACAATAAGAGGGGGTATTGGTAAATATTGTAATGATCTGCAATCTGAAATGATCACTATTCATTACACTGGAAAAAAACAATAATTAAAATTCGAATATCCCTTATTTAAATTTATCCAGTATAATGATGTTGTTTTATAGAACGTGTCTATCAGTATAACATAATTATGTGTAAAAATAAGCAAAACATTAAGTTCTGGAAAACTCATTACCAAACACAGTACTCCTACAAAGTACCTTTTCATAACAGAATATGAATACTTTTACCATTTGGTATGATGAGAAACATTACACTGGTAAAGAGGAAAATGGCAAGGCAAGTTTCACGGAGATCCATCTTCTCTCTTTCTCTCAGATGCGCAACAATCTACAGTCTTGTCACTAGGGGTGTCCTGCAAACCTGTTCACATCCTTCAAGAAACCGATCTTTATAGTTAGCCACGCCTTGTAGTAATTATAACCAGTCAAACAAGTTTGTATTATCAATGAAATATCAGCAACCAGGAAGACATTTTAAATGTAAATGTCACTGCTTTCATTTCTAAATGATAGTTTATCCATTAATGTAGTTTATTGTTATGATATTTCAAAAGAAGCACAAGTACAGCGCATTTTGTCATATGATCATGACGGATAGATTGTACAGTACAGATTGTAGGTACAAAACAACAACTGAGCAAGGTTCCTGGCCACCCTCTTAATAATAATATTAATGAGTATTTATAAAGCGCTATATCCATACGCAAGGTGCATGCTCAAAGCGTATATACATGTTAGAATAAAGGATAATGATGTGAAGTATTGGCATGAATAAAATCAAAGAGAAAAGTATGAGTTATAACATATGAATAAATAAAGTACACAAAGTCAGATAATTCCGTCAGTGGGAAAAATCTAGGAATAATAGCTTGAAAAAAGATAAGTTTCTGAGTTTTGATTTAAAAACAGTCAATGAAGGCGATATCTTGAGGACATGAGGAAGTTGATTCCAAAGTCGGGGAGCAGCATAACTGAATGATTTCTGTCCATAACTGGTATGATTAGAGTTTGGTATCTTGAGAAACTTCAAATTCTGTGAACGAAGAGTTTTTGCAGGGATGTAGTCATTTAACATCTTTGAAAGGTATAGTGGTGCAGAATTATTTCGACATTTGTATGCCATGCAAAGGACTTTAAACTTGATTCTTGCTTCAATTGGAAGCCAGTGCAGATCCTTAAGTACAGGTGTTATGTGAAATGATTTAGAAGTTCTAGTCACTATTCTTGCTGCAGTGTTCTGAACTTTCTGAAGTTTGTATAGTTGACGTTTACTGATTCCTATCAGCAAACTGTTACTATAATCAAGTCTAGAATGAACAAGCATTTGTACTAGTATTTTTGCAGCATCTCTTGTAATAAGATGACGTATTTGACCGATGCAACGGAGATGGTAATAACAAGTTTTAGAAAGTTTATCTATTTGTGGTTCTGAATCAATGATGACGCCAAGGTTAAACGGAATGTTACGCAAATTACGCTTAGTGCCTATTAACAAAGCCTCTGTTTTCTCATCATTTAGCTTCAGTTTATTCAAAGACATCCAGGACTTGATATCAGATGTGCAATCAGTTGTTCGTCGCAAAGCTATTTGGACATTTTCTGGCTTGAAGCTGTCAATCAGTTGACTGTCATCAGCATAACATTGGTGTTGAATGTTATTATTCTCTATCACTCTACCAAGACTAGTAGTATAAAGCACAAACAGCACAGGGCCAAGGACGGATCCTTGAGGAACTCCACACGATAGTGAATAGTGTTTAGATTCAACCTGATTAATGACCACGGTTTGTGATCTATTTTTCAGATAAGACTCAATCCAGTCAAGCGCAACATTTGTTATACCCATCTCTAGCTGAAGTTTAGAGAGTAGCAGATTGTGATCCACTGTGTCAAATGCTGCAGAAAGATCTAAGAGTGTTAACGAAGCAATATTCCCATCATCCACTTGACTTCTCAAATCATTCATAACTCGCAGTAAAGCGGTTTCTGTACTGTGATTGTCACGGTAGGCAGATTGAAACTCATCCATAAGCCCATATTCTTTGAGATGATCTTTGAGTCTTATATTGACTGCCTTTTCGATGATTTTTGAGATAAATGAAACATTAGACACAGGTATAGCTACTTGGACTGTCAGGATCTAGGTCACTTTTCTTGAGAAGAGGTTTCACAATTGCAGATTGAAGGGAGTCTGGAAAAACTCCTGTAGATAAACTTAAATTCACCAAATTTGTAATGAAAGGAAGAAGTATATCTAAGTAATCTATCAACATATTTGTGGGGATAGGATCCAGAGAACAAGTTGTTTTCTTAGATGACCTACATGTAATAATCTTCTCAACTTCTTGTTGGGTTAAAGGTTCAAACAGTTCTTACAGTTGGGGATGCTTCTGTAGATCCAAGTGCCAAAGTCAAAAATCTTGGAGTGATGTTCACCAACACCATGTCATCTGACCAGCAAGTCCTGAATACCTGTAGAGCCGCCAATATTCATCTGCGTAACATCGGCAAGATTCGACGGTTCTTATGCCCCAGTCACACTTACGTTTATGAACGTAGTGATGCAGAACGTACTTTAACGCAGTTAACTGTACTTGAGCCTAGTTATCCGTAGTTATACTTAATTATCCGTGCTCAAAACGTAGACATAGACGTAAGACAAACGTAGTTTGTGATTTAACTTTTGGACATATTCAAAGTTTAGATTTTCCGAACTACGTTTCCAGAAACATAGTTTAATGTAGTTGGACGTAGTTCATTGAAAATGTGAACTTAGTTCATCGAAGTTGAACCTAGTTAAGAACGTTCTTTAACGTAAGACAACTTTTCCACGATTTACTAAACTTTACTAGGCATCCGAGTACGTTTTCGTACGTTTAAGTACGTTCTAGAACGTTGTACTACGTCTGACTAGGTTAAACTACAATAAACTACACTAGTTTCATCTGAGTTGAAAGACGTTTTAGTACACAAAACTAGGTATTAGTACGGTTAACTACGATATCAAATACGTGTAACTACGTTTTGGTACGTTTCGTATTTAGACTTTGACGTTTAAGTGCGTTTCCCTACATCTAACTACACTTAAGTAAGTATAACTACGTTGAACTACGATAAACCACGCCCAACTATGTAGATTTATTTATTTGTACCTTGTGTCACCAGTGAGTGAAACACCTGGTATGCATTTTAACACTGTTCTTTCACAACTGAGAGAGGATAAGTGGAAGGAAGGTGAAAATGATACAGCATTTAGCTGCTATCAACAGAGAAATGATATGGTTTGCTCAATATATCAACAAAATCGAAATGGACGACGAAACGAAGAGAAAACAAAGAATATGGTGGGCCTTTGACTTACTCCTACGTAAACCATTACACGGTCAATACCATACACTTATGTCCGAATTGGAGGTAGGAGATCCTGAAGCATCAATGAATTTGATTTGAATCAGAAGGTGGGGGGCAACTTTTTCTGCCTTTCGTTTTACCAATAGATGATAAAATTAACTAACACTCTGTTGGCTTGACAATTAAGAGAAAGAATGAAATACATAAACGTGTGTCTTTATATACCCTACCACTGAAGTGCCGTGATTTACCCTACTTGAACGTACTTTGACGTACCTAAACGTGTTTCAACTAGTTCAACCTACTTAGTTGTACTAACAAACGTTCTTAAATGTAGATCAACGTGGTTAAACGTGGCCAGACGTAGCTAGTAAGTTGTTCAATGAACGTAGTTATCCGCTGTTAAACCTAGTAAAACGTACTTATATGTACTTAATCGTACTTACACGTAGTGTATGCACTTATAATGAAACGTTGTTTTACGTAGTTACTAAAAATGCACTTATTTTCGGCACGTTAGCGATTTTGTGGCTACGTTCAATGAACTACGTTTAACAAGGTAAAAGAACGTAAGTGTGACTCCCCCATTAGAAACAGATACAACCAGACTGATAGTCCACTCTTATGTATCCTCGAGACTTGACTACTGCAATTCTCTAATACATGGATCTGGCAACACCCAAAGTCTCCAACTTGTCCAGAACCGTGCATCCAGAATAAATTCCAGAACCAAACCTAGAGGCCACATAACCCCTGTTCTTCAGCAGCTGCACTGGTTACCAAAACGGATACAATTCAAGATTCTCGTGCTCACACATAAGTCATTGTATGAAGATGACTTTCCAATCTACATGAGAGAACTCGTCAGCGAGTACCAACCCTCAAGATCGTCTCCTGTGTTCTCCTGTGACCAAAACCAAGCTTGGCAGCAGTGCTTTCTCAGTGACAGACCGAGTTCTCTGGAACTCTATTCCTGTTCATCTCCGATGCATCGAGAACGTTTCATGTTTTCGAACATTTCTAAAAACTTTCCTTTTCTCTGAAGTCTATCTTCACTAGATCTTTGTAGCACCGTTGAACAGCTGGAAGCTGGAAAGCAGGCGCATTATAAATGCATTATTGTTATCATCATTAGGTCTTCAAGACATAGTCTGGAAGACCTATTGTTCTTATCCGAATTATTATTATTATTTGCATTTTTTTTGTTACGCAGATTCAGCCAAAACGGCTAATGCAAATTCAACCAAATTTTGCATGCTGATAGCCCTTACTGAGGAATAGACATGCGAAGCTTTTGAGCTTGATCGGATCATGCGTTAAAGGCACAGTACCTCTCAAAGTTTCAAAAATTAACTTTGAAATTTTTTTCAAAATGTACTTAGAGACTTGCAACTTGATTTACAAGATGCGCAATTACATTTGCAGCAAAAAAGTAAATCATGCCCAAATCGTAGCTTGCGTACTTGCGCCGCCATATTGCTTTATTTGACTTTTTTGCATTTTCGGACCCCATGCATCTTTGACAATCTTCTTCTCTGAAGATACTTGCATCTAAGAGCTGAAATTCACATTCAATGTAGCTGAAGCATTGTAATTTTGAATTTGACTTTTTCAAGGTCCTAACGTTAAAACTTTTTTCTCAGCAACCCTTCAAACTCGAGCAACATAGCTCGTGTGACCATGTTCAAGGGGCGATAACTCAAAAAGTTAGACTCACAATTGAACCATTGTTTCAGGAATGCAAGACCTGTATGTCTACTTGACGAAACTGTTCAAACCTCATTCGCGAACAAGGTCAAGTTTTTCACAATTAACGATTGAAATCGGCAGAAATCTTTTGACCATATTTTAACATGGGGTAATTTTTCAAAATGCACCTAGACACTTGAAACTTGTTTTGAATGAAGCGTCATAACTGTACAAACAAAAAAGTCAATCATGACAAATTCCTCACTACCATAGTTTTTCTGCATTTTCAACTTCTTTGCTATAATCACACTTTGCTTATGAGATTGGGTTCAATTTTAACTAACCGTTTACCACTAAAACAAAAAAGCATGCGCAGGTCAAACACTGTGTGAAGTTCAAGCAGGAAATCTTGAAGACCTAAGTACTGCCTTGGCAGTCCTAGTTATTATTATTATTATTATTATTATTATTATTATTATTGCAGATTGGACGGTCTCTTTAACTAATAACTAAGACTTTCCTTTTCCTTACCCTTTTTAAGAGTAAATTTTATAAATTATATTATATGATGTTCTTGGTACGTTTTGCTCTATCTATTTTCGTTGTGAGATATATGTGCATTAATGCGACTTTTCAGAGTGCTAAATAAACAGAGGGGTAGACAGACGAGGACCATATGCGAGGCTTTTAAAAAAAAAAGAAAGTTGGAGTACGAGAACCCATAAGCTCTTTTTTGACAGGCTCTAATTAGATTTGCCTGTCCTTTGCCTCTTTAACTCGACTTTTGTTAAATGCATTCTTAATTTTCTATGATTTTGATTAAGACGGTTTTAGAGAAGTTGTGCTCATATTTATAAGTGAATCATACTTCATTATTTTTAAGAAGGGGATAAGGGGTTTGAAGTCTAACGAACTAATGTGATAGATACCATTACCATGCACAAGTTTGGGAAATTACCACAGGTACTCGTTCTTAAAAATAAATCGTAGGTAAAAAGTATATGAAAAAATATCTGCACCCTCTACAGTAGAGTAAAGAGGTTGCAGATATTTTTTCATCTACTTTTTACCTACGTTTTATTTACGATATCGATTGGAAATTACTGTGTAGTGGAGAATTAATTTCATCTCTGCCCGTGATTACGTTATATTTAGGAGAAAACAAACATTTTGAAAACATATGGAATATAGAAATTTAAAAAAAATGAAAATGTTAGAGTCCAACCGTGCTTTCTCTCTTTTTGATACCTTCTTGTGTTACATAATCCAGGGTGCTGATTCGTCCAAATGGTTTTAAATGGACACAGATTATTTTGTTGATGCTAGTAGTGGTTGTCACTGAAAACATTTTGATGCTTATTAATTCAGTTTAATGACAATAAACAGATCTAAGTCGTGATTTTGTGATCGAAAACCGGACAGTGGCGAGCATCAGTGCCTTAAACGTTATTTTGTAAATATATTTACACAACACAAAGACAATATGGGTTTGTATTATTAAGTGAGCCAATAAGCTAGTATACATGTAAACGGGACATAAAATGTCAATTTCTCAACAGTTATATCGCCATTTTTCCATAATCATTTAAATCAAGTGAATCATAATTTTACATTAAAGAGATGAAAATTCAAGTTTAAACTAAGGTAATTTAGGACATATAGTATCTTGACTCTTATTTATGCACCATAAACATTATGAATCATACTCTGTGTCACTTTAACTCTATTTGCCTTTTCTCGAAACTATCCTAGTGCTAGGAGATCCTAACTTCTGACCTTAACAGCTAGGATATATCCAAGCTAGGGTGGTGATGAAAATAGGCATCCAGAATCGCTCCAGGCTCTCGGCAACTTCCTCTGATGCAGACAAGGGTTCTAAGTAAGGTTTTGTTCTCTTTTTTGTTTTACTATATTTATAATTTGTTTTGATTTACAGAGCAGTAGCATCTATGACAACCTACTTCCAGTCTCCGTTCACAGGTTCCACCGCAATGCATTGCCAAGCTTTTTTTATTTAATCTGTGCAGTAATACCAACCGTGTGATGTTAGTGAAAATAAATAATTAGACTCTGAATTATTTGAAACAACTCCATTAAATGTGCAATTTTGATGTAGTGGGAAGATTAAAGTTCATCAGGCAATTGTTTAACTGTCGGTTGTTTGATGTCAGCACAACAAATAAATGATAGGTTAAATAGTCTTGATAGTGATCAATAGATTAATCATTCCAGAAAAATGTAAGGATATTGTTCCCAAAATGAACTGCATTACTATCGACATGCAGGAATACCTGACACATCGTGACATGTTTTGTCGAAAACAACAGTGTAGAAGAAGCTGGAGTTGACGATCACTCACTCACCTGTTAATAAACACAAAAAAATCGATTATGGACTCTAATTTTGTGAAGTAAAATGGAATACTCTGAAAGTCTTATGATAAAGTAAATGAATTGACCACTTCATATATGATCACTTCATGTCACTTATCACATTACAACAAGAAACATTGATTTTCATTTTCATTAAGGCAACTTGGATATTGAAACCTAACACAAAACTATTGTATCTTATCCAGTAAGACAGTGAAACGTTATAGAGTGAGGTTTTTCGGTTCTACACTGCGAGAGATTATATTATCTAACATCATTAAATTTTGTGCCAGAAAATTTGTCTCTTTTCTTTTCAGAACCAGTTTGCTGTTGAAAAACTTGGGGTAGGTTAATTATGTTCTTGGTGTATAGAACGGTATAAAGGCAAACCGCTAATAGATGAAATATTGCCCAAGCGGCACTTAACAATTACTCGCTCACTATCGTAATAGGTGCTTAACTGTCAACTCTAACTTTTTATGAATAGATTGCCGTTTCATGCTATAAACGTCACTTTGATCAAAAGTTTATGGAACTGAATGTAGACAATTCTTAAAACCCCAATCCCCAATGACTTTGCTGCTCTGTGTCGGTTAGTCTAGCGTGGTCTCATTTTAATGAGATTGGCTTAAACAGTTCTTATAGTTTTTGACTGCATAACAATTTAGACATTCTTTTTAAGGTACAACAAAGAACGTTAGTTAAAGTTAAAACTGTGAAAAATTATTTGAAGACCTGAGCAGACAGTCCCTGAATGCTCAGAATATTTTGTTCGTTTAAAGAAGCACAATATCTACAGCTATCAAATTCCCTTTTTTCAAACTTTAACAAAATGAATGCATTTTCTTTTCGTTCAGTTTGCTTCTTTTCAAACGTTTACAGCTTGAATTCATTTTCTTTTCATTTAGTGTTTGACTTTTGTTTTTAATCTTGTTTTGAAGACTGCGTGTGTTCATGCTCAATCGACGATAAAAAACAATCCATTTTATCAATACCAAGATTTTTAAAACAACTAAAATGCCTTCTTATTGAGTTAACATTTTCTTTCGGGTTTGTTGTTGTGAAAACTGCCCTTGTAGATTGTCTGTTGTCGCTCAGTGTCTTCCTTTACTTACACCGAGATTGAAGATTCATCTTCCGTTAATCTCTAATTGTCTTCGTTAAACAAATTACGGATCTAACCAAACACGTAATCACGTGGCGACCAATTTCTGAGTGGATCTGTTTGTTTGTGCAGGATTAGGCTTCTCTTCACGCAAACACAGGACCGAGCACGTTGAAGCCATGTGTTAGCTAGATTGATCGATCCCTGAAAAACACCTGAGTCAGAGGTTGTCCAGCCCCTTCATATTGCCAAGCGTCATCATTATCCCCCAGATCAACTTTTATATCTGACCCGATCACGACGGGACAGGAGAGGAGGGATATGGCTTATTAACAAAGAAGAACTATTCACCACCAACTAGATTTTGAATTGAAGAGAATAGTCGACATCTACCGCAGCGAAGACGTTCAGTTACTTACTCTCCGCAGATTTGATATTCAGTGTCATCGAAAGGAATTAGTTTCAACTTCAAAGAAGAATTATCATACTTACATCGAAGAAAAACGTTTGTATTCGAAACCACGAAAGAAGATGTGTGTATCTATTCATAAACGAGGCCGAACCGTGTATCCAAATTGAAGGTTTCAGACAACAGAAGCAATATAAACGACACTGAACGCCTGATATAAACTGCAGTATATATATCATAAGGAGGAGGGTTTCATTTTTCCTTCATGAGAACTGCAGTTTAAAGAAGGCAAAAGATCTATCTTCGAGAAATCCTCACTTGACAAACCAAAATGCTTTAGAACTGAAAATATAAACTACTGTCGCCTGAAGCCAGAATAGTAACTATTTATCGAAACGTTTGCATCAGTCTTAACGTGATCAAAGCGGTGAAAACATTTTCCTCAAGAAACCACAATAACCGAAAACTAAGCAGATTCCCAACTGAAAGCTTCAAATTTGCAACAGAGGTAAAATATAAAATCAAGACTTTTCTCTCATACATCATGACTTCTTCAGCGTTCCTGCCACTCTCAATTGGACTTTTCATAGCGGTTGTCTCCTCTGCCAGTGCGATGAATGCACGTCTCTGCAGTGTGGACTTCGAAGAGGACCGAGGTTACCTGGATCCGCACAGATTCCAGGGCTACCGGTACGCAACTCACTTCTACTGGGATGGTCTCCCCTGGCAGCGGGTGTCGGGTGTTCAGTCTATATACCAATACACCCCGGGTACTCCCAACACTTGGACCGTCGCTATAGGTGAGTGCACGGGTACATTCCTAGTTGAGTATTTAAGAAGCTAAGATTCGAAGTCTGTTGGTGTTCTGTGAGTATAGAATACTTTTTAACAAGGGTGCTATTGAAATGAGAAATAACACAGGTCATTCACTTAATTGACACCTCTCCATTACGCCAATCCCAAGGAGCGAACTCTCTCTAATTCGACACTTCTTGTAAAACGACATATTGCTCGGTTTTGAATTTCTTATTATTATATGTGAAACCTTTCCAACTCAATATCAAATTTTTAGACAAAAACGATAACAGTTTGGTGATAAAGGTTATGAAAATAAACTAAGAGACAGTATTAACACAGTATAAAACAGTCAGCACTATCCTTTACAATTTACATTGAAAAAGTTAAGATGGTCGCAGTCGGCATAGACAAATAAAAACAACCTCAACCCGTCAGCTGTGCACAAAATTGAAAAAATATAAAGTTGATAAAGGCTGAACTAGAAATGTGTGAAACTTGTGAGTTTACCTAAACTCTGAACTTAATGAATGATGTAATATTGTTCATTAAAGCAATGTTGTAACTTAACAGGGTTAAAAAATGTTGTGTAAGCATTTTTATTGGATTAAGATAGAGACTGCGATTTTCGCTCTTCTGGCTGTAAGAAAAATTTGAATATTTCTGATATAGTAGTTCATTCGGATTTCATTCCATCTTGCATAAAATATTTCCGGTCATTTAGAATCTTTTTATAACCTGAACACGTAGATATTTGCTTCCGAGGTAGATTGCCTGAGAGCGTATCATTAGTGATATCGAGACATGTGCTTATCTGGGCATGCGTTGTATGTACTCAATATTGGTGTGCAGTACTGTCTTTGACCAATATAGCTCACTATAGTGAACCGATTAGCATTAAACTTGCCATTTTCAGCAACAGTCGGTACGTCTCGTTAAAATAACACCATTGAAATTATATGACATATTTGACTCCAACAATATGTCGCTTTAAGAGTTCTTAGTGTCGACTTCTCTGACCCTGTGCTGATTATGAGAACGATGCAGCAAAACCTCCGTAGTTCAGAAAGTTCTAATAACATTCCCATCTCTTGAAGGTCAGTGCAATCGTGGTCCGATAGTGTAGTTGACCAGCGGGAGGAAGTAGTATAGGTCAGCATGTGGACAAGCCCCGTGTTGACATGGAGAGTAGGTCAGCAGATATGTGCACGGACAAACTGGACTCGGCCATTAGGTTTAGACCAACAAAGTGAAACCATATACATATTTGAACTTGTGGACGTGGCGGTCTACCGCTGATGATCAGGTCGATTATCATGGCCTTGGTGATGTTTTGATTAATCATTGAACACATGCCAAGTTAGCCCTTTTTTGTTTTAGATCCATAAGGTTTTGTGCAGTTTGGATTAATCACAAAGAAAACATGCAATCAATAATTTGGAGACTTTGTCATTCGTGATCTTAACATTTCTATTACCAATAAGGGATCAAGGTTATCATAATATTAAGTACAATTTAAACATGCTGAACATTACGTATACAATTTTTCCGATATATGATGCATGACATAATTTTTACATCTGAATTCAGCTGTCAATTTTGATGGTATAAAGTATTATTCGTTTCAATGTCGACATATAAAGATCAACATTTTTTTTCGGATTAATTTATACTTTCAATACCATCGAGAGTCTAACATACTCTTATCTTCAACATAATGAGTTATAGAATTACTTGATTCATTTCTTAAACTGTAATAGAGATATTTTATCCTTTCTGCAGGTGTGCACCGGCGAGCTGACCAGTGCATACGGCGCTTGTTCAACATCACGAGCGCCGAGTCGGGCAGCAGCGTGCTACGTCACCCAGTGTACTACCACAACATCGTGGACACAGACTACAGCAACTACGCCGTTCTGCTCTTCTGCTACAATGTCCGTGCCAGTGGCAAATGCAGTCCTTCGGACATACAGACGGTCATCCTAAGTCGGACTCCTGAAGGGTTGGAGACATCGGACGTTTGGCCATTAGTCAAGCACAAAGTTAAAGTTTGCGCTGATCTGTCTAAGCTAATCAGGATCAAACAGGACAGGAAGTGTGTGTGTTCTTTGGACAAGTTTGAAGTTGGAGCTGGACCAAGGTGCGGTTAAATGTGGAAGATGATAAGCTAATGCTTTCTTTCCTCAATCAATAGACGGTTGATTATTGACCGATTGCTTACTTCATCTGTCGAAAGGAAACCAGACACAACAACGTGACATCCATTCTATCATCTATAAATGACCACAGCCAATAGAAAACTGAAAAGTGTGAACGATGTAATGCAATTATAAACACGATGAACATGATCAGTTAGATTTACTATTCTGAAATATCCTTTTATCAATAAGCAATTACTTGTCAATTTTTAAGAATCAATAATTACATGATTTATTATCACACCATTATAACAACACTGTTTAAATCAACTCTCCTTTTCACAAAGTAAGACATATCTCGCTTCAAATATGTCTTTTTGATATTTTGTACAAAGTATCTTTTTACCTGTACTAAATGTAAATTTTACCATGTATTTATTGCTGCTAAAGTGTGCATATTTGTACGAGTGATGACTGAATGTAATGCTTTTTGTTTGTAAATAATTTCTTGTTCGATTTTGTATATTTCAAATAAAATCTGACTTTTTAACAACAATGTGTAAATCAACTCATCTTTAAAAGTGCCCGCCTTTATCACAAAGCAAGATATGTCTTGCTTCCAATATGTCTTCTCGATATTTTGTACAAAGTATCTTTTTACGTGTACTAAATGTAAATTTTACCATGTATTTATTGCTGCTTTGCATATTTGTACGAGTGATGACTGAATGTAATTCTTTTTGTTTGTAAATAATCTCTTGTTCAATTTTGTATATTTCAAATAAAATCTGACTTTAAGATTCACCTATTATTGTCTTCCTAATGTCATTTCACCAACGAAAGGAAAGGTACATTTGGTTTGAGACGAGGTTACTTTTAACAATGACGTTAGGAGGTGTGGAGAAATCAGTGGAAGGCGCTAAGGTCAATCTGAAAATGATTACATGCAAACAGCACACGTACTTCCACATGCCTTCAACCCACATTAAATGTTTTCAGACGTAAGCAAATATACTTAAGGTTAATCATTGAACATACTTCAGCCTATGTCAAATTTTAACTTATTGTATTTAGTTTTGAAGGGCACACGCTTAGCAAACGTAAACACAAGTTACACATCTATTGAATCTATCATTTTTTAAACATCAACTTAAAACCATTTCGTAATCAACCTATAAATGTAACAAAACACGTCATAAAACCTAATATTTATAACTAAAGATTAACAAAAATTGTCTTAACTGTTGCTTCATCGAAGTGTTTACAGCCTTGGCGAAACTTTCATAGTAATTTTAAATGTTCTTTTCTACCTAAAAAATTAGAAAGTTAAGTTTTTATCAATATAAACTCTCTGCAACACAAACACCATGCGACAGCAGGACACGATCTAATAGTTTGCATAATTTAACTCGAATGAACTGTCAACATTTCCACGGCAGTCGGTCTTAAAACAATTGTTTGTGCAACCGCCAGATATAGAGTGTGGCGAATACTTGTTGACATTAACAAAAATATTTCTTTTTTTGGAAACAACTGACAGTCTAACCTTTGCATACCATCTACGTAGCCTCATTTGTCCACAAAGAGCAGCTTCTAGACATAAGTCAATATTAACACAGGTGTCAATTAAAATTGGTGTTCATGGAATGGTTACGTTGTAATCGTAAATGTCGTCTGCTTTAGATGCGAGGTAAGCGAACGAGCGAAATGGAAGGGTCTTCAGCCATGAATGGATTATTGTGTATGTTGCTTTTTGTCGTTTTGGTAATCGGATCATCGTCTGCTGTTGATGTTGAGAAATGTATGGATCGGTTTGTGAATGATACCGGTGACCTTGATCAGGATCGGTTTCAAGGTTACTGGCATGCAGCATACTCGTTCACCCCCTACAGACCCTGGCTCAAAGCCCGCAGCACTCAGTTCATCTACCACTACGAGCCGAAAGGTACACTCGGGGTCTGGTACATCGCCAACGGTGAGCATTTAGCTTGTTGACTCGTTATGAACATTAAACTATTGGTCAAAAGTCACTTCTCACCTTATTTTAGTAATGAATCTATAGATTTCTCTTCAATTGAGTCATTCGGTTTGTAACGTTTGAGAAAATGTGGTAAACTCCTATTTAAGAGCATCAAAATTTGTTTTGTTTTTTAAAAGCCTAAATTAGAAAAATATATTTTCATGGCCACTTTATGGCTCTTTCAAAGTTATGTCATCTGCTTATTCAATGACAGGAATGTGTGGTTAGTGTAACATAGTTGTTATGAAACCTATGTTATAAACTGCTAATCCCATCCCTAAGTAATCCCTAAGAAATAATCCATAGGCTGTTGTCAAGTCACATTGTGTTGACAACTGAGTCTGTGGGTATACAAGACCCAGGTTTGTCTTAAGAAGGAAGTTCATTCTCAGCCATCGACCTGGAGAGAGAGTTAAGTCTCAGCCACGGGACTGGGGAGTTGATTCTCAGCCAGCACCCGACCATGGGCTAGTGACAGCCACGACCAGCCATGTGAGAAAGGGCGAGCTGGGCGTCGTGAGGGTGCCCAGGGAAAGCGGGCGAGAAAGATCGACAGCCAGAGTTGTATAGAGTGCTCGGAAGAAATAAACCCATGAAAATCCACATGCATCTCGTCTTCTTGTTGAATCTTTCGATGTGTGCCTGCTGATTGTGCTACACAGGGGATCCTTTTGGTGCCGTGACCCGGATTCAGCAAGACAGAGGGACTTGGACTTGGTGGTTGGTGAGTACTGATTGTTGTCGACCTTCCCCGCTTCTCTGGGCGACCCTGGGTGTTTGCAAATAAACTTTATTTGATAGTGTAAGTTATGTTAGTGCAGTAGTAAGGTGTAGATGTAAAGGACGTTAGGAGAACTAAGGCAAATCAGGGGTTTCACGGGGAACGTTATAACGAGGACTGATTTGAACTTTTGTCGAGCCTTGTTTTGGCGGGATCAGCCTTGCAGAAGAAAATAGTATAGGATGTTGAAGGGTAACGGTCTCATGAGTCAAAATGGAAAAAAAAAATTAAGGAAAGAGGTATTGAAGGAAGACTAGAATTAATTGGCAGGGACGATGTAGATGAATTACATAAGCAAATATCATGGGGAGGGCTTGAATTAAGATGAAGTTTAGAAATCCTAAAGTCTGAGAGAGTGGTGGACGAGTGGACGGGTACATTATATGGTAAGCCCGCGGGTCATCCAATGGGATGGAGCTCAGACCGAGCAGACGGGCATATAATGTTGTAATCCGAGACGAAGCTCCTGCCCTGAACTGACTTGAATGGCCTTGATTTACAGACCGGATTAGAGGGATAGTCCTCTTGTGGATTAGCCCGGGGTCTGAAGGCCAAGGATCGACAAACATAATCTTATCAAGCAGTAGGTTAGACAACGGTGGGTTCAAGGTGTTCTGAGATGGAACTAATTATGTAACCCTTGTAGAGAAAAACACAACGCAAAGGATAGGGTTATCTGCAGGCTTTAATTCCTTGGATTAAAGAGATTAAAGCTTAAATGTAATTATTTGGGACGGTCAGATACATTAGCTCTCTTGGGTAGTTTATTCAAGGCAATATGGTGGTAAGGAGCAATGTTGTTTCATGAAACTGTAGATATGCAGCTAGAAAGATAAGAAAATATTTCACTGTTAAGTTGAGGTTTAGGTACTTGTAAGGTTAAGAGAGGAGAACCCAGAGGAGATAGGGTGGGGGAACGACAGTTGGTGCCTCCATTCATCAGTGGATGCAATGATGCAGCAAGCCAGCACGACTGCGGGAGATGATCGGTTTGGACCTGTGAGACCGAGAACCCATGGAGAACGTCGGTGTGGGAACAACAGTTGGTCCATCCAGTAACATGGCCGGTGTCTGCTAAAGCAGGGGACGTGGGGAACGTCAGGAGATGGAATATATCTACACCTCCATGTAGGATGACCAATGCTCCTGGAAAACAGTGGGAATTCAGCTGTACCCGACGGTGGGCCAGGTTAATCAGGACTGAACCGAGACTGTTCGCATCCTATCTCACCATGTGGGACTTTGTTTCTCCAGTAATGGAAATATATTACATAAGTTATTGTTAAATGTTAAAAGGGCGCATTAGTATTTCTAATGTATTGTATTATTGCAATGATGTATTTGTGTGCCATTAATGATCAATATATGTTTATAAGCGCGGTGATGTATATTCTCTTGTATGTATGATAATATGATGTACTTGTGTGCTTAAAAGTGTATAGATCCTTCACAGGAAATGATTTTTATAAGTTTATTTTGTATATGTATTTGTAGATTTGTAATGTACTTATACTGGGCCAAAGGGAGCGAAGAAATCTTTGTCAATATTTCTTGTTTGGTGATGGAGTAGTGTAACATAGTTGTTATGAAACCTATGTTATAAACTGTTAATCCCATCCCTAAGTAATCCCTAAGAAATAATCCATAGGCTGTTGTCAAGTCACATTGTGTTGACAATTGAGTCTGTGGGTATATAAGACCCAGGTTTGTCTTAAGAAGGAAGTTGATTCTCAGCCATCGACCTGGAGAGAGAGTTGAGTCTCAGCCACGGGACTGGGGAGTTGATTCTCAGCCAGCACCCGACCATGGGCTAGTGACAGCCACGACCAGCCATGTGAGAAAGGGCGAGCTGGGCGTCGTGAGGGTGCCCAGGGAAAGCGGGCGAGAAAGATCGACAGCCAGAGTTGTATAGAGTGCTCGGAAGAAATAAACCCATGAAAATCCACATGCATCTCGTCTTCTTGTTGAATCTTTCGATGTGTGCCTGCTGATTGTGCTACATTTGACCTTAGCATGATGTTGAACACACAGTCGTTTAATCAATAGCAAGCCTTATGATCTTTTAGCACTATTTTAGCGCTCGAATAGGCTATCTCAGTACATGTGAACATGCGCACTCCTTCAGGTTCCTGCCGATGCAATAATTACTTATTATTCTATACCACTAACCTGCAGTGAACGGTGAAGAATACTGATGTCACAAAGGTACACATACTAATTCTTAAAGTAGTTTCTTTAGTAAGATCTTTGGTATCCGGCGTCAATTACGACACTCTGAAATCGTTAGTGGTCATTTGCAAGCTAATATGAGCCAACAGGCAGCAAAGAGAGCGTTGGTTTTTCTGTTCTTGGTTTGCCTAATACCGTTCCAACCCTTCTGTACTGCTGTAACACATAGCAAATTGAATTGCAAAAAAAACTTCAATTCTTTTTCACATTTGTATATATTCGATGATATTTTTTCAATCATCAATGTTCCGAAGTTGGACTCTTCCGTTCAGAAATTTGGATATCGACTACTATTTTATTGATACTTCAAAGCAGAAAAGTTAGGTTTTGTCTCGTCCTATTCTATGTTAGCCACCATTATTATTTTTGTCGCCATGAGCGGCTTTGCAGCTTTGAGGATTTTGAAGAGACATGTATTAGTACTGCCCGGTACCGAAGGTTCCGGAAACATTCAGAATCATTTATATGACTTAGGTATGAAACGTTTGATCACCTTTATAGCTGTTTATGCTTGAATGATATGTCCTTCGATCAATAACCGTTTAAAGACTTTCATCCTCGGTAGCTTCTGGAGATCTCATGGTAGAATATTGCTACCTTACAAAGTTGGAGATTTCTTAAGTTCTTCAGGAACATTAAAATGGTTCAGTTAACTTTCAATTATACGTTTTTTTGTCCTTGTAGGCTTGAGAGTGTTTGACGGTTATTGTTACCGTCGGGTGTTGGAGGTTCCGGAAACATCCAAAGGATCGACCTTGTTCATGGATTACCTTTACTTCCACAACATTATCGACACCGACTACGATAATTACGCCGTCGTCTTGGCATGTCCGTCCATAACTTTCTTTGGCAAGTGTGACTACCATAATATCAGAACATTGATTCTTAGTCGAACAAATGAAGACCCTCAGAAGAGTAAAGTATGGTCAAAGATCACCACTTCTGCCAGCGACTGTGCAAACATGTCCAAGTTATTGAAAACAAGTAAAGATGTCTGCCTGTGTCCTGATACGAAGAAATTATCTGTTGGATTTGGACGCGTGTGTGAAGAGAATCAGTGAAGGATATATTTGACTCTCACACTTCTAAATGAATAAAATTGAATGAGAACATAAGACTTTTAGACTGGTTGTGTTGGATCTTAAATCACATGAGGTCAGGGTAAAACATTTTGACATATTATCAATTTTGTTTTATCTTTTGATGATAATTAACACAAACTACAAATGATTCAACTTTTGAACCGTCGGACCGATTTGGACGAGAGGAAAATGGGCATATCAGTTCTGATGTTTAATAAGCAAATTGGCTTTAATAAATGCCAAGTACCACATTTCCTTCTAAATGTTAAAAACCTCTTACTGAACTTTGATGTTCCCAATCAAATGCAAAATTTATGACTTTTAACTTTTTTAAACGCACTAGTGTACGCCAATATTTCGTAAACACAACGAATGCACAGATACTGCATATCTCTCGGTATTACTCACTATCCTTACTCAAGTAATCTACCTCGTAAGTTAGTTAACAAAAATTTACGTATTCAGGTAGTAAAGTGGATTTTTAAAGGCCGGAAGTATTTAATGTTACGTTACATTAAATCCGCATGAACTACGATATCGGAAATATTAAAATTTTGCTCATAACCAGAAAAGCGGAAACGGCAGCCCCCATGGTCAATCTAATAACAATGCTAATGCTGTGTTATTAAATCGGTTAATTTAGAACATTGCTTTCATAAAACATATTTCATGATTTGTTCTCAGTTCTGAGTTTAGGTAAATTCAATAGCTGCACACAATTCTAGTTCAGCCGTTTCCAAGTGTCAATAATTTATCCGCTTTGTGCACAGCTAACCATAGATTTTTATATGTCCAAGCCGACAGCGGCTGTCTTAAGGTTTTCATTGTTGATTGCAGGTAAATTGTAAAGAATGTTTCGTATTTCATTGCATCGATAGAAAGTTTAAGTCCTCGTAAACCTTAAAATAGCCAATTTAAACCGTAAAAGCGTGCACTAGTGCCTTTAAAACTAGAATAGCACCATTACATAGTGTAAAAGCCAAAATACACGGCCCATTCCAATGAATTCTACATATACATTTGAAATTACAACTATAAATTTTAAATTGCCACTATACAGCACCATGGTATTTCTTCATAAAATATCACGATTGATAACATGTGATATAATGTTATACCAAGGACTTGTATTATTCTATACAGGTCTTTGGTTATACCAACAATAAACTCCATGTCACCGAGTAAGAAATTTCGTTAGGAGGTATGGTTAACAGATTCTAGAAAGAAATAGGTTAACTCTGAGGAATATCTGCGAAGGAGAGAATGCAACATGAATTATGTAGCTAGATATTTGGTAACCTTGGTCGAAACATTTAAAAGAAGTCACACACGAATGTATGACTTGCCTATCTCTTGTGTGGAGAGAACATAATGTTTTTGATATCAATATATGACTTTCATAAACTCATTTTAGGAGAATGTAATAGAGGTTTCTGAGGAAGTTATTACACTTGAATCTATTTTTGGGAGTTGTAGCGCTGTTACGTGTTGGAGTCACAGCTTTGTGACTTTTGTTCACTTTTCGACCAGGTAGTAAACACATTCAACACAAAAAGAGATCAGCTGTTTTATTTGTTTCTTAGTGACAGTGAAACATATGCTCATATTTCTTGAAAAAAAACCACTTCTTCGATCATACCACATAACAGAGACTTTTATGCTTAGAAACAAGAGTATATATGATAAAGTAGTAAGAAAGACACATATATGCCAATCACCCTAATTTCTCTATTTATTTGACCCCCACATTTTCGAAGACTTTCAGAAAGTGCTCATAGTTGAACTATTTTCCAATTTTTAAGGCTCGTAAGACACTACGGTAGAACTATTAGAAAGCAGTTATTTTCGCAAGGAGCTGTGTAAGTTTACTGAATAGATATAAAGTGTAATAGATACCCTTAAATATTATCAACATTTAATTCTATAAAATGTAATCAAGTCTGTTGTTCTTAATTATTTTTGCAACAAAATAACCTGAACGACCAACATTCGTCACTTCCGGTGCGAGAAACTTCGTGACCTTACTGCCAGCAGAAAAGTATTTTATTCTCCTGAACATTTAAACATTGTTTTTCATTTTTGCAACATTTAAGCAAAATGATAATTTACTTATAATATGTCATAAAAGTACAGAAGATAGGCCTATTTTTGACGCAAGTAATCGCTGAAAAGTTTTAATGTCAAACAACGATGTTACAACCATGGTGGAATTATTGGAACGTCAACAATGGCAAATGGTGATTTAATGAAGGAGATTTGAGTCTTTAGCCTCAAAACCAATTACGTGCTCGAATTATTCCTGACGCCGAATTAATTGAGAAATTACGGTATCCCTTCAAAAATAGTTTTATATAGCGCTAGCGTGGGGAAGGTGCATGTTCCACTTACACTCTTACAAAACAAACAAGTACCTGTGAAGTCACAAGCACACACAATGTATGGACAATGGAATGTTTGCATCAGTTGTCAAAAATAACAGAAAAAGTGAAATACAGAGATTCATGACCTCTGGTAATCAAACAGCTGACATTACAATGACATTACAACTACCACTGAAAAAATATTCAAAGAAAGACATTTCACAGCAGAATTATGTAATTTAAATGTTGATCATATCTCCTACAACTCCTGTACCTGTCAAAAGGAAATAATACATAATAGTACATTATGTTGAGATATAAATTGTATTAATAAGTTTATTATATATTATATACAGTATATTCACATGCAAAAATATGTTTTATTTTAGTATCTTCTCATATAAACATATATTGTTTTCGGATTACAAATTACTATAAAAACAAGTAAAGAAGTGAGCACAGCTCACATACCCCCGCTTCAAACTATAGTCTGGCTTTCTTTGTTGGTCTTACCCTCAAAAAGCTCACTTAGGGATCATGGTTGATAAGTGTATTAAGTTTGTTGAAGCTAGCATGTATAGTTTAGGAGATATGCTCAGGAAAAAGCACTTTGTCAGATAGTCATTGTTTTAGTAACGTTTCCATGTAAAACGCACAAAATAAAAATAATTTTTTGGTCTTACCCTCAAGAGACGCACCAATATGGATAAGTGTATGAAGTTTGGTGATGATAGCATGTATGGTTTAGAAGATATACTCCGGACAAAGGACTTAGTCATAAATTCACTGTTTTAGTCATGTTTCCATGGAAAGCGCAAAAAAAAAAAATCATTTGTTGGTCTAACCCTCAAAAGGCACATCAATGGATCATGGTTGATAAGTGTATGAAGTTTGGTAAAGATAGCATGTATAGTTATGAAGATATACTCCGTACAAAGGACTTTGTCACTGTTTAAGTCATGTTTCCATGGAAACCGCAAAAAATAAAAATCATTTGTTGGTCTAACCCTCAAAATCACATCTAGGGATCATGTTTTATAAGTGTATGAAGTTTGATGAAGATAGCATGTATAGTTTAGGATAAATGCTCCGGACAAAGGACTTGGTCATAGAGTCACTGTTTTAGTCATGTTTCCATGGAAACCGCAAAAAATAAAAATCATTTGGTGGTCTAACCCTCAAAAGGCACATCTAGGGATCATGGTTGATAAGTGTATGAAGTTTGTTGAAGCTAGCATGTATAGTTTAGGAGATATGCTCCGGACAAAGGACTTGGTCATAGAGTCACTGTTTTAGTCATGTTTCCATGGAAACCGCAAAAAATAAAAATCCTTTGTTAGTCTAACCCTCAAAAGGCACATCTAGGGATCATGGTTGATAAGTGTATGAAGTTTGGTGAAGCTAGCATGTATAGTTTAGGAGATATGCTCCGGACAAAGGACTTGGTCATAGAGTCACTGTTTTAGTCATGTTTCCATGGAAACTGCAAAAAATAAAAACCATTTGTTGGTCTAACCCTCAAAAGGCACATCTAGGGATCGTGGTTGATAAGTGTATGAAGTTTGGTGAAGCCAGCATGTATAGTTTAGGAGATATGCTCCGGACAAAGGACTTGGTCATAGAGTCACTGTTTTAGTCATGTTTCCATGGAAACTGCAAAAAATAAAAATCATTTGTTGGTCTAACCCTCAAAAGGCACATCTAAGGATCATGGTTGATAAGTGTATGAAGTTTGGTGAAGCTAGCATGTATAGTTTAGGAGATATGCTCCGGACAAAGATTTGTGACGGACGGACAGACGGACAGACAGACAGACGGACGGACAGAATGAACGCTATATACCCCCCCTTACGCTGTAAGGCGGGGGTATAAATATAAAATATATTAACATTACTTTAAAATTTCTCCTTTACATTTTTTTATATTCACTTATGAAAATTGTAAGAAAGGCACTTTAGTGAATATTGTGGTTAAATGACTACCTTAATTTATTTGTTTCATATTCTGGTGATTCCACACACTGATGTGATGTTCAGTGGAAATTAGACATGCTCAGTGGATTTGTATTTAAATCTTTTTAACCATTTCTAACCTAAAAGTGACGTGATTGATGAAGTCTTAAATGAAGTGCTCGTGATATGGTTTGTACAACTTCCTGTGCAAGGTGAACTCTACTCAAATAATGTGATAAGATTAATATTCCTCTTGCAGCAAGTAAATCAATTTCTTGACCCCTTTGTTCCACCTTGATTGTGACTATGAAGTTCCTCCTTAATTCCTAATTTACTTCACAGGCATTAAAATGACATTTGCTGCACTTTGTGATACTAAATGAAATCTAAATATCATCCCCTAACAGAATGTAACAAGCTTATTGGCAAAATAAAGTTGTTAATTTGTAGTGACTTTATGCTTTGCCAAACCATTTGATTTTAAAAATATTACTAAAAAAATATGTTGTTATTTCCAAGCAAATGTAGATGTCTAGAGCATATCTCTCAAACTGCACAGGTTCACACTTGCCAAAGAAGTTTTGGTTTAGAATTGATTAAAATGACTTCTTTTCAGAGGAAAAACACTAAACAATATTGCCTCAACCATGATACAAACTCATTGGGTTGTTTACCCTCATCAAATGCAGATGGAGGTAATATTGTATAACTTTATTCCTCAGAACATCTTTGTTGACGATCAAACAGTAATATGATCCTATAACTAGGCGTGATCTGTGTCAATCAATACATGCACTCAAGTCAATAAAAAGCATCAGAGTTTTATGGAATAATTAATCTTGTTGAAATTGTTAGCTCCCTTAGGTCTGAGTTACATCTGGGGAAATTACCACTTGCCTGAATGCCGCTAATGGCTGAAATATTGCCCAAGCGGCGTTAAACAATAACTCGCTCACTCACCACTTGCCTGAGTTGAGCTTCATAGAAATCAGTCTTGAAGGATGAATTATCAACGAGATATCATGTTTGTTTCAAGGAGGAAGCATATACTTTGAACGTCATGAATTTAACAATTAAGAAGTTGTTATCCAGAAAATTTTGTCTTCCTTAATTATAACACTTGACCCAAGGAAGATAACATTTCAGTCATTCTCAGCAGGATCACAGGTGAGAAAATAAAAAAAAACATTAAGCACTCAAAAGGTTAATTAAAATATGGTTAGAAAATATAGAATTACTGACATCATACAGATGAACTTTTTAACCCATGTGCTTGTTTATATTTGTTATATTTAACTAAAAAATAGCGAGCAAACCACTTCAAAGATCAGTAAAAAATATTCTTTTACTTTGAAGTACTGGAATACCAAAATAAACATACAATTTCAAATTGATAGAGATTCAAATACTGATATTACATTTTACTTACAGAGACAAATATCTGAAATATCTTGTACAGGGTTATTGATGTTACAAATAAATGGAATATAATTTGAAAACATTCTTAATGTTAGAAGCTTCTTTGAGGCTACATATTTTGAAAATAAATGCTGATAGTTTTCATAATTTTTCTTTCAGACTCTTTTAATAACATTTCAGGAACAAAAAAATGCAATAATTTACACAAATTTTGGAGTTACAATGAAAAATAAATGCCATTCTTGTTTTGTTTTTTAAAACATCTTTCTTCAGCCCCGGGACGTATTCAACCATGCTGTTTGTTACCATTTCTTCATGAGATGCTACTGGGCCTGAGCTCTTTTCAAAGCACTGGCATTAAAATCTGTTGTTAAGTTTATATAATATTAGGCAACAACAAACACGTCATCTCATTTTTCTCCTACATCAAGATGAGATCAGTCAACAATGATTGTCATGGTTGTTAATGTTATTATATCATCACAGAATCTGCTTATAAAGCTGTTATCCACTTCCTACAGTAGTACAAGCCATCTCAAAATACAACACTGTACAACAGTCATGCAGTATACAACAATGGATGCCATGGAAATCGATCATGGATGGGTTGGGTGAGTGACAGTGAATGACAGTGATGACGAATGACGGGTGAACTATCAGAGAATGACGTCATGTGAGTTTTTTCACCTAAAACAAAACAAACAATGGGTTACATATAAGAAGATCATCATAACAGTTGTTCTTTTTACCTAACATAAACTAAACAATGAGCCAATATTATTATGCTTATCAAAATAATTCATACATACACTATACTGCATATGAAAAAAAAAGCACTTCTGGTCGCTAACTGAATGTGTGTAATTTAAAAGCTAAATCAATATAAGCTAGGAATCAAAGCAAATGTTTATCAGTTTTTAAACATATCTACGGTACCTATTTCTATCCTATCATTTGAGAGACATATTTTAAAATATCACTATAACTTACCTTTGTAAGAAAAGCCTCGCAAGCCTCAGTTGTGAACTGATCTGATGTCTGAAATCCTCCAGATTTTTCTTTACTCAATGCCTGATTAAAAGAGAACAATCAAATTTAATCAAACTGATAGCTTAATCTTTCTAAGGAATGTGAGTTTGTGATTTTATGAATATATTTGACAAATTGCTCTGAGGTTAGGCCTGTAAAAAATGTTATGATTTTGAACTTCTATTTTAAAAGTTGTAGTTTTGTTTCTTTCATCCCTGTGATGTCTTTTGAAATGATAATTTGAATAATGCCAATACACTTGCATTAATACAATTGATACCAACCAAAATTACATTGTTTTGTATACCAATTCCAAACAAAAGGAGTATCAACATTTTCACTTATCACTTACCTAGAACGCTAAGCTTATTATATTGATAACATTGGTTTTGATAACCCATACTGTATACCAGACAGCACTCTTCCACTTTCATTTGGATATTTCTAATCATCTATATATATTGCAATATCATGCTACACTAAGTTGTAACACCTGTTAGGATCCTTTCAAAAATAAAAAAACCTACATCCGCTTTGCTCATGTTACAAATGGGTATTATACAAAATTATGGCTTATATATCAAAAGAACTTTTTCATAAAGCATCCTATGAGTTGATTTTAGATTTTAGCTGAAGAAATGAGAGCTGGATCTTGCAAATTTGATGTCAGTGACCAGAAAGCAGATGATTTAGGTGGTATCAAATATTTGACAACCTATGAGTTAGTGAGTTATTGTTTGGTGCTGCTTGGGCAACATGTCAGCCAATAGTGTCATTGTAAAAGTTACCGGCAGGTACAAGGGTTAAAACTTGCACCAATAACAACCCCACCCTCGTCTGCAGTTGCTCCTGGGCTCTTACATTGATCAACATCTGTTAGCCTCCTTTATTCAAAGGGAGATAACTGTGGTCATTCCTTTTGTCAAAAATAAAAACATTTGAAATCATGTGTTTATGTTATTGGAAATACTTACCCTGTCAAGTGCATGATATAATCCATCCGGACCCAAATTGTATCCAGATTCCATGATTCTATAAAAGATTAAAAAGGCTCATGAGAACTTTATCAACACATGAATATTGATAATATAGGGAATACAGAATCTTAATTCAATTAGAATATTTTGATGAAATGTAAGTAAATGTATGATTTTATAACTTTTAAATGTCTTTCATTTAAATGACTGTTAGTGTCCTTACAAGAAGTAAGCCCACAACAACATAATTGCTAATAATTGTTGTGAATTTTGCAAGCTGGAACTGTAAGCAGTAAACAATAACTGCTACTGACTTGATTTCAATCGCAAATATTAACCCTAACCTTAATAAAAAATAAATTATTTTCTGAAGATAAGGCAGCAGAGTCGGTAAAGTCTAAATTCAGTCTGCTGGATCCAGTACAACATATGGTACAACTGTACCCATTGATTTAATGAATGTAGTCCAACATGCACATTCAAAAACCACAATTACCATTTGTGTTTTATTGCAAACTTGTTATGACACATTTAAACTTCAATCATTTGAAAAAACTATTAGAAAAACAAGTTTAGTGAGAAATCCATTTATACATAATCAAGTAATAAAGCCCACCTCTTGACATCGTTGCGTGAACTGCCGAGAGCAGTCCTCAGCTGGTCCAGGACGGCGTCACACAGAGTCTTGTCTGCTTTACCTGTGTTCTGTATGTCCAGGGATCTGAACAGGTGCTCTGATAACTTTGCGTAATCTGGAGACATGAATTGTTAAGGTTATTGATTATTTGAGTAAACAGTGTATTAATCTGACATATTATTGAAAAAGTATTCTCATCAAACTTATCATTTTTTAAAAGGTTTATGTATGTATGTGTATGAATTAAATATTGGCTCTTATAGAATGAGAAAATAATATTTTTATTTTAGTTGTCTAACATGTATCTTTGGGAAGGCAATCATTCAGCGAAGAGATCCTTTGAACAGAATCTGATAGGTAAATTTGGTCAAAAATACCTATAACTACAAACTTTGTATTTGATTTAAACTCCATAATCAATTAAATGATTTCTATGGCAATAAACTAAGATAAACTTGAGATGAAAGTTGGTATGATTTCAACTCTGAAGATAAATGCCAGAGGATAAACAAGTTCTTGTTTGAGTTCTCACCTTGTAAGACACAACACGTAAACATTCCAGATCGGAACACATCATAAGGAACTGCTTCAAAATCAGTGCACTCAATACGTTTCAGCAGCTTGCTTGTAACAGTTGGTGGAATGTCCCTGTTTATGAAAAGTAAATTCAAAAGTAATGAGTATCAGTTAGGAGTGTCATGATACACCGACCTCCTGATATGATGATATTATGGTGACGATATGATATGCATCATATCAAATCGATACATTCAGTGATTTGCCATGGCCAACCCTACACAACAAATTGTTTGTGCTGTCCCACAAATATATGTATGTTTTGCAGATATTAATGAAAACAGAGCTATTCTAGGGGGTACCCATGTTTAATGATAAGCCAAAATTCCCAAAAAAGTCAGAATTTAATTGGTGGGATAACTTTTGGCCCCACAAAAAGACTTGCTATCAACCTCTAGGTCATTCTGTTCAAAGTTCATGTGGACACAGATCTCTACGGGATGCCATCAGATCATAGATGAATGACAAGTAACACACCAATATAGGACAAGGGGACCAATTATTTATTTGATTTGATTTCATGTATATGTATTCGGTATACTGAGAATAATTTTTAATTGTAATTTCAATTTTACTGTTTCCTTGGTTCCGAACTGTGGGTCTTGAATAACAAAATATACCCTACCAAGGCTCAAGAATGCCGATTCAGCATTTCAAAGAGAGTGATGAAGCCTGACCTGCAGATTGCCTGTATGAGATCAGTGTAGTTAGCTCCATGCACCCCTCTCCTCTTCACTCCCTTGCTGTCTGCAGATGGAAGGGAAAGGATCTAGTTTTCATTGATATTGAGGAAAGAAGATTGTCCTTATTAAGTTTATTATCCAGGGTAGTGTCTCATATGACTTTTAAGAAACTAGTGTAAATATTTTGTATTGCCCGGGCAAGAGCGAGACCAAATGTTTGCACAAGGTTAATAAAAGTTATCTGGCACACTTTCTGGGTTAATAATGTTTCTATTTCTCACTCTATCACATCACATTGAAATAGTTAGGATACGGCTGCTTTATCGATGTCACAAATAAATGAATTATGACGTCACAGACCATGATTTTAAGAATTAACGGTGAAACAGTAGTTGCTATGCAAAAGTAATATTATGCTTTGCAAATAATAATATTGATACTCTTGTGTATATTAAAGTATGTAAGTATTAGTAAATAAAAAAATTATCCACTTCATGTTTATATAATGATATTGACTTCACAAGGAAACCTACTTGCTATTTTGACTTTGCCGAGAATGTCATACGCCACCCTAACATTTGTCTCAAACACCGGTCGACTGTGGTGTGTCATCAACAGCACCTGTCTTGCTCGTTCCACTGCACTACTGTGTTCTTCCTGGGCTTCAAAACTGGACAGGAAAGTTTTATTCATCAGGAAATGCACCATCAATGAATCATAGTCCAGAATGGTTCAAATTTTGTTTTCAAATTTGACTTTCTCAAAATAGGTAAGTTTAGAGCATGAGGATTCATATGATATTCATTTGGAAATAAATACTCTGCATCTAATCAAAAAAAAAATTATATCAAAGAAATATTCCCAAGATAATTTTACATAAATCTGAAAACCTAAAACAAATTATAAAAAGTTTTAACAGTTCACTTCCCCACCGTGGCTACTTTTCAAATGTGCTAAATAGATATTAGCTTTCATCGCATATTGAAAATAAGACTGCTTTGGAGAAGACTTTTATTAGTAACAATTCAGAACGTGGGAGAGGTTGTTGAGTGAAAAAAAAAATTAAACAGAAAGATTCCTCAATGTCTTAAAACAAGGAGTTGACAATAATTGTTTTATTATTTAAAAAAATACAAGTTTTTACATTACAAAAATAGTAAATCATGATGGTTTGATGATCAAATAAACATTCAATAAACATATATCAGGTATTTTCAAAAAATCTCACTTACTACTCTGCCAAAAACGAAATAGGATCTTCAGGTCTGTTTGCAACTATTTTCGCAAGGACATCTTTTACCATGTGGCCAATATTAGTTCTCTCTGAAATGATGATAGACTGAAAACATATTTGTTGACAAATAGTGTAATGATGCCATTGGGGTCTTAGTAATACTTTATTAAGGTATGGGCTTACTTAGGGTAGTGCATCTAAATACATCTACAGTGCCTTTACTGACAGCAAGTAGTTCGATTGCGCACATCGACAAAATACACTCAATGTGTACCGTACATATGAAGAAATGTTTGAAGCATGCAATTAAGAGCTTTTAACACTATATCATGATTACTAAAGAAACTTCAGATAACCGATTTATGTTGCTTTGATCATTTGAGTACGGGATAATGTATTTGCAGACCTAAGAATTGTCTATCATTTTCGGTTACTTTCTCTTCTGACACTACAACCTTCTTCCGTTCCGCCATCTTTGTTGACACTGGATACGCTATTCTGCGATTGGCTGAATGTCTAATCTCCGCGCAGCGGAAAGGAATCGCTATGTGCGTGGAGCTCAAATTAGAACGGATCGTCGATAACTTTTGTAGACATTAGAAATGTCATTTTAGTAAACTTCAATGTTCATATGTGAAATATTAGATGAAAATAAGTTAATATTAGCCTAACAAATAAAGGCATAGGATATTATTTTGAATTTGTCTCGAGTAATATTTCTAATATGAAGTTGCAATGAAGAGACGCGATGTACACGCGGGTTTTGTGTATAGCTTTCAAGAGTATTTCATTTATATTCGTAAGCTAGTATTATTGCAGGGAGAAACCCCGCAACACTATCGTGGCAATGCATTGCGGTAAAACCTGCGAGGATACCAATGGTGGTACTTCGCCAAAATTCAGTGAAGGATTGCACCCAAACATTAGGACTGCATGTATATAACAGTTATGTACTGCATTATTAGGTATGCTTCATATTATTGATATAAAATTTAAAAAATTTAAGTGTATAATGATATTCTTTTCATTGCTTTACACATATATAATATCAATTGAGAATTAATTAAGTAGGCTCAATCAGATGTCAGATGAACATCATACATCTAGATAGCCAATATGATTTCGCATCATACCAGTGAAACTACACGAATCGATACAACGGTCTTTGAATCATATATTTCCCGGAACACGGTCGATTGTTATCAGAAAGAAAAACATGATTTTTGGAATTATTAACTTCTTTAAAAGAACATGCCTAGCTTGCAGGTGGCTCGTGCTATTTTGTTACTTATTTCAAAAGTATCGCTACGTGAAAGGTAAATTTTGATAATGTATTTTCATCGATAGGTCTCAGTTTTACGCTATTCGACATTATGTAAAAAATGTGAATATACTTTTCCTACATTTTGAAAGTTTGGGTATTAACATATATACTGTACAACTTTTGCTAAGAACCATGGAATGTTTTCTTTATATTATCGTTCAGAATGTACAGAACATTCATTCCTGATCAGGACTCACTTAAACATATAACACATCTGATGAAAGTTGGATTACACTAATTAGAGAAAGTTCGCTGTCATTACACCTATATCAAACATCGATGAATAAAAATGTTAAAACGCAGCTGAAAACAACAAAACGTCAAAAGAGAGGATTATCGAGTCAGTTACGTGTATATGCGACTCTAGAACACATTACTACTTGACATTGTCTTCTCATGTCGCCATTAGGGCACCGAATCTGCTGCTGTTTAAGACGGTTTCATTCAAGGAGTGCTCTTGTTCCTGTTTGATGCGTGATTGACCACACGGTCTAGCAATGCTTTTTGTTTTTATGCATGTTCTTAGACCTGTGTATTGTGGCCTTAGTGGTGAGACCATGTATTCCGAGTCTTATTAGGAGATATAATATAATTTATCATGGACGTTTTGCCAATGAACCTGCGATACGATTATCATCACGATACAGTGGTTGCGATACAATACGTATCCAGAGTTTTGGAAAGATGAATACATAGGACATAGAAAAGTAATGTTATTCCTCATCTACCAAACTCCTGTAATCGTGGATCCTTTCAATATCTATATATACTAATATGTTTTCTGAATGTGTATTGTATCGATGCACTCTTATCGTGTAGTAGTCGGTGGAAACATACTATCGATGAATCGTTACACCACTACATGTTCTATTGGATTAAGATCCGGCGAACGAGTAGGCCATTCCTTGCGCTCAGTTGTTTCAATTTGAATGAACTATCCCACTACCTAAAACGGGCATCGTCGTCCATAGGGATGACATTATTCCCCACATAGCTCAAGCGTAAGGTTTGACGTAGACATAAAAGATCTCATCCCTATAACGAATACCAGTCATAGTGCCATTCTCAAGAACATGCAGATCAGTCTTTCTCTTCAAGCTGATTCCATCCCATACCATGACATGACCTTCTCCATACCAGTCGTGTTCAGCTGTGTTACCATCTGCCAAACTTTGACCCCTGTCTTCTCCAAACTCCATGTCGTGAATGACTGATTCAGACATCGCTGAATGAATGTGCTTGTTCGTCGTGCATTACAATTAATCTGTTTGTTTTTTGGTTTTGATTCGCGCAAAATAAATTGATTTTTCTTGTTTCTGACATAAATCCCAAAATAAAAAATGTGTCACTAAAATATGTACTGAACTATATATCACTAAAATTATATCAATTTAAAAGGCTGTCCATGATTCTCATATCACGCTAATTTATAAACTTATAGTTATCAGCTTCATTAATTTGTAAAACATCAACATATTTGAACAAAATGATTCGTGAACACCTTATTTTAAGAGGGTTAATCATAATTCATTGTATGGTTATATCTATCGTGTTATATTGATATCATAAGTATTTATTGTAATTGATGCCAAAATAGAATATTTGGCATTTAAGTAAATCAAAGGTTGGAAACTTCAATTCATTTAGGAAACAAACCAAACGATATAGATAAAACAGAATGCATTTAAGATCATATTTTGCATGTTTAACATTTATTATCATTGAACTATGAAAAAACATTTCACTTTTTGTACAAGGCAAGAATGATTCTACGTAGGGTACACAAAATGGTAATGCATAGGTAATGTATGAAAAAGTAATTGTTTACAACACAATATTACAAGATTAAAAGAAAAAAATGCAATCAATGATCCTGCTTACTCTGCTCTATCACAATTCAAAACACAATGTTTTTGGTTGTTTATCAGTCAAAGGAGTCAGCACGTGATGCCATAATATCCCGTCTCAAGTTGTACATGAATTCATCAATGCTTTATCAAAGAACAGGGTTATGATACAGCATGAGTGCATGTCACGTCGCTGCAACGAGTACTCGCTACTGCTTAAAACGTATTTACTGTATAAATGTCTGTAGATGAAGTTTAGGTCTAAAGACTCAGCACTCAATGAAGTTTAACGCCCAAAAGTCAGTATTCGTATCTATTGTATTAAGTATATTGAACTAGTATTGTAGTATTTGTAGTTTTAATTTCTTGTATCAGTATATAGAGCTATTTGTTACTAAACTTTATGTTTCTTGAGCCAACAATGAAGCCATTAGTTGATGAATTTAAGATTGCAAGGGCTAATACCGCTGAAACAATTATCTAAAGTCTCAATAAATTGTTTAAGATTGATTGAAAAGTATTTAAATAAAGTTTTCTTTGAAGCTAAGTCTCTGAAGAAAGTTTTCTCTGAACCTCAAGTCTTTTAATAAAGTTTTCTCTGAGTGTCTATAGCCAGTACTCGCTGAAGCTGGAAGTGTGTTCGTCAACATAGTTGACCCCGAGGTCGGCGTGGAGCAGGTCCATGATGAAGCGATAGAAGAACAACTCGATGTGGTTATGACAGCTAGCAGACATCGCACTGAACCAGATCCGAACCAGATACCTCTCAAAATTTCTGCAAGTACAGACAATAGTATCAAAAACGTTGAGTGATATACAGAAAATGCACCTCATGGGGAAAAAGGCTGTTACGAATATTACTGAAGTCTTCGAGTTGTCCTATGCGAAAATGAATAGCTGTTTAAAGCTTCAGTTTTAAAAATAAAATGTGCTTGACGATTATCATTGAAAACTAAGCTATCCAATACACCAACTGTCATACTTTCGTATAATGAAAATACTTTTTTCAGTCATTGTTCACATATGAAAGAAACATTCAGGAACATTTGAAATTGTCATTCTCAATCTAACACCGAGCTGGTATGGATAGAATGAAATAGATAAGTTACTAAGTGAAAAATAGAATAAATCTAAAATAAATCTGAAAATAGAATGTCCTTTGATTGCTATCACAAATATGATTATGGTGTCATGGATGCACTAACTTTCCAACATGTAACAATGACCATATCTCACTGGGGAATAGTCTAAGATCAATTTAGAAAAAAACCCATTCACTGTTCATCGGAAGAGGCACTATGGGAAAAAAATCTAATACACACTCCTGCTGTTGTCTTTTGAAATCCTCGATGGTTGTAGCTGTTGAAGCAAATTCTGGTCTGGTTTCCGGTAACAACGTCGGACAAGTTCGATCAACTCCGGTAAATAATCGGACAATATCTGAAGTAGATGAATAGTTTGAGGTTTATCTGAAAAAAAGTTGTGGTTATTTCCGAATCATCAGTGAAGTTTAGATTTTTTTTAGTAGGAGTTCAACAGTTTTGCATGATATCGATACACAACAGGTTAACAAACGAATGCTTTGAAAACGTTCAAGACGACAATGTGATATCTAGCGCGCTGTTACCGCTGCCAAAAGAGGAAAAGTAAGGGTTCACGTTTTGTGACGTCGCTCTGGTAGGGGATTGTCTATACAACTTTCGAATTATAACTCATACCCCTTTTAAAGGGTCGATAGATATCAGTTTTGATGAAAGGGTGAGTTTATTATTTCTCGAAATATTCCGACAGTTATAATTGCTTTTTATTTGAAACAATGGAAATCTAATCACTGACCAGCGATCCATGGAGAGGGCCGCAAACCATCGCACAAACCAGTCTTGTCAGCAACGTCAGCAAGTGCGTCAGCGTTGTTACAGTGTGACGTCACGCGTTTGAAACAGGTACGTTGCCAGGGCGAGGTAACACTGAAATGATTTAATACTGATGATTGTATGATTAGATTTATGCTTTTACCTTTAAAGATTTCTCCACCGGACATGAATTAAATTCAACTTATTTTTAAACAGCGTTTAAGACTCTGAACGATTCTGATGACACTGGTAATACTACCTTAATTTAAACATACAAATGTTGATTTTGTATTTATGATTATATCGTGTCATCATTTGTTTCAAGAATCTTGAATTCAAAATATAAGATACAAATAAATAAAAGGGTGAAAATTAACGCTAAAATCATATAGAAAAAATAACAAAATAACAAAATGAATATATGTTTCATTTGTTTGTAATGTTTACTTTAATCCCAAAATATGTAATTAGGCCTATGAAAGGATATTTTTTCTACGCTAGCCGCCATAGCTATCTTTCCTTTTCAAACTGCGCAAGGAATCATGGTCGCAGTCTCTGTTCTATTTAAGCGGGTGCAACTCATTTTTACTTGTGGTGAGTGAATTGTGCATCTTAAATTTCATACTCCATTGCTTTACCTTGTGCAGTTGTCATACACCAGAGATCATCGACATAACATACATATCTTACGACAATAGATTTTCTACAAATCTTGCAACGCATCCGTGACGCATCCGTTTGTCCTTAAGGAACTCTTATACGGTCTATGAATGTTCATCACGACATCTTCTCACGGCAAGGTGTAAACGTATCGACTTAGACTAACCATTTTCTTTTCGTTTCGGCCTTGACGTTATGAAGATGTATCACGAAGTTATTATCAATTTTATACATACTTGTAAAAAGGTTTTTTCATAAGGCAGAAACATTGACTGAAGTTAAGGTTAACCTCATACAAATTGTGCCTTAAAAAACTGGTTATTTATAACAGTGGCGTTAATTATTTGCGCTTGTGATCTGATATTGTACCTGCACCATTGTTCCAGGGTGGTCCTGAGTTCACCCGAGAAGATAGTGTCCCGGGCACTGCTGACCTGGGGGTGGGGGGCGGCGTATAGGCAGTTCTTGTACTCTCTGTTTAGGCCTTCGTAGCTTGTGCACACGTCATAGTAGGTCCCTGTCACCTCCCTACATGCCGCTTTAAGGATTGAATATATGTGTATATGAATATATGCAAGAGAGCAAGGTTAATAAAAGAATAGAAATATTTGAAAAATATGAAATGTTGAAGTGAAGACATGTCAGGACGCCCTCTCCCGTGATCGATAACAATGAGAAATAGCTCTTGCTTTTGAAAAATCGCCGTATTTTACTGGAAATGGTAATTACCAAAGCTGTTAGGTGCAGCGAGACATTCCATTGTGCGTTAAGAACGAGACCAAGTGCACTTAATTCCCACATCTTAACGAAAACCACAAAACATCTTCCTGGTCTTACTTACCAAATCCCAGGACACACAATCCTAGTAGAAAGGTCATTTTGAAACTGGATGGAGAAGGGCGACTAGTATTTATACAACATGTCAACGGAAATATGTTGCTATAACAGAAAATTGCTGTCTTAATTGACCTTAATAACGAACATCCTGGTGATATGAAAATGACCACATTAATGTTGTCAACTCCAAAACCATAATTATCTGGTCTAATGACAAGGGTAATATAAACGTACATCAACGACAGAGCAATGAGGCAGCTATCTAGCTACTTAACAGATGCATTAGAGATGTTTTCAAATATGAGGGGGATTGGTCATCTTGCATTTGAAATACCACGTGTTTAAATTTAAATTAAACCGTTATCAAATATGTATTTGAAATAGCAAATTGGAGCTAAATAAATCCGTAGCAAGGTTTTCTGGTATATATCTTACTCTTTTCTCACACACTTTACTAATTCTGTATATCCCTGATTAATGTTCCATACAAGCTTTACAATACAAAATGCTATACATGATGGTCAACGATGTATACCCGAATGCTACAAAAAGGATTATAACAATTAGTCTTCAAGATGGAGAATGATTATGTTGATGAATACTTGAAGTTGATAGGCAGATACTGTACAGATGAAGGCTTTATAGATGCATGTTATATGGGAAAATATTTCTATAAGAGTTTTATATGTATAAGAATATTAATAGAAAACCTTTTTTCTTTTCTTCTTTTTTCTTTATTCCATTTCAAAGTTTATGAACATTTTATGACAATCAAGTCCTGTTTAGGCAGCAGGCAGCTATATAAGCGAAAATAGATACGACTGAAAGCAAACCAATAATTCTGAAGAATTCATTTTGGCAAATATCAGTTAAAAATTAGATACGACTTAAAGCAAACCAAAAATATTGAAGAATTTATTTTGCAAAAGCAGGTAGATCTGTAATTTGTTTGGCAATGGACAGAGTAAATTTGTTATTATTTAGTATTTTATGAATGCTTCATTGAATATCAGAGTGTTAAGTATAGGGTTTGCCATTTCTCATTAAACAGTTAGGTTTATCGTTTTTTTATTTCTATACATCCTTCAGTTTTGTATAGATCCAAGTAGCCTTAGAAATTCTGTAAAAGCTATATCGTGCTGTTTTCGACTTGATGTATGTTCCTTTATCTGTTGAATGCTAGCAGCCTAAATAAACTATTAATGAATGTAAACTATTATTGTTTTACATTTATATGAATGTTACTTTAACTTAAGATGTGAAGATAAATATCAAGGCAGATTTACTAAAAACATTGGCTGATATAGAGATGAATTATTGATATGGATACATAATGGATAGAGGCGTCATGCCATATATTTTTGTTGACAGTAAATATAAATGGTGTTGAAATGTGAGATTTATATCTTACTTCTTATTACTCTACAAATACAATTATTGCATATTTTCACTAGACGTTTTCTCAAAAATTAGAATTAAGTTAAAACAAATATTTCATTGTTCTATCTATTTTTTGGTACATTGTCATCAAAGTTACTAATTTGATACACATCAGAAGGAAGCCTTTACACATAATTACATAATATGAAAAACTTCTGCTAATCAAGCCCTTAGCTTAGATTACAACTGTTTACTTGTTTATCCTTAAATTCAATTGACGGGTTGACTTGGATTCATAGATTTGGAGTTGCTGCAAGTTGAGAAAGCGTAAGGAAAATGAGACGCTCTAGATAATGATATATTTGTACATACTTTATATTTTGTTCATGTAATGTTTAATTAACACTCAGACGTTGCTCTGTATCTAGCACCTCTGTTGAATGCTCATAGTTGTTTTCTCGTGTGTTGAGAGCGTGACACGATAATGACAAGGTCACTGGTCTATCTGTGTTAATGGCTTTCTATTTCTAGCATGTTTACACAACATCAGAGTTTATGTAAATGATAGGGGATACAGTGCAAGAAAGTCGTCCATAAATTCTGTATGTAGTGAAAAAGACAGTGGACAGTTCGCTGAAATAGTATTTTAAACCAAACCCTTTTAAAGGATGTAATCATTAACGGAAAGTACGTGAGACCTTCTCAAACGTCGTTTCGGAATGAACAAACCATTGTGTGTCCAGATAATGGAATTGTATAAATTCAAGTCGAGACAGCTGCTGCATGTTGTTTGATTTTTGCTAGAGCTAGCCACATTTTGTAAATAAAGTTTTTTTTTTTGCAACGCGACCTTGATCTGTATGGTGTTGAAATGTCTTTAACTGACACAACTTTACCACAACTGGAACTTTGTACAAACGTGCGGTTGACATTTCTGGCCTATGAATGTGGTAGAGTTTTGATACAACGCAACACATCAGTAAATGTTCCATACGTGGTTTGTTCTGTTCAGTGAACTGCGATGTATATTCAAAACGTCATTGTGAAGGTTTGCTAGTATTATACCAGCCAATGTTAACCTGAAATTTCACCACATTTAGACAATCATCGGTGTTTAAGAAATGTTCAACTTTTATGAGGTGGTGCAATGTTAATTCAATATAACACTGATCCTATCATTTCCTGTTTTAGAAAAACCTAAAACAGTCCGTTATGGTACATGTCCACATCTATTCATTCATTAACTACGATTCCTGGTTACAGATGATCACGGACATTGGCAACACTTAATCAGAATAGTGATGTTCGAGTTGTTCCCAGCATTAGCGACCGCTCTAATGAAGGCCGACCTGAAATATTCTGGAGTTGGACATGAAGCTTGTTTCAATATCCCACGAACAATCTATAGTTGTTATGATGGTTCATAAAGATGATGACAATGCTGTGTGCTTAAAATGTCAGATTTAACCGAAAGCTTTTGAAATATAAAGAAAGTTACCTTTTAATATCCATTCAAGGTCCTTTTTAAATCTAATTCATCTTTCTACATTATTGATAGTTAATTTCTCATTGTCCTTTGGTGTTGCCTATTCTCTATTAAGCAGTGCCCACTAAACAGTAGGAATAGTCATTGGAAAGAAGGTGTGAATGTCAGCGATGTACCTGGTGATCATGCGCACCTGAAGGAATGCTAGTTTTGTAGTAAATTATAAAAGTAAATTTGTTATTATTTAGTATTTTATGAATGTTTCATTGAAATAACAGAGTGTTATGTCTATGCTTTGCCATTCCTTATCAAAACAGCTCTGTCATTTTGTATTTATATAAATCTATCAGTTTTGTATACATCTTTAAGTAGTGTAAGAAATCCTATAAAAGTTATATCATGCTGTTTTAGGCTTGATATATGTTTCGTTATCTGTGGATTTGATGTTTCCTATTCCCTATAAAGCAGTGCCCACAAAGCAGTAGGAATAGTCATTTGATAGAAGGTCTGAAAAGCAGCGATATATCCTGGGGATCATGCTCACCTGGTTTAATAAGATTCATCAATAAATTCAATAACTGTATGTCTTGAGCAATGTTATGATGTGGCTTAAAGAGGTCTATGTTTACGGCTTTGGTAGAGGAAAAATCAATACTAAAGTAGGAACATATTAGGTCAAAATTAGTAGAAGGTTTGTCAGATAAATTTAGGTAACGATTATGTATTATCAAGGTCACGTCGTCAGTTCTTCTGACAACTCCAGAGTCTTTCAATGGATCCGCGTACTCATGTCCTCATACAAGAGCTCTTCCTAGTACTTTCTCTGTATTTCAAGAGATCGATGTTGATAGTATTCCATGATGAAATTCAATCAACGTCTTCAAGACACGTAGAAACTTAAATGGAAATTAACATTTCCGCCTGCACGCAACCCTCGTGGTTATGTTCTAGAAAATAAAAACCTGAAAGCTGGATGGCATAAGGACATTTGAAACGGTTGGCTCAACCTTGTTTCCAGTTCTAAAAACGTTTCATGCCGTCACTGAACATATAGTGTTTGTAACCCTATCAATGTACCGTAATTACCACCTTTGTGCAGTTATTGATGTTATTACACCTCATCAACCAATTAGAACGTCATAATCTGCTGTTACAACACTATATCCTCATGATATAAGTATTGATCAAACCTTATTCACATGTTAATAGAAGCCATCCCCATCTGCTGATAAGTGACGAACAATACCGTCAATCAACAACTCTTACGAAACACGGATTTACGAGTTATCAAAAGTTGCGTGTTGGTCAATGAATGGTAGAGTGAAGGTAGAGGTTTGTAAGCGATTGAGTTTTGGGATGATGATTATTCTGCATTAGAAATAATCATAATCAAATGCCTGCTAATAAAGATTGGTAAGCAGACGTACAAATTAATTCTCAACAAATATTTAGATTTTTTTCAAACTTGTTGTGTTTATTACTTTTACTTTGCCCTGATTAACCCAACCTATTGTAAATGATATCAACACATACATGCTAGATATTTTAGGAATAAACTTTGGATAAAATGAGATGTCTAATATCTTAAGATTCCATAAAAATATCTTTAATTTCTTTATTTCCTGGATTTTCATTTTTTAAAAATATAGTATGTAGATATCTTAATCTCCGTGACAAAAAGGTCTCAATCATTTCGTTTTGACTCATGCATTTATAAATTACTGAAAATGTGCCTTTTTATACTGTCAGATTTACGTATGGTACATCATTTCTGCGGCTCGTAAGTATTTGAACCCAATGTGACATTTACTACAGGAAGAAAATATGTGCATCTATATATACATCTCCAGATGAAACCGATTAACTGCCCTAACATGCCCTATCTACGTATTATAGTTTGATGAGCCTGTGCACGCAACACTCAAACTTCGAAGCTGGTTTATTTATTTTAAACGTGTAATGCGTGTAATCTTGGCTTTTCTCAACACAATTCCAAGAATATGATTATAGTTAATGCTGTTTCTGTGAGTTTCATCCACTCGATGTTACTTTACTTATCATTTGTAAATCTACTTTTTAAAATGAAAATGGGCTCTTTGATATAGTTCAAATAGAATACAAACAGGTTAATCAATGGAATAGTCTTTATTGAAGCATTTGCGTATTGGATTCTTTCTGATCCTACGTTTCTCCCGATTTCTTCAGCGATTCTTCAGAAATAACGTTCCCAATGCCATTGACAAAATCTAATTAGAGCTGTATTATTGTCATTTAACGAATAATGATAAACATCCTGTCTTTCGTCAATTATTTATTGAAACTGTGATAAACATATGAGTTCATTTTAAACTTTACACTCTTGGGTTTTGTAAGTTTATATCATTGATCGCATTGTTTGTAGTTTCACTCACATTACATTTGGTTTAAAAAAAAGTCCAAATACCTGATAATTATAATTGATTTATAAGAAGCAACACAAGCAGACAAATCTAAGATCCAATGTCCTAATAAGGATCCATGATCTATCAACATGTCAACCATTGAGAAAGATCCCTTCCATTTTGGTCATCACATCAATCTAAGTCGAAGATGAGGCAATTTAACACTCACAGAGAACTCTGTTCATGTATCATGGAGTTACAGAACATAGTCCGAGATACACGGAATGGTATTACGTAATATGGAAACGTTTTCAGAATTAAAGATTATAAATGGAATTTGCCAGACTTGGAATGTCGCCGTTAGCAAACAACTTTCTTCAACACAGTCCGAGATACACGGAATGGTATTACGTAATATGGAAACGTTTTCAGAATTAAAGATTATAAATGGAATTTGCCAGACTTGGAATGTCACCGTTAGTAGACAACTTTCCTGAAATCCTACCTCTGACCCCCACTTCTACACGTGCAATCGGAAGCAGTGGTTTGGAAGAGAAGACATAAAGTGTCACAGATGATATAACTTCAGGATTTCTGAATTAAATATTTAACGTTATTGTAGTGCTATTATGTTGCTTTCAAGTATTGCTATGTATGTCCGTGACAGATTGTTACAAAAACACGAGGAAGATAGGGCATCTTTATGAGCCAATGAATGTTGGGTATTTGATGTGCAGGTTTACACTATAGACTATCTATATTCCACAGCTTTAAACCCACCTCAGACATGGTCCCCTGTTCTATTAATCCCCCCGCTCCCCTTTTGAAGTTCCCCCTCTGACATGATATGGCACTGATATGCACCAGCTGACTTCATTCCTGGGGAATACGAGTCCAACCCCGATATAGAATTCATCATTTCAAATAAATATATGATACTTTTTACTGAACACATATCAAACTCTCAGTCCAAAAATATAACAAAAACGTCTCCGGTATATCTGGAAGGATTTTCCGAAACGAAGCAATGAGGTGAGGAAGTGTTAGCTAGCTCCTGACACCAATCCTAACCTCTCGGGTATATCCTGAACCAGACAAGTCCTCGTTACGTGAACTGGTGGAGGACAACGTTTCTAAACTTATTCTGGACACACTCTCATTTAAATCAAATTTACTTTATTGTCATACCCCCTATGTTCAGAACCCTCAAATTTTCGACAGAGCTCATGTCTCGCACCACGTTTGTTGGTTTCTGTCTTACGACAGCCCGTACAGACGCATGTTCTGTTACCAGTTAAGTGCAGACGCATTTTCTGTTACCAGTTTAGTGCAGACGCATTTTCTGTTACCAGTTAAGTGCAGACGCATTTTCTGGTACCAGTTAAGTGCAGACAAAACCTTGTCATTATCATCCAGACCAATCATCAAGAAAGATAGCGTGACTAATGTAGAGCGTATCGTAGCTTCTTATTTGTAGCGGAGGTACTAAAGTCAGGAAAACGCAACTATGTGGGACTGTTCTCAGACCGTTGTAACGAGGAAACAACATTTTGGATCGGTATCATATCTCATAGAGACAATGTTTAGGAATATTCTTATTCCTCAGGATATTAATCATAATGGTATTAAAACGGCCTTCATTTGATGACAAGATTACCGATGATCTTGAAGGAGCGAAAAATTATACACCAAACCGTTTGACGAGTTTTACTAATGTTTTTGTGCATTTAGGAATGCTCTTCTTGAGGAGACGTCCCACCACTAAACAACTACATTGATTGTCACCTGCTGTGTTTTAATCGAAATGACTTATAGAATCATAGGATTTTATAGAGTCTAGAATCTTCCTTTATCAAATATATAACCCTATACGATAGACAAAGAAAATTTGATGCAGACAACATTTTTTAATAGTTAAAATATTCTTTTACACTGGCCTCTTCTTCACGAAACAAGAAGCAGTGTCCGATTCTGAAAAAGTCACTTAACTTGCAAGGCTACACTCCTTAATAACCCTGTTGTAGCTTCCTTGCATTTAATATCCATATTAACTTGGACAATTCAAAGTCATGTTGCAAACCCGTGACTCTATTTTACCATGTGCTCCTACAGCGATAACGCACTTACTAAAGATTGGGACCTGTAAAAATATTTCCATGATGATAACGAAAACCCATCCGTCTAGGTGCTATCATTGCTTATGAACTTCTAGTCAAGGCTATCCATAGCGTTCAATGTCATAATCAATGCCGGATTCATTTCTTAGACTTCACCTCAATTCTATTGGCTTCATGCTGCAAATTCTAACTTAGGATACATTGGAAAACTGCTGGATATCAATGTCATTGTTGTTGTTTTACTTTGATAAAAGAGATATTTCACACTGAAGGAATTATATTCTCCAGAAGAAATACTTCATTGTTTGAACAAGATAACATGTAAATGAAAGATATGTCCAGTTAGTCTGCAGGATCCAATTTTTTGTTTTAACGAGTCGAAATGATTCAGAAAGCTTTCCTGCTCTATAAACCAAACTTAAATTCAAGTCAGAGAATATTGCTAAAAGTGGCCTTATGTGTCTGTTTTTTTCAATCTTTGTCAGCGTAGCAAATTAGCTTCGGTTTTACCGACCGTTTTGTCAGTGTCATTACAATTTCTCGCGAGACTTAGGTAGTCCCACGAGACCACTGGCTTCCCTTATTGATAAATCAACTCGTGTATCGATCAATACGTAAAGGGGTAAACTGGCGCTCCTTCCACTTGCCTCGAATTCTCTGTATCATCAGAGAATCTTTGTGATCAACTGGTCGCTGGATTCCGTTAGGCTTTGATGTTCTCAAATCGCCGTAATTGACATTGAATCCTAAAAAACTTTAAAACCTTTAAAAGGTAATTATTACAGCATCGTCAGATTTGTATATTAGGCTTGATGAAACCATTTACCGTTAAGACTTACACATTAAATTTCAACATCTGTATTATGTTAGTTTATTTTGACTATTGAGGTTATTTTCATTTCAATATATGATTTGTACATGCTAATAGAGATCTAAAATTTAATCCATCAACATACATGTAGATATGACCTGACATTATGCGAATGTATGCAGATGTAGATGCATTTCTAAAACTGGCATTTTCATAAAACATTAAGAGGACGATGGATGTTAAGTCACTTTGAGAAGTAACAGATAAGTATTTATAGGTTAAAAATCAACGATATATTTGATAAAACTCAATCTAAGTCAATTTCACACTCGATGGACTCAGAGTTGATCAATTTATACGAATGTATTCACGAACATTCAGGATAATTTCACCAATTTTCTGAAACATGTGATTTAACTCGGACCTCCATCTCGAATCCCTCTCAAATCGTTGAGAAAGTCTCTTATTAGACCACACTGTCACCAGTTTCCAAACCGCTAAGGACGGACGAACGAACATCCTTGAAGAAGCTGCTTATCAAGGCATGTACTTAGAGTCTTGAGCCCCCAATATTGGGGCTTGTCGTATATATATTCAGTGATCTTTCAACGCAGCGAACCGTGAGCCGTTTCCCGCCAAAGTTGGTATTGATCCGAGCTGTAATTGCCAAGCGGCTGTCCGTACCGGCCTCAGTCGAGTTCTGCCGTTCTCTCAGAATAGCCCGTTGGATTATTGGTAAATACTGTCCCGACCAGTTTCTCCGCTACAGTCCAGGGGAGGCAGCCTTCTGAGGTGGCCCTGCTTCACTAGTGTTACACCGACAAAATGGAACTTTAACGCTCCGTTTGCTTGAAGGACTAAATTCTCTGTGACCGTGTAACGGCGTCGTCTGCTCATTGCAGTACCGAATGTTGTTAACAGAAGGTGGGCAGATCTCGGCAATGGCTTGACGTGCCGTCGTGAGCTATTAAACAGGCCTACCTAATTCAGTGTTGATCTCCTTGTGTACTCCCAACGGACTCTACTCCAATTGCTGGAACAAAATGGCGACTGATTTCGAGACGGAGGAACCGTCTGCAACGGACGGCTACCCCAACCCAGACGACAGTCGTGAGTACCAGCACACCGCCAAGCGACTTAACTCCGGTTCAACCCAGTCTGCTCGACCCAGGGACCTCATTGACACCCTATTTACAGTCGTCAATAGAGACCTCTTAATATGCAAATTATTCTATTTTTTCTTTTTCGGAGCTTTTGGTTCCCTCTTCCCCCTGCTCGCTATCTACTTCAAGCAGTTGGGAATGAATCCATCCCAGAGCGGAGTTCTTATAGGATTTCGTCCTTTTATTGAATTTCTTAGCGCACCCTTTTGGGGAGGTATTGCTGATAGATACAAACGAGCTAAAGAGCTGCTACTTTTCTCGCTTTTCTGTTGGATCGTCTTCACCTTGGCAATAGCTTTCGTCCAACCACCCGCCGAGGGATGCATAAACAACAACGGAACCCATGACATCCTCATTAACCCTTTAGGTAGGGAAAGGCGGGAGACTTCATTCCAACACCAGGATCACTTTGGTCTGGCTAAGCGTCTCTACACCAACCCACATGATGATAGGGAAAGTGTTTTTGTCCGACGTCATGTCCGAGACACTGGCACAAGGGAGAGTCCGAGGAGACTGGACCACAAAAAATACGCTAACAAGAACGAGTCCGACGTGCGAGGTTTGCTGCATCCGCCTTACAGTACCATCGTATACAGGGAGGATGAAGTGCAGGAGGTCTTCTTTATCCTCCTCCTTCTTGTCGTTATTGGAGAGTTTTTCAGCGCACCTGCAATCACATTCGCTGATTCTGTCACCTTGGCGGTTTTGGGAGACGATACAGAGAACTATGGCAGGCAGAGGATGTTTGGATCTTTGGGTTGGGGTTTATCTATGTTCTTTGTTGGTATGGCACTAGATCACTCAACCACCTTTCCCCAACACCCATGTGGCACACAGCATCATGCTGAAAAGAATTATGTGGTTTGTTTTGCAGTGTTCACGGTTCTTATGAGTTGTGCCTTCATTACAGCATTGCAGCTTAAGTTTGACCACCAAGGTCAAGGTCGCGAAATCCAACTCGCAGAAATTACAATGAAGGTGAAGGACAAGGTCAAGCAGACGTTATCCGGCGTCCGGAAGATTGATAGAGAAAGGTTGATAGAAGAAGATGACGATGAGGCATTCATCCATGCGGAAAGAGAGAAAGCAAGGATCAAAGAACTTGAAAAGCAGCAACAAGAGCAAATGTGGAAGGAACAGCAAAGTGGAACTGATCGTCCTCTGCACATAAAGCTCAACAAGGACAACGATATGGTGACAGATGCTTTGAAGGCGCCGGGTGCTCTACCCCCTGGGGAGTATGACTACTCGGGCGACCCCTTCATGAGTAAGTGGAAGACGGTGGTACGGATGTTGGCGAGTTATAAGTACATATCTGTTCTCTTCATTGCCTGGTTCATGGGCTTCGGGATCGGTATTATCTTCACCTTCCTCTTCTGGCACCTGCAGGATCTGGGTGGGAGTCCCACCCTCTTCGGTCTCGCCTCCGTCATCAACCACGTATCGGAGCTGCTCGCTTACTTCATGAGTACCAAGTACATCGCAGCGTTCGGTGAGTACTATTGTTTCTTGATTACGTACGAATCACTAACATAGGTCTTAACATTCGTATGGTCCTTACGAACTTCATAAGCATACCTCGTTATAAAGTTGAGAGTTGTTTATAAGGTCAAGGACGCAATGGGAATACAGGATATTTTCGTGAAAACCGCAAGATGATTTTGTTTTAACTGTAGCCAGGGCTTATAAAGGTCAGTGAAGAGCTCTTATCAGGAATACTAGGTTTTCATGAGCCAGATACGTGATTACCGTATGGTGACCGAGACGGAGTATCATGTTTTGATGTAGTGACAATACTTATATGATGTTTCGTTTATTTTGACCATAAACCCAGCTTGTAGTTCATATGCAGTTAATATGGTACGATATTGATATTCATATTATACTGTAACATATTGGGAGTGTGGAAAAAGCCCTTGATTAAATAAACTTTATCTAGTTACTATTTACTATTATACATCAACGTATTATTTTTTATGATGTTTTACATGTCATTAAGATAGTGATGACAATAACGGTATTGGTATATTTAGTATCACAGTATTTGTAAAATTAGGAATTCTTGTACTTTTTCGGATCTAGCCACCTGAGGACTCGGAATCCAAATCATCAAAGTAACGTGCTTGTATATAATGGTAGTTCATCGTAACATGGCAAAAGTTTAAATGAATAGTTATTGTTCACATGTTGTTGGTATATTTCCTAATTGGGAGTTTGGTCAGAATTAGAAAATAGCTCTGATATGACTATATCTCATTCTTTCGAGTAAAACTGTCGAATCTGTTACAATGGTTCTCAATTACGTAACAAATCTTATTAACAGAACCATTATAGATTCTCTTTAATTGTCTCCGTCACAGAGCGCATGTTTCCGTTTGATTTTATGTCTGGTAAATGTCTCCACTAAACCTCGGGGGAGCCACATTACCCTGTAAGGAGTATTGAGCTCTTGCTTTCGAGCATGTCTGTTAAAGCTCAACATTACGCGAAATCGATAGCTGTCAGAATTTATTGTATTTTACCCGTACTCTTTATTCGTACAATAATGATTCAACAAACCCTGTTTGCTCCAGAACGTAATAGAAATGCTTTGGAACATATATGTCTTCATATTGATCACGCCTGTCAAATCGGCAACTCCATCAGAAACTCAGAGTTTGTCAGATTGTAATAAGATGGGTTATTTTTGACGAATCAATCAAAATGCAAGAACCTCTTTGAATACGAGTAGCAGAAGGAAAGAAGGTTTTGAGATGGACGTAATTAACACCGATTGATGTGAATGATTTATTTCATGTGAAAAAATCTGACAATGTTATCATGTTAATTCATATGTATATGTGATTAAACAAATACGCATTTTCAAAACAATATTTGGAATTTGCCATTAAATTTCTTGGATGCTTCAAGTCTCAATATAGACAATGATCTTCTGATATTGAATGGAGCAATGTTTGGTTATGCATGAGTCTGAAAAATTCAATCTGTTGAATTACATATTTTATTCTCAATTTGATTCGTAACTTTTTCAAGATCTTCACCTCGCGTTCATATGCACCATCCATGTTAAGCATGGACGTAGTGATGTGTTGATCATTCTTGCAAGATTTGCTTACATTTCAAGAAACCTATGTCTGTCGACATTTTGCTTACAACTAGTTTAGTTGTTGGAGTAGAGAATACAATAACTTCATTAAAGTAGTATCTATCTTTTTAACTATCACACTACACATATCAAATCAATATTCACTCAATGTAGATATTATGCTTTCAATTGATTATTTAAATAACTTATATCGACGAGAAGATACCTACAAATACTCAGAAACTCATATGATACGAAAACTGCTAGCAGTATAAAAACAGTTAATCATCGTGATGGTGTCCTAAGTTTTCTTAACAATCTTTGAAAAAAACTACATTTACCCCCTTCCCTTAACCTTTGGCCATTCGCTAAATATTAAAATGGCAGTTTAGCTCGTATGTAAAAGCGTCTTTGGTTAGTTCTGTTGAGAAACAGCTGCAGTAGTAAATGTAATGGTGGTTGATATTTTCTGATCGATAAGGGAATAGACTCAAATTGCTGGAACCCCATGTTGAAATATGTGGCCTGTAACTGTAGGACGCCACAGTTGAAGGAGATGAGTTGAGTTGTTGTTTTAACGCCGCTTTCAAGATTATTTCACTTATATCGCGGCTGCTAGTATTATTGCAGGGAGAAAGCCCGCAACACCATTGTGGCTATGCATTGCGGTGAAACCTGCGAGCATCGGCTGGAACTAGCGAACCATGGGTGGTACTGCACTTAATTTCAGTGTAGCATTGCACCCAAACCTGACTGCGTGTAGAACGGTTCTCTACTGCAGACAAAGTTGCCGAGCCCCTGGCGGGATTCGAACCACGGATCTCCTGATCCGAAGCCGAACGCGCTAACCACTGCGCTATCCTGCCCCCTGAAGAAGATGATTCTTCAGGCTCTACAACGTGAACTTTAAGCGTGAACTGATAGCATGCTCAGCGATGCCTTCGAGAATTATTGGCTTGTCACTGTAGCCAAAGGGTGCACAAAGGGTATTTTATAAATGCTGAAGAAAATAGCACACATAAAAATGTAGAAAAGAATTGAAAATGTAGAAAAATATACTGTTTTAGAAACATTCGCAATAACATTGATAAAGCTGTTTCTATTGTGGAATTAATTTGATCCCTGTTGATTTCCTGTATCGTTGAATCCCGTAATCATTGAGCCATATGATAGTTTGTGCTACGTGAGATAATATATATCACCATTATTTGTTACAGTTAAAAACGTTATAGATGTGTGTACCACGACCTCATTTATCAAGTTTACAACACATCTTCAAATTGTTTTTTTTTGGACTTTGTAAGATAGGCCCAAATATATCAGTAAAGGTGACGTTCGATCGATCATATTCACCCTATCATCTAATTATTTTCCAGATTTCATTTTAATAATTTTATCTTGAATAATGAGTAAGGATGTTAAATCCATTGGAAAGAATGTTTAATTACTGGAATGGCAATTGCTTCCATAATGACGAACGCTGAGACATCTCTCCAGAATTATCGATAAAGTTTTTTGCGAAGGTGGTATTTAATCAAAAACTATAGCTAACATCCTTATTTCGTCGCTTCAGCCTTTCACAAAAACTACATTAACTTCTGACAGATATGACAGGTTATTCATAACAGCATTAGCATGTTATTGATATCCACTAGACGGTGGGAAGGTATGCCGCACGAGGTGAGAGGAGAGAGTAAGCGTGAAACAAAAAAGAGACAGAGAAGGAAAATAGGATTGTAGGAGAGACAGAGAGAGGAGTGAAACTGCAGGAAATATCATGGGAGGCATGGAAAGAGCGAAAAAGAGAGAAATACAGGCAGAACGGGCAGAATGACTCTGAGACACTGAATAACACTTAGAAACAGACAGAAAGACACTGACAAACACCGATAGACAGACACTGACAGACAGATAGACAGACACTGAAAAACAGACAGACACTGATTGTCAGACAGATACACAGATACTGGCAGTCACAAACAGACTGTAACAGACACTGACAGAGACTGATAGATATAGATAGACAGACGGATAAATAGGCAGAAAGAGTCAGACACATACTCTTACAGGCAAAAGTCAGAAACTGACAGACACTGACAGAGAATGATAGACAGAAATACACTGGAAGACAAAGACAGACAGAACCAGACAGATAAACACTGGCAGTTATGATCAGACCCCGAAGACAGATAGACAGATAATGACAGACATTAATGAATAGAGAGATAATCAGAGATAGAGAGACTGATAAACAGACAGATAGACACACACACACACACACACACACTGACAGACAGACACCAGAGAGAGACATAGAGATAGGAGAGAAAGGATACCACCACCGTCTTCCACTAATTGCATTGCCAGATCGATGTTACCTCATTACAAATCTATGCATGGGTCCAATAGTATTAAATATTTTATTAGCAGGAAGATGGTAGGTCTTGGAGAAGTTTGAAAAAATAGATTTTTTCTCAGAATAACCATTATGTCTTATCATTCTTAATCAAGTTAACGACGTTGTTAATGCAGGTAAGATCTAAGGTCATACCGCCTCTATACTTATAGCTTGATTCATGTTTCTCTGCACGCTAAGTTCTGGAAGTACCTTGAATCCTCTGCAGATGTTCTGCAGATCTTTGTGGTGCTCTATATGAACTATCATGTTATTTGATAAAATGAGTAACTTTCATTTAGGCAACTTATTAAAGAATTCCATTTGCATTCAATTAGAGCGACTATTTCTCAATAACTCAAGAACTATCTTTTTATTTTATCATTCATTTTCCCTATTGTCTTTTACATCAGACCATTTTAGTTTAAACCATTTTATGCAACTGACATATTGATACTGCAACATAGAAAGAACAACTTGTAAGTTGCATGTATGTCCGTTAGAGGTTCTCTTGCTGAAAAGAAATCTACATTTGTCTGTAAACATCGATAGGAATATTTTACACAAAGTAGCCAAGAGACACTTTGTATAGTGGCAATGTGTCAACATTGTTTCTCCGTGGTCCATAACTCAGTACGTCCATAGAATAATTAGAGAACCAGTTTTATGGATTCACAACTTCTTTATTCATAGAACTCTATTATTCTTACCAACTTCTAAATGCTTATCAAAGAAGTGATGTCCACGAATGGTTATATAACATTGGTGGTCGTCTTGACCCAGAAATAAAAAAGGAATAAAGCAAGTTATCAAATGAAATCTTGCATGCTTAACTTTGAATAGTTTAACCGTTAAAAATGATTTATTCCATTTCGAATCATCTTTCCATATTACGTATTATTGCAGTGCCTTAACGTTAGTCGAACAAAGCCTGTTTACTCATTGAAGCAGAGAAAGTCGTCCTCATTAAGAACCCCAGAACTAACCTAGGTCGTCTAACCAGGCTGAATTCTTTTGGCATGATTTCCGTATTTTGTTTGCAATCGATCCGATACTTAATTGACTAATCCCAAGTCTTGTGAAATGGTCCCGGAAAATCGATTCTTACTATACGTGCCTTCTCGGAATATAACGCGATGCGCTATTTTTGTGACTTGATTGAACCTTTCAAGTAGCGTTATGCTTCATTGTGAACTTTATCAAACAATTCTGACGCTTTATATTGAATATCAGCGCGGATTATGTCCATTTCCTTACATTATAAGGTCTTATAAATTCGCTTGTTTGATTTAATTTCCTTAAATCCTCTGTGCTTATTAGTCGGTTGAATTTCCTCTTTCCTTCACTTTCTCTGTCTAATGAATTCGCTTCTTTTTTCTTCGTATTTAAAAAAAATGTAAATGAGAAAATAATAGCATTATAGAAGTCGATAACATAGGTTATGTTGCTTAATAGATATTAAGAAACACTTATAACTATAATTGTCCGAAATCTCATTGAATTCAGGCTGGGTCAGGTTTCTGTACTGTTGGTCTTGTGAGGTGAACTTTGCACTCCAGCCACTAGGCTAGGAAACCATCGGAACAATTTAATTATTTAATGGGCCTCTGATTGTTTGAATATATGTACGGTCAAAGGTTAAAAGTCACAGATGACCGATAGATATGGAGCAATATGCAGATCAGAAAACTGTTTTGTCATTTGGTTTCAAAGAGATAAAAATATATCACTTTAACGTGTCTTTTAACCTTAAATCTTAAGTGTATACAAGCCGCTATATTCTCATTGTGGACATTGTGGATAGTTCAGAGACAACCCCATTATAACCTGTTGGACAACGATCTATAAACGTTTTCTTGTTTCATTATCTTTCAGGTCCACTGATACATATATATGTTTTGCAAATATTCGGGTGTATGCTAGTAACGCTAAAGTTTTGTTTTGCTATGATTTGACTTTTTGAAATCTCTAATGGGCAGTAACACATTTTTTTAGATTAATGAAATGATCTCACGAAGACGAATATAAATGCTTTCAATTGCAAGACAATGCGTTTAAATATAAAGAAGCAGAACATACATACCATAATCTGTAAAGGTACAATGTATGCCAGTCCATTTCCCTGCCTTAAATGATTAAAAGGTGCTCACACCAAAATGGCCACTACTGCTTTTTTCTTGAAACTTCATTATTTCCTATACGACTACGGATAATCGGATTGCGAATGAGACGTTTTGAACCTCTAACAATAATACGTTTGGCTAAAAGTAATGTTAATTAGGGACAATATAAAGAAATAAACCTTCGAAAAACGTGACACTGTCCCTTTAACGCTTTTTGATTAGTTCTGATCTTTATCAGCGTCTCTTCAAAATTGACCAAGTGATGGTGTATTTACCTTAATTGAATTGCCTAATAACTTATTTGCATCCTGAATAATTAACTCTGGGCAAGGACTTTTATCCGTCCCTCTTGACGGGAAATGGACTACTAGATAGTGTTCCAAGGTTACATATGACACATTAAACGAAGTTGGTATCACTAACATAGATAGTAAATGACTATTTCAATGGTAATGTTGCAAAAGTTTTCATCAATTTTCGATCAAAGATTGAATTTAACAAATCTATTAATATCCCTTTATGTATGAACATACAAGTGTTTATAATTCAACACCTTAACGTTTCGTTAAATTGAGTATGTCATGTCTTTTATATTTCTGAACACTTGATCACATTTGAGGTTTAAAAACTGAACATGTTATCGAAGAAATTAACAGTTTCCAAAGAATTGTTTTTGCAAAATTTGCAAAATTCAAATCTCAATCCGATGAATTTTCAAACTAATATAAAAAGATGTTAACAGGAATTATTTTCAGTGTAGAGTACTTTTAAGAAGTCTTTCCCCTTTGAAATGTTAAAAGGAGCTGTAGCTAAGTAAGACGGACTGGCCTACATCCTGAAGGGACGGGCTGCATTGGTCCCGTGGGTCTCGCTAACACGATGACAGAGTGGAACCGAGTCGTAGTCAGACATAGACAGTGCTTTAACGGGGAGGGCGTCACATACTGCCATATTGCATTACCTTCGTGTAACCATGTGGTCCTTTTGGGAGGATAACGGCCCCAGTGTCTGCTGAAGGTCATGATTTTGAGCATATCATTTTAAGGTGATTTAAAAGATGTAATTTCATACTACTTAATAGTATACTATTTCATGATAGTTCTTACATACAAAAACGTTGTAAACATTTTTTGTTTAAGGATTATTTGGGTAAAAGACAATTCATACATTGTACCCTCAATTCAGTTAAGGAAAATAACATTGTTTGAAAAATTATTTTTGATGAAACACACACTTGAGAAACACAATTTCACTCATCTGATTATGGTTTTTTCATTCTTAATTCTGTTTAAAAATCGGGGGCGTTTTCAAACAGAAGGTTTAAAACTCAAGGAAAACATTTGTAAAATATGATCATTAAGTTAATAAACGATGTTGTGTACATAAAATACTTTCTTGGACTTCAAATCGTCGATGCATAATTTACGACATCATTACACATTTCAAAATGGCATAATGTCACCCTCCATTCTTACCTAGTAAAGGATGTTCTAAGCGACGATTTCTTGAAGGCGTGAGTTTTTAAAATCAAGAAGAGATAATTATCCAAATTCAAAACGTACTTTATTAGGCTTCTAAAGACATGGTAGATATAAGTGTTAGTAGTAGTTATTCCTAGTAAAATAAACTATCTAATATTGATACATAGGAAATTTCTTTTGCTCGGAAGTATATATATGAACAATTCCTCCGATATCATTTTGGTCCTGTTGTAAGGATTACGATTCTCATGTAAACTCTGGATCATTCACTTGCATATGGTTTCAAGACATTTTCAATAATGCATATGATATGTAATGATATATCAACCATACTTACATGTGATGATATATCATCCGCGTGTGTTTTATTATATTCACCATACATTTGATATGAACCATACATGTATCAATATATTTAACATACATTTGTTACTATTTACACGTAGGTATAATTGTCCGTGTTTAACGATTGATAATACAACCTTCTTGTAGCATTGTAACCCTGTTGTAAGAGATCAACCACTTTATTTACTTAAGTGAACTTAACAGCAGACAAAATTCCCAATGCCCTCATGGGACATATTAATTCTAACACTGACAATCTGAAGCGATACATATGCGATGGGATATAGAATAAAAAAACAAGTTTTTGAAGTTTTTGAAGGGAAAATCATTTAAGACACTCTCAGGTGACTCATTTACTTGCCAACCGAGAAGTGAAAAATATTTCTTTTGAAAATACACATATATGAATATTCAAAGGAACCAATTCCGGCGGACATAACGGCTCTATTGGATGTAATCAATCTGTGGAGTGAATGGGTTCCGAAAGTCGGCATGCCTTTTCCCCTGTAAATGGATTTATAGGCAAGAATATAAAAGATGAAATCAATGGATAATTGTGTTTTGCTAGACATGTAGATGTATGTAAAGGCAATAATTGCTAGCGCGTAAAATTCCTCGTACAAATAAAGAAATATTAATTTTGTAATTCCCACTTCACTGCATTTCAGCGGGCCTCTTATTGCTTATGATAGATGAAAGATAACAGACTAAACAAAGTGAAAAAAGGTTCGAGCGGTAGGTTCTATCTGTCATTGACATTGCATAAGGATCAAACTTCTCTCTGTTACTCGAAATATATCGTACGTGCCAACTCTCTTATTGACACATGTATACCAGTAGTCAAACTTTAGTAAACCAAACGGACAAACGATCACGTTGATGAACAAAGGAGGCTGACGTTGTCTCTAGGGTCCTATTTCGAGACCAGGAGTCATTCACAAATGAATGAGAATGAGTCACTGAAAGAGACTTTAAAGATTTTACATGTGAGATTTAGTTGTGATCTTGTAATCCTTTTGGGGATTATTCTTGAAGTTGCATTCAAGGGAAACAGGAACTAATTAAAGAATCCTGTCGACTTGCTTTCAAGAGGCCCTCTTAACCCATGATGGCGAAGCATTTACAATACGACCACCGATTCTTCCAATTGTATGTTTTTCATACACTTTACGGCATGATTAAACGAATAACTTAAATTTTTTTCGACGTGGTTAAACAAATATACGATATTGAAAATCCTTAATTTACCTCGCTTCCGTCAGGTTCTTACACGTACGTCAAAATTAGTGTATTGTTGTTTCATAACTTATATCGGTCATATTGGTCTTTCCTAAATCCACCCCACTTGTTTTTTCAAACAAAACATCAAAGCAGGATTTAATTATAAATACCCTACACATTTGAGTTCAAATGTACTGTTATTGGCTCTGGATGTAAAATCCAATCACGGGCTCTGGAAACAAGAGCATGAGTTGAAGATGTGATCAGGGGTTATCGATCCGGTCCTTGAGCCAATCAGCTGTATCGATCCGTCTCGAGAAAGGATATTGTTGTAGGGGAGCCATCCTCTTCATTGAGTAATATGATCTCACAGCAGCATGTTTACACTCTCTCGACCCCCTCGGTAGCTTTAGAACACTTCAGGAACAATCCGCTTGTCTCTCTTCTCCACATGGTATCATAATCACAAGCCATCAAGAGCAAAACCTTTGGATATTTCGGTTTAAGTCACGGTACTTTACGGTTGGAACGAGTAGAGCTCAAATGCCACCTTTGTTCAGGTTAGGAGTCAAACGTAAGGTATTCACTGACTTATAAATTAAAACCTAAAATGCCACATATTCTGGGTTAAATTGCAAAAGACAAGTTTTAGAATGTGCTAGTTTTGAGAATCCATGTTTGAAATCGTCTATGCTAAGATAATCTCTGTCGACTTTTACTTTATGTGCACTTTTATGAATAAATTCAGCTAAACTAAAATTTAAAAAAATATTTTGGAAATGCAATATTTGTAACCATTTATCTATGGTATCAATAGTATCAATGTTATAATGCATAACATGTAGTGCCAAATAATACAATATTGTACTTTTGAAAATAAGTTTGAATATGTATGATGTGAACATAACATTATTCTTTTAATGGAGTTTGAAATACTTGAATACATACGATGATAGCTGTCATGCATAATTTCTTAAAAGAATTATAACGTGTCAGTTGGTCCAATATGTAGAGAGAGTTCACCTTGGGGTGAGTGACGTTGAATTTAATTTAAAAGGTGTAACACCTTCGTCCGAAACTCTCGAGGGCTTCGCAAACGTAGTGACGAAAGCATTTTGTAAGACGAAGCATTCTTTCTGTAGCAATCGACAGCCATGCGAAATGACGGAAACTGATGTGCGAAAAGGATTTTAAAGAATGAAAAACATATGTGTGTATCATCATTCAACAGAGTCCTGTACTCCGTCGATCTCTGCTTCACCATTACTGATACACGGTATCTCCTGAAATAATTCTTAAATCAATTTGACTTCTTTTAAGATTCCTTCACCTAATGTCGAACTATTTCCACAAAAGACGATTTCGGAGACTAAGTGATAGTTACTTATGTATCTAAACTTTTCTTTACAGTTAACTTGCAATACTGAAAATTTAGTGTGACCGAAGTCACGAAGAAAGGTATCGGTTGTGCACAATTCGGAAATATTAATTGCTGAAAATGGCTAAACTAGGAATAAGTTCAGCATTTGGACAAACCTTTATCTCCTTACTGGCGAAAAAGGATAGAATATTCATTATTAAGATATATTTTTATAACTTTACAACCTGAATATGTGCATATTTGCTAAATAACGTACAAGGTAGATTACCTGAGTGCGGGTCGTTAGTAATATCAAGAGATATATATTATTCACGAAATATCGGTGTACACAAAATGCCTTTAAACTGATTCAGGATCGCCATTCACTGAACAGAAAGGGTTTAACTGGGGGCATGCGATGGCTCAGAGATTTATTCGGAGAGGTGTTCTAACAAAATGCCATTTTTGTGATATTGAAGCAGTCCATTTGGCACTTAATTCACCAAAAGGGATACGTTGACCTTAGCCTAGATATTCTTATTACAAATGGTTCAAAGTCTTTAACACGCTTCATCCCACTCCACCACTCAAATAATGTTGGGGTAATGACTAGGCCCGGGGGTGGGGACGACCAACCGTCTTGTCATTAACGGATCCCCGGGGCCCTGTTCTCCGAATAGCGAGGTTTTTCTAGCACACTGATGATGACAGGGTGAGGCGTGATTGGAAGAAAGCCAGAATTTCTGCCACTTATAGCTATCCAGTTTTTTTATATATCGTGAACTTTTACTTACAGCGTTGGCTTTTTAAGTTTTAAAAGAAGTTGGAGTTTAAAAAAAAATTAAAGTTCACGCTTTGTCTATCTAACTTCTAGTTACTGGTAACATTAAAATTTTAATATGCATGTATTTTCACGACTTCTTGTTTTTGAATAGTATCCGTCTAAATTGAAGTAATGACACCAACATTGACAGGTTGTATTCATTATCGGCAACTTACTTTAGATGAATATGTAAATTAAAATATTATTTGAATTTATCAAATTCTGAAATTTATTTATTCATAATGAAATATATTTCTGAAGTCGTACATCCTCGGTATCGATTATAGATGATTTTTGATTTGCAATAAAAAAAACTATCTTATATATGGAAAGATATAGATAAAGGATAAACGTCTTTCCTTGACAACCACCTAGTTCATCTCATGGAGTGGGGTTAGAGGTAGGTGTAAAACTAGTGGCGCAGCTATGAGTGAAATTAATTTTGCGTACTTCCGAGATGAGATAAACATAGTTTTAGTCAAAGGAAAGTAGGTATCATTTTATCATTTGAGTCGTTATTGTTTTCATTTTATGTCGAAATTGACCTCATTGGCGTGTTTGTGCCCTAAGCAAGCCGGTACCAGAATTCTGTGTGACGTTAGTGCAATGTGCTGAGGACGTCACCGAGAAAGTAACGAGAGTAACAATAAACGTTATTGCCACTGTTGTCAGATAGAGGATTAATTACACTGATGAAACAAAGTATATTACTTTTTTCAGATGTAAGAAAAAATTGTTAATTCTCAAAAATGTTTGTTTGATGTCTTCTAATTCTACATTACAGGTGTATTGGGCTTCACAAAGTATTCATGTTCAAGCTACTCCAAACCTTTTACAGTGTATATGACTTACCCGATTTGGTCGCTTTCAGTACATCACATCTCACTTAAGTTATCAATAATCCGTGTAAATGAACCAAGAGTTTCTTCTTCACAACGAAAGGTTCATAAAGTATTTTCGATCAATTATCGATAAATGACCAATCAATATATGAACACCATCGTCATGACAACGAATTCGACTGTTCCTAGCCCTTGAAAATTAGTCTATAACAGAATTGATACCAATATACAACTCGATCTGTTTGAAGCCAGCACTGAGAAAGCCGATTGTGAGCCTTTGTTAAGAAGTTAGCCGCATGTTCACTCAATCAGTAGCTCTACTAGTGCAGCTGCCAGGGGGACTATTTATTTGTCTATATTGATAAAAGGGGATGGCGACAATGTACATGAAAAATGAGTCCCTTTTTGGAAAGAATAGCATTAAGGTTACATTTGCTAAGCTCTTTCCATTTGAGACACATACGAAGTGCTAGGGGAGGCCGGGGCAATGTGGTCAGGTGGGGCAAGTATTTAGCGATTTTATCAAATACAACTATGTATAACAAAGATACATAATAGGGGGCACCTGTTCCTATAATCGCCATGAATGCAAACATAAAAGGTTCTCTGATTTCTGATGTAACGAAGCAAGCGTTGTCCGATAGACGATGTTGATGACGCTCAGGGTTTTTCATAACTTGGTCTTGTTTTGAGCACCTTTAATCATTGTTGTGAACTGGCTCCAGCTAGCCGATTTCACTCCTTTCCATTTTTTTGTTCTGGACAAAATATTTTTGGATATAGAATATGTTTTGAAATTTTGGAAAAGAATCTATAAATTATTGATATACTAAGATGTCAAATTTTAAACACATACCAAGATATTATTCATATGAATTGAATACTCTATACCTCTTTTGTCTAGTATATAAGGAACATGATTTTGATGTCAGGAGTTTAGTAGATAACCCAAGTTTTGTAGTAACCGATGAAACTTGCTTAATATGATTTAACAGTTGCAAAGGAAAGAAATTGGTCGCATTGTCTTTGCAAATCTGAAAGCTTATCATACTCATTTAATTCTGACGCAAGATATAATGTAGGAAGACTAATAAGTGTGTTGTTAGCTTCAAATTAATACTGTAAACCATTCTGTAATCAAATCAAAATCAAATCTTTTATTACTGAAGTGTAGGCCATCGGCCCATAACTACATAATTGTTACATCATTACACATGACAAGAACAGGTGTGTACGGTGTAAATATCACCTCTAACATCGTTGGTTCATTGCATGATAAATAAAGCATGCCAAATCATTAATAAGTTTACAATCTGATGATGACATGAGACACTTAAATTTTGTTTTATTTGGATTTGTACAATATATTTTAGGTAAATGTTTAGAGCGAAGTTGTTTAAATTTCGAACACACAAGAAGAAAATGGTATTCATTCTCAATATAGCCTTCATTACATTGCAAGCATAGTCTATTATTTCTAATTATATTACAATGTCTTCCAGTTCAATACGTACGTAATTGGTGTGAAAAACATCTTAATTTTGCAAAAGCTACTCTAAATTTCCTTATTTTAACATCACTTAAATACAATTCTTTGGAAAAAGAGAGTTTAAAGCAAGAGTAGGCGGTTGATTTGGTGCCAATTTGAAGCGAGCCATACCAATTCTGCTCATGAATACATTTAAGGCGATTAACAAACTCAGATAAGAATGACGTAGGAAGATAAACGAATTGCTGATCCCAAACATAGCCAAAGCCTAAACTATACAACAAATCTCGACACTTCGACGCCCAATTAACTTTATTAATATCCAAAGCCTTCAGCATCATGAAGTAACATTTTTTGGGATGACGATTATCGGGCATACTTAAATAGTTTTAACCAATATTTTATTGCTCTTTTGTACGCAAAAATGTAGAGAGGATACCGCCCGGATTCACCTCTAGCTATATTATTAGGAGTAGAAATCTTAACGCCTAAGAACCGTTTGCAAGCCAAGGTATGCACAGACTCTATGAAATCATTATGCCAAAATCCCCAGACCTCGGAACCATAAAGTAAAATAGGAGCTATTTTCATATCAAATATCTTACAAAATAATTCATTAGATATATCGCCAAGCTTTCTTAATACTCTAAGGACACCAAATAAAGCCTTTTTACCTTGTAAAGCTGCATTAGAAAAGTGAGTTGACCATGACCCCTTGTAAGGGTTACACCAAGATACTAATAGGAAGATAAAGATTCCAATTTCTTACCGTTATAAAACCATCTTTCCCGTTTCTACAAGGAACCACCTTTCTGAAAAACAATAACCTTTGTCTTACTCAAATTAACCTCCAGGCCATATTCTATACAGAACGTTTCTAAAACATCAATTCGCCTCTGTAACCCTCCTATAGTATCGGATATAAGAGCTATGTCATCAGCAAAAAGAAGAAGAAATACCTGAATAATATCGGGATGTAACTGGATACCTGGTCCTGAATTTTGTTCTATTTCAAAAGCCAACTCGTTGATGAAAATCGAAAACAGCAGAGGGCTGAGGACACAACCCTGACGGACGCCACGAAACATGAGAAAAAAACTGATAACACATTATCAAATTTCACACAATCCAGATTTATAGATTGACTGTATTGAGTTAACAATCTTAGGATAGACACCTCTCGACTTTAAGACTGACCATAGCATCGAACGATTAACACTATCAAATGCCTGAGCAAAATCCACAAACAAACAATAAAGTTTAACCTTGTGCTTACTAAGATACCTCTGAATAATTGACTGTAGAATAAATATATTATCAATTGTTGAATAATCATGGCGAAAACCAGCCTGAGACTCGACTATTTTACCATAAGCATCACACCAGTATGTTAACCTCCTGTTAAGTATTGATACATGACGTTTACTAAACACACTGAGGAGAGAGATACCTCTGTAGTTAGACGGGGAGTGTATATAACCACTCTTATGTATTGGAACAATAACTGCTTCCGACCATGATTCTGGGAAGTAAGCATGTTCAAACATGATATTAAAAAGAACAGTTAGATATGGTACAAGAATGTCTGTTGTATATTTAAAACATTCTGGAATCCAAAAGTCAGCACCAGGGGATTTTCTAATATATAAATTGTCAGTTACATTTCTATTAAGGAACGAAATGAAGATTTAAAAGAAATGTTGTTATTTTTTATGCGTTTATTGATAAATCTTGAAAAAAATGTTACTTGTTTGTACATGTTCCATGATTAACAGCTGTACCGATTTGAAGTATTTGGTTTAATTGCAATCTGTTTGCTATCACATCGACTGATAATATTTATTGAAAGAGTGTTCCTAGCTCATTTATTCATTTTAGGTAACATCGCACAACTTTGTTATGTGTTTTAAAAGATTTTGTATATCGTAACAATTAGGCTATTAATTATTTTCAAGTTTAAATACGTTTACGCCATGATAAGGATAAAAACTTTCTTTGCCAAAGACAATGCGACATCTATTTTCAACAAATCATTTTGTATATTTTCATTCTTGAAAGTTTTTATTCATGATAAAAATAATCGATCAACCGATAATATTCATTTGGCTTAAGAAGGACTTGAAATAAAGCAAATGAATAATAGAACAGAGATTCATTATTCTTCCTTGAAGGAGTTATATTGGTTTATTAAAGATACATTTTAAAGATTTTGATGAAGCATTGACTAAGGGTGACACCATTATCAAACATAGTAAATGGGATTTATGGTGAAGGTGACAACTTTGTACAGACTTCCTTTATGTTTAAACGCACTAGTGCACACCAATATTTCGTTAACACAACGAATGCACAGATACTGCATATCTCTGCATATTATTCAAGATCCTCACTCAAGTAATCTACCTCGTAAGCTATTTAACAAATATTTACGTATTCAGGTAGTAAAGTTGATTTTTAAAGACCGGAAGTATTTAATGTTACGCTACAATAAATCCGCATGAACTACGATATCGGAAATCTTAAGATTTTGCTTATAACCAAAAAAGCGGAAACAGCAGCCGCTTTGGTCTATCTAATAGCAATGCTAATGCTGTGTTATTAAATCGTTTTATTTACCACATTGCTTTCATAAAACATAATTCATTCTTTTGTCTCAGTTCAGAGTTTAGGTAAATACAACAACTGCTCATAATAATAGTTCAGCCGTGTTCAACTGTCTATAATTTATCCGTTTTGTGCATAACTAACCTTAAATTTTTTATATGTCCGAGTCAACAGCGGCGATCTAAAATTTTTCATTGTTGATTGCAGGTCAATTGTAAAGAATTTTAAGTATTTCATTGCATCGATAGAAAGCTTAAGTGAATGCATAAGTCCCCTTAAACCTTTAAATAGCCAATTTAAACCGTAAAAGCGTGCACTAGTGCCTTTAAAGACCCCCTAGTTCAACATAAACCATTATCGTTTTGAGCACAAGTTGATGATACGGTATTAGTGTTATTGTTCGTTTAAGTATATTCACGACGTTATGAATATTGTTTCATTGTTGTAGAATAACGTTTTTAAAACACTAAATTTTCGAAAAAAACATTCAGAAATTTGAAAACTCAATTGCAATGCTTTACTCCACAGGCATCATACCTTCGAATATCTTGTATCCTACTTAGCATGACTGTTCAACCGCAAAACGGTTTTGATAAACAACTTTTAAATTTCCATCGGATATGATATATTTCTCAATATGTTTTTATATTTGGTTTTCAATTATTTTGCTGTCAAAAAGAAACTTCATGACAACCGTATGTCTGCTATTTCCAGTAATGAGTGATGTTACCGAGTTGTATTTTACTATAACATGTCGTAGTGACTACTATGTGACATTCTTTTGTCAGATACAAAATAAAGGAATGACGAAATTTTAATTGTATTTTGAAGTGCAGAGGACAAAGTCATTTTGTTTTAAAATGATTTTATGTTGTTCCAAAATGTCAAATGGTGACATGTTTTTTTGCTTGTAAATGGTTTTGGATTTTTTAGTTGCAAAATAATGCGTCTTTTTATTCTCCAAATGAAATCGAAAGTATAAGAAGGAAGTACAATGCATACAATCAATATTTGCTTCGTCCTATTCCGGTCCAGTATCAATCACTCTACACTCGTTCTATTCCGCAATAAAATCTAAATTGGTATTGATTTTCACATATAAGGTGCTTTTATAGAGTCTTGTGGGCGTAAAAGATTTTATATGCAACACAATTACTTATAATTCGGTTTGGATAACCATGTAAAACAATAAACTGCTCACTTCCTAATGGCCGCTGGATAATTAGCAAAGTTGAGGAAATTAAACTAATGAGGGTCAATACTGATATTTATATTTGATGACTCAGCAAAGTGAAAGGCTAAAGTTTGATGAGAAATATTTTATACTGCTCACTGACAAGAAAAATAAAGAAGCTAGCAACCTTAAAAATGTATAGTGTTAGTGATATCATAACATGCTTACAGTTTTAAGTAATGTTTTTTACTGGTTATAAGAAGAGAAAAACAAAATGTTATCAAAAGAAAGTTCCCGAATTGCTCATGTTTAATTTGAAACATATTAAATTATGTTGTTTCATATTGGATGATCAATTTTGTCTTTATCAGCTTCAAGGTAAAAACCAGTTATCTCATTCAATTATTTCAATTTAAAAATCCGGTAAAATTATTATCTCTGACTTGCAAGCCTCAATTTTCTTTCTTAATGTATAAATAAGGCGAACCGTCACATATGTTTTCTAAAGTAACTACTCCAATTCTCCGGGTTTGGATAGCCAAGTGGATGTGGATTTCTATAGTTGAAGTGATATCATAGATTAGCCGTCAGAAAACGCCTCTTTTGAAAAATGTCATCGAAATTCTTAGCTACATTGGTTTTACGAGAATTTACCAACAATGGTATTAGCACGTAAGACTGTAGTCCCTACATGAAAAGTTCTTTTCAACTTTGTCATATGTGATCATAAAACATGAACGAACAAAATTAATATTGACGTTATACGCTTCCCGGCGTTGAAATGAAGCACCATACATTTGCCAATTGAACAGATAGGAATCCTGTCTTGGGAAACTTAATCATTCGTGTCAAATAAACCGGTTAATCAAAGGATTCCAGACAACTAAATAATTAATCACTAGAAACTGATCAAATAAGGTCCTTTACTGTATTTTGATCAATTGAGAGAGATCAATCATGGTTGGAGTTTAAGCTGTGGTTCCAAGTGCGACCGTAAAGTGTTCGCCTGAGTGCTGTCGGTATTGAAATAGGGGGGGGATGGAAAATAGTGTCTAGAGTGTATTGTCATTGACAGAAACATAACGACCCTATTTAAAAGAGCTGATTTTTGTCATTTCGTTCGTTTTGGTAAGATTGTACATTTTCACATCGCAAATGCTAATACAGAGTATAACATATGTAGAGAAAACTTGCGGTCTTTGTTAACAAATTCGTTCTTTATAAACACAGAACACTTTATTGTGAAACTTTCGCTCTCAAAAACATTACACCTTTAGAAAAATAAACAAATTGACGTTTGTCTAATATGTTTGAGGCTCAACCTAAATCAAGCGATACATATATGTGGTTCTCATGGCCCGACTTGACCTGACAACTCGTTAGTTTTATCTATTAAATTTATCTGTATGGTTTCTGATGAACCAAAACGTCAACCGATCAGACAAAAACACTCCCTTACTTTAAATAACAAATGTACTCTTTTATTCCGTTTGTAAATAGCAAGAGAGACTCAAATGACACGGGAGAGTAAATCAAAGGCTCCTGGAGAAACTGTCTTCCTAATGACTGCTGATAGCAATCATTACCCTGTCATATATTGATTTCCTGTACATGCGCAGTGACTAAACTATCGAGTGGCACGTCAGAACCCGATTATCGTGATTCTATATGCTTTTCCACTTAATGAAGGGTTTATCCGGTCTGGTTGTCTGTAGCTACGGTGTAGATGTCGTGATGTGTAACGAAGCCAATCGGACCGGCATCCAGTCGCTTCAATCTGGAGAGAGTTTTGTAAACATATACCTTTTACAGACAAAAAAAGATATATGAGTTGGTAGTACTTAATAAGTCAAATACCTTGTATGCAAAGGGAAAGGTTATTTCGGATCCTTGATATCCACAAGGCCATCGCCCAATTTTCATTGAAAATGAAACGTTGCGATATTTAAAATTGGTTATTTCTGGATCAAATTCAATGGACTGTGATCATTTGGATTTGAACCAGCACGAATGGAATTTTTGGCATACAATTTGATGACAGAAACTCATACCGGTGTATACTATGTCATGTAAAATAGCAAAATGAGATTTGTACCATGACACATTATATAAAAATTTGATATCGTTCATTTATTTTAGTAGTTCAAATTTATGTTGCCTTAACATGACAAATCAAATTCATAAATAAGCTTGCATGATAAAAATCATACTACCATAAAAAATGATACTTACCAAAAAAATTCCTACCATCTTCATTTGCAGCTCATTCGAGCAAGCCAACATGCAGCAACATCACGTAAACCTTTGAACATCTCTTAAGCAAAGGAATCCACATTTTGTTGCTTATAGAAAGACATATCTAGCATCGATCAGCAGGTCATATTCAACTGGCTCTGTGTTCTCTTCAAATCATGCACATATATGCCAACGTAGGTTTAAGTACCTTTTCAAAGTCTTTTTTCGGAAAGGAAGTATAGTTATAGGAATAATCAATGAACGTCAAACGCAGAAATTAATGATAGTGGTGAAAAAATGCGTTTATTGAAATTCAGAAAACGTATTTTATTGAATTTTTATCTCTATATCACTGCCTGCCGTATATTACCATGTGCATAGAATTAGTCTAGATTTTGAATTGAGCTCATTCTGAAAGGTTTTTATTAGTAATTTTCTCTTAGGATATGCAACTGAGTCCAACCTTCCAATTGATATTACGCTGGTCTTCGTCCGGAACTTGAAATGTGTCTAGGGATCTGAAACTGTTTCCTTAAATACCCGCCATTATTTTCCTATCTCCTTCGTCTTCGTCTACAGGCATTAACCACACTAGTCTTTAGCTTTGAGGTAGGGTTTTTCTCTTTTAACTTCTCTTCGGTTAATCCTGCAAAGGACGAAGTGGAATAAGTTTGACCAAGAAGTGTATTTTTGCCTGCAGGCACCTCAATGAAGAAGATTGATAGAAAAGTAACCTTGAAGTTGGATTAAAATTGGATGGATGTTTTTGAGTCAGTTTGAATAAATTTGCGAGTTATTTTTTAAAAGATAGGTTAACGTTAACGGGGAAAGACAATAGTGCGTAAATTTGAACAGTTACAATACGCTGTGAAACATAACATCTTTGAACATGTTGTAAATACAGCTGATTATAAAAAAACACAACTAAAAAGCAAAAAGAAATGAAAGTTTAACCTATAACTGAATATATTTGAAGCCATCTTCCTTATCGAAACGATAAGATTAAACAGGTAGCTTCGTTATTATATCTTTCCCTGGAAAAAGTAGTACCTATAATGATGAACGTTACTCTTTCTGGAAACGGAGATACCTATATAAATATATTGCTAATGACATATCTCTCCAGAAACTAAACGATAGGTGCCTTTATGTCCTATAGGATCATTGACAAGTATTTTCGAATCCCATTGACCCCAATGACGATGGCGAACAACGACGGCAACTATATTAGTAGCTCTATCTACAAGGACTATTGGAATTAAATTGGTAACCCATATCCTTTTGGCAACACTATCGGTATCGGAGAGAATATCAACACAATCTTCATCAGAAGCCTAGCCCAGTCAGCGCCAGCACTAACGGACAAGCAGAACGGGTTATGTATTGGTTTGTGTGAACCTGACCCTCTACAGATAAGCCCCTATGCTTCAGTCAACACACGTTCCACCACTGTTCGCCATATTGGATTTTATTGATGTATGACAGAAGTGGATTTATACGTTGGGTGTTACTGATGTTATCGCACAGTAATTGGACAGCTATTAGCATCGTCCAACTGCACGAAGAGTCCACAGCGTCTGCTTGTTTCAACATACAGAAAACACCTTTCACAAACACTGCCTTGCGATGCCTCTAAGGTATATGGGCTCAAGGCTAGGGTAGGCTATTTACGGTTTTATGAAGGAACATTTCGAAGGGCTTGATTAGCAAAATTGGATGAAAACTTTCGATATTATTAGTTAGGTAGCATTTTTAGGATATGTTTTCATTATTAAATTCATATTTGTTTTAATCAAATGGTAAACAGTAGATGTAATAATAACCACAAATTCGAATTCATTTGCAACAAGAAATTAGGTTTATTAGACTCATTTTCTTGTTATTCAATTTCTAAAGATAATATAGATATTTATCTCAGACACCAAAACCTATCTTGTTTTTTTCTTAAACAATTCATCTACTTGATTTGTCATTTGTTCATTTTGTCATATCAGCTAATCGTTTAAAGTTATTGAACATTCGTTTCTCAAAGAACACACCAACCACCATTGATTTCTGACTTGCTACCTCTGCGTAAAACTTGCAAAATTGATTACAATAAACGTTCAAGGCTGCGTGTGTAAAGGCCGTTAGACCGGTGTGAATATTTACTGGGAAACCGGATTGAGCGCCACATGACCAGAGGTAAAAACAGGTTCCTCGCAATAACATTATCTCTACCACAAGATGGCAGGTTTGGTTTTCACTCAGCTGTTCAAACATTGAATGATAAGGGGGAATCTCCATGCAGAGACGTAATGATAAGAGCCTTTTTAAAAATTGTCGGTCATATTTTTTCTTGACATGTTCTGAATATTTTACTAAGACAGTATACAACACTGTTTGCTTTGCAATACCGTCTACCATGTATGTGACTTTCAAAGAAGAAAGACATGTTGTCGACCTAAAACAAATTTATCAATTATTAGACAGAACAAAAAACACTTAGACAGGCGTGAATGAAAGAATTAAGTAAAAAAATTGAATTAAAATTTAAGACGTACGAGTCCTTCGTTGACATGAATACAACAGTTATTGTACACTTAAAAAAGTGAGTTCCAAGAACATATCCTTGGCTATATAATGTCTCAGCAATAGAGAAAGAGACATGAGAATTACTATCGTTCTTTTGTTCTTTGTATAAAACTAACAAAGACCTAGATCGTTTACCTCAATGCAACATTCAGAAACAAACGGAGACAAACGGATATATGGTTCATATCTAAACAACATTCAGTACAGCTGCATACCAAAACTTTGTTCACATACCACTCTATCGTAATGCAAATATCATGTAATTTTGGTTTTGTTTGGATGTCAATAGAATAACTTAACTAAACTGACAATTGTTCACATATTGTCCATTTGTAAACTTAATTTGGAACCATCGTGTCATGCTTTAGCCGGAAGTCCGAAAAGAGCTCGTATCTGAACGGAGGTTGTAGAGGAATTTATTACGGGGCTGCTTCTGTAGGGAGAGAACGAAAAGAAATGTAAGACTTAGGAATCAATCATTGACCTCAATAAGTAGAATTTATTTTTTGCGATCTATTTCGACCCTGCCCGTTGGAGGCGTATTTGCCTGAAGACAGAACAAGGAGAATCAGTACCGTCATTGGATCGATCTGATATTGATCTAGTCTCGAGAGAAATACACGCTCATCAACAGCTGACTCCGAGTAACATCAGACCTACACTGAGTCAGTCGGCGATATCACTAGGGATATAACGGGCAGTTTACATGGGGAGATAAACTGCATGTACTAATACAGATTTATAATGGTATGCTTTGATATGTAGAGCATCTGATATGATCTGCATCTTCGATAATGACAATCAAAACATTGAAATGACATTAAATAATGACTGTCGATTAAAATTCGAGATGACAAAGATGGTATCGGCTAGAAAGATGGTTATAGATAAAAAAAATGTTGTATATATTGAAAATGCAATATACAATCAACAATGTTTACAGCGAATAATATAGGTATTTATCATTTGAATAAATATCTGAAAGATTTCCTGCAGGAACGATGAGAATTGACATGAAAGAAGTCAACAATCCAGTTCTTAATTGTGTCTGACAACGTTATTAATCACAGGATAGAAGACATAGTCCGGAAACTATGAAATTGCCATCATACTTCATCAAGTAATAATTTAGTAGGGATATACTTGTAGAAAAGTGGTTTATTTGCCAAATCCCGTGATCAATAAATATACATCATTAGCTCTAATTCACTATGATTAAAGAAAGATGTTATCAAAAGATGAACCAACTTATTAAACATTTAAATTATTAAAATTTGCGTGTGTTATTATGCCTTTTATTGTATCTAATATCTCCCAAATATAAGTTATTGACACATTATTTTGAAATACATAAGCTTAACATTTCGACTCTTAAGATACAGCAGCTAACTGTCTGAAAAACACTCTCATAATTGACTATTTGATGATGAGTAACAGAAGATTAAGAGTCAATCTACAGACTTCAAAGACCACTTTAGATCGCCATGAATAAATGTTTATCTCCGCGAAGCGCTTATAAAAGTGATATTTCCATATTATCCCCAATGGCTTCTTATTCTATATAACAAGCATACCCCTAAATAATTAAGTGTTTCCGAAGCTGGGCAAGTCTAGAGGCCAGGCGCGAACAACAACAATCGATGTTCTTGAAATGTCACTGCCGATGTTCTTAATTTGTATCACCGAGCTATCTTTGAACAATGAATTGTTTCCAAGGCTGGGCAAGTCTAGAGGGCCAGGCGCGAACAACAACCATCGATGTTCTTGTAATGTCACCGCCGATGTTCTTATTTTATATCACCGAGCTATCTTTGAACAGTTAAGTGTTTCCGAAGCTGGGAAAGTCTAGAGGGCCAGGCGCGAACAACAACCATCGATGTTCTTGAAATGTCATCGCCGATGTTCTTATTTTATATCACCGAGCTATCTTTGAACAATGAAGTGTTTCCGAGGCTGGGCAAGTCTAGAGGGTCAGGCGCGAACAACAAGAAGCGATGTTCTTGAAATGTCATAGCCAATGGCTTCTTTGCCGTTCCCTCTGAAGTTGAATCAGAAATTACTTGTTAGCTTTGGTTGAGTTTGACAGCTCAGCACTAAGAGAAGCGGAAAATTGATCCTGAGGAGGAGTGGAAGCCACTCCAGGCTGTCTCGCTGATCAATTATAAACGGAAGTGTAGTTTTGTCACAGCAGATGTAGTAGTCGATGTTTAACGCTCGTTAGAAAAGTAAGATTTGCTCAAGTTTATTTTTTAGCCCTGTTCAATGCGTTGCGTTTTGATCTCTGGTTTAAGAGATGTCTTTAAGACATGTGCAGAATTTGAGATGTTCGTCATTTGGTTACGTAAAACGAATTGATATTATAATAATATTTTGCATTCATATTTAGTTTTGTTTAGTTTTGAAAATAAATGTGAGATACCAAATGGTACTGTCAATTAGTTCCTGAAGATGTGGCTCAAGAGAATGAAAAATGAATCTTTAACAGGCTATTCTTTTTAATCAATTTAACGAAAAATAATTCTGTCCACTCCACGGGACGAAAATAAATGTTACGCAGAATCGATGCGGGGGAAGGGCGGAGGGCATTAAATAATCATTTCATAGTCTCCGTAATTAATGAGAATCATTAGCCCATCATTTTCGTTTGGTTCTTGGTCAGATCACCTATAAATGGGCCAACTCAAAGACCTTGACAACAGCAAGCCAATAACGTTAAAACAACAGACCCTAACATTTTCAAGAGATAATGGCAAATCTTTATCTGACTCTTTGGCCTATCTGTGAAATCTCGATTTCTGCACTGAATAATTCGCCGTGTTTACTTACATCAGAGTAAACCAATCATCGACTGGCCACGTGACCGGAATTTGACCCAAGTGCCCTCTATCGGGCCATGTAAAACTCGACAGTCAGGTCTATGATGAATGGAATGGTATAGAGGATATCGACCAATCGTGTCAGTGACAGAATTTATGTGATTTGGTGCCGCTTTTCGTGAACGGCGGCTTTCCAACCAGTGCATCGCCATTCTATTATTTGCCCTTTTTACTACGGCGCCCTTTCGCTTCATCCTTCACCTTTATCGTTCTTATGACCTTGGTTTTACCACGGAATGAAATATCGAGCTGAGTTTGCAAGCCAGCGTGATTACAAGATTATTAGGTTTGACGATACGGAAATAGTATTTGTCCCGAGTAAACGGAGTTACCGAAACTCGATGTATCTCGTGAGAATTCCCGAGACTAGGAACATGACTGGGAATTCTAGTTCATACTGACATTGTAACATATTTCTATCACGAATAAAATGAATATTAAACGTACATCATCAGCGTTTCTAGCCTTTCATGAATTTTACTTACGGTTGGGAACATTATACTATAGTGCACATGCATTTGAATTGCCAAAATAATGAAATGTTGATTATTTATAAAGTAATAAACAAATGTCATTTTATAGAAAATTCATTGAATATGTTTGATATTGATATTGATATATACATGAGTTGTAATGAACGAGTTTACTAAACAAAGATGTTGCACTCAAGATTACTGTCCAAAGTTCTTCAGGATAAATCTTGAATGATTCTGACTCCTTAGATAGCAACCATTTTGTGCAAATGTACAGCAAATATTTATTAGGGGGACATTAGTCTAATATACAATTAAGGTTCTGTTCATAAAGTCATTTGGTTTTTCACTCGTAAGTAGAATATTGTACATATTTAACGAACAAATGCATTTGAAGAGATCCGTCTTTGAAGTATAAAGTTTTTGTTAATGATAAACGTTTTTATACAATGGCTACGTGTGGGTGAATATTTATATACCATGTTCAACGGCACTGATGCATGCCAAAATTCGTAGATATAAATATTACACACAAAATCCCTCAACATTACTTGCGTAAGTTGATGAACCATTTAAAGGTTTTGGAATTACGTATTCAGGCTATGAATTCAATTCTAAAAGACCGGAAGTTATAAACATAACGTTATCATATATCCGTATGAACTACGATATCGGCAGTATTCAAAGTTTACGTTGTGCAATCTGAAAACCAAAGCCGATATGGTTTATACAACAGAAAAGCTTCTACTGTATATGAACAATAGGTGAAGTGGCAGGTTTATCTTAAACAAAATATTTCATGCTTTGTTTCAGTTAAGGGATTAAAATATGTTAAAGAGTGGTCTATACTCTTAGTTTAGTTTTTATACAACCAATCGCATTTTGTGCACAACCGACTCTTAAATTACGATAAGTTATATATCCTAAGTGACTTTTTTCTCCTCCGACAGAGTTAGCTCAATTCATACAATCATGACCTAATCCTTTCTCAGCATTTCTCAGGCTAGAAAGTTAAATGTGCAATCAATGGCGCCGTTTCAGAGAACAACTTTCGAAAACCCTCAGTCATTTCCGTAAACTTTGGGAAGAAATATTTGAACTGTGCACATCGCGCTTTACTTGAGTTGACTTGAGCTGACAGAACGCCGTCACGTAATAAAGCGACGGAGTCGTGACATAGTCCTCGAGGACAATAAGCAAGCCTTCTATACATTAATTGTTTTCATTGGTTGACATGTCGCAGATAGTTTTAAGTTTTGCCACAAGAGGAATCTTCCGAAAGCCCGAAAAGTGATCGTATCCAAAAAGAGGTTAGGTCAGGACTTTATGAATTGAGCTTCCTCCTTGTGGACAGAATGTTGTCAACTGTATCTTGAATTTTTCATTATTGGTTGTAGGTTTCGGTAAAGAATCCTGAGTGTTTTATTGCATTGATAGAAAGCTAAAGTTAGTGAATTAAAACAGGTCAAGTCTGTCTTTAAATAGCCAAATTCAACGAGAAAATAGTGCTCTGGTGGCTTTAAGCATTAGAAATAAATAATCTTTATCAACATTCCTGCAATCAAAATTGCATACGTTATTTTGAAAATAATCTGTAAGAACAAAACACCATGTTGTTTATAATGTCAATTTTTAAATAAATTGTATACATTATTTACATATACCAGATACTACATTCATTTTAATAAGATGCCTTGTTCTCAAATATACAGTATTATACAGACTCTCATTAACACAAAAAATACCTCATTATCTTTAATGAAAATTTACCTCATCCATTAGCCGTGTTGCTTTCAGCACACAGATTCAATATTTTCGTCATTCAAACTGATTTTTTTTCAATTTTGAGATTATGCAAAACAAATTTGCAGTAATTGAGATTAGTGACTGCAAAAGCCATTATTGGTCTTAAGATCCACTTTTTGTCAAAATATACCAATTAGAAACTGCTTTTGCTTCAAAAACGTTTAACTGGTACTGCATATATGCAAGTATCATTAGTGATATGGTGAGTAATGATAAACATACTTATCTTCCATTAAACGGAATTTTCAAAACGTGCTTTGATAGTTTGGAGGGTAATTCCGGATTGTTTTTCTGTTACCAATGATAAACACTTGGATGAAAGCATTGCAGCACAAACCCTTTCTTTACTTGTTCCCATGTTCTGTAAGCAACCTGAAGATATGAGGAGTTTCCACTTACATTCGGAACTCGTCTGACAATTGCAATACAAAAACGATGCAAAATGAAGGCAGCTCAGCGTTTTGTTCAACAAAAGAGAAGACGTTTTGGGGTATCCATTTGTGCTCGCTGGGATTGCATCAAATACTCACTTTCTTTCTTCAGTAATCAGTCGAAATAGATAAATGTCACCATCGATTCTAATCAAATAAACATTTTCGATTATGAAATTTGGCTGTTTTACAAGGTTGCGTCGATGACTATTGTTTTGATTTTTATACCTTCAGATCTTTTTACAACCTTTAACAAACACTTTAGATGGATAAGATCATTGTTAATCGAATGTCAATATTTTGTATGACGACATTCTTTGAAAGAAAAATGCGTTGCAATACTTTTTTCCACGTGTACAGCTGTATACCGAAAGTTTGTTCACATGCCTGCGTATCTTAGTGTAAATATCATGTAATTTAGGATGTCATTGAGGCATCAAAGCATTGAGATAAAGAAACGAACAATGTTGAATTTTCAATACGGAAGTAACGTTAACTTAATATCACACCCACCAGTAAACCATTGCAGTTTTGGTAGGCCATTAAAGTGACCAAATCAAATCCATTTGAATTGCACAACAGCTTTAAACACAAGCTATTTTTGTTCCTATGTACTAAGTCAGTGTGATTGTGTTGTTTTTTTCTCACAGATTGGAACTCCAATGTTTTAATCCAAATTTTAGGATATCAGAATTTCGAAAATATGACCCCTTCTGTCAAAATTCAAATTATTGCTTGAGAGACAAGACGACTCCAAAATGAATTATGGAATGGCTATTTTACGCATGGACAATAAATGATTCAATGTCAGTTTTGCTGTACTTATTTTATTGACATCCAAACAAAACCAAAATTACATGACATTTGCACTACGATACAGTGGTATGTGAACAAACGTTTGATATGCAGCTGTATATATATTCAAATGATTAGTTTTAAAACGGTTTGTGGTAATTCATAATGTCCTATGATCTTTATAGACCGATGTGATTTACGCTTTAAAATGCGACAGTTTCTTGATATTTCACTTCTATTGCAGGCTGCGTGAGAGTGCTATACGCCGGTCTCCTAGGCAACGTGCTGAGGTTTATGTACATCTCCTGGCTAAATAACCCCTGGTGGGTTCTCCCCTTTGAGTTTGTCCAAGGTGAGAATATCACACAGAACAATAATGAGAACAATGTTTCTTTAAGTGTCACTTATACGTCTTCGTTATATACTGGAAAAAATAAGTTTTGGATATTATCTATTTTATGATTATTGTTTCATCAGGTTTACAATGTAAAAATAGGTCATTATTAATGATTTCAGAATTTTCAAATATCCCTAATCGTTTTTGTCCAGTATAGTATATGACATATTTGAAGATTTACTAAAAAGATAGAAGGTGATCCTAGTTTTGTTGTTAAAGTCTCTTATTTTGTTTGTACAGTCCTTCAAAAGCTTTATGAAACACATTTAGACAAAAATGATATAAATATCGAAGAAACTACTCTTCATTATACACTACTATAGATAAGGGAATAACACATGAAAACAGCAGTTTAACTGAAACGATTTCGGTTTCTTGATGTATATTTTCCGTACCGCAGTATTGGCCTATTCTTCCTGTCTAGTTGTCGAAACACAAGTATCAAAGATGATGAACTTGAAATAGATTTCAACACAGAAACTGTCACAACTTCGTGCAAACAATATTCCTACTATGTGAAAATGATGTAGTTTCCATGCAAAGTGGCTATCAAATTCGGTTATTGATAAGTGAGATTTCAACATAGTATATAAATTGCGAAAGTTAAACACAGAACTGTCCATAAGTATTTCAGTACAGAGTAACCGCATGGTTTGTGTTGTAGGATTAACCCATGCTGCTGTGTGGGCGGCCTGTTGTTCCTACATCACTCAGGCCATCCCGCGGACTCTCAGGTCCTCAGCCCAAGGCATTCTACAGGGCCTCCATCACGGACTCGGCAGGGGCTGCGGGGCCGTCTTCGGGGGCATCCTTGTCTACTATTATGGTACGTAGCTTGTGTTGTAGATCTGACTTGTGATGGACATATATGCCTTGTAGCCAAGTTTTATAGGCCATGATGATACGACAGGTAATAAATATGTCGAATTTAAGAAATTCACATGCCAGAATGTTCTTATTGGTTTACATAAAAACTATGGATTTATATAACATGATTTGTACTTTATATATTCTATGATGTTCAGTGTAAGTCATGACTTAATGTCGTTGTTCGTACAAAGGTTTAAGCAAAACAAACAAAAAAGACTTGAGATGACAGTAAAGTAGGAGAATTAAAGTGACATAGAGTATGTTTCGTTAATTTTGTAATAGTGCGAAAATATCATATGACCTGAGGTAAGTTCAAATCGCTATCTTAAGTTGCATCTTTATTTCTTAATTTATGCAAAAATGAAAACGTTTTCTTGTTTTCGATTGTTAATAAAAAAAGGCCATTAATTGTTATACAGTCGAAATGCAGCGGGCCATCTACATGTATAATTGTTACATTACCGAACTATATTCCTCGTTGTGTCTGTTATAAATAACTTTCCAAACTTAAGTTTAAGTCATTGGCGCGCGCCATTGTCTTGTTTTCTATCATAAATCTCTATTTTCCCCTGTTTATTGTCACTATGCTAACTGATAAGCATTTAGTTTTAATTTGTTAATTTTCAGGACAAACTACTATTTGTCGATGAAATAACATTTTACATATTTTACCCCAACATCCTTACCCTATGCCCCTATAATTTCCAGGCTGAACATGACCATTGTTGTGATATACAGGGAATTTTCTACAGCTTGTGATATACAATATCCCTTTGGGCAGTCAACCATTTGTAATCCTAATGATTTGTTTTCATATAACAAAGAATACTGGAAAATATTACCAAAAATTGAAATGATTTTAAAGACAACAACAATTAAAAAGATTATCAAGATTTAAGAAATATAGAAAACAGAATACCATTAGTTTAGCATTCAGATATTATTTGAGAAAAATGACCACTTTGATTTCGTTTTTGTTATGGTTTGGTGTGATCCAGAACTATGACAGTTCCTTTAATCGTTTAGGAAACAGAGCTGTGATCTAAATGTCACACTTAAACTTCATAGCAATTAGAAGGAGAAAGAATCAAGCTTGGCCAGATCAAAGAATCCATCGGTCCCCTCTCGGAAATGAACGGTTACAAATATAAGCCAATTACTTATTAAATCATTTGAACGTTTTCTTAAATATACATCATAAGATAGAATAATTGTATCAACGAGTCCATAACCTGCCCATTCTACACATCTGTATCCCCCATGGGTGTTCCTGTTCCTCATTATCGATTATGTATATCCTCGAGTATTTCAAAGAAGGTTCTTGTGTGTTCCAAGAGCTCATTGGGGTTTGGTGGACTCTGACAGTGGTTAAAATCGATACATCGATTCCTGCTCAACGTGATGTTGAATTAGAGAGCTTGGCTTTTTCATACGTTTAATTATTTTAACTTACTCTTTGGTTAATTATTTTGGGTTTAAACAATGTTTGATTAATCGTTATGTTTGCAAATACAAAGATTACGTTTTTTCATTAATCAGGAAAATCTGTTGAGACATATATATATATATATATATATATGAAAAAAGTTCACCAATTTGAAATTGATCTTCAGCTCCCAGGCGTTATATATTGAAAAATACGAAGTCAGAAGTAAAAACAATCTATTTTAATGGCTAGCGCTTTCAGCTCAACGAGCCTCTTCAGGCCATACATACAACGGATAATGCGTTGCCGAGCAACGTCATCGTGTACAACATGACGTCATTACATTAATACGTCACAATATAGGTTACAATAGGATACATGTACAGCAAAACATTTAAGTTCTAGAATTTAACCTTGGTGAAAACATTTTGATAAATCTGCTTTCTTTTGTTTCTAAAAGTTTACTGTTATCAAAATTTAATTTATACATTGGGAAAACTGAAAAATGCCCGTTTCCACACTCAGCTAAATGTTTACTCAATGGAATTGTACGGTTTTTTGGATGATTAATCTGAGATCTGTGTAAATTCATGCGTAATTTTAACTTCATTTCAGTTTTTCCAATGTATTTTTCATTGCACCCAGAGCATGTGATGACATAAACAACATTTTTACTGTTACAATTAAGATTTTGTCTTACAGAAAATACTTTACTTTCATTTATATGTACAGAAGAGCCTATTATGATATTTTTACATGTAAGACAGCGTGAATCACCGCATTTAGATACAGTTGGTTCTAACTCACTTGAATCAAACTTGGATGAAGTTAATAACTTACGAAGATTTTTAGGTTGTTTAAGACTGTTAACAATTTTCGATTTACACAAAACTTTTTCCATTTCTTTACTTTGATGTAAAATAGGTAAGTTTTTGTCAATTATTGCAGCAGCGCTCTGATGGTTAGGGTTAAAGGTGGAAACCAACGGGACAATGTTTTTATCACACTGTTTATTAGATTTAGCATCTCTGAGGCGACTTTGATCTAACACAGCGGCTTTCTGTACACTGTCTTGTACTAGACTTTCAGGATAGTTTTGTATCAACAAAAACTCCTTGAGTCCCTCTTTTGTGTGTCATCTGTTACAATAGCACAAATTCTTCTCGCGAGACAGTACGGGATGTTACGCTTAGTATGACTTGGATGACATGATTGAAAGTCCAGATATTGATGCGTATCTGTAGGTTTATAGTACAAATCCGTCTCTAACCGACCGTCCTCTTTTACAACCACGGTCACGTCAAGAAAATTCAAATTAGAGTCACTTGTTTCCATAGTGAATTTCAAAGATGGACTTAAAGAGTTCAGGATACAATGCAACTTACACAGTTCCTCTTTTGTTCCCATAAATGGCATGAAACAGTCATCCAAGAATCTTTTCCAATGCTGTTCAACATGCTCCTGCATATTTTGTCCGAGTGATTGTCCAACTTTCTCATTTAGGAAAGTTTCAAGGTATCCCAACACCAGGGTTGTATATGTGGGAGCAACTTTAGTTCCCATAGCGACGCCTTTAATTTGAGTATAGAATGCACTATTAAAATAAAATACATTATTGGATATTACAAGATCAAGAGCATCTAGAATAAATCTGTCTGAAAACCTGTCGGCTAAGTCACATCTGCTTGTATGAATCGTTGAACGTATTTTGTCAACAATGGTAGTTGATAATACAGAGGGACATTGAATGTACACGTAGCTTAAAACGTAGAAGCCTGGCTCACCAAAACGTGTTTTGCTTGGTTTTGGAACACGGAGACGATGTTGTCCTACGGACGTGAGTGCTCTTAGTTGCTCATGGGTTACTCGCCATTGCCATGGATGAGATTTGCAGAGAAGGTGGCCCATATGGTTAAACGTTCATTTAAATAGTGGCAAGGTTTCTAAATGTGGACACGTGCATTTATGACTTTTGCCTTGCTTCGACTGTTAGAGCTTAATCATATTTCGTCGACTATGATGTCATAAAACCATTGTTCCTGGCGTCAATGTAGCGGGCTGTGGCAAGGTCCTGCAATTTGAATGGCAATAAACGGTAAATGAATAAATATCATACTCGAAATGTATCATAAAAAATTGACGAAACTCAAATATGTGTTTGACCATAGCTCTTGCTCGGGCAATACTCATTTAGTAAATGTCAAAATACTCATTTTGTGAAAGTCATATGACACACTTAGCTTCCTCTATAAAGTTCATCATAATAATCACCATAACCATACCTATACAGGTAGCGTGCTGACCTTCCGGACGTATGGCGTGTGTTGCATCATCATCCTGGTTTTGTATGTGGGGATCAACTATTTCCTGGAGGACCGAGGCTATTTCTCTCATGGGGGAAGCTCTAAGATGACCCACCAGATTCTGGAAGAAAATACCCACCTTGCACCGCATGGCGTTCCTTCCGGTATAGCACGTGACCTTTCCAGTAGCAAACTTGATCAGGAGGCCTTGAATACAGGTGATAGCAATTGAATTGTATCCAATGAAACATTTACAATAAACAGTCTATATATATGGGATAACTGCTGCATGAGTAATATGCAAAATCTCATAGGCTGAGTGTCTGAATTCTTTTGAAATTCTCATTGACAACAGAGGCATCAGTCTGTGGGCGTTTGTGGACAATCCGACTAAGTATTAGAAAGTAGAAAGGGTAGGATAGAGGTGCACAGAGTGTATTCCTAATACATCGATACCACGTTTGAATACCACAAATAATATTAAAATGATGTAGCGATTGTTAATATAGCAGTCAGTAATTGAGTTTCTCCGACACAGATAAGTAACATTTGGTTAATAAAAAAATCTTTTCACAATTCCTCTGTTGCCATATTGTAAAATGGATTAGTACATTGCAAAGACATGGTCCGTTGATTTACTCTTCGAATCCGTTTCGAACCAGTTCAACTGATAAAAAATTCTACTTCAAGAATGAGCTTACTGGTTTTTAGGTAAAAGCAATTGCAATACTTTCTTTGCTGTTTTGGTGAACGTATTGGTGCAAGGGAGTAGGTACTCATACTGTATCAGAAGATTTAGTGTCCCGTTCATTAGCTTCATTGAAAGCCATGCAAGGAATTATTATGGACTTTCAATTTCCACCGCTGTGACCATAATATTATGTAAGTAATGTATACGATCTCTGTCCAACCAGATTACGGAACTACAACATACGACGGCCAGAACACACTCCCTGTCAGAAGCCCTGGATCCGTGCCAAGAGGTTAGACATTTTTATTTTGTTTCTTGCAACTGCAAATGCTATTGATTTAGAGAGACAGTGCGACTGTAAGGTTCTTGTAATTTTTCGCAAAGTGTCATGTGCACAGAAAGATTTTATAAATGCTTCACATGATCTTAAAAATCCATGAAACTTAAACATTTCAATATCCTATGTGTAGATTATTGAACACATATATATATTTATATATCTACAGGCTTTTCAAACGGAAACTATCGAGGATTTGACGATGGGGCGTTTTCTGAGGTAAGTCATTTATATGCTGATTTTGAACCAAACCGAGTTACATCAACTCGACTGCCGACACAACGTGTTTGCATTAATTCAGGTCATCTTCTAGTAAAACGATAAACGGTAAAAGAATGATCAGAGGAATTTTACATGTACATGTATATGCCATACTTTCTAACTATCATGGCGGTTATAAATACACGTCATTTATGAGGTCAATTATTAATTTTATTGTCTTTTTACAATTTAAGGTTTACTCTTTCGTCGATTTGGTGTGTATAGCAAGTGCCCCTGGTCAACGAACGTTTTTGTGCTTGTATATATCAAATACCTTGAAAATATGTACTACCACATCCATGATGTAAACTTTTTAAAAGTGACACTATATTGTTTGTGTAAGTCAACTGTATTATTCCATCAAAAACATTTTAATATGCTTGCCGTTAATGATGTTGACATTATAATAGTTGAGGTCGTCATCGAAACCAGCAGTATATTTTAAGTCCGCTTCAATGTCATCTACCCAGTAATATTGTTTATATTTACGATGCATCCTTTTTTTAGTGAACATGCATGATAAAGCGATCTTCGATTATTGTTTTGAAAGTAATCTTACTCCCCTTTCCCTCAAGTCTGGAGTCTGTTTCTTCCAAACTGTATCCTAGGATATTCCTTCCCCTTCGAGACATTGACGACATTATCTTGAACGTTTAACATTCCAGAGATTAGAGATCGATAGTATCTCTGATACGTACAAATTAGACTCTGTTACTTTAATGGGTAAAATTAAGGCTCGCCTAATGTATGATCGGTAGTGTTAAGCCGATTTTAACCAGTGTAATCTAATCATGATTATGTGCTTAAGTGATCTTAAAACTTATTCCCTCCAGTTTTAGTGTCTTATTTTCCTCCAAAACTCGAAATCGTTTGTTAACCATAGTAATAGATATTCTTGAACTGAAAATATTGTATCACGTGTTAATGTGTATCCTATTTCAGGGGTACCAGCAGGGGGGAGGAGACAGCTTGTACATGCAGGACCCACCCCGGGTACCCACCCAGGTTTATCAACAGCAGCCGTACAACACATACGACCAGCGATACGGACCCTAGTTCACTCGCGGCTTGTGTTTGGGATTACAGCCAGTGGTCAGTATGTCGTTGAAAGGGTTCCTTTCAAGAGTTATTTTCTCAAAGCAATCTTATTGTTAACCTTAACTCAAAAATTTATTTACGATCGCTATGGTGTATTGTTTAAGCAGGCAAAGGCAATTTAACCCTTGTTAACTGACTCTGTAGCTCCACAAATACATTGTTATTTGTTATTATTTTAATTGATTACAATATTAGTAATATTCAAAAGTCTAGAAAACTTGTATTTGAAATGAAAAAATATCAAATGTTTTATTGTAAAAATGCCTAAAATAAAATAATTTGACGATATACTGTTTAAAACCAGCTCTTTTAAATCGAAAAGTTACATATCATTCCTAGTTCAGTTTTGGACAATTTGAGCTTAAAAAATGTGAGAAGATGAGAAACAAATATCGTAATATTTAATTTAACAAAAGTCTTATTCTTTAGGTATTTTCCTTTTCAGGGGCTTAACATTAGCCTATCTTGTAATGCCTGGAACCTGTCTTTGTCAGAGAAAAGAGATTGTGCCCCTCCCGGCTGGTCCATGTGGATTGTGCTACTACAGATGCGCTACGATGAATGGAAGAATCTGACTCGGCTTTTAGAATATGGTAGATAGTGTTTATTCTGAAATTCATTCAACGTGGATGTTAAGAACTGTAGCGATGAATAACACTCGGGTTTCAAGTCGATTGGTATCCCTACAGCAAACTCAAATAATTTATAAATCATCAATGATTTTATTTGATATACTGCATGTAGATGATAAGTGAATGAGTGAAAAAAAGACCGATTCCAATATTGGTGAAGAATTAAATAGGGATTTTTGCAGTCAGTAATCTTTTTTAATTAAACATGAAGAAATGTTTCGACAGACTCTTAAATTCGAACGAACACTTCAAAACAGTGAACATTTCAAATAAGACGTTTATGTTTTGTTAATAAAGGCTTACGTTTTACTATTTCACTTTGATTATAGAAAGTAAAACTTGTAAACGTCGATAAAAACTTAAAAACATCTTTAGGTTAATCTGTCATTGCAATGCGAAACATCACAGTCATCCTAATACAAACTTAACCAGACATAACTTGTGTTATGGTGTGAATATAGCATAGCTGGCTACTGAAGTTTACTAGTTTAATAAGGTGATATATTGCCCAAAACATGTCATAAACGATCAGATATTTGTCATCAGTTCCCATAGCTAAATTAGACAAACCATATCCCCTGTCATGTACATAGTTGACTTTAAGTATAAGGTCTTATTAAGATTTTACTTTGTTGCATGGAAAGGTTGAGTATTTTATCCGAACATCAATATTCATGTCTTGTTATTCAGAAGAAATCCATAAACACCATTGAAGGGAGGTAACTCTTACAATCATAGTGCGCCATCGTACAGGCGACTTCGTTCATTGGTTGTTTTTTTGTGTGCGAAATTATGATAGAAATATGGTAACTTGGTGTTTTGAATGGCTTTTATAGAAAGTGTCAACGAAGTCAGGAAATGTCTATGCATTGTTCGCAGGCGGAAAGGAAATACAGCTGTTTTAGAGATCAAGCTATGTTGTTAGTGTATATGTTGATTCTCCTACTTTATTGTAGGAGAATTGCATTGAAACGATAAATTCCCAAAAATTGTATTCCACACTAAAGAATAACTTAATTAACTTCCAAAACGAACATGATGTTTAAATTCATTTTTGTTCGGTTTCGTGATTATTTTCTGTTAATTTCCCGATCTTTACAGATGTTGAAAATAAATTAGTCTTGCCTTTTATAAACATCAACCCATTTCGAATGTTTATGACATGTAGTAAAATGGATAATGATAGTTGTTTTTCTTATTGAAGTGTGTGTGAATGAATTGAAATCTTTCCTGTAAACAATTGACAAACTGTTCTTATTTTAATTATGATAGCAAATTCTTTTTGACCAAAGAGTATTCGTAGGAGTATAACAGATAACAGGATAATGACAGAAGTAATGATATTTCAATGTAATGAAGCCATTATAGTAACAAAATATATTCAATTCAGATGTGAGAACGTTAAACATGCCTGTCTTTAGCACCAAGGTTTGTGCTATTTCTGTTGTATTTGTTTGAATCTCTTCAGCAATATGCGCATATAACGCGCAACGATAGTGTAAGTAGCAATAGAAATACATGTTTATTTGTCTGCATGAACTGTAGTGTGCTTTGGCCTCGCTTGGTGTAACGTTCCTTCCTACTTAAAATGCTTCTGGTCGTTGTGAAGATTAAACAAAATATGTAACAGGATTATCAAGAACTACAAATGCTTCACAGTATATCGTTATGACATTTATATATATTCGTTGAATCGTGCCAAGTTTACGGCAATCTATGTTTTAATTATCCTTTCAACGATACAAGTCACAGTGTCATATCAAACATGAATTTTGCTTCTTTTATCCAAAATACAATTCTTACCTATTCAAACATATTTTCAGTTAAACACATTAGAATTTTTATATTACTTCACATTTTCCAATAGATACAATATATAGCTATGAAATATATAGGTCATTAAGTGTCAATTCTATTCTAGTTATCAGATAACACTAGTGTGTCCCCTTATTGGGCGATCTCCAAATGTTACACAATTTACCGTATAGGTGACCAGAACAAATACTGTATATCAGCCTCTCTTACGTCACACAAATAATATTCTACTTTACAAAGTCAAGTAGATCAAGTTCGCGAACATTTCGAGAACGTTTCACTAACGCTGTACTTACTTTTGCCCAATTGCTTATATTTATGTAGATACTATCAGGATTTCATTCTATCCTCATTATTCTCATCTTGAAAATCAGGCTACTAAATTTCGCAAGCTTTGATTTGAAATAGTCCCCTGTAGTTTTCCCCCTGAAATCCTCCTGTCAGTGGATACAGAGAAGACTGGAAAGTCCTATAACAGGTAACAGCACACCAATCGAAAAACGCGTCCGTTGTTCCAATTCACCACTTAAGGGAGGTAATCTGTTATGGGCTAAATTCAGTTTATCCGACTCTGTGCCGAGCATGCCTTTCAAAACCTAGGAAATCGCTGCTGCCACCAACTGTAACTTTTTCTGATAGCTAATGTACTCTTTGTACATCAAAACATGTGCTTTAGATGCATAACTGTTTGAATAAACTGAATATTATAGATAAAGTTTAAGAACAATGAAATGATAATTCAACTGTGGTATGAAGATTTACACGTTGTTGGTGGAGAATACCCGAGTGTTTTCAACAAGGATTGAAATGCAGTTTGTATACGAGAAGAAAAATCACGAAAAATTTATTCATTTTTCAAAGTGATCTTTAGTGACAAGTACATGTTTACTTTTATTTGTTGATTGAATTGCTCACTTTTATTCGTGAACTTGCATAAAACAACAGTCATCAACAATACCCACGTGCACATCAGATTTTAAATATTATGAAAACTACAATATAATATAACATATTGTCGACATATGTATGGTATATTTCTTATATAACAATAACTGGAAGAGGTTAAATTATATTGTTGATTTAATGACTAAGTCATTATTGTTGTTGTTAATCCAAGGCGTCGCTTGTGTATTGGAGACACACACTTTACTCTGACCCTTAACCACACATAGAGCAAATCGAAGGATATGAAGGGAAACGACATAAAGGGGACTATTTTATAGCGAAACATGCGAGATTAAGTATCCTTGTAGTTGCAGGGTATATTCTAAAAGTATGCATTTCTTATTAATAAACTATTCTCTGCATGTTTATTGTCCAATGTACGTATAATACATATCACTTGCAGTGTTGCGAGGAACAGGTGTATATAGACTAGAGGGCGTGAACTGTCCTAATAGGTATTTAAAATTATGAATCGTTAAAATAGATATTGAACACTTTCCATCCACATGTTGTTTGTACTGTATTTCGCATATTTTCTTTACACTTTTCTAATCTCCTGCAGTAGACCGAAATTTTGAGGTTTGAGAGGCTAATGCTAGTTTACCTCCGTGCAACGACTATAGGCGTCAACACCACTTCTCTCTCCTGTTTGTGAAGTATGTTCTTGCATATTATCTAGACCACGTATAACATATGTGTTGTGTGTTCCAACTCGCTCACAGTTCACACTATGATACATTGGGATATCATGTATAGACATATGATGTGATGCGTTCATGATTACATAGATTATTACTGTGGTGCGTTTATGAACCAAATAGGCTATTATTGGGGTGCGTTCATGAATTACATAGATTATTATTATTGTATACGTTTATGGATCACATAGATTTTAATCATGATCCGTTAATGAACTACTTAGCTATTTTTATTGCGATGCATTTAATGGTATTAATGTTTTGATACCGAATGCATCACATAGATTTATATTGTAAAATGTATATTTCATAGATGACGTTATCATATTGGTACCTATGTCATGACGTCATGTGCTGTTTCTTTCTAAAAATGTGATATCATTGTTATTATCAGTGCTTCAGAGAAGTGTTAAATTTAGAGAAAAGGGTATGTATAGATTGTCGAAATAAAATGATTGATTTGCAATGAAATGATGGAGTTTGATTTTACTTTTTTAAGCTTACCGAATCTTACTCTTACATCTTCACACATTTTTAGACCTTATCATCATCTTTGTCAAATTCTCAATCGTATGTATTGTGTATTGAACAGGTAGAAAATAACACGCCCGTGAGAAGTTCAGTTTAGCAATATTCATACAACTTATAAACTTCAAGGTGACTGTGTACAGTACTTTGAATATATACATGTAATTGAAGCTCTCATGGCGCTATCCTCCCAAACACCCCGTTACACCATCAAATGATATGTATGTTCCAATCTCTTATTAACTTTTCCCTCCCTGAACTGATTACAATCCGATACAAGAATAATTCTATAACTAATTGGATTGAAAATAAAAATCAAATTCAAATGGGAAATTATTTATCTATCACAGCGCTTAACTTAAAAAAAGACTTCTAACGGCTGATGAAATATAGATTATACCGATTAACAATAATTTCATATAATCTCGTTAATAATTCAGGAAGTTATGAGTAGTGCTTCCATAGATACTAATACAGAAATAAATCCTATATCAAATATAATTATCTATCTATTTAACTAATTTAATATTAATTAACATTTAAAACCCTTGTAAATATAATCTGAACTGATAAGGATGTGACAATCTATATTCGTCAAATGCAGAGCACGATTTAGTTATGAGGGTAATTAAAACATACACGATGTTCATCGCAGCGTGGTACAAATTAGATCCAAACATCATATTTATCCAATAAAATCATCAAACATTACAAGTTATGATTATTTAAGTTTCAGTTAAAGAGCCAGAGGTTTATTTTTGTCGTCTTGGCCAAAGGGATTCTAATTTGATCACAGCAATTGAGGACTGAGGTTTGACTCTATCCATTCATCAACTACTTAATGAATCAATCACTCCTCATCGAAGCTGATTTATCTCTTGACATGTCTTCCTGCTGTCGATGGGGCTCGGGGGGACAGGGTCATACTCCCGTCGTTCTCGCATCGTTGACCAGACAGGCAAACAGCCCGTGGGACGCAGCCATCAACCGAAACTAAGTGAACAATTTAATGAACGAAATCTTGAAATGATAACATTAAGATTTTGGATTTTGGATTTAATTTTTTTTAGATAGATATGAGTATGTAATAGATTAAATCAAATGGTATTACGTATACAGAAACTGATAGGTAAAATTGATCCCCTGATTAATGCAATTAATGTTCATGGTATGGATTTCAAATCTGAAAACAAAGATGTTTCAAATATATATTATTTGATATTAATTTCTTTGAAGAAATTAGGAAGTTGTTTGCGGAATATATGAGCCATTACGACGAAAGACATTTTAGATTTAAGTCTTGTTATTTCGTTACTTCTAAACTAAAATAATATTTGGCAAGAACTATTAACTATGTACTTAAATGAAAATTGAAAATAAAAAAGATTCTGATCTGGTTTTTGGATACTAAGTAATTCCCCATTGTTACTTACCCATATATTACTCTCTGCAAAAAATATATACTTACACTTGCACTTTAAAAAAATTATTCCAAAATCACATAATTTTCAAATTGAATACAATTGAAAGATATTTTCATTGTGGAAAAATTCATAGCCAGAAGAAACAATAATTTTTAGAGGTTTTCAAACAAATGCTTACCCTTTTACAAATCTTCAATGACTGAAGTTAACTTAAAAATGACGAATTGTTTGGCCAAAATTGTACTTAACCCAAAACTTAATATTAATGTATCATTGGACCCTGTGTGTTCATGTACATGTGCATTAAATGCTGCCTGTAAATAATTATGGAAACAAATAAAAAAATTGAAAAACTATGTACTTAGAAATAGAAAGAGTCTAAAATAATATATATATATATCATGTGTTTACTCATTAGCTTACTGGGATTACTAGAAACTGACTGAGAAATATTTGGTAAGTTACAGGCGTCAAATATTATATTTATTTATATGTGCCCTTTTCCAACTTGTTAAATCATAAAGGTTTTAACCCTATATGTATGGATGAATCAATTGATGAATGGATGGATGAATGAATGGATGAATGAATGGATGAATGAATGAATGAAAATGATATCCAGATAACAACCTGCTCAATGATGCTTTTCAAGGAGAATAGACCCAAACATTACTAGTGACAATCGATGGATGAGAGAAGACTAACATGATTAAAAGATTTCCAAACTTGTTATTAGTGCCAAAGCTATTTCGGAATAAGAGAGTCTTGGAATGTATCCATTATTTGTGCTTGCTAATTTTCAACTGGAAGTTCTAACTACAACACTGGGGCTGCATCATTTCAGGTCATATATATCAATATATTGAATTAGCGAAATTAAAAAAAAGTTTTTGGAAATTGCAAATTATCTATATTTTGATGTACCTCTCGACGTACCTCAAGACATCATTGTCTTTTAGCGTTCGTTAAAGGTTATTATAAAATTAGATACGATTAACGTTTTTGATAATTTATTTTTCTTCTAATATGTTTTCATCGTATCTATTTTTGATAAAATTGCGGATGGAAGAAAAACCTTAAGTTCACTATTAGTTGTGTACTAGTAGATAAAGTGAGCAGTGTCACGTTTTCGAAAGATTTTTTTCTCCAAATTATCCCCAACATTAGTATTACCAAATATATTATCTTTAGATGGTAAAAAACATTTCTTTAGTCAACCCGATCATACGTAGTCGTAGAGGAAAAGGCCTATGGCGTCCATTTTTGTGGAAACACCTTTTAATTCAACCATTTGAGGTTGGAAATGGACTCGCATAGCCTAACCGATGATGGTACGTTTGATAAAGAACATTGACTTGCAATTGGAAACATTTGTTTTCGTCTTCGTGAGATGCCTTTATTTGTGTAAGAATCGTGTTCCTGCCCCTTTAAAACGCCCCGGGGTTCTGATATCAATGATAGCCTTACTGATCCTCTGATAACGAGGACATGATCTGGGAATAAGAAATTAATCTAGCACTTTTTTGTCGATGCAGTCAACACCAAGCTATTAAACGGTAGACCAGTAAGAAGTTTGCAGATAAAACTGAAGTAAGAATCAAGTAAAATCTCTTAAACATTTCAGGAAAGTGCTAAATAACAGAAGATATTATGCTTAAAAGATAAAAACGCCAAAAGAAACGAAGACGTAATTTTGGGATCATGATATAATCAATTAACATTGTGTTGGGAAATATCCTGATACGGCCAAAATACCATAAATGTTCCATTATACAATCAGCGAGATTATTGTGAATACCCGGGTTTAAGTTAGAGTACATATCAGCTGTGACTTTCTCTACTAGTATGACACTTGAGTGTGGAGTGACCCCGACAGTTATGGCGCGGCAACACATTTGTCATCATTTGACCCCGATTTAGAATCTGGTGAATGTGAATACTATCTCCCAGTTTGTGGTAAATTTACAAAGGTTGAGACTATGAACGCCAGCTGTAGGTAACAATTTTGGAACCCTCACACAATAGTGGAACACACATGTCGAGTCTAAAAAGGAATTAAAATACGTTTCTTTCCCGTGATCTTTGCTGAAATATATGCTTCTTTCTGTAGGAGCAGTGGATGTAATGGATTATATCTTGTGAAGTTGTGCATATCAATTTGAACTCTCTCTCTGCCTGTCTGTCTGTCTGTCTCTGTCTCTGTCTCTCTCACTCTGTCTATTTCTATCACCCCGTTTGTCTCCGTGTGTCTGTGTCTCCCTGTTCCTGTCTCTCTGTCTCTCTCTCTCGCTCTCTGTCACCCTCTCTCTCTCAATTGTTTCAAAAGCATGCAGTCTAAAAGGCATGCAGACTGTATGCATAGACAGTCTCAATTAAATATCGTTCACTCCCATCGATCTTGTTATCAAAGGAAGCAATATCTCTGAGTTTGGATACTGTTCTTAGGCACAAGTTCGATACTAATACTCGTACGATTGTCAGCACATCTCCATCCCCAAACAATTACGACAATGAGAATGCTTCATCAAATATTTGACACTTTATTTTATTCGTAATAGATTACTTATTTGATTTATGTAAATAAAACCCCCATAAAAATTGCTTAGATGTTTAAAAAACCCACCGATGTTCTCCTTAAAGATGTATAACGTAAACAAAAACATATAACGTAAACAAAAACAATTTACAGACTGTTATTTTCAATAACCATAAAAAAAATTTGAATATTTCTTTAAACAACATCAATTAGTATCTATTAAGTGAAACATACGCTAACGAAGACAGGGTTATCTTGGAATGGAGCGCCCATTAATAAGTAGCCAAAAACAAGTTTCTCATACAAATTCAAAATTAAAGGGAAAACAAATCGAAAACATTTGACTGGGTTACCCTTTTAAAGCACCATATCTTGAACTGCAGAGAAACTGTCAGACATAAAGCTTGACTTCCCTCTACTTGACAGTTGCTAGCTAGCATGTTGGTGAGATATTCAGTACAAGGTCCTTTCCTGTGATAATTTGATTGTATCTTCAAAATTAGGTTTTTGAGAGAAAGGATTCACACCTGGGTGACAAGCTCCATATCTGTCAGTAGATCCCTGATGTATATATCCCAGCACAGTGACAGCGATGTGAGGAGTTCATTGATGGCTTCATGTCCGTGCTGCCAGATGGCGCGATAACTCGATGGAGGAACAGCATGGACATCCATCAAACCTTTCAATCGGACGTTTCCATGGTCATATATGAATTATTTTCTTCTTCTGAGATTGTCATGGTATCAGTTTCATAAAATTCGCCATTTATCCAGCCTCAAGTAGATGCATATCTGTAAACGTGTTTAGAAAAGACACGAAGACATGAAAATAAGAAAAGAAACTCCACATACCTTATCAGGTAGGTGATCAACGCCGTTCAGGTGTGAGGAAGACGCATAATTGTTCACTCTGTCACATATTTGCGGTGAAAGCAAGATTTCTTTTTAAGATTAATAACTTTGTGGCTATTAACGATAATTAAAAACTGTATAACTGTTTTCATCACACACCTGCTTCTTAATATAAAATGAAGTTTTATCAAACTTAAACGTAATGATAAAATGTTATTGGACGTGAGTTTTGCCAAGACACTACCTTACCGTTTATAACGTTAAAATCTTTAAATAACCTTTATGAACACAAGGAGAACCCCTAGTTATGTGAGTTTTCACCTTCATACCCCATAAAGAAAATGATATATTGCTTTCGATTTTGACAATAAATTGAAATAATAATCAAAAATGAAAAGTGACTTTTGCGTTTCTTATTTTACAGAGTGGAGTTAAAGAAACGATGGCGATTCTGCTAAAAGGGTAGTCAGATATTTACTATTTCCTAAGTGCGGCTAAATAATATTTTGTCAATTACAAGATTTAAACTACAGTGTCAACTACATCGTCGAGAAGTCTAGTGACAAGATCCCTTCCTCCACCTCCTTTGAAAAAGTCTAAACAAAATTTATGAGAAAACCTTAATTTACTGAAGACTCATCACACATTCAAGGCGGAATATCCTATTCACATGGATCCAGGAAATACAACAACCAATAGTCTTTCTAGTAGGATCCTTCTTTGGTCATACAGCAGTTGGAATTTATTTTAATTGAACGATATTTTCTCAAAGTGGTATGATTTCAATCACATTTGTTCTTATACATTCGCTATCGTCCATGTGTTAAATAAATAGTTATGCTAGTACCTTTTCTGTCAAATAATCGAAATTCATTTTTTGTTTAACATATTTCGCAAGGGAACATCACCTTAAATTTAACATCTCCTATTTTTGGAGTAGGACAATGAAATTTACTTATTGTTAGTTATTTTACAAAGACGGTGTTCTAAAAGTTTAGCATTGTAACAATACCAATGTCTGGAAACAAGTGAAATTGTTTTAAGGGTAGTCACACTGCCAAGCTAATATATATATATACGAGGAACTTCAAACTTCATAGAATAAAGTTGTCATTCTAAAAAGTTCAGCTTCAGTTTCAATGTTGTTTCGACCAAATAGTGTAATGGTGTTTTCATGCCACGTTCATATTTGAGAGGGCCTAAGGACAAATGCAAAACTTATTTTTCTTATATATTCATATTATATGTTATGACATCTAAATGCAAACGTGTTTAAAATAATCTTTTATTACGATATAGTAATACAAATTAAGATTGTATTTCTAGTATTATTTTTCAGTATTAATGGAACCCACTCAGTCTTGGCTGCATATGCATGCGTCATTACTGTTCCGATTCAAATGACCTCTCTGGACAATAGACTTAGGCAATATCAATACAGTTACTCTGAGTGTATTCTTTATATGACTTTATTCATTTATTCAGGCTTCTCAACTGGCAATTGAACCGGTGCCTCTCCGCCGAATGGAACTGGTTCTACCTTGCCAGCTCCAGACTGGATTGGCGAGTTCTTGGCTTTTTCTGCTCCAGACTGGATTGGTGAGTTCTGTGGTTTCTCCGCACCAGAGAAGCCATTGCCGTATCTAGGGACAAGGGAAGGTCCATTCATACAGACGCCCTGGCAACACTGTTCTCCCCGGTACATGTCGCAACCCATCTGACATGACTTGTAGGCGTATTGGTTGCTGATCATAACTCTAGGGCAAGTGAACTGTCGTGCTGGAAAGATGACATTAAAATTTTTTGAAGATTAGACATTGTCCTAGATGGTCAGTCTCTGCGATATGTCTTTATTCATACGCTGACTACGAAAAACCAATGACTGATGACATCTAATCTTAATATGACCTCATCTTGTATGGTAAGCATATAAACATCATCAATTATTCCCATCTTTTCCTTTCCATGAAAATTGTTTTGGACGATGTACTGAATAATGAGCTGACAACTACAGTGATTTAGCCAGCATACAAACAAAGAGTTATTAACCTACGGTGTGTTTAACGTCAATTGCCAAAGAGGGAATTATCTAGAATGGTATTACATGTGAAAGGTTCCCAACAGGTTGATAAATGATAAGTTCATTAATCGCATATTTCTAATGCGTTTTGTTTTTAAATGTCACTTCGCATAGTGTCGTAGCATATACTTGGACTCCTGGCCAACCATTACAGCTGTTAGAGATTAAGTTATTGATTCAACTTAAACTGCGAATTCAAAAACAATATTGTTTTGTGCTGATGCCATTTTAAAACGCGGTTTTGAAGTCCTACTGAAACTTACTATTGTAACAATAGTGTTTATAATGTGATCTGATAGTTTAATGCAGCTGATTTTGAAGCCTCGTATTCTTTTATAGGTAATGTGTCGTTTTGGTTAAAAGATAGATAATTTAGAGAATAATTGTTAATGGCAATATTTTGATTTATTATTGAACATAATGACATTTGTTTCTTGAAACCACTATATTATTAACAATGTGTTAGTCTAAGTAATTTGAGTATAAGTGGAAAATTGGTTTTCTTACCTACACATGTCTGGGTTTGGTAGGAGCACACAAAGTTATTGGGACATTGTGAGTTCTGAAACAGAAAGTTAACTCCAATGATCCATAATAAGCTTGCAATTAAGATTATAAAACTACAGGTAAACAGAAAGTAATATTCATTATCATCGATTCAAATCTTTTTACATATCACTTGTTTTATTAAACTATATACATATAACTTATATATCGTACCCCACACATTTGCCCATTTCCTCCAGGGTAACCCGGATAACCACCTGGGTATCCTCCAGGATAACCTTGGTTATTTCCGGGATAACTGCCGGGATAACTTCCAGGATAACCCCCTTGATTACCCCCTGGATAGCTCCCTGGAAAGGCGTCAGAGCACGCTATAACAACCTGAAAAATACAGATCAAGATTAATTAGAGAGTGGACGGAACAATAAAACTTAAGGTTACTACCCTGAACACCCTACGCTGAGATCACTCATTGTAAACAGTGATCATTGATGTCTGTAAGACGATGGAATCGGCGAAAACGACACGACTAAGGGACTGGGCATGTGTCATCACAGGGTTTCATCAACAGTCCTGTATCGGTGTACGTAATACCTTCATCTATCAGAAAGATTTCTAAAGTGGAGCTATAGGTAGCTATTTTTGTCATTCAATAACTTCAGGAGTATGAGGTTTTTGTATGCCTCGTTCTTATGAGGCACTTTACAAAATTCTTGGAAAACGGAAAACTGAAGTTGAAATATGGTAACGTCACGTCATGCTAAAGCTTTTGAAGTGAAATTTCTTGTGTCAGATCGTACTACGAAGACTTGAAATAATAATAAACTTACAGCTACGAGAATACAGAGAACCTTCATGTTGGCTGCAGATGAGAGGACCAGTGAATGGATGCTGAGGTAGAGGGTAAGGAGAAATGGTTTATATAGCTCTTTATCGGTTCTATCTAATACTATTACCATGCGATATCTTTTGGGTGACTGTCATCTGTATCCGTATCTGTCAGCTTAATTAACCTATTGCTCCACATCGAAGGGTTTTATCATTTGAATCTGACAGCTATGTCGGGACATAAGATTTAAGATATATTCATTCATTTATTGTATGCGTGGGTCATGATCAAAGGGATTTATCATTTATTTTTTTCGACAAAATTGGTAAATTTAATCTTTGATTGTATTTGTGTATTTTTATTCTTTTGCTATGACGATATTTATGTATGTTCCTTTATATTTACAAGACACCTTTTTCACATCAGAAAATAATTGTTTATCCTCATGTTTGATATCTTTGTGTTCAATGTAAGCTGTAACCAAACTAATCTCTATATAAACTCATTAAATGTTGATTCATTAATCCGTTGATTCAGTCTCCGTATCCGTAGTTTGTGATTGTAGTAAATTGATCTGTAATCGGCAAATTATTCAAACCTGAGTGAGTGTCCAGAAATGCTTTTATGTAATGATTGTTTATTAATATATGTATCCCAGTTGTTATGTGTATATGAAATAAAACTCATTAGATATTCGTAATATTCGTCTGTCTGTAGATTTGGTTCGTTTCAGTAGTCCGAACGTTTCACTATCCAAACGTTTTTGATGAAAAACGGAAGTGTTCGGATTATCGAGATCTGACTGTATAGCATTTTCATTTTCATATATGATTAAGAGAATTCGTTAAGATAAAATTTGATATTGTTTCATTGCAATAATCACGAATGGTTACTTCTGTATACAAATCACAAAAGTTTAATTCCATTGATGTTACCCGAAAATATCTCATTGAGTGTCTATCCATCAAGCAGTCTAAGGGCTCTGTTTTATACCTGTCCAAGCATGTTTCTATCTGTTTCATATCGACACGCCGACCTTTAGTTTTCTACCATCCACGATGTCACTAAGGCATCGACCTTTATGAAGCCAGAGAAATCTTTGTGTGTTTACATATGGGTAGAAGCCAGACCAAATTTGAGTCCTTCTAAAACCTGCTTTCTATCTCTCACTATGCCTTTCTTTCCGTCTTTTTCTCTCATACTATCGATCCCTTTTCCCCTGATCTGTCCACTCTCTTTTGGATGCTTGTCATCCACGTGTTTAATAACTGAAATATTGTTCAAAGCACGTTAAACTCCAACTCACTCACTCAAATGACTCTAACGCCTCAACCAGCCCTAGAGCAGGGACCAGTGACCAGACTCAAATGACCCATATGACGGAAGAGGTCATGGTCTCAAATGACATTGCATCAATTAATTTTCGTCCAAATCAAAAGCTCAACTGTTTCTGGAGTTTTTGGTATTCACTTCTATAAAAATTATACAATTATCTATCACGAGTTCTTTTTCATAAAACCGAGAGTCCAGTGAAAGTGAACAATGATCAGTGCACCTTAATATAACCCCAGAGATAAAGCGAACACGTGGTCGTGAGTGATGCAAGAAAACCATGCGAGGCATGAAAGCCTTAGGTGTTCGTGTTTATTTGCGCGAGCATTCATCTGACTTGAATCCGAGCTCGAGCTCGGTACCTATTATCAAACTGCCTGAAACTGTTCGAATCAAAACGACAAATAAGAATAACATTTTCGTTTTGAGAAAACATTAGAATGTAAAGGCAACATTAGGTGATTTTCATAAAAACAATTCAGGAATTTATTGTCTACTACGAAAGGAACATGATGGACAAACGAGCATAAAATGTAATTCATTTTCAACTGCTGATTTACATAATGGGGAAATTAAAGTTTCTTTTCCATGTCCCGCTTAGATTCGCGGTAACCGCCGACATTCAGGAACTATAGCATATAAATTAACGCTCAGTTTGACTAAATAAAGTTAAAACTAGCTGTAAATTTAAGTTGAAACTCCAGACTTTCGGAATTGATTTAAGTTCATCTACTGAGTTCTCAAACTTGCAAAGATAAAATAGTTGAAATGTACGACTCTATTCTGGATACTGACTTTGACTTGCCCTTTCTCTCATGCTGCCGTCGTTGATGCAGTGAATTTACCCCATCATGATATATTTTGTTTATTGCACCTGGACGAAATGGGAGAGGAGGTGGCTTGGCAACTATTTGGCAGTTTTTAAACTTCAAATGAAAGTCGGCTTATCTGCAAGACCAACCTAGAGGCATGCCTTTCAGCCACAAGATGTTGAATGTTTGCAAAGAAACTCATGCTCATGATTGGACTGAAGCAATGATCACCACCACATCCTCTAGACAACAAAACTCATACTCTCTAATATTTTCATCGGGCAATCTTGTATTCCTTTCTCTCCGTTTGTGTAAAACTTGGAATTATTTTAGATTAAAATCTCAGCATGGCCAAGGAAATAAGCCACCTTGTCGAGACCTGTCACTACCATCTTAAGAATATTGACAGCATCCTCAATCTCCTGACCAAAGAAACCACTGCGACTCTTGTACGAATATTAGATCTAACCCGCCTGGATTACTGCAACAGTTTGCGTTTTGGCATCTCTTCATCTCAACTTCCAGAATAAATCTGCACGAATCATCACTCTCACCAGCCCTGTCCCATCTCTCCTCTTCTGAACATTACCCGCTGGCTCTGCATTCATGAAAGGATTGACCTCAAGATTTTCTGCCTAACTCTCTAGTTGTTCTACAACTCAGGACCTTCCTTCCTTTAAGATTTACAGACTTACCAGTGGTCAAAAAAGAACTTTACGCTCGTTGCAGCAACTTTTACTTTCCACTCCGAGCTATCACATAAAATCAACAGCAGCTTATAAAGTTTTAATTAAGCTCATAAAGCGCTTTGCGCATATACCAGTGACGTGGAAAGGCGTTTCATAAATGGATTTTTATAATTAGCATTATCATAATATTTTACATTCCTGAGTCCGATATCATGTCTTGAGACGAAGAATTCGTTCTTTGTCGCACAGGCGCGAAAATAAGACAACCATTGGAGAGCTGGCCAAAAACTGAAAATATTCAGATTCAGATTCTTTTAAACAGGTAACAGTGAGCAATGCATGGTGGGTATATAGCTGGTGCATGGTGGGTGTGTAGCTGTAGAGCTTTTATAACATTCACTTCACAAGATGCCATTAAATTGATGAAACTAGTTTTTAAGTTATATGAGGTACACATAAATGGTAAATATTTAAATCTAAGGTTCCTAAATGCTGGACACATCATAACAAAATGAAATTCATCTTCAACCATATTTAAATCACATACTTTACACAACCTCATTGTTCTGATAACATTACAGTATCGCCCAAGTTCAACTTGCAATCTGGCCATGCCAATACGCAGTTTTGTCATATCACGACGGTAAACTTAGAATAGCAGGTCCATGCAGCGGTTTTCGCTGTTATCGCACACCTTGATTACAAAATTTCATTGCAACAGATCTATCGAAGTGAATTATGTTGATAAATACAATGTAAATACTAATCTGTGCAGACGTCGTTGATGGAATATTTGTGTGACGTTATTTGTTCATTCATATCAAGTAATTTAGAATATAAGGTCAGACAATCACAAAAAGAGGTTTTAAGGATAGATATAGATAAACGTCGGGCAAACGGCATGTGAGAGAAGCCAAGATGCAAAAGAATCTCGCCTTTGATTGGTTCGAAGCAGACATCATTTCCTTATTTTATTGGTCGGTTGAAAATTCTTCAAAGGTCAGTTTAACATATCACCAATCATCAGTAACTCCCTTGATGTAATAACAGATAATTGCAGCTACTTGAACTAGATTGAGTTTGGCCATTTCAAAGCATTTGAAGACACATGCACCCAGTTAAGATCTCTTTCTATGTATAAAAAACTATTATTCGTTACAAGTGATGTGCGATCAATATTTCTAAAAATGAGTTTCCATGTCTCAATCTTTATTCTGGATATTTATATGGCGCTTTTTTCATGCGACCTTCATCATAACCCTGAAGGAAGTGTTATTTCAAAGCAGCTTCTTAGGCTTAAGCGCGATAGTATAGGTCGGTACATTCCTGTTTTCAAGTACCAAATAAATAGCTGGGTTGATTTAAACCAATGTGAATGAATTAATTAGCCAAAAGACACTTGCAGTACTTGTCCAATGTGACGAGTATTTGGGATTCGAACCCGGATGGTCAAGTTAACCACTGCAATACTGGGCTCCACGATTACAATTATACCGATGATTGATTCACAGATGTCTTTCACTGGTAAATGCAACGTTTATTCCTTTCAGTTTAAAAAAATATATTCATAACATAAATACACTCAAAAAAGAAACGCAAATGTGATTGGATAATGTTGGACTCGTTTTAAAACAGCAAAGATAATGCAAAAATAACATTACTTTCCATGACAGCATTGTTATGTAATTCTTAACAGCTACAGCGCAAAAAGGGACTCTTTCGTCTGTTTAAGATGTATTTAACAATATTGTCAAAAAACGTCGTTTGAAAACATTTCAACGTCTTTCATATAAGAGTAGGCTCAAAAACGTGTGGCATCCTTAACCACTAAAGGCATGCATGTGTTTTTTCATATATATTATTCGGTTTTTGCATGGTTTTATGACACAAATGAGGGGCAAAAATTGAAAACGTCGAATTGAAACCGTTGACTCATTGCAATTTGCATTTGCCCGACATTTGAACTCTCACCAGAGCACCTTATGTTGCTTTTTGCTTGTGGTCGGTTCCTGTTGACCAATTCCGCCAAAATGAGCACAAGATGTGTTCATTTTAGAGAAGAGACTAGAAGCGCTATATACGGGTCAACCTTTGGCGGTATCCTGGAGCTACAACCATGAACAGTACACAACACATCTACATTGTGACATAAAATTGTGCAGGAATCGTTTGTGTAAAGCAAGTTTTCTTTACCAAGGAGGCATGCTATCACCCAACTTTGACAACCACAAATAATACAACCGTTTTCTGTGGTGCTGAATTAAGCTAAGAAACTTAAGAAAAGTCTGGTTTGATGATGAATAACAATTTTGTCAATCGATATTGACTGAAATAACTTGTCATAATACTGTTTACCATTGGAAAATGAACATCAACTTCCAAATTAATTCAAATAGTGAACACAATTGGTTGAGTTGACGTCATTGTGTGAATGGCAATAGCATTTCCTCAATGATTTAATTTAAAACTGGTTCAGGGGAATTTGATAAAAACTATATGTAGGTACGTCCTCAGACGTCGATTGACGTCGATTATTGACCGACAGAGGGAGTTGGCCGGCATGATACACATTCAGCATGCATCATGGTCTCTTACCTTACCTAGCGTTTTAATCTTACAATGGCCTTTATAAGCAGCAGATTTGAAAAAAAATAAACACAAATGAAAAAATCTCCTTACACATCCACGTAAACGTCACATCACGTCTTATCACACGTTATATCTACGAATAACACATTGGATGAAAAATTTGGAAGATCAAACAGATATTTCAATGAATTATTATAGGATATATTGCATCTGCAGGAAATTCTATTGCGTTTGTTTTTCTGAGGATTGTATTTGACTTATACAGTGTGAGCTGTGTTTGTTAGAAAATCAAGAAATATGCATCACCGGTTCATTATGTATAATTACGATTAAGATTTTACCAGCGTGAAGATCATGTGAGTTTTACCATTTTAGCAGCTTTTTACCAAAATGCATTGATGTTTGTTCTGTTGCAACCAAATTAGCTTTAAACTATAATGTTCTGCACTGTTCTGAAAAAGTTTAAAGTATTCTGTTTTCAAAATATCTCTTTAAAACCAGTTAAGATTCTTTGTTAATCTAAATTTTTATCGGGAGAGTTTGTCTTTAGACCATTATTCTAATCCGTCGATCCGATAGCATCCTTGTCCTTTGGCTAAATACTCTCATAAATCAAAAGAAAGATCTCCTTAAGCACAATGTGTGTTTTAACACCTTGTATAACTAACAATCCACCATCCGGTATCCCCTGCCACCGTGCTTTAAACATACCGGGTACCTACCCCATCCCTGCCCGTCCCTAAAACAGTCAAATCCAAAAACATAACAACAAACCACCATTTGATAAATTCACATTCAATTCGCTTAATCCGATTCATACGGCAATATGCTAACCGGCAAGTGTACTAGCTCATAATATCTTTAAGTGGTTATACAGGGGGTCATTGAAATGTATTCCAAATCGATTTAGTATGATACAGACATCTAATTTGACCATTTTTTTTATCCAATCAGTTTTTTACGAAGTCAAAATTTAGAAATGTACTCTTCCCCCTTTAATAACAAATTCTTAGTTATGAATTACTAAATTGTAAAATGTAAAATCTGTGACTGAAATACGACCTCAAGAGTCAAAGCATGCCTACAGTTTTTGGTAAATGTAAATCGACGTGTTGTATGGGATGGTATCATTATGCAAACAAGTTGAAATCCGCAATTCTTATGACAAGCAACACTTTCTTTACACGCTTTAATGTTAGAAAGTATCTTTATACACACAGGCCTTGTCGAAAATCATTATGCGTCACTTATAAAATTATAATTCTGGTCATTTGGTATTAATGTCATCACAAAAAACTCTGAATTTATTCTTTAACAGATTTATTCATTTATTCAGATTTATTCTCCGGCGCTTGAGTAGTTGCCTCCCCACCGGATGGAACTGGTTTTTCCTTGCCAGCTCCAGACTGGATTGGTGAGTTCTGTGGTTTCTCTGCCCCAGACCGGATTGGTGAGTTCTGTGTATTCCCCGAGAAACCATTGTTGAATCTAGGGGCGAGGGAAGGTCCTTTCATACAGACGCCCTGGCAACATTTCTCTCCCTGGTACATGTCGCAACCCATCTGACATGTCTTGTAGGCGTATGGGTTGCTGATCGCAACTCTTGGGCATGTGAACTGTCGTGCTGGAAAGTTAACATCAAAATATGTTTGATAATTCAATCTTTTCCTTGACAGACATCCCTCTATGGGATTGCTATACACATCAACTGATTACAAGTAAAACAAAAATATTTTGTTTGTTTAATGCCTCGCCATCTCGTGAACATCCTCTCAAAGTGAAGTTTACACAAGGCTCGTCTCTGTGATGCACCCTTACCACGGCATTACATAACCAAACAATTACATCCTTTATAGGCTACTGTCCTTTCCCTAGTTTACTGTGACGACTCAAAGCAGCAAAACATAGCTGGTTGCGACTACTTTTTAAAATTTGTTTGTAAAATAACATTATTCAGCCAATCCATCAGGATCAACAAAGTGAATTCGTTCCCTTTTATGTCCTCTCAAAACATACAATAATGTCGAATTCAAACTAATATAAAACTGAATAAACCATTTCACACCCATTATGAAAATTATTATAGATAAGCGAGATGATATTGAAACCTTACTTCAATTCAGCAAGATAGATTTCTTACCAACACATGTCTGGGTTGGGTAGGAACAAGCAAAATTATTTGGGCATCGTGTGTTCTGAAACAGAAAAAACCCATTTCAATGTATCAGAGGAAATCTAGCAATTAAGTTTATAAAGCTACAGGTGAACAGAAAGTATACTGCATAATCATCGATTCGAATAGTTTTGTTCTTGACTGATTTTGTTAAACTATTTACATATAACTTCTTTTAAATGAAAAAAAGTATCTTACCCCACAGATTGGTCCATTGCCTCCATTACCCCCTGGGATATAGCCTTGGTTACCTCCGGGATATGATCCAGGGTAACCTTGGTTACCTCCGGGATACGTTCCAGGATAACCCTGGTTACCGCCGGGATACGCTCCAGGATAACCTTGGTTACCTCCGGGAAAACCCTGGTTTCCTCCAGGAAAACCTCCTTGATTACTCCCTGGATAATTTCCTTGAAAGGCGTCAGAGCATGCTATCACAACCTAAATATATAGAATGAGAGAAATAGAGATCAAACATAAGATGACGCTTCACAAAGAAGCTTATTTTCTGCTTACAAATATACATTTCTGATGACATCATTTCAGAGTGATGAAAGGCTGCCATACCGGGTACTAGTTGTCTCTTTAAAACATCGTGTGTCTGAAATCATCCTTTTGACATATATGGACCACTCATTACAATAAATGAAGTCTGTATGACGTTGACATCAACAGTCCTGTACGACTATGCCGAACTTCTTCTAATAACACGAATGTTTCTACAGATTGTTTAAGAACAAATATTCATCAGGCTTGGGACTCTTTTTCTTTCCCCCATTTTTATAAGGCATGAGAAATTTACCGTACCTTACTTCGAAACGGGAAGAAATTTTACAATTCCAACCAACTCTGACCACAGAAGGTTAAGATATCGCACTACCATATGCAACTACATGTGTTCACTGGAACGTATTTAGAACTTGAAATAAAAAGATACTTACAGCAGTGAGAACGCACAGAACATTCATGATGACAGCAGGATAGCAAATATGGGAATATATGCTGCATTGGAAAGTAAAGCCAGTGTTTTTTATAATGATTTAACGGTTTTATCTGATCCAAGTGACATGGTCTATCTGTCTGGGGATTGTCACCTGTATTTGTAACTGACATTCTAATGAAGTTTTGGGTTCACATCAAAGAGGGTTATTACGTGACTCAAAGAGATAGAGCAGACCACATATCATTCTACCTTTTATGTTTTTGCATGGTTGCATGTGTGAGTATGATGAAAGGGATATGTCGAAATATATATGATATATATTAGAAATATATCTGAACTTTTTTTTAATATCAAAATTGGTAAAGGTTTTAATGATTAGTATTAACATTTATTAGTCATTTAAGATGTTTTGCTCGGGTAATTTTGCCTTAAAGTATGAATTAATCATTTACTTGTATATCGACATTTGGCTTTAGCATAAATGATTTTACTTAAAAACAGCGTTGGCAATCGTCTAAAGTGGGCACATATGGAATGACTCTTATTACCTTCAATGTCTCCTGAAGTGAATGGGAGTAGCTTCAAATATGGGATTAGCCTCAAATGACATATTTATATGACTAATCTATGTAAAATAATATTTTAGAATGAACTGAGTCTTTCTATCTTTGATATACTAACTCTATTTCACGACTGTGGATTATTTCAATTGTCCGAAATAAACTGTCAAATCTAGCTAGCCTGTCACTGCTCTTGAGTATAAAAGTAGGGCTAGCTAGAAACACTCCAAAGTCAAACAGGGATAGCCCCAAAACACTCTTAGAACGAAGGTCAAAAGCCTCAAAACAGTTATAAGTAAAATGATACTACCCTACAACAGTTTTTATTCCATTTCTCTTTAATGTTTGCAACTTCAAGAACGGTTTATAACACTTCATTTTTTTCAGTGTTCTAAGGAATGCGCATAAATTACGTTTAATCAATTAGTTTAAATTTCATATAAATACTAGTTTGGCTGCCACTCAACAAAAAAACTCAATGTGTCTGGGATATTTTGTGATTACCCAATGAAAACAAGCGGTTTGATTAGAGCTAAACAAGGCCAAGTCACTGGACCATATCATAATTCATAAGATCACAAATAACACAGAATATAGATATCAATAGTTTATACAAGGTTTTTGGTGGGATTTAACTCATGTAGTGTTGAGAAACTTGGCACGTTGTCCAGGTCCAAGAGAAACGTATTTTGCAAGGCTGTTAATAATAGTTATTTTACAAAACTATATAGACATCTGTAGATACAGTGAAGGTATGGAAGAATACATTTCCTTTCACTAAATCTGAACCAAAAAGACATTGTAATAAAATTTTAAAACTTTATAAAACACAAGGGCATAGTCTATCTGTCTGGTTTCAAATTACGCCTCGTTCTAACTTCAATCAATGCGATAAGCACACACATTAACTGATGATAAATTCTTAATATGTTTATGAAACTACAGCTTAGAATACTACCCGTGATTTTCAATCCATGCTCGTTTTTCAAATTCAATATATCGTTGTTTTTTCAAAATCAATATATCGGTGTCTGACTTTACGGCCGTACGTCAGAATTGGAAGACTCTTCCAACACTCGATACACAACACTGAAACTGCGCAGGGCAAACCATGTTGCAGCTTGCACATTTTCTACCAATCTGTCATAAAACTTGGCAATCAGTCGTGTGTTAAACGTTATTATTGAATTTTGAATTGATATTTCAAAACGAATAGCCATAAAGAAAATTTAATCATGAAATTTATAAGAAATCATATTTCGTATACACATTACATTTCCAAATACGATATGATAAAACTGTGTCACAAAAAGTTTTTCTGCCAGAACCCAGAGTCGAGAGCAGGTTAACCCCTGACCCGTGCACCTTAACTAAACAAGCGGAAACCTGCTGGTGAATAATGCAAAATAATGCAAGAAAGAGCATACTGGATGTATTAGTTTTGATGATGATAAGAGTAGTTAAACAAGAAAGATAAAATTGAAATACATATATATTATCATTACTAACTTAAATGCTATTGCCTTATTAACCATGAATTATTTTAAGTATCAAGTTTCTCACGAATGAAGAGGTGAATGCGACCAAAAAAAAAATAAACGTATGAGCAATGTATATGGGAAAGAAGACCCTCAATATTATACTGCAAAATGGTCAACTGAGTTTAAGAGGGGGTCGCAGCTCCTTGGAGGATGACCTGAGGGTCCAGGGCATAGTCATATCCAATCGTAGAATAAAGGTGGATTAGATATCCTCAGAGTGTGTGTTTTTCATGGAAGTGTTTGCATCATAATTAATGAGTATTTGCACATGTCCAAGGAGTCTTCAAGATGGGTGTCACGAAAGTTAAATGAACAAGATCGACACCTGAGAGTTGACTCCAATCGTGAACTTTTGGACATCCACAATAATGGTTTAGATAACTTCCATGCCCCTCTGGTGACAGGGTATGAGAATTGAATTCATCACTTGGATCCTGACACGGTGCACATTTCAATGCAATGGAAGCATAAACTCTCTGCTGCACCCAATAAGCTAAGAACTCAGCCATCTGCTGGCAAGATGGTGACTTGTTGAAGCAATTGAGAGCGGCGTTCAAGAAAAAGAGGTGCGGCATGTTGACTGCTGAAGTTATGCTTCTTCCAACAATGAACCTTTGAACTATAACCCCTACAGTCGATATCTGACCCCAAGCGATTTCTATCTGTTTCTCAATTTGAAATCACACTTGCATGGTAAACGATTTGGCGATGGGGATGAACTCAAGGCAGCTACTGAGGCATGGCTGAGGATCCATTCAGAAGAATTCTACCACATAGACAGTCTCAAAGATAAATTGGCAAAGTACATGTTCAATAGGTCCAGGGAAATTATACTGAAAAATAAAATCAACATCACAACCATTGGCTTCTGTTTTTTATTACTCTCCCGTTGAAGATATCGCTGTTTAATAAATCTACAATGTTATTACACATTGTGTAATAACATCACGCGCACTGATGTCGGCACTATTTTCACTCGGTCACATGACCAAGGTAACGTGATCAAAACAATTATGAAACGCATGGCGTCCAATGCGAAGTTAGATTCCAAACGGTTGTCCAATCACTCAGCCAGGAAATACATGGTCCAAACTTTGTCTGACAATAACATTCCGCCAAATCAAATTATGCAAATCAGTGCCCATAAGAATTTACAAAGCATAAATAACTTTTCACAAATTTCTGAAACACAGCATCGTGAAATCAGTGAAGTGATCAACCGGCCAGCTGATGCGGGGTGTACTGTCAATGTTGACGTTCGCCGAGATCGCGCCGCTGACACTGTTTCAAACGTGCAGCACAATAAACAATTCTGTCATTCATGTCAATTTCAATTCAGCTTAATATGTTCCAAATTATCAGAATTCTCGTCCAAACTTGTGTGCGAGGTGACCACGCTCTTTAAGGCGATTAACTCTCAGTAACTTTGGAAGTTACATCGCATTCGAAAATAATCCAACAAATGGAAAACAATCAATTGATAAGATATTCCTCACAATGTTTCTTTATTAAAGGCGTTCTGTTTGTTGTTAAAATCTTCTTTGTCTGTTGTTATTTCCCCATTGCTTAATAGTTTTTTTTAAAATAAAAATAAATTACATCGGCGATCATAATGTATTCATACGCTTGACCTAGTTTTGCTGACGTAATGCACTCATCAGTTTTAAGTATTCGAGTTTCGATTTCTTTGCCTGGTTAGGTGTCGTAGGCTATCAGGCTATCAAATTCAAAATTAATACAATTCAAAGCTTTCTCTTTTTTGTGTAAAAGATAGGTAGAGCCGATGTTGATCATTATAATGAAATGAATTCACGAATACTCGTGACACAGTTGTTGCTGCATGATGGCCTCCATGTACGAATTAAGCCTTTTTCCAGAATTTTTTTGCTGATGTTGGGCGAGTAATAAATAAAATACTAAACTCCGTTCCGTGCAATAACATATTTATGAAACTCGTGAATGGTTTGGTATCTAACTCGCTTTCGCTCGTTAGATACCAAACCATTCACTCGTTTCATAAATATGTTATTACACGGAACGTCGTTAAGTATTCTCTATATATCCACTTCAATGAACATAATGGCTTCCCCTCGTAGGGAATATTTATTGTTGAAACGGCTGAACAAGGAATGTCTGTATCTTTTTAATATCCCAAATATTTTAACGTAGGATCAAGTGTTTATTCACAACATAGACATATTGCGTTATACACACTTTAATTTTTGGTCTTCTGGTTGAATGCAAACATTTAATACACCTGATAATGCATTCCATGCATATATAATGCAACATCTCATTAATCTATATTTCAACAAAAACACACCCGTAGTCTTTAACGTTTGTAAAATCGAGGGAAAGGCGTTTTTTATATATAAAATTACGAACGATGTTGTGTTTTTTAAGAATAAAGTGAACACACAGCCTTGACATAAGAAACCGGAAATGATGGAATCTCGAGTCTTGTTTGGCTACAGTACTCTCGAGCTAATCAAATATCCCCATTGGCCTGAAGAGAATGATATCACACTTAACGCTCGACAATCCCATGATAAAGTTTTGAATAAGTTCGGACAATACCTGATCGATCTGTGCTACGCATTTAACCTGTTCATTGTAAATGGGAGAGTAGATGTAGACGATGAAGGGGAATATACTTACTGCAGTCAACAGGGCGCAAGCGTGAATGATTACTTTATTTGTTCACCAAATGTTTTCACGTATATTGATTTCTTCAATGTTTCCGATAAGTTGGATTCTGACCATTTTCCATTAGAGTTAACTTGTACATTTTCTGATTCGACTGTGAGTAACACTAAAACTTCGTTTGATGAAAAGATTGTCTGGAATGAATCGTTTTCCGAAAGCTTTATTCACAATTTGCAGGTACGCCTTACAACATGTAGTAAAAGTTTGAGTGACACAATTGATGTAAATGTGAACCGTGCAATTGATGACTTTGTACAGATTATTCTAGATTCTACGGATTGTATGAAGCGGAGATTTTACCCTAATACAAAGAGCAGGACGCGTCAGTACAGGAATACAGAATGCAAAAATGCTAAACGTGTAGTGCGTAGAGCTCTTAGGAACTTTAGAACAAAGCGCACAGATTGCCACCGTTCAGTTTATTGTCGACAGAGGAACGCATACACGACTTGTTGTAGAAAATACAAATCTGATATTGCAAAAGCACGATTAGATAATCTCAGTAAATCTGCTAAATACTCTTCCAAATTTTGGAAACAAATACGATCTCTCCAGGGTCGGGAAAAGATACGTCCATCTATTTCTAAATCGGAATGGCTCATTCACTTCAAAGACCTGTATGCAAATAGTGATATATTCAATATCGATGCGACCCTAAGTGATGATTTTGGCTCTTATTCCGATAACTATGATGATGTTGATGAATTAGTGCTAGACTCTCCTATTACAGAAATTGAAATTAGTGAAGCTATAGCACACCTGAAGCGAGGGAAATCAGCCGGACCAGATAACGTTGTCATTGAAATGCTTAAATGTTCACAAACTGAAATTATGCCCTTTCTTTTAAAATGTTTCAATTTTCTTTTTAACGGTGGCATTTTTCCATCTAGCTGGTCTCGTTCTATCATTGTTCCACTTCACAAAAAGGGGGACGTTAATAACCCTGATAATTATAGGGGTATATCATTGATGAGCATATTAGGTAAGGTATTTACAACAATTTTGAATAATAAAATTTCACAGTGGGCAAATATGCGAGATAAAATTCCAGAAACGTAAGCAGGGTTTAGAAAGAACTACTCCACGACTGACCACATCTTCACGTTATATGCCATAATTCAAAAATGTTTGTCCCGAAAAAGACATAAGTTGTATGTAGCATTTGTTGATTTTAAAAAAGCCTTCGATACGGTTGATAGGATGAAACTATGGGAGTGCTTGAGAAATACCGGTTTGAGGGGTAAAATGTTCTCTATGTTAAAAGAAATGTATTCAAATATAAAATCCTGTATCCGCTGTGAGAGTGGTGTTACAGACTATTTTGATTGTCCTCTTGGTTTAAGACAAGGATGCATACTTAGTCCCATCCTATTCTCATTTTTTATCAGTGAGCTATATCATGAAATTGCATGGAATGGAAAACATGGTATTCAGTTGTTTCCAGATTATCTAGAAATATTAATGCTTCTTTTTGCCGATGATGTTATTTTACTATCTGATACAGTTGCCGGGTTACAGAGACAACTTAACATTCTAGATAATTATACTAAAGAATGGAAGCTTTCAGTAAATCTCGATAAAACTAACGTCGTCATATTTCGGAGGGGTGGTCCAATATCCCATAAAAAGAAGTGGTTTCTAGATAAATACCCTGTGAAAATAGTCGATGGTTATACTTATCTAGGTGTTCGTTTTTATCATACTTTCAATATGAAAAAAAGCGTCTTGGATCTTGCCCTTCGAGCTAAAAAATCTCTTTTTCAATTGATATCGGTAACATATAAACTTGGAATATTAACACCTGTTTAATTCTTTAAAATCTTTGTTGCCCAAATACAACCAATTCTGTTATACGGGTCAGAAATATGGGGTTTCCAACGTTTCCAATCTTTAGAAAAAATTCATTTATTAGCATGTACAAAGTTTTTGGGAGTTGGGCCTTCAACACCAAATATTATGGTGTATGGAGAATGCGGTAGACACCCCCTCTATATCAACTCGCAAATCAGATGTCTTAAATATTGGCTAAAAATCCTTTTCATGCCTACTCATCGTATTCCAAAGTTATCATACAATATGATGTTTTACTTAGACAGTATTGGTAAAGTAACTTGGGCATCAAGCGTTAGATATTTACTGTTTCCTCATGGATTTGGCTTTGTCTGGTTAAATCAAACTGTTGATAATATTGATGCTTTTTTGAAAATATTTCGTAATCGAGCTGTAAGCATGTTTCATCAGGAATGGCAATCGAGTTTGAATAACAGCACACGTTATGACTGTTATAGGACATTTAAAAGTCTACTTCAGCCAGAAAAATATTTGTCGATACTTACATGTAAAGATTTAAGGTGTAGCCTGATTAAATTTAGACTAGGATTATTGAAGTTAATGGTAAATGAGGGAAGAAAGATGTCAATAGAAAGAAACCAAAGACTCTGTCCATTATGTAAAGATGCAGTTGAAAACGAAATCCATTTCATGTTTATCTGTAAACCATATGATGAAATCCGAAAGAAATTTTTACCTGATTATTACCTGTCAAAATCCCCGGAAGTAGCCTTTAGGTCATTAGTATCATCGTGTGATGAACAAAATATTAAAAATTTGTTTTTGTATATAAAATATGCTTATAAGTTAAGAGACGAATTGTTAAACACATAATTATACACTGTCATTTATTCAATCCTTATGTAAACTCTGTAAAACTGTATATTGGCCGGAGGCCTCGAATACAATAAACTTGACTTGATTTGACTTGACTTGACACATATTAGGAAACCATTTACCAGTAGTTGTGCAAAATATATAATTATTTTCATGTCTCTCGAATATTATTGTTGGAACATTATTAGCAAAAGTGTATTCAATACCTCATTATCGCAAATTTGCAAGTGTTATTCACGATAATAGCACTTTTGCTATGTCATTGTCCCAGCAGAAAGGTATCTTTATATCAATGAATGTGCTACAGACAGATGATGCTTACATTAACATTATCCGTAGTCCCATTATATATATACATATATATATTCACAATATCGGTCATCATCCATATGTTCACTCAACTGTTATTCAAAGTCGGAAATGTGAAAAGTTTAATGAATTCTATGCCTCCTTCAATGTAATGATAAATTGCTCAACGGACTGCCATGTAAACATTTTTACCCTTGCATCTATAAACACAAAACAGGATATTCGCGACCCTGTCACGTCACGTAAATTCGAATTAATGTAAAAGGACGTGTGATGATGAAAAGCAGTTGAAAAAAAATCTTTTGTAATTCGAATTGCCATTTATCATGACAAACAGCATTAAGTTGATACCAGTAAAATTGTATTTCTTGTCATATTTCTCAGTAGTTAACCCGGCTGCATATACGTGACTTATCAGACGTTCATCGTAATGTCTGATTGCTTAACAAACTAAAGGTGAAATCAACACATAAAAATCTAAGCGTATGTTTTAAATAATTTATTACGGCTTCTCTGCTGGCAATTGAACTGGTGCCTCTCCGCCGGATGGAACTGGTTCTACTTTGCCAGCTCCAGACTGGATTGGCGAGTTCTTGGCTTTTTCTGCTCCAGACTGGATTGGTGAGTTCTGTGGTTTCTCCGCACCAGAGAAGCCATTGCCGTATCTAGGGACAAGGGAAGGTCCTTTCATGCAGACGCCCTGGCAACATTGTTCTCCCCGGTACATGTCGCAACCCATCTGACATGACTTGTAGGCGTATTGGTTGCTGATCATAACTCTAGGGCAAGTGAACTGTCGTGCTGGAAAGATGACATTAAAAAGTTTTGAAGATTAGACATTGTCCTAGATGGTAAGTCTCTGCGATATGTCTTTATTCATACGCTGACTACGAAAAACCAATGACTGATGACACTTAATCTTTATATGACCTCATCTTGTATGGTAAGCATATGAACATCATCAATTATTCCCATCTTTTCCTTTCCATGACAATTGAAAGTCGCCAAAAAATTGTTTTGGACGATGTACTGAATAATGAGCTGACAACTACAGTGATTTAGCCAGCATACAAACAAAGAGTTATTAACCTACGGTGTGTTTAACATCAATTGCCAAAGAGGGAATTATCTAGAATGTTATTACATGTGAAAGGTTCCCAACAGGTTGATAAATGATAAGTTCATTAATCGCATATTTTGTTATTAAATGTCACTTTGCAAAGTGTCGTAGCATATACTAGACTCCTGGCCAACCATTACAGCTGTTAGAGATTAAGTTATTGATTCCACTTAAACTGCGGATTCAAAACAATATTGTTTTGTGCTGATGCCATTTTAAACGCGGTTTTGAAGTCCTACTGAAAGTCACTATTGTAACAATACTGTTCATAATGTGATCTGATAGTTTAATGAAGCTGATTTTGAAGCCTCGTATTCAAGAATGATTTTTATGGGGGTCAATATCCATTAAAACAATACTTGCGTTAACAGGTCGAACAGAAATATCGCTTTTATAGATAATGTGTCGTTTTGGTTAAAAGATAGATAATTTAGAGAATAATTGTAAATGGCAATATTCTGATTCATAATTGAACATAATGACATTTGTTTCTTGAAACCACTTTATTATTAACAATGTGTTAGTCTAAGTAATTTGAGTATAAGTGGAAGATTGGTTTCCTTACCTACACATGTCTGGGTTTGGTAGGAGCACACAAAGTTATTGGGACATTGTGAGTTCTGAAACAGAAAGTCAACTCCAATGATCCATTATAAACTTGCAATTAAGATTATAAAGCTACAGGTAAACATAAAGTAATGTTCATTATCATTGATTCAAATCTTTTTACATATGATTGGTTTTATTAAACTATATGCATATAACTTATATATCTTACCCCACACATTTGCCCATTTCCTCCAGGGTAACCCGGATAACCACCTGGGTATCCTCCAGGATAACCTTGGTTATTTCCGGGATAACTGCCGGGATAACTTCCAGGATAACCCCCTTGATTACCCCCTGGATAGCTCCCTGGAAACGCGTCAGAGCACGCTATAACAACCTGAAAAATACAGATCAAGATTAATTAGAGAGTGGACGGAACAATAAAACTTAAGGTTACTACCCTGAACATCCTACGCTGAGATCACTCATTGTAAACAGTGATCATTGATGTCTGTAAGACGATGGAATCGGCGAAAACGACACGACTAAGAGACTGGGCATGTGTCATCACAGGGTTTCATCAACAGTCCTGTATCGGTGTACGTAATACCTTCATCTATCAGAAAGATTTCTAAAGTGGAGCTATAGGTAGCTATTTTTGTCATTCAATAACTTCAGGAGTATGAGGTTTTTGTATGCCTCGTTCTTATGAGGCACTTTACAAAATTCTTGGAAAACGGAAAACTGAATTTGAAATATGGTAACGTCACGTCATGCTAAAGCTTTTGAAGTGAAATTTCTTGTGTCAGATCGTACTACGAAGACTTGAAATAAGAATAAACTTACAGCTACGAGAATACAGAGAACCTTCATGTTGGCTGCAGATGAGAGGACCAGTGAATGGATGCTGAGGTAGAGACTTAAATAGAGGGGGTTTATATATCCAACTATCGCTTCTATCTGATAAGAGTAACATTATGTGCCTATCTTGTGATCGTCACCTGTATCTGTACATGTCAGCCTAATGGACTTAACGGTCAGCATTAAAGAGTATTATCGTTTGAATCTGACAGGTACGTGAGTAGATACATTTCATTTTACGACATATTCAATCTTTTTATGTAGGCTTTTGTCATGATGAAAGGGATTTTAAAATAATTCATTTTTATCAATAATGGCAGAAGGTTCAATCTTTAATAATTCTATGAGGAATTTTGCGTTCTTTAAGCTATATAGATTCCTTAATATATAATTAACAAGTTGTCAAGTTGTTGGCGCGATAAATGTTAGGACAGTTTTACTTTTTAATTCTAATTAATGATGAAACATTCATCTGCAAATAAGAGTCAGAATTTCGTTTTAAATAATAGGAAAATAGATATTGCATTATTTCAACAGTATCAATGACAGCTTTGACGATTCGGCACGTCAGATCTGACAATGCATTGTTTTAGATAACAATATTTGAAAGATAACGTCACTATATAAGAATCTGTAACATGACAAGGGCGATCTAAGCGACTTTGTTAGAATCAACGTTATAATGGGGCAGTATTACAATTAATAAATAATATATAATTTCATTAAGAAATACAGTGATCTCTGAAAACGCTTAAAAATGTAACTCACTATAAAACAATGTCATGTATCCAAAGGAATCGTTCCCAATTTAGCCCTACCTCGAACGATTTACACAAAATTGCAGTGAGTAGTTTTTGTTTGATACTTGATAATTTCTATGGCTAATCGAGATGTTTGACCCTCCAAAGAAAATACATTTGGCATAAACTTAGGTTTATTTGTGAATAATTGAAGAAATAAAATTTTCAAAAAACTTACTGATGCTGCTTTAACTTTAGGTCTTTATAAAAATGTTATTATAGTGAGTGATGGTATACATGTACCTATACACGTACAAATGTTAGATACATGTATATGTAAAGTACACCATGAAGTGTTTAATTGCAAATCAGGGATGGTAATCGTGCTTAATATTTTTTACACGTTGTCGCAGGCACACAAGAACACATAGTGTAACAAGGATTATTTCAGGTCGTCATTTAAATAACCGCTAACCTCGACTTTATCACAAAGATTTTTCAACAAAATAAGAACTGGGCTTGATTTTTAAAAATTTGTCCAATAAGCACCTTTTATTAGCCTTTCATTAAGACAGCGTAATTATCGGCTGTGAAAAGCCCACCTTGGCTAGGGGCCATAAAATTGGCGCAGGTGTGACGTAGTAAACAGACTGTACAGAGTGGTGCATCATTATTTCAACTGAAATACCGCCTTAAGTAATTGTTTAATTACCATTTATGTGGATATCTTTTTGACACCAAACGTATAATAGTGTTACATCGTCAAATGATTTATCTAACTGAGTGGAAAACATTCTCTAAAAATCGTTAATTATTGTTTTTTTGGTGTGATATTGTCACGATAGATGTATAGATCACGAGGCAATGATTCTGTTTATGATGTCACTAAAAAGGCGTGTGACCAATCATGCATTTACTGGTTTGTGGCCAGATAGATCTAAGCGGCCTATCAAAAGTGGCATTCAAAAAGGGCTTTCATTAGCAAACTGAACATATTTGAGTAGCGACCTTTGACGCACTACACAATATTGTAATCAGACATTCATATATTCCAAAGAAAGTAGTGAAATAATTTTGTGGTGATGTTAACTTTAAACTTAGCAGATTTTATATACTTCCTTTAAGGAATACACGCCGTCAGATCTATTTCAGTAATAAACATGTATGTTAGTCTAACTAGCTATAGACAAGATGTTTCAAATCTGTCAACAGGCTAGTTCCAAAGATTTCATGAACATCATTGCACAGCAGCGGAAGAAGATGTACGTCAGCGATAAAGGGAACCTCGTCAAAAAACACCACCTGGCCAGTGACAAATATTCACAGGGATATGCGATGCTAGTGACTCATCACCGGTTTTCCCTCCTCGTGGAAACAGCATGTCATGTACATAGTTTTTACATTCTGAAAATTACCATCACTAATTGCCTCTCGTTCTGTTTTTTTTTGATTAGCAAGTTTCTCACGAATGAAGAGGTGAATGCGACCAAAACAAATAAACGTATGAGCAATGTGTTTTGGAAAGAAGCCCCTCAAGCCCCTATTCTGCAGCAAAGTGGTGAACTGAGTTTAAAAGGGGGTCGCAGCTCCTTGGAGGATGACCTACGGGTCCAGGGCATAGTCATATCCAATCGTAGAATAAAGGTGGATTAGATATCCTCAGAGTGTGTTTTTCATGGAAGTGTGTGCATCATAATTAATGAGTATTTGCACATATCCGAGGAGTCTTCAAGATGGGTGCCACGAAACTTAAATGAACAAGATCGACACCTGAGAGTTGAATCCAGTCGTGAACTTTTGAACATCCACAATAATGATTTAGATAACTTTCATCCCCGTCTGGTTACAGGGTATGAGAATTGAATTCATCACATGGATCTTGACACGATGCATATTTCATTGCAATGGAAACATAAACTCTCTGCTGCACCCAATAATCTAAGAACTCAGCCTTCTGCTGGCAAGATCATGGTGACTTGTTGAAGCAATTGAGAGCCGCGTTCAAGAAAAAGAGGTGTGGCATGTTGACTGCTGGAGTTATGCTTCTTCCAACAATGAACCTTTGAACCATTCCCCCTACAGTCGATACCTGGCCCCAATTTCTCAATTTGAAATCACACTTGCATGGTACACGATTTGGCGAACTCAATGAGTTGGGGATGAACTCAAGGCCGCTACTGAGGCATGGCTGATGATCCAGTCGGAAGACTTCTACCACATTGACAGTCTCAAAGATAAATTGGTAAAGTACATGTACAATAGGTCCAGGGAAATTATGCTGAAAAATAAAATCAATATCACAACCATTGGCTTCTGTTTTATATCGACTTCATTGAACATATTGGCTTCCCCTCGTAGGGAATATTTATTGTTGAAACGGCTGAACAAGGAATGTCTGTATCTTTTTAATATCCCTAATATTTTAAACAATCAAGTGTTTATTCACAACATGGACATAGTGCATTATACACACATTCAATTTTGGTCTTCTGGTTAAATGCAAACATTTAATACCGCTGATAATGAATTCCATGCATATATAATGCAACGTTTCATTAATTCTCTAATTGAATTTATGTTCCAACAATAACTTATATAATACACACCCGTAGTCTTTAACGTTTGTAAAATCGAGGGAAAGGCGTTCTTTTTTATATATAATTACAAACGATCTTGTGTGTTTAAAGAATAAAGTAAACACACAGCCTTGACATAAGAGACCGGAAATAATGGAATCTCGAGTCTTGTTTGGCTACAGTACTCTCGAGCCAACCAACGGGGCTAATCAAATATCCCCATACACATATTAGGAAACCATTTACCAGTAGTTGTGCAAAATATATAATTATTTTCAGTCTCTCAAATATTATTGTTGGAACATTATTAGCAAAAGTGTATTCAATACCTCATTAACGAAAATTTGCAAGTGTTATTCACGATAATAGCATTTTTGCTATGTCATTGTACCAGCAGCAAGGTCACGTGATCTCTTGCAATTTTCACATACGTGCAACGTTGTTTTGGCTGTTACAACTTAAAAATAAAATAAGGTTTCAAACATATGTTGTGTATGAGCAATGAATGAAAAGATCGATTACATTATGTTTTCAATATAACTGTATAAAAATAGTAAAGTTTCTTTTGTACATGAGTACAACCAACCAGCATTGATAATTTGATATATATCTGTATATCAATGAGTGTGCTACAGACAGATGATGCTTACATTAACATAATCCGTAGTCCCATATAAATTATATATATATACATTTCACAATATCACTCATCATCCATATGTTCACTAGACTGTTATTCAAAGTCGGAAATGTGAAAAGTTTAATGAATTCTATGCCTCCTTCAATGTAATGATAAATTACTCAACGGACTGCCATGTAAACATTTTTACCCTTGCATCTATAAACACAAGATAGGAAAATCGCGACCCTGTCACGTCACGTAAATTCGAATTAATGTAAAAGGACGTGTGATGATGAAAAGCAGTTGAAAAGAAATCTTTTGTAATTCGAATTGCCAATTATCATGACAAACAGCATTAAGTTGATAACTATAAAATTGTATTTCTTGTCATATTTCTCAGTAGTTAAGCCGGTAAAATCAACACAGAAAAATCTAAGCGTATGTTTAATATAATTTATTACGGCTTCTCCGCTGGCAATAGAGCAGGTGCATCTCCGCCGGATGGGACTGGTTCTACCTTGTCAGCTCCAGACTGGATTGGCGAGTTCTTGGGTTTTTCTGCTCCAGATTGGATTGGTGAGTTCTGTGGTTTCTCCGCAGCAGAGAAGCCATTGCCGTATCTAGGGACAAGGGAAGGTCCTTTCATACAGACGCCCTGGCAACATTGTTCTCCCCGGTACATGTCACAACCCATCTGACATGACTTGTAGGCGTATTGGTTGCTGATCATAACTCTTGGGCATGTGAACTGTCTTGCTGGAAAAATGACATTGAACATTTTTTGAAGATTAGACATTGTCCTAGATGGTAAATCTCAGAGATATGTCTTTATTCATATGCTGACTACGAGATATATCTAAAAACGTCTTAACCAAATTTTGTTTAATACTTTGCAACCTGTACTGCTTCTGAAAATTGCAAGTATACTCGCTCCTTGTCGTTGAGATACATTCAACACGCCAAATGATGACACCAAATCTAAATATTACCTCATCTTGTATGGTAAGCATATGAACATCATCAATTATTCCCATCTTTTTCTTTCCATGACAATTGAAAGTCGCCAAAAAAAATTTTGGATGATGTACTGAATAATGAGCTGACAACTACAGTGATTTAGCCATCATACAAACAAAGAGTTATTAACCTACGGTGTGTTGAACGTCAATTGCCGAAGAGGGAATTATCTAGAATGGTATTACATGTGAAAGGTTCCCAACAGGTTGATAAATGATAAGTTCATTAATCGCATATTTCTAATGGGTTTTGTTATTAAATGTCACTTCACGAAGTGTCGTAGCATATACTGGACTCCTGGCCAACCATTACAGCTGTTAGAAATGAAGTTATTGATTCCACTTAAACTGCGGATTCAATAAAATATTGTTTTGTGCTGATGCTACTTAAATTAAGTCACTATTGTAACAATACTGTTCATAATGTGATCTGATAGTTTAATGCAGCTGATTTTGAAGCCTCGTATTCAAGAATGATTCTTATGGGGGTCAATATCCATTAAAACAATACTTGCGTTAACAGGTCGAACAGAAATATCGCTTTTATAGGTAATGTGTCGTTTTGGTTAAAAGATAGATAATTTAGAGAATAATTGTTAATGGCAATATTTTGATTTATAATTGAATAATTGTTTCTTGAAACCACTATATTATTAACAATGTGTTAGTCTAAGTAATTTGAGTATAAGTGGAAGATTGGTTTCCTTACCTACACATGTCTGGGTTTGGTAGGAGCACACAAAGTTATTGGGACATTGTGAGTTCTGAAACAGAAAGTCAACTCCAATGATCCATAATAAGCTTGCAATTAAGATTATAAAGCTACAGGTAAACAGAAAGTAATGTTCGTTATCATCGATTCAAATCTTTTTACATATCACTGGTTTTATTAAACTATATGCATATAAGTTATATATCTTACCCCACACATTTGCCCATTTCCTCCAGGGTAACCCGGATAACCACCTGGGTATCCTCCAGGATAACCTTGGTTATTTCCGGGATAACTGCCGGGATAACTTCCGGGATAACCCCCTTGATTACCCCCTTGATAACCTCCTGGATAGCTCCCTGGAAACGCGTCAGAGCACGCTATAACAACCTGAAAAATACAGATCAAGATTAATTAGAGAGTGGACGGAACAATAAAACTTAAGGTCACTACCCTGAACACCCTACGCTGAGATCACTCATTGTAAACAGTGATCGTTGATGTCTGTAAGACGATGGAAGCGGCGAAAACGACACGACTAAGAGACTGGGCATGTGTCTTCACAGGGTTTCATCAACAGTCCTGTATCAGTGTAATTAATACCTTCGTCTATCAGAAAGATTTCTAAAATGGAGCTCTAGGTAGCTATTTTTGTCATTCAATAACTTCAGGAGTAAGAGGTTTTTGTATGCCTCGTTCTTATGAGGCACTTTACAAAATTATTGGAAAACGGAAAACTGAAGTTGAAATATGGTAACGTCACGTCATGCTAAAGCTTTTGAAGTGAAATTTCTTGTGTCAGATCGTACTACGAAGACTTGAAATAAGAATAAACTTACAGCTACGAGAATACAGAGAACTTTCATGTTGGCTGCAGATGAGAGGACCAGTGAATGGATGCTGAGGTAGAGGCTTAAATAGAGGGGGTTTATATATCCTACTATCGCTTCTATCTGATAAGAGTAACATTATGTGCCTATCTAGTGATCGTCACCTGTATCTGTACTTGTCAGCCTAATGGACTTAACGGTCAGCATTAAAGAGTATTATCGTTTGAATCTGACAGGTACGTGGGTAGATACATTTCATTTTACGACACATTCAATCTTTTTATGTAGGTTTTTGTCATGATGAAAGGGATTTTAAAATTATTCATTCTTATCAATAATGGCAGAAGGTTCAATCTTTAATAATTTTATGAGGAATTTTGAGTTCTTTAAACTATACAGATTCCTTAATATATAATCAACAAGTTGTCAAGTTGTTGGTTCGATAAATGTTAGGACATGTGTACAGTTATACTTTTTAATTATAATTATTGATGAAACATTCATCTGCAAATAAGAGTCAGAATTTCGTTTGAAATAATAGGAAAATAGATATTGCATAATTTCAACAGTATGAAACGTTATCACCAATGACAGCTTTGACGAAGATAACGTCACTATATAAGAATCTGTAACATGACAAGGGCGATCTAAGCGACTTTGTTAGAATCAACGTTATAAAGGGGCAGTATTACAATCAATAAATAATATATAATTTCATTAAGAAATACAGTGATCTCTGAAAACGCTTAAAAATTTAACTCACTATAAAACAATGTCATGTATCCAAAGGAATCGTTCCCAATTTAGCCCTACCTCGAACGATTTACACAAAATGGCAGTCAGTAGTTTTTGTCTGATACTTGATAATTTCTATGGCTAATCGAGATGTTTGACCCTCCAAAGAAAATACATTTGGCATAAACTTAGGTTTATTTGTAAATAATTTAAGAAATAAAATTTTTAAAAAACGTACTGATGCTGCCTTAACGTTAGGTCTTTTTAAACATGTCATTATAGTGAGTGATGGTATACCTATACAAGTACAAATGTTAGATATTTATCTAATAAAATAATATAAAGCGACATATGTAAAGTACACCATGAAGTGTTTGATTGCAAAATCAGGAATGGTAATCGTGCTTAATATTTTTTACACGTTGTCGCAGGCACACAAGAACACATAGTGTAACAAGGATTATTTCAGGTCGTCATTTAAATAACCGCTAACCTCGACTTTATCACAAAGATTTTTCAACAAAATAAGAACTGGGCTTGATTTTTAAAAATTTGTCCAATAAGCACCTTTTATTAGCCTTTCATTAAGACAGCGTAATTATCGGCTGTGAAAAAACCCACCTGGGCTAGGGGTATCATCCCAAAAGACAGAATTCCAAAAAGACAGAAAGCTTAAAACAACACTTTTCATGGTTGACTAATCATATGTAACATGGGCTCTACCCTTTGGAAATATTGGAACGGCCCAGATAAATAAAGACAGAATTCCCAAAAGACATCATTAAGATACAACAGTTGGTTTTTTCACTCGATGGATGATAAAAACATCGGGCTAGGGGCCATAAAATTTGCGCGGATGTTACGTAATAAACAGATTGTACAGAGTGGCGCATCATTATTTCAACTGAAATACCGCCTTATATAGTTGTTATATAGTTATATTACTATTGATTTTGATATCGTTTTTACACCAAACGTTTAATAGTGTTACATCGTCAAATTATTTATCTAGACAAGGATTTATATGTCTATACTCGTCCTTGATCTAACTGAGTGGATAACATTATCTAAAAATCGTTAATTATTGTTTTTTCTTTCTGTGATATTGTTACGATAGATGTATAAATCACGAGGCAATGATTCTGTTTATGACGTCTCACGCCCTTTGCATTCACTGGTTTGTGACAAGATAGATCTAAGCGGCCCATCAAAAATGGCATTATAAAAACGGCTTTCGTTAGGAAACTGATATAATAGTGTAAACAGACATTCATATATTCCAAAGAAAGTAGTGAATTAAGTTTGTGGTTATGTTAACTTTAAACTTAGCAGATTTTATGTACTTCCTTTAAGGAATACACGCCGTCAGATCTATTTCAGTAATAAACATGTATGTTAATCTAACTAGCTATAGACAAGAAGTTTCAAATCTGTCAACAGGCTAGTTCCAAAGATTTCATGAACATCATTGCACAGCAGCGGAAGAAGATGTACGTCAGCGATAAAGGGAGCCTCGTCAACAAACACCACCTGGCCAGTGACAAATATTCACAGGGATGCTAGTGCCTCATCACCGGTCTTCCCTCCTCGTGGAATCAGCATGTCATGTACATAGTTTTTACATTCTGAAAATTACCATCTCTAATTGCCTCTTGTTCTGTGCTCTCGCAGACGAGATCTCGTAGATAACGCCCCCTATGAGCCCTGATAACAACTGCTAGACTTATCTCCCCTTGCGATCTTACGCGTGGTGTGCATTCCTGTCAAATATCAACCTATCTTCATTCTCAACTCTTTAAGAGATTTCGTATTAGCGTAGGGCCTTGTCCTAAGTGATTACTGAAAGCGAGCTGTGTAATGTAATGTTGCTGCGCCGGTATTTCATAACAATGTTGATGAGGTGATCTGGAGAGGCAGGAGCCCAACGTTCTTGACAGGTGGACGGCTCAATTAGAAAAATCACACGGAATTTACTTTGCCATTCTTTCTGCGGGGATGATGGGGGCGGATATAGAAACATACGTGGTGAACATTGAAAGGGAAATTCTTAAATGGAACTTGAATATTACGATAGAGTAGTAGTGATATGATATTGGCAACAGAGAATGATTTACTTTAGTCTGCTATGATTGTCTGCTTTTGTTACCTCATGTATAATTTATTGCGTTAAGTTTCGAATATTTCGAAAGAATGAATAAATAGTGAAAAGATATTTAAGAGTCTTAAATAGATACATTTTAATGAAAGGGATATCCTCTGATTAATGATACTATGAAAGAAATACTTTTAAATGATAATATGGGAGATTAAAATGACTCTCTGATAACTATGCTTTTGTGAATAAAGATAAAATCTAGACTTGTTTCCACTAATCTATAATATTACCCTTACAAACGAATGATTCACGGGATAAACACGCTTTGATAAAGGTAGAGATAAGTACTTGGGTGACTGGTGATTAAACCATGGTGAGATGTGACGTCAGGGTTAAGGAAATGACGTCAACATGTTTTGGACTTGGGATGGTATCGAAAGGCAGAGACATCTGGCAGCTGGGTTGATGTAATCAGCGCTGTAGTTACTTGCTCTACCTATGTGAAGTACCAGGCTCGAGTGGGTATAATCTTTGCTTCTGATATGATTGATATGTCACCAACACCAGGACTGACCAATGACGCACTATCCCAGCACCATTGGACGTTGTGATGGGTTAATGACACGGCGATATCTTTGTCTGTTAAGACATTGGAAAATGCATCAACCTCAAATACATACTACATATTTTTTAGTTGAAAAAAATAATAAATACTAGGTTTTGGGATTAGATAAATGCCATTTCGATATCATTTCCTGGACAAAAGACTAGGAATCTATCAATAAATAAACTAACTTTTACTTTCCATCGCGAAAATTAAATTGGAACGAACTGATACCAAGAGTGATTTGATGTCGTTGGTGAAATGCTTTGCGGTAATGAAACGCTATTATGTGGTCACGTCGTTGCTGTTATGCTGAACATTACATGATAGTAAAGGAACAACTACAGCGATTAGATAATGTTTAAATGAGCCTGTTTAGACAAAACTGGTTTATGCTTTTGAATGGAATAAATGACTTCATGGTGTCACAACGATGCGTACGAATATAGAAAATGAAATTGTAATATCTTTTCTCTACCTCTTTTCTCGACCATTGCTAACAGCTCTTGCTTGCTTCAATCGTTTATTTATTATCCCTGCTGTCACAGATTGGACTAGAACAACGACTGATAGTCCAGTCAAATGCTCCGTTACACTCATAACATGATCTTTGATTAGAAAGTGTAACAAATTAACTTAGTAATACACAGGGTTGGTATATCTTTTTACGATCTTCCTTTCATGGTTTTTATATGGTACAAAATTTAATAGATACAATAAATAGTATAGTTTTTCCAAAACGATTAAAATCTCTTAGTTCTAAATTATATTGGCTATACATGAATCTATAAAACGGGCATCAAAATAACTAAGGAAGGGTGCTGCAGTCGATCCAAGACTAGGCAATCGATTTCAGCAAGGAGACAAGTGGAGTTTATCAATCAACTAACGCAGTTTTAGACAGAGGGGAAGAGGGGCAGATGGCATCAGTCATCCTTAACGATTTGTAATTGCTATACTTTAGAATACAAGTTTTCGAAGCACTTTATAGCCACTGATATATTGGCAAACTTTACTCAGGGCTTTTACGTGTTAAGATTGCTAAACAAATCCAGGGTTCAGATTTGTACTCCAAATTGGTTAATAAACGCTTTATTCACATTAGAATTTCAATACATGCACACATGTTAGAGTGAGAAGAGATGTACGTCACGTACTTACTACCAAGTGGTTGACTTCATTGCAAAGCCACGTTTCGTGTATTGCAGTAAAATCTGAGCATTTAAAGGCACAACTGGCGTACTCAATAGTTCAAGTGGGCAGACTTGATGTTCAAGTGAGAGATTTCATGTTCAAATGAGAGACATTATGTTCTAGTGGGCAGAATTTATGTTCAATTAGGCAGACGTTATATTCAAGTGAGTAGACTTTATGTTAATGTGAGTAGACTTTATGTTCAAATAGGCAGATGTTATGTTCAAGTGAGTAGACTTTATGTTCAAGTAGGCAGACTTTATGTTCAAGTGAGTAGACTTTACGTTCAAGTTGGGAGACTTGTTGTTCAAGTAAGATGTTCAAGTAGGCAGACTTTATGTTCAAATGGGCAGACTTTATGTTCAAGTTGGTAGACGTTATGTTCAAGTGAGTAGACTTTATGCAAGTTGGCAGACTTTATGTTCAAGTAGGCAGACTTTATTTTCGAGTGAGTAGACTTTATGTTCGAGTTGGCAGACTTTCTGTTCAAGTGGGCAGAGTTTATGTTCAAATGGGCAGACTTTATGTTCAAGTAGGATGTTCAAATAAGCAGATTTTATGTTCAAGTAAGCAGACTTTATGTTCAGGTGAGTAGACTTTATGTTCAAGTTGACAGACTTTATGTTCAAGTGGGCAGACTTTATGTTCATGTGAGAGATTTTATGTTCAAGTTGGCAGACTTTATGTTTGAGCAGACAGACTTTATGTTCAAGTGATAGACTTTATGTTCAAGTGAGAGATTTATATTCAATTAGGTAGACTTTATGTTCAAATGGGCAAACTTTGTGTTCAAATGGGCAGACTTTATGTTCAAGTGGGCAGACTTTATGTTCAGGTGAGAAGACTGTATCTTCAAGTTGGCAAACTTTATGTTCAAATGAACAGACTTTATGTTCAAGTTCGTAGACTTTATGTTCAAGTGGGCAGACTTTATCTTCAAATGGGCAGACTTTATTCTTAAGTGGGCAGACTTTATGTTCAAGTGAGATTTCATGTTCAAGTGAGAGATTTCATGTTCAAGTGGGAGATTCTATGTTCAAGTTGGCAGACTTTATGTTTGAGCAGACAGACTTTATGTTCAAGTGAGAGACTTTATATTCAAGTAGGCAGACTTTATGTTCAAGTAGGCAGACTTTATGTTCAAGAAGGCAGACTTCATGACCCGAATCAAACATGCATTAATCCTTCTGTCCGTAATGACACACTTTTAAAAATATGGATTTTGCACGTAATGTTTAATAGTAAAACTGGCATATATACACAAAAACAATAAGTTAAGATAACGAATATGACATTGTTTATTCTTAGAGTAATAAAAACTTTTCGGGAGATAAGGTTTCCGTTAGTCTTGTTCAATGCACGAAGTTGAAGGATTGAATTTACTTTATATGTTTTGTTGACGATTTGTAGTTCAAGGTTATAGAGCCTTTGTGATTAGATAGCTTCCTTTCTGAATAGGAACCAAACTGAAATATCACATAGCACCACTTGTAGCCAGCTTATCTAATCCTTGGTGGAAATAAGAATGGTTTGATTGTATTTGATTATATGATGACTTTAAAAAGGGCTTTTTCTAATATGTTATTATTCTCATCATAATCTCAGCATCGTCATCAATCTATTACTCTCCATAGTATACTAAGAGTATCAACACAAGGAATGGTTATGAAACTTGTCAAAACAAACTGAATGAAACGTTATAAATCTTAATATCTATTTTTCAAATACTGTTTTCATGGATTCTGATTTCTTTCGAAAGATTTCGTTTGACTTGATAAGGTTCACTGTGGAAATTGATTGAAGTTGTCTTTAACATGTGATAAGTTAATGACTTCGAGGACATTAAATCCATATAAAATTATCCAACAAGTGTTACCCATTACTATCTAAAGTGCTCAAATGTCCTTCTTAGTTAATCTATATGTCATATCGTATGTCGTTTAGTGTCAATTATATTGTGCCAAAGACAATCGTCGCATGTCGTTCAAAGCAGTAAAGAAGAACCCCAGAATGCCGGTTAACATGCAAATTGATTTCATGAATAATAATAACCAATGACAATATCGAAAATGGACGCAAAGTGGACGAATACCCTTACGCTAGCCTTGGAAGTTGTCTGTGATTTATCGTCTTACTATTGGTTCGGCCTCGCATAAGCTGTTATCTCAACAAACTATGTCAACAAGTCGTCATTAAATGCGGCTGCCCATCAACTTCGAATTAAACACATACTACTCCGTTGAGATATATCAACAATCACTTCAAGAGCCGTTTACTTGTGATTTCTTTATTACTCCACAGCCAATGAGTTTCACCACAAATCAGGCTCGTATCAAGGTGTGCCGTAGAACTTGGACCATTTACCTGGGACATAGCGTGGGACTGTGAAGGTAGGTATTAAGCATTCCGACATATGTTTAATGATTTTCTTTATAAAATTTAGAAAAATGTCTTGAGCTTTATTCTTTATGAACAAACAATGTGTGGTTTGATTATTTCGAACATATGACATAAGAAAGAAAAGATCTTGTAACAGTTGGATTATCGTGTTGCTAATTTCATTCTGACAGATGTTCATTATTTACTGAAACGAATCGTATGATAATTTGATTTGAAGTTTAGAAGTAAAGTTGATTTGAAGATTTCTTTGAAGTATAATAAGATAGATATACTAGGTTTGTGCAAACATAACTCACATGTATAAACGAATTTGTAGTCTGCATGATTATGACAAAAGATTGAAATTGGGAAAGACAAAACAATGAAGGAGATATGTGCGAATGAGAGAGGGCGAGGGTTCTCGATTATCTTTATATATTATAACCATGAAATCGGATGAATAATTTGATTCGTTCAACTACACTTGTCAAGACTGATTTAAGTACAGTCAGCCAAGTTCAATAAATGTATACTCATTAATAGTCTTACTTGCCAAGACTGATTTAAATACACTAAGCCAAGTTCAATAAATGTATACTCATTAATTTAAGCCAGTTAAACCAGCGTTTTAAACTCAAATAAAGTGTAACCATTCTAACCATATTCGTATGTCAGCCAAAGCCTTTGTTCAATAACACAATTATTAGCTTCTGCATACACAATTATCCGATTAATACTTAATACTGGATTGATTGAAGAAGTGTTTTAAAAGCTTCCACCATATTTCTCAGACATATATTTTAACAAAATGAGTAAGTTTACAAAGTATGTCAGGGAATCATACACGAGTTTATGATATTAACAATTACTCGGCTGTTCAAAGAAGTAAATTAACAAACTAAGCAGGTTTAGTAATGTCCATATGAATCGCTAAATCACAATGTAAAAAGTCTTAATGTATATTTTAATTAAAACATACTTTATTACAGCGGCCATTGAAAGATATCGGTTACAATTGCAATTAATTTTCTTTACGTGTATCGTAACGGGACAATAAACAATTGGTTGATAAAATCTTTTATTACCTCAGACAATGATTGTAAACGGTCAATAAACGGTTAAAAATAACCATGTACGTGATATAAAAGCTATGAACATAATTATTATACTGTATTCGGCCATATATATCCAACTCATCAAAACGCGTTGTATAAAGTTCTTGGTAATGTAAGTGTCCATTATTATGTCATTGCAATAAGAATGCTCATCTTCAATTGATGTTTTTCTTATTCATTGTGACAAAAAAACACAAATACTTATTTTTAACTATCTAAATTCATAAGATACACCTTCGAAATGAATACCTTCTATTTGATTTTTGGAAATATATCAGGGTATTTTTATGATTTGTAGGACTAGCAAAGAAAGGTTGCCTGCTCTCATACTACAGCAATGTCATCACATAAATTGGCAATTGTTTTACATAAAAAGGAAAGCTCCGCAACGTTGTTGCGTATTGATTTCATAATAGAGTAACCAATATGTCTAAAAATGTGAAGAGACTAAAATGAAATATTCCACTTCTCAAAGGTCCAAAGTTCACTCGGAGGTTGACTTACTGGTTGAGCATGAACAGCGTGGAGCGACTTGTGATATACGATGCGTGTTTCATCTGAAATATTAAACTTATCCAGTTGGAGAGAGTTATAAATCAACGAGACGGGTTTGCTATAATAAATCTTGCACTGAAGTGGCCATTTTTGCAAAGTGTTTCAGACAGCAATGTTGAGTTCAAATAAGAAAACTCTTATGACTCTGATTCGAAATTAATTACTCTTATCTGATATGCTGTAATGATTAAAATCATGCAATTTGATAATTCATAATTCTTTTTATTTCAGAAACGCTGCAATAGTTTGCGAGTATTCAAGAAAGGATGGCAGCGTTTCTGGTGAAAAGTTGGTTTCTGGCGATGGTTTTGTCACACGCATGCGCACTTCCAATACTCTGTGTGATTTCTTGTGCACATAAACTGGAGTTTCCGGAAGCACATGTTTATGACGGATGTGACTGTGGAAAGGTTCAAGTTGGAGACAGAACGTTCCATCGAAGTGAGTACAAAAACACATGTTCATAAACTAACGCACATCATAAATATTTGATTTATTCTATACTTAGAAGTGGCAAAGCAAAGGCGATTTGAAGAGTATAACTGGCTGGCATCCCATTCAAGACATGGCAAATCATTAAACTTGGTTGACTATCATGTGTTCTTAAAGACACGCTGGATTGTTGTTCTAAAACTCCCAATATTTGAGAAATGGAGGAGCCAAACGAGCACGTCATCAGCAACTGTGTACAATTTTGCGCTGATCTGTTATTATTCCTGTATAAGACCGAAGGTCGAGGTTTTTCGACGTTTTCAAAACTTCAGGGTAACTTATCAGTCAGATTTCAAATCAGTTTTAACTGAAAAAATGCGAATGACGCTAGATGAATCTTACCCTTTCGCCTAAAATGCTTATGAATTGCCTTTTAATGTTTGATCTCAGTTGGTTACGCTCATTAAATCTCATTATTAGGGCAAACTGACCGAAGCTTGGACACCAGAGATCGTCCAAACTTCGGACGCTTTAAACGTGCAGCTTAAGATAGAAAAAAGTGCAGGTTATATGCAGTCTGTCTGTTTCGAAATGTTCCTTTTCAAGTATTTTGCTATCAACTTCTTTGGATACTTTGAGACAAGAAAGAAATTTGTGAACTTATTGTTTCAATACAAATTTTGACTCGCATTTGAGAAAATTTAGAAAGCACTAAAGTGTAATAAATTATATTCACACTATATAATTTTATAATAAAACTCTTCGTAATATTTGTATTTGGTGAATATTTTGAGATTTTAGCAATCTGTCAAAAGGACATTATTCAAACATTTTTGATACTTAATCTTCTTGGTGAGAACAATTTGTGGTGTAAATGTCCAAACAAAAGCTCAGGAAAAATTAAGATACATTTAAGTATCAATTATGGCAAAATAAGAAACTTTGGAATATTTAATATAGCGCTTACAAGGGCTCTCTTGTGTCGATACTTTCGATTTTGTTTGTGGCGTCATCATATTCTAACAACACACGCGAAATTTACTTGTAGTTAATGATAGGAAAACAAGCCGTGTATTTTTGACAATTTCAACCATGTTTATAATTTTTTTGGGATAATATCGCACATAAGCTATCTATCGCATCATTATGCTGAATGTATTTAACCTTTGATGTATACGAGAAAATTGTTTGGTATTGTCCGAAGTTAGGTTCAAAGCTTTCGGGACCCCTGTTGAAGTGGTCAACTCAACCAAAACAGTTATTTTTGTTGGGTCTTTTACACAAAAACATGCATGTGTAGATCAGTGTAGCTATATGCAAATAATATCCTTCAAATACTTTTCGTATAATCTTTCATCCTCGTTCGAGGGTAAATGTTCAAATTTTCTCCTCTAATATCCTGGATCCCGGGATGGCTTGACGCGATATTATGTTTACCTCCCTTTGCTGGTACCGCCTTCTAAAAGTTTTTCTTTTTGTAAAATTTGAATAAGATATTGACCGTACTCTGCTGTACAATCTGAACCACTTCATTTCGTTCGACGGACATCATGCTTTTAGCATTTCTATAGCATAGACATGTAACACAAAATGACCTCGCTTCTGAAATATAGGCCACTATAACCCGAAAAGGATTCTAAAAAACTATTTTCAATATAATTTCATGAACGAAAGTCGGGCGTCCGATTTTAATCGGATAATAAACACCATCGAAATCCATATATTTCGAGCTTAGCGGATAAAAGGACAGTAATGGCAGATAATAAATAAAACCTCGTCGAGCCTATCTTGCAGCCAGGGTAATAATAATAATAATAATAATAATAATAATAATAATAATAATAATAATAATAATAATTGTATCTATGGGTACCACAGGTAAGAAGCTGTTTTTTGTAAAATCATTTAATTTCGCGGGGTGTTATTATGATTTTACAGTATTTAAGATTGATTTTGGAAATTGGAAGGAACAATATGTAGAATCTCGATATTCGACTTAAAGACATATATCCTCTTACATTGTGTGATAAAAATCGTTTGTCAAGTAAATGTTTGTCATTATTCACAATTTAAAAACGATCTATTCAAAGAGTTCAACTCGGAGGTTATGTGGGAAGAAAGGCTTATTCAGGTAGAATATAGTTATACATGTATAAAATGTTTTTCAGATACATTTGTGAGATCCGTCTTTAACGTTGAGACAGCCACACAAGCAACGACAGTCACAACAACGGATATCTGCGACTACCTATGTTCCATACAACTCGGTGGAGATGCGTGTCAGTGCAGCAGCCCCGGTCTACCGGGTCGGAAGCGGAAATGACGTATTAGCAATACGGACAAAATACAAAGCAGACATGACATTGGATGAAATTTGAAAATCACATTAAGAACAATATTATGAACTGCTAGTTCATTGTTTCTTGTTTATTGTTAATGATATGCCGGTGAAGTGAAAAACGTTTGTGATGTGATGTTAATGTTAATTTTTTAAACTAAACTCTAATTCAAAAAACGATTTGCTCGTTTGCTGAGATGTGCTTTAGTTTCATATGGCTCTGTTTTTAAACTTATAAGAAGTGATGTAGCTAGATATATTTGATTTGACCATACTGCATCCTTGCAGTTTGTTCACTTATAATGACTACATTCGTCAAATATCATTAAATCCTTTAGGGATTCGAATAATTGCACCACAATAATGCCTTTTATTTGACTCTTAGAAGTGAGTTATGCTAACATGGACATATGGGACTTCAAAATCCAAAATGCACAATTTTCAAGAGGAAATCCACGAGAGCTATGCAAACTTCTGGGACGCAATTAAATTTTCAACATCAACATGAATGTAAATACTGCTCCATTGTGCCTGACTGCAATGAAATGTTGTAACCAAGTCCTACTCGCCATTCAAATAAAAAACGTTTAATAAGATCCGTGCATTTGCAGAATATGATTCATCCGTGGAATTCTTTTAATGAAAGAACCAATGGCAAACGATGAAATGTTAATAAATTCAGAAAACTGTTATATAATTAAATTGATTTTATTTCATTTACAAAGCACTGTAACATGAACTGAACAGCATCAAACAATCACACATATTTCACATGCTTATATTTTTGTACATTGTGAATATATAAATGAAAATAATAAATTGTAAATAAAATGATGAAATGATTGTGTAAATGAATATTTTGCTAAAACTACGAGTTAACGAAGTTTTGTCTTTATGCATAAGTATAGGTCAAGTAAGTTCAAGGTACATATTTAGCATTGGGAAACGGTTATAAACACTCCAAATGGCTGGAAATTGCCCTTTCCCCTAAGATTTAATCACCTTCCGTTGTTATATTGCCTCTACGAAACACGAACTCTGCGATGTTATGACGCTAACCAATCACAAGGAGTCAAACAAAACCATAATCCTATCGTCTGTGTCCGTAACATATATCGCATGGAGAAAATAGTTCTGAATGGATTCAATTTGGCGATCTTTATTAAGATTGGGCCGCTTAAGACTAGGTTTAGCCTTCGTTAAACTTATGGATCATTGTCAATCCGTTATGACAGCAAACCATCGAACGAGTTCATATCCCTATAGGGGCAATGTTTTAAAACTTTTGAAAATTGGAACCAGATCGAATTCATTCAGTCTTTTAGCGAAACCGTCCAAAAATGAACCATTTCCTATACAAATAATATTATAACAACTGCAATTCAACCAATTATTTGATTCAGCAAAGTTCTCAACTTCAAGAATAACATAAAGAGGTATACATGTCTCAATATATCAAATTTTACTTTAAGAGGTCTGCCAGCTAGCCTTTAAGGACTAAATTTCGTTGTGAAAGATCATCAAATGAACATACCTCTAAAACAATGGTTGTATGTACATGACGCTAAAACGTTAATAAATGATGATGGAATGTTAATGACGTCAGCTGTCTCCATGGTTACCACAAGAATGGTTGTAGAGACCTTCCTGTCTGAGTTTAAGGGCAAGGGGGTTGGTAACAGGGTAGGTTTTCTTCATCTTGGCGCGTTTATTCTGGAACCAGATCTTGATCTGAGCCTCGTTGAGGTTGAGCTGGGAGGCTAATAGCCTCCTCCGCTCCTCTGACAGGTATTGGGTCTCTGTGAACTCGTCCCGGAGTCGCTCAAGCTGTTCAGGACTGAAGGCTGTCCGGGGCCGCTTCTCCTCCCGACTTCCTTCCTTTTTCCGTACTTTCCGGGTCCGGGGACCTGCAGAACAAGAACTGGGTCATGAATAGAATCCAATTTATTCATGAACTAATATCCGAGTGGTTATGAAATTAATAATTTCATAGCATTCTTATACCGCGCATATATCCATGACAAAGCATGTTCAAATCGCCATGAGTGTTATTACCCTGGAGGGATAGTATGTTTGGTGCCGCCGATTAACAAGTGCTCCGCGCGACCGTATAGGTCCGTACTTCCCCCTTGTTCAGGTACCCATTTGTACAGCTGGGTGAACTGAGTTTAATTATCACCGAAATGTTTGCAAAGATCATGTAAACTGATGTTAAAAAGGAATTTGCAATGAGAGTATCTGACAAACTGTTCTGAAACCCTTTTCAGTAATTTTTACACAAGTTGATTTCTCATTCTTGTTTTATAATGGTAGAAGCAAAAGCTGTGAGTTCATAAACGTCTAGTTTTTATTTGACAGACAGTTTGTTGCAGTCTATAACATTTCTCTGAAAGATGCCAGTTTTCGCATGTCCGACTCATTACAGAATTTGGATGCAGCTGAAATAGACTGAAATATTGATCAAGCGGCTCTAAACAGGTACTCCCCAACTGGATTTCAAGACTAGAGTATTTATGTGAATATAAGGATGAATAATTGAATGATCTACATAACAATTTATTGTACAAAAAATACCTACATTCATATGCCATTTCTCGATAACACTGTCCATTTGCATTTCTCATAACGCGAGAAGGATATCTTCTACTAGTGGCCAAAACCGCAGTATCAAATGATAGCGTGAAAACATGGTAGGTAAATCCATAAGAGAACTGATAGGTGCTGTAAAGGCGCAGAATGGACGTGTACATGAATGTAATTACCACGGAGAATTACACACAACGCGTTTAGCTCTCAATTAAATAACTGACAAAAGTCAACAGACGCTTTGTCAATTTCAGAGTGTTTATTTCATTCCAGAGATTCGCCTGTCGTCTCGGAGATACGCCTGTCAACGACTCCATCTGAAATGCATGCTTGTCAATGTCACCGAGACACCACGTGCGTGCAAAAGATTGATACCAACATAATAGGATACGTGGTCAGCAAATGAAGTTTACTGCAGTCTTTGTTTCGAAGAGGCAGATTATGTGTTTTATATGTGAATTAAATATGCAGTACTGATGTGCAGAACATGTATGCAATTTGAAGACTATTCGAGTATTCCAATACATCAAAACTATAGAATCGGTAGGATCCATATACATATATATATTTCTCCATCTACATATATATATTTCAAGACATGCGCAATCATCTTCTATAGGCTGAGTGTAATCCTAAGTGTACGTGTATTTCAAATATATTCTATGCTACTTACTTTATTAGTGCATTCTCTTATCCATTCCTTACACTAAGAATATAAATAAATCTTGATAAAATTAAGCCAACATAACCCATGTCAAGCTCATTGACTAAAAGTAAAACATTTATGTAGTACATGAAAGTTTGTGCATTCATATGTCACTAGGCGGAAGTCTTCATTTGTAGAACATGTGCCAACAAAAAGCGAACCTCGTACAAAAAGGATAGTAGACCTCTGAATCAAGATCAAAGGTGTTGTCACTTGTATCATTTTGAACCAATAATGCATATTTACAACAATATTATATATTCACAATATAATGCCGAGTAGTAATTAATTGATAGGTGTATTGATCAGGAATTGTTATCATTTCATCTTGCCAAATTGCTTCTAATCATACACTTTCTTACTCGGCAAGGACTTTCTATTTAAAGTTATTTATCTTGACAATTGCGGGAGGACTTTAGTTGACAAACGTACATCGAAATATCGAAAGGCTGCTTGAATTCACGATTTCATCAATATTTCAACTTCATCATTCTTCCAAAATCTTCTTCCCGAAACAAAACACTTTCGACGGAAATGTATCCCATAAATAAATAGCTGCGGTTCTGATGGTAAGCAGATTTTGAAATCTATACATTATGCATTAACTTATGGAAGGGGATGTGTGCCAAAAATGAAATCATGTAAACTCGTAATTCGCAAGTTGTAACATGTTGTTCTCAACCATGCACTTCTCGAAAAGACAAGTCAAAGTCTGCAAACCTAACATTTCATTCCTGTAAAACTCAACTTTCTGTTCTCAACTTTACAAAGTTCAAATGTAATTCTAGAAATGTTAAGTCGATATTAATTTTTGTATTTCAAATACGAGGGATATACACATTTAGCAATGCTACAAATTACGTTTTACAATTGGTGAATGAAAAATGAAGAGTTGTAAAATCACCCTTTGGAAACAGACTTTTGCATCTGGAGTTTTACATGAGTTGCATGGTTATGATTGCAATGTTCCGAAATACATCTGTACACGATTTCGCATTGACCATATTTGGAAGTTTAACGAAGTCTGCCGATGATTTCCGAAGATGATCGGTATTTGACAACAACGAGACCTCCCTGATCCAAGCTCCATGCAACGCTGTGCAAGCTTTCCGGATAGTGTTGAGCTGAGTCCGCCACAATGCGCGGAGCTTGGGCATGCGACCTTCACCTTTTGTCAAAGTTCTTAGTCAATTATTGATCTAGATAATTTGTTTCTACTGTTTTCGTAAGGGTAACACGAGGTTTATCTCACGAAAGAATATTATGAACTTTAATTCTGGGTTAGACTTTACTGGACACTAAATCTCTGCACAACTTACTGCATCGAGATGATTCACTATAAAAAAATATCGTTTTAGATATTTAGGTTGGGTTTAAAAAAACTCACCAAATTACGAGACTGGATTTAGAATAATGAAACAACGGCATACTTGTCTCGGAAAGACAAATAGCGGTAGAAAAAATATATCTATATTGTACACCCACGTTACCCTTAAAACACGGGCATGTTATTCTTTCAAATTAATAGTTAGAAAAATAACTACGCAACGTAAAGTAAGGGGAAAGTTCCAAAATCATTGAAAAGAATATTTTTTTCTTTTGTTAGTCTTTCATTCGGTCGTTTAACCAATGAATATTATTTCGTTAAAAGAAACATTTATTTAATACCGTTTAAAGTCATGTTTTAAAGCTATGAACGTTCTAAACCAGTTTGAACAAATTTAATTGAAGAACATGTCAAAATCAAATGACTGACATTTCATGTGACATGTTATTTTTAACTCTCCGCTCGATCAACAGTTATTATAGGGTCTTCTTATAAGCGAACGGTCTATCAATTTTTGCCTGGTCTGGCAGGCCGCCAGAGAACATCAGGTCATTGTTCGATACATAGGCTATTTTGCCCATTTTTAAGTCGAAAAGCTCTTGCAAATTCAGATATCAGATACAATTTAAATCAAAATACCAGATAAGAATTAATTGCAAATGATATTTGTTCCATTACAATTGTTGCTATTTGCCTTAAGGGTCCAAAAACACCGTACGCGAGTTACTGAGAACTTTTACAAAAGGTGACGGCATGCCCAAGCTCCGCGCATTGAGGTGGACTCAACTCAACACTATCCGGAAAGCTTGCACAGCGTTGCATGGAGCTTGGATCAGGGAGGTCTCGTTGTTGTCAAATACCGATCATCTTCGGAAATCATCGGCAGACTTCGTTAAACTTCCAAATATGGTCAATGCGAAATCGTGTACAGATGTATTTCGGAACATTGCAATCATAACCATGCAACTCATGTAAAACTCCAGATGCAAAAGTCTGTTTCCAAAGGGTGATTTTACAACTCTTCATTTTTCATTCACCAATTGTAAAACGTAATTTGTAGCATTGCTAAATGTGTATATCCCTCGTATTTGAAATACAAAAATGAGTTTCGACTTTAACATTTCTAAAATTACATTTACACTTTGTAAAGTTGAGAACAGAAAGTTGAGTTTTACAGGAATGAAATGTTAGGTTTGCAGACTTGGACTTGTCTTTTCGAGAAGTGCATGGTTGAGAACAACATGTTACAACTTGCGAATTACGAGTTTACATGATTTCATTTTTGGCACACATCCCCTTCCATATTAACTGGCACATTGCCGATTCTGCAATAGCAGGTGTAAAAGCCACGAAGAAGGTGTACATTGTATACAAATCGCTTGTTTTACTGAGTAGTGCGCCAGTTACATTGACGCACCTGACCGGTAGCTAAACGTCGAGTACAAAAGGAAACCGCCTTCATTACGGCAGGTGAGAGTGGTGGCTCCCCACATGGCGACAACTCGCGATACCATGAAGTGATGGACAATAACATCCAAATTCAATTTGTAGAGGCAACGCCTTTTTGAATTTCGAAAAAGCGAAAGTGACAGATTTTATGATAAAGCATGCTGTTGGACACGCACCCTGCCGGGTCTAGGATTAGTCAATTACTTCTGTAGATAAGGTGAATGAAGTCCTGTATGTCGGTGTGTATGTATCCGCGTGTGTATTCCTGCATTTGACTCCACTGAGTGTGCCTGATAGTGTATCTTTATGTCAATATTAATCCTTTGAAGGGAACGCGTGAGATATTTCTCTGTTAATATTTTTGAAAGAGTATTTTTTAAAATTTGAGTTCGTGTATGTGTGTGAGCTCGTATACAGTTATAAGTCTTAGTATATGCATCTTATGTATAAACGTATCCATGTATTTGTATTCAAGTATTTGTATATATCTAATATACATCTATTACAGCGAATTGATTAGACAGATGCTATTCTATGGTAAGAATATTTCACAACTGTAATACAATGTTAAATGCTTAAGCGCTTGCATGCGTACATGCATGCATGTTTGCCTTTATTTCTATCTTTATAGAATTTTTTTCTGTCATCATTTTTCATTATGTAGCAGATTATAGCAGATTGCAAAGCATAACAACTGAGATGTATTTAGATTTTGGTATGTCTTTCAGAATCCTTTTCCTTATAAGCCTTATAAAACTTGGACTTTTAAAAGTCATACTAATATAAATCTTATACCAGTAACTTTTTATAAAGTATCTATCATATTACAAACGAAAATGGGAAACAGATTTTATATGCTCGATCGATAGAAATGAATGGAAACAAAAGAACCTTTCACATCTAACCAGAGCTCAAAACTGACATGCTTTCAATATTCAATTCTTAACAGGATTTTACCGACAAACGATCCCTTTTCAAGGACTCTGACAACATTGATGTATGATTTCAAAATCATGAACCACATTATCAATTTTAAAATAAATTAAAGATAGAACAAATTATTTAAAAAATCCTACAAATTTCAACCTGTTTATCAAAAACTCATAAAAACTCAACGACTCATCTTATGATAATGATGATGATGATTTTTACATCTTATTTTTACACTTGATTTTACTTAAACGAACATTAATAAAACAAATATTCATTTGTCTAATACATAAAATTACAACATAAAATGTGATAGAAGTTGTACAAAATAGTATAAACTGTCAACAGCGGCTGAAGTTCGAGAGAGATCACAATGTAGCATCGATGCAAAAGAACTATAACAATCAATAACCTTTAGAAACCAGTGAATATTCAACGTAACAATAATGAACAAAATAGTTATTCTTAAAACTTTAAAGAGCCATTTAGGAGTATCGATAGTGGCAGGTGAAGTTGAATAAAAACTTCAAGTCCCGTGGTTAAATAGTGTGATAAATTGTTTCTCTGATAAGATCGCTGCGCCAATCAGCACGTCACACGTGTCCTCGTTAATTAGACGTTAAAAACGCTAATTTGTAACGCTTTTCCGAAACAAGAGTTTCAGCGTTTTTCATGTATAACAAAGGGAAGGAACGCGTCGTTACATGGCTTCAGATTTACGGGTTATTTTTTAATCAAGTTAAAATTACCTGATTATCAAGTTTATGATAATCTATTAACTTGTCAATTCCATTGCTCTTCATCTATCATCTACCTTTCATTTTGTCATTTGTCTAAACATGATCAGCTCCTTAAAAGTAAGTCTATCCCTAGACATATCGTCATGAAATACTTACTACTAAAAGCTGCTGTATATCATTTACCTCCATGCAGAGGACAAACGCTTTGAAACGAGCAGCTGATAAAATACTATGGTTAATAAAATACAACTACATGTACCTACAATTAGTACTTTAGTTCATTTATCATTATAACCTTTGAACGTCATAACTAGACCTGTCACCATAACATGACACTTGTATTTACTCCTCTATTGTTATAAAAAAAGTATAAATTCAAAATCCACTTTCTCTTTACATTTTATCCTTAAAAACGGTTATATTCGAGTGAAGTGCCTTTATGATTACATTATCAAACATTTTAATGTTACCATATTTGGATATTTCAACAAGAACATTCAAAATTTGAAGACAACATTGTCAACGAGTATTCAATCATGTTTATTCAATAGAAAGGCCGTTGGCCCATGTACATTATATTGTATACAATAAATTTCACCGTGACATATGTATACATAGTATTGAAACGATGCAACATTGGATGCACAGATGCAATTACGTTTAAATATTTAGAGAGTTTGTTCGACCTAGTCGAAAGACGAAAATGACATTTCTTAAAAAAATATAATAATATAATATAATATAATATAATATAATATAATATAATATAATATAATATAATATAATATAATATAATATAATATAATATAATATAATATAATATAATATAATATATGTACTCGGAACTATAAACACGCCTTTCAGAATTAAAAACAGCATTGTGTACCTATCTAAAATTATTTATATTTGGGATATTCATTGATTGGAATTTATTTGTCCATTTATGATAATGATTTTATCAAAATATCCTAGGTCCAGTTGCGACAAATGGTTCATATATTTAACAATTGCAACGTTAAGGCACAAGATTTATCAAAAACGATTTAATTAAACCATAAGCGTATCTTCAAATGAAAAAAGAATTTCGCTTCCAATTTAGTATGACATGAACATTATCTTTGAATTAAAGGAAATGAAAAGTCCCTCAAATTTGTGTACAATGATTATAAATACTTCCTCCCGAAGCTTTTAAAAGTAACGACAAACCTGGTCTGATAAAATCCCTTAAGTGACAACTTGTGACAGATAATACCTAGAGCCGATATGTTTCTCTAACCGTGTGAAGTTAATGTCGATAAACGTTTATCCACATTTAAACAACAATCAAAGTGTCGACAATACCTTGGATCAAAGGTTAGCATGGTATATTGAACAGGTGTGTCAATAAAGGAACAGGTGAGAATAATTACAGGTAAGTGATACGTTAATTGTTACCTAGACAGATGGGAAGTATTAATTTACATATCTACCAATGGTATAGAAGAGTTATGATAACCACATTAAATATTATATTTATGGCCATATGATTAAAATAGATAGGCATCTTGAAGCTGGAATATATGGCGGATAGGATTGCATATCAAAAAACAAATAATCACTTACATCAAACGGTTTCCCCTTGAAATCAAGATTATGTTCCCCGGATGTTTTGGATATTAGATATAATAAGAAATTAAATAGGTACATAGTGAGAGTGGGATTCGAACACCGCGTACCGAAGCTCGGTTACGTCGAAAAGTGCTATCAATACCTGAGCTACATGAGACGTCTTATGCTGTCGCCCTTAAATGTCTTAAAATTTTAAGTTTTGTCAAGTGAAGAGAGATTGACTTAGAGGCTTCTTTTATTATATTCTCTTGAGGAAAATGTTGGCACTTGTTGCTAAAGATAAGTCAACATATGATAAGTAAGTCTTCTACTGGTGGATAATCCCAGAGAGGATATATAGCGTTGTACATGTCTCTTTTATTGATCAGTTGTATATATACATATTTCAATTTTGTCATTATACTTCTTCTTTTTCGATCTAAGTATTCGAGTATTTAGTTTGTACTTAGTTTGTCATCTTTGATTGTTACACAATAATTTACCAGCTCAGGAAAAATGGTTTATCAAATATTTATTTTCAAATTGTTTTGTATACAAAAGTAAACATTGAAAGCGGGTCGTGAAAGTGTAAGTCAAATGACCTAGTCACATTAACCCACGTGTTACGTTTCAATAGGCAATCACCGCAGAGAACTAGGTCATACAGATATGGATATTAAGTTTCCACCGGCAAACATTAGTTGGCGGCAGAAGAGCACCAGGTTTTCCAATAAAGGTTAAATCAATAATAATGTTAAATGTAGTAGTAATTACTTGTTAAAAATAATGTTCTAGAAGCTTTAGATTGAAGGATAATTCATTTTTGGGATGGAATATCAGAGTCCGCATGCAAAATATATAGTATGTAAGCAATATTGTCATCAACCTTACTATCTCAAATAAAGCTATTTTAATTGTAATCATTATCTTACTCGACTGAATTTTGTGTTAATAACTGGAGGGCTTGATTTAATGTATACTGCCTTGCACGATCCTCAAATGTACATAATCTGTATTTTTTTGTTCATGTTCCCTTTAATGTGATTTAGTTCAAGCTCATTAACCAATGTCTAATGATGCGTAACATGCTGTGATGAAATCAGGTAAACAGATGACACAGGTGAATCATATATCAACATCTTTGGGGAGTGTTGATATTCTCTCTAGTTATCTGTAAGTGCTATCAAGCACATCGCCAACCCTGGCTCAAGCACTGTATGTCATACCGAACTACCCTACACGAGAGACAACCCTTTGTCAGAACACGGAGAAAATTGGAACTTTATCTCACAGGGTACATTCTCATTAGGAGAACATATATTATCTTGCAAGAAGACTTTCCGATAAGATCTGAACATTTAGATAATGATTAAGTAGAAATGTGCAAGTCTTGATGTACATATGCTACACGTTGGTTTACTGTTTGAAACATTTAAGGAGAAACTAGACATCCTGTGATATGTCTTGTTTAAAGAATGAATAATGTTGCACTTGTGTTCATATGATAATTATGTATTGAAAACTGTGTAATAACAGGTATCTTCCTCATCTATGTGAATTGTACATTTCGTCCTTTAACAGTCAAAACGACCACGCCCTATAATCAACCGATAAAAGATATCATGAAACACAACGTGACAAAATCTGATAAAAAACATATGAATGAATTACTGTGAACATTGATGATACCGAGTTTATTCTTAAAACTGTATAGCGTGTTCCATCCGGTGGCACCCGTCGTATAGATTCGTCTTGAATACACAATTGCATCAACAAATCCAGCCTTTATTAATTTTTTATAAATCTGATCTTGATTTTGTTTTTTTTGGGGCATTGTTTGCTTTTCATATATGATACACACTTTAAGAAATATGAAGTACATACGAGGTAATACACATTTGTTTGAATGTACACCTTTTTCTAAGGTCATTCAAAATGTACGCAGGTTTAATTTTGAATGAATTGTAACATATATTCATATATTTTTAAAACATCGATATCAAGGTGAATTAAACCTTATGTATCCTCTTAATCCTAATTCGTTATTTCGTTTCATGGAAATGCTTGATACGATGTTTTAAAGGACAATTCATGTATACAATTTAAGTTGATAACTTTAGAGTAAGTTAATTAATGCTTCACAATAGAAAATGACTGTAGAACAAACATGAACATGTTGCTTCATCCTGTTCTCCAGTTCACCAATTGACCTCCTCTTCATGATGTCCCTGATTTGTGAGATGTGAAACAACACACGACTGATGACAGGGCGGTATGTTATGCTATCTTACCATCGCTGGTTTCATCATTAAGACGATGTTTTTCCAAAACAAACATTTCATCTTTCAACAAACAGAATGACATTTTCATCATAGGAATAGGAATACTTTTTGTTAAAGCAAAATATGAAAAGATGTAAGGTATCAGGAGATACGATCAGATAGTTTATTAGCCAATGTTGGAAAGAAGGCAATGTCTTTTTAGAATAACGGATTTGTTATCTTTACTTTGTTCATAGTTTGTCGTATTAACAGAGGACACTAAAAGACCTTCCATATAATACTATTTTATCAGACGATTAAGGGTAAAACGAGCAAAAGTTTGATACCAAATCATTAACGTGTTTAATAAAAAATAGTATTAAATTGAAGGAAGTTTAGTATTCTGTTAATTACTTAACCTTAACAATTAAGTATGATTGCCGAAAGTGTATTGAACGAAACATTTCCGCGACTTGGCCGCCATTGTGACGTCACAATATTATGACGTCATACATGCATCGGTATTACACTAGTTTAATATCGCCGTATAAATATTACACTGCAGTATAAAGTATGGTATTAACATGTACCATGTGTAGGTTTACATGTACAAAAGACAAAGCAGCAGTAATGATGATGTGTCCTTTAGTGCAAATTCCATTCAAAGACACAATTGCTCAGCTCTTATGTAAAACTGGATCTTTTGGGTGTATACTTACTTTAATCCATATTAATACAACAAAACACTCATCATACGAATAACCTCTAGTCGACTAAACACTGACATTTGTTCTTGTTCTTACACACACATGAGTTGCTTTTACTGACTTATGCGTATCCGACCTTAACATCATATCGTTTTTATATTACAAGCCCATTAAAAAATAAGCGTTTTTCTCTTTAATAGATAGCTTGTTTAGAAACATTAACGTACATTGTGCACTTTCCTCTTACGGTCAGTTTCCGCAACTTCCTATCATGAATTTGAAGTATGTATATGTTGGCAAATTCAGTCATTCATCTTGAAGGTAATCAATAGATACACTTGCTTGGTTGAATTTAGTATATCTCCTGGTAATAAATGTCAATGTCAAACACCACATTAGTACTTTCCTGCAACTCATTCAAGTATTACTCTTACGTTAAGTACAATGATTATCTCAATAGATATTCAAACCTTTTGTGTTAGCCATAGTATGTCAAATATTCACACAAGAAAATTGAGGTTAAGTAAATGATAAAAAGGTTTGGTTTAGGATTTTTCCTTTATATCATGTACACACATATATATGCATAATCCTTATGTCTAAACTTAGTAAAATCTTTATACGAAATCATGTAGAATGCATTTATCTTTTTATCATTTACTTAACCTCAATTTCTTGTGGTGGATGGTGCATCTAGGCAATACCTCCGTGAACCTTTACATGTATAATCTATCACACCTTCATCAGCGCTTTGAGCATGTCTTAGGACGTGGAAAAGGCGCCATATAAATATCCACATTATTATTATTTATTTATCATCACAGGAGATAGATACACTTCGCACCTGCATATATAGCTGTAATGTGTGTATTTCACTCACCTGATGAGGGTCTGTCTGAGTATCGGGTACAGTACACCCAGGCCGGCCACAGTTTACCCCTCTCCCCCTCTTGTTTCTCCTTACCCCCCTTTTCCTGGTCCCTAGGGTGTACCCTCTCAACCTTCTTGATCAGGGGTGTGGAAAGGTCATTAGGGGAACGAACTTGGGTACATCCATTATCAACTTTAGTTCTGCCAAAATCAGGTCGTAAAATATCTTCCACATAAAAGCGAGTGTGTTTCATCTGGGATGGTGCAGTTTCTAAACCTCTCATCATCTGGTTGGAGAGAGGGGATGTGTGATTGTTTTTCTGGAGCTTATTTGAGAAACAAGCGTCAGACACTCATTCTAGCTCTGAAGGCGTTGGAGTTTGATGCTATCGTCACTTCTAATACGTTTGTCAAGCTTACAACAGTTGTTCCAAAAAGGGGCGGAGCGTATGCCAATCAATCTTTCTGCGTCCAATCAAAGTTTGTGATTTTGTTCCCTGTCCTGACTACCCGCGAAGTGATGCTCTGCAAAGGAAAACTTCATTAGCGGAAATAATTTTCTCCCTGGGTCAGTTTAGATTGGATACATATCATGTTGTCAGGGTACTTTGAAGCCTGCGTGAAGTCTGTGTGGGTACAATGACCCACCCGCCGCCCCATCTACCCTCGGGGAACAAACAAGGGGAAACATAGGCACCCTCAGTACTCCATTGTCGGCACACGAGATAGATAATAAATAGATTAGTAGATGGTCGACGTCTAAATGACCACTTTCAACCAAGAGAAAGACTCTTTGTTAATGTAGTTAAGTTATAAGGGTTGAATTTTATTGGGTGACTGGCTACAGAGGAATATGTGCATCAACGTTGAAGTCATTAATGATTGAGGATTTTTTTCAAAATATATCAACACTATGAAGAGATAATATATACAATATGAAACGGTTTTATTTGTTTAATAAAATTTTGTTTAATTCATTGAATTCAATTGCTGAAAATCTAGTGTGACTTTTACAACCAACAAAAATTAGAGTATTCTTCTTAAGATGAAATGAATTTTTATTTAGTGTAGAACAGATATATAATTTATTGACAACATGTGGTTAGTGTGTGTTGCCATTCAAACACATTTTATTGTGCATATTAACCTATAAACGGCGTTGTCCAATAGAACAGTTAATCATAAGACAAGAAGACATGTGTCATAATTTTGTAAATCGGCATCATTATTTCCCAAGATAAAAAATGCAATGATGATGCATTGTCGTGTATTAATTTTGAATTTTAAGCTTGAACTAAAACTATATTTTATTTTGATGGTGCGTCCAAAATACGATAGTAACGCAAATAAAGATTCGACAGTTACAATCTATTGTTGTACATCTCTTTCACTATAAGAATACATACATATTCCGATTTTGAAATCAAAACGAACACTTTTGATTAATTTCAGAACTGCTAAAGAGCTAGATGTAAAGTTACCCATGTATATATAAATTGGATTCAAGACACAAATCAATCGATTCAATTGAGACTGACATCTGAAATTGTAGAAGAAATCTGAGAACTACAGCCACACCCTACACAAAAGTTAAATTTACTCATGAACATTTGAGTTTTGTGCTAAAGGACGTCACGTTGAACAGTTGGTAGCTATAACATCATCATTTTGTATATAGAACGAATGATGATATAGAAGATATATTACAACATATTGAGAATTTAATGCTGTGTTTATTTTAACCTTGTATATACCTTATGGTGAAGTTTACTGATTCGTAAAACACATTGCGCTAAGAATTTGGATCCTCCTTTGGTCAGAATAAAAATGACAAACAATATCAAATTCGCCTGGGTGCAGTAATGAGACAGTTTAAACATAATCAAAATAAAGGCAGAACTAACCGACCTCACACCCTGTCAGTGAAATATTCCATGGAGAAATGGGTAGATGATTTCTGGTTTAGGTCAAGAGATCGACACCGTGTTTATCTAGTTTATTACCAACAGTTAAACATTCTGTCAGTACCAAGAACATCTATTGACGTACTAGTATATGACGTCTTCGTCGGATGGCTACAAGTCATGATTACACTTAATTACGTTATTAGATGCAGTTGACCCTTATCTGTCATCATGTGAAATTTGACACCTGTGCGATGGTCTCTATACATTCATAGAAAGGTGTCATGCTTCAAAATGAAATACTTTTGCCTTTCCTTTTTGGAGAGGGGACGTACAAGTGGCAACTGCTGAAGAACACGGGCGGATTTTGGGACTCTTTGGGACGATTGATGTTTGGTTGGTGAGATTAATATTCCTTTGTTTCTCTGTACCTTTTTGGATTATGTGATCACTTCTTTAGAATACAGTTAAACCTTACCACCCCCATACCTTTCGTTTAATTAGCTTTGCTAGACCTAGGATTCTCATTTATTTAGTCACTCAAATAGTGATCTCCTGGAAGTAACGTGTACTTCTTGTTTATTCATCCCTATTTATTCCATATTCGTCCACCCAATCATAAATAGCTATTTTCAATTACTCTGCCCTCCATGCAGTTAGTTGGGTATTTTACCGATCTATCATGAAAACATTGTACTTTGCATGTGAGAGTTTTCTGTACAAGTATTATGCATGAAAGAGACTTCAGTACTTGATAGTCAATGTTGTTCGACCCCTAATACTCCGTAAACAGAGGAAACTATTTAAAAGCTTTGAGGGTACATGGTTCTGTTACAATTGTTAACATACGATCACTATTCAGTTTCTATATATATATCGCGATCATAAAGTTAAATATCAAATGTAACTTGTCATTAAATAAAATAGATTTACATTAAAAGTTTATAATTTTCAAGAAAGCACTTCCTTTGGATAATAATGTAGCTGTATGTTTCGAAGATTTTGTTTGTATTTTCTATCACTCAACAAAGGCAAACATATGAAAATATGGTTGAAGGGGAAAACCATTCCGTAAATTACCCTTAGGAACGGAAGATATATATAGAATAAATGCATTTGCTTTTTGCATGGAAACAATATATTTAGTTAAAATCAGTGATCTACTTTTGGTTTACTGATGCAATAACTCAAGACGAGTCGATATTATATTATATTAAAGCTTGGTAGCAACGTGACCATAACTCGGTCGAATAAGGTAAAGTTTGAGATTAAGTAGGACCAGTGAGGACTGAAGGGTGATAATTATGATAACAATCTTAACATAAGAACCAAAATCATTAGATGACGTGAGAATCTTAACACAAGAACCAAAGTCATCAGATGATGTGAGAATCTTAACACAAGAATTCAAGTCATCAAATGATATGAGAATCTTAACACAAGAACTCAAGTCGTCAGATGATGTGAGAATCTTAACATAAGAACTCAAGTCGTCAGATGATGTGAGAATCTTAACACAAGAACTCAAGTCATCAGATGATGTGAGAACCTTAACATAAGAACTCAAGTCGTCAGATGATGTGAGAATCTTAACACAAGAATTCAATTCGTCAGCTGATGTGAGAATCTTAACACAAGAACTCAAGTCATCAGATGATGTGAGAATCTTAACACAAGAACCAAAATTATCAGATGATATGAATATCTTAAAACAAAAACTCAAGTCATCAGATGATGTGAGAATCTTAAGGCAAGAACAAAAATCATCAGATGATATGAGAATCTTAACGCAAGAACTCAAGTCATCAGATGATATGAGATTCTTAAGGCAAGAACAAAAGTGATCAGTTGATGTTAAAATTAATCTTAACACAAGAACTGAAGTCATCAGATAATATGAAATAGGATACATTAGCATACCGGTGCCATCGCATTATTTTGGTAGAAATAGGAGACATTTACGTTATACGTTATATCTGATGGTTCCGCATTCATCAATCTTTTAGCAAGCAAAGTTAAAAAAAAAGAAATAATGGACTTTTAACGCACTTTGACCCACACAAAAATAGACACATCTTTGGTCTACAGTAAGGGTTATTCCCATAAACTAAGGACTAGGTCAAACATTTCTAACAAAATTGCTGTAGAGTGTTTGGGGGCTCTCTAAATTTGACTATTGGAGTACCCAAATTTTCCACTCGAAATTCCTAATCCTGGATTCGTAAAAATGAAGTAATTAAAGGTCTATGAAAATAAGTTAACCTTTCACTGATGTAAAATTTTGATTGAGAGGATTCAATATCACAGATTGATTTGGTATTCATTTGAGGTTGGACTTTCTGATAACCTTATGTGAGAAGAGGGTTTAGCGCAAAAAACGAGTCCCAGTCATTTGAAGCGATAAAATAAAATTATTATCCTCTGCCTGCAATATTTCATGATTTTAGAAAAATAAAAAAAAGGCTCATTACAGCGACGATTACCCCAAAAGCACCTCGCCTTTGGTCGGGTAGGTAAATTCAAGCCCGTAGCAACAGATAGACAAAGGGGAACCGACCTCCCACTATTTTCATGAACAAAATTTAAGTAATGAATCATAACAAGACAAGGATTGTGTAACTTCCCACAGCTGTACCATATGCATCTTTTAACGCTAGAAAAGGATGATAAGTAAAGAAATCCATTTTAACAATCATACGCACCATCCTCCACTTGGCTTAAAAAATGAAAACTTTATATCTCCAGATCACAGATCGGATGAGTTATGATACAGTAATGTGTGCGATGTGGATGAGCTAAATTACATGCAAGTCATGTTCCACAACATTATAACGCTCTCAACAACTTTCAGATCCTTCATATGCTAGTACATGAACAAAGCTGGACAAATCACCCATCATTGCATGCGCATTTCCTTTCTGTCAGTTATGTTTCGATAATGATAGGTCCGAGAATCTTACGCAGCGAAGTTGAACCAAGAAAAATGTTCTAGTTGCGACTACGACTATTGTGGATGGCAACAATGAGCGTTTCAAATACGACTAACACTATGTTTGAAAAGAACAGAATAAATGTTGGTCCCTGAACAATATCTTTAAGTTGCTAAAGGATACCAAAATGTCAACCAGAATGGAATATAATTTTGAGGCATTAAGACAATCAAATAAGTTATCCTTTAAAGCTCTCTTTAACGTTCCGTTTCATCTCAATTGATACTCATTAAATAAACCCGGGACAGTTTTATGAACAATTGTCATATTTCAAAAGTGTATAGATTACAAAAACCGTTATATCAATACGAAAACTAGATACTTTGAAAAACATAACGATAATTCTCATTCGCACAAGAAGGAAACTTGCCAAATGGTTTGTTGTTCGAAACCAAGGTGGATTTTGCATGTTTCGTTATATTTCATGGTTTTGAAATTTGCTATGATTAAGAGATTACCATCAGGCAACATTTATCATATGGGCGTAGTAACAACATGGTTGCTGTATTATAAAGTCAACAATGCAATGTCAACTCAGTCTTTTTTGACAAAGAAGTTTATTCCTTATTCGGGATATTAAGATAATTTATATCCACCACAGGAATCAAAAACACAGACACATAAATTAGTCACGGCAAATTACCTATCCAGTTCGTACCAGGCTCCATATTCACGATTTAGTCACACCAATTTATTTTCCAATAATTTTTTTTACAAATTTCTTTTGCACAAACAACATAAATTTCAACAATAAATAATACCATTCAAAAGCCTCGTTACAAGAATTATAGTATTAATTATGACAAAATATCTCATAAGACAAGCAGCCCGCATATAAATATCAGATATGAAGCGACGACTTACTGCAAGGGTGGTACGACAAAGTTGATGTCACCGAGTTCGCTTGTAATATGATAAAGTCAGCGTGCACCATTGTTGGTAATTTGTTGAATGACGGTATCATATCGTCGCACGGGACTGTGAATCTAACTGTGAATAAAGATATCCCCGCAACACCCTCCAACTGGGAACATAATTGAAAAGCTCATTTTAGGTCACACTTGAGTGAAATAAATCGGGGAATATTTTCGCAAAGAAGAGAAGGCGTCTGTACAAATATAATCAGCTTTGTTGATGTTTGCATAGCATTGTCCCAGGGAGCCATCGAGACGCACCCCCGGGGGTGGGGCAAGTGAGGCCTGACCCCAGCAAAATTCTCACCTCTACCATTGCCTGAACGCCTTAGGGTGATAGGGGATGATTCACTTCAATTCCACTCATATACATCTCGACATAATTTTAAAAATGAACAAGCTCCCGGAGGGGGGGGGGGGAGGGGGGGGAGGGGGGGGGAGGGGGGGGAAGCCTTTTTGGAAACCAGTACAGTATAAGAATCGCTTACAATTTGAATTACTCTAGAACACAACTAACTTTACTGAACTTGAATGTGTATCAAGGCCGACAAAGAATTACTAAGTAGGAAATATATCGAGTATTAGTAACATCGTTATCTTATTCTCTTCACTTATGCTGAAATTAAATTCGATTTTAAAAGACATATGGCAGTGGAGCTTATCAAACTATTGTAGATGATTAAACTTTTCAGGATGGTGTTGTATTATATTAAACATCTAACAGAAGTGTTACAGTGAAACAATTTAACAATGCTATATCAAGACCAACATTTCCTGACATTCATTCTGACATCTGATAAACGACCGATGATTCGTTTTTACCTGACGGTCCAAGTTTCATTCTTTCATCTAGCAAGACAAAATTCATTCCGTTTTCTGTCTTCATATTGTTATTTGTGAAACCCACATTCATTATATCATCTGACAGACAAATATATATACCTGACAGACCAGCATTCATTTTCTCATCTGACAAACCAACACTCATTCTGTCATCTGTTTCCATTCTCTCATCAAAGAGACCAACATTCATTTTTCATCTGACAGATCAGCACCCACTATGTCATCTGTCTTCAACTTCTTATCTGGCAGATCAACAATCATTCTGTCATCTGTATTAATTCTCACATCTGACAGTCCAACACTCATTTTGTAATCTGTCATCATTCTCTCATCCGACAGACCAACACTCATTCTGTCATCTGTCTTCACTCTCTCATCCGACAGATCAACACTCATTCTGCCATCTGTCTCCATTCTCTTATATGTCTTTAATCTGTCATCTGACACGCTAACCGTCATTCTGTCATCTGTCTTCAGTCTGCAACCACACAGAGCAATACTCACTATGAAAACTAACAATCATTCTGTCACCTGACAGACCAACATTCATTCTGTCACCTGACAAACCAACAATCATTCTGTCATCTGACCGACCAACATTCATTCCGTCATTTGTTGAACCAACATTCATTCTGTCATCTGACAAACCAACATTCATTCTGTCATCTGACAAACCAACATTCATTCTGTCATCTGACCGACCGACATTCATTCTGTCATCTGACAGCACATTCATTCTTTCATCTGACAGACCAACATTCATTCTTTCATCTGACAAACCAACATTCATTCTGTCATCTGACAAACCAACATTCATTCAGTCATCAGATCTGACCGACCAAGATTCATCTGAGAGACGAACATTAATTCTGCCATCTGAAATACCAACTTTCATTTAACTATTCTAAGGAGCCAGTAGTCTGAGCAATAATCATGGGCGAATTGGAGCATTCTTTGATCACGTTATAAAGTTATTGTTCACTAGCGTTTTAGTTTGTTTTCATAAGTGAGTGCTATCAGAATTTCACCGCCAATTTTTAATGGAGGTAACAGACTAACAGGAGATTTTAACACAAATTTTTTTAAATATTTTGATAAAAAAGAAGTGTCAGAAAAGGAAAATATTGTCAACATGACTGGTTTACGGTCCAGCGAACGAGGTATGTTTTGATAAATGATGATGGCGGTAGGACACACATTAAAATCTGAATTGACCGTTAAATTGGATGAACGTCTAAAGATTATAACGTATTTACATTATCGGTGTTTTAGCAATGCAGGCTAAATACTTAAATTTAATCATTCAGTATATATTAGCACTTCCAACTGTTTGATAGTTGTTTCCATATGGTCATGTTGTAACCACACAGTCGTCTCTCGCTAGGAGTATTATCCTCGAATAGATGAAGTCTACTGTCAGTAGTCCCTTGACAATATTCGTCTCAGGTTATATACCAACCAGCGACAAACCCACTGAGACATCCATGGGGTCCAGCGACACCCTTTAGTTGAAACCACTTCCTATGGTATTAATTCTCGTCTCAATTGACGATGCTGCTTTCCTGACAACTGTTCTCAGGTAAAGTGATGGTTGGAGGGGCGTCCGATGGACGCTGTTGATATACTGACACCTTTACTGGGGTGCAGTGATTAACTCTTGCAGTGAAGACGCCAGTTTCAGGAGAACAGCGGTGCAAACCGCTTAATTCTGGTGACAGAAAATTAAGCGTTATCCGTTACCGCTTGAAACGACCAGACGGACGCAGGCCATCATGTGGGGTAGAAACCAAATACAGCTGCATGGTTGTTCGCTTTGATAACCAGGCAGCAAGGGTCACAAATACGTAGAAATAATGAGCTGGTCCCGATTGGTTATTGCAGTATAAGTGTAAGTGGTATACATTATGTTGATATACATTTCAGCAAGGCATATATAAACACGTATTGAAATATGTTTCACATATAATTGGTTTAATGTTTCGTCTCATGTTATATACCAAGCAGCGACAAACCCACTGACATTTTAAGAGAAATATTCTTCTTACTGGGATAAACAACCAACACTCATCTATGCTATCTGAAAAAAAAACAAGATAGACATGATGCAGTAGAACCACAGTCCGCATTAATTCCTAGTATAGACTCGTGTTAAAATGTTCACTTGAAGACACCGGGTCATCTATTTGCATCCTTCATTTCATATAGAGCAAATCGTTTCGACGTGTCCATATTTTAAAAATCTACAGTTGAGAATGAATAGGTGTTCTTGTTTAATATACATGAGGGTACAATGAAAGAACGAAAAGATGTTTCGGATTAATGAAAATGAGGAGATAGGTGCCAGTTTATGATGTTAAGGTGCTTGGGTTCCATGAAAATGGTCTTAGGGTACCAACAGAACTAAAGGTGATCTGGGCTTTTGTAACGCGAGGCGCAGGTCTTCTTTAGTTATATAAAAGGAGGATGTCAATTTGGAACATTCACGTGACTATAAGGCGGGTTTGGGTTCAACGCCGCTTTCAAGGGTATTTCACTGATATCGCGACTGCTCGTACTATCGCAGCGTGGGGTTGAGTTGATCGCTTTTTATTTTTCATCCTGTACCACATAAATCCGAAGTTCTTCTTCTGACCTCAGCTAATGATAAAAACACCTACATATCTAGTACCATGCTCCTATGTTCGACATTTATGTATCGTTGTATTGGTACCCTATTGAAGAAGTCCAACACACCTATGCGCTTCATGTTTACCAGACTGCGTCGATTTAGATAGTCATGGTTTATAACATAGAATATATATTTTGTAGAACACTTAGACCAACCCTTGTAAAGTTTAGAAATTGTTGTGTATGTGCAGCAGAAAGTTACTGATAAAAGCGCCATGAAAATTTACAACAAATGAATCGTTTTGAATCACGCTGTCCGGAATACTATCCTGGCCTTCCATGTGACAAGTGGACGCTTTACCAACTGACTTATATAACATGATTTAAGGAAAGAAAGCTCCTTTGTGGTGATATTACTCAAAACTTACTAACACTGTTGTCATACAAATAACGTTTCAATCAACGAAACGACAATTACATAATCTTTATATACAAACAAGTATTGCTTTTTTTGCCATATAGTTAAAATATTAAAATAGTTAAAATATTATAATATATTTGAATATCTTTATTAACTAAATCACTTTGATTTTATTGTCTCTAAGAGTCCATCATATTTGTAAAATAATCCCAAATATCAAATCACACGTAAACAGTTCCCTCTTGTATTAAGTAGACTGTTTACAGTCATTTAACCATGTTGTTACAATGCTAGTCGACAGACCCTCCCTGCAGGTATAATTACAACAAGCATTGATGTTTCAATTTTCTGCTCTTTAATCAACACTTCCGATGCATGGGTAGTCATCAAACAAACTCACTTTTAAATATCCTCCGGCAGAGGAAATTATCTTCAATTATCTCGTGATATAAATATTCTGGGTAAATATACCCGAAACCACAAGCGAAAACTTCATTATGGCAAATTAGTTTATCATTTGCTTGGAATTGAAATGTTAAAGAGCACGCCGGTGTTGCTTTGTTCACCGGTCCCGAGCAACTTATACCGTAATTTTGTCGGCAACAACAGTGGCGAGTTTGTTTGCAAAAACATTATCTTAGAAACACAAGCCTAGAAAAACACAAAATTGCTACCGCACTAGTGGGTGTCTATTCTACGGATCAGTCGTTTCTTCCTCATGTACACGACCCCCTGGGGCTGTCTATGATACGGGTGAAAGTGGGGAAGGGGTGTGGTCTCCCACAGACATGTGATTAAGCAAATACAGACATCAATTTTGAGTGTAAATTAAGACTCACTGAGGATGTTTTTGTATTCCAATCAGTCAACACACAAGCTCACAAGTTCTCATCAGTTAAGTTGTGGATATTTGATTTATATATATTGTATTCATGAAGATTCAATTCGTGCATGGACTGGCCAACAAGAGCTTATTTTCTGTTTCACTGTTTTTATTACTCAAACAAACACCTTTGGTAGTACAAGAGCACACATACAAAGATATATTTTCTAATCAGTTGCATGCGTTAGGTGACAGACAATTGAATACATATATATCATACATATTTGATTGATGGCTAAATAGTTAAGTAGGCACAATCGCAAATAGAACATTTGATAACATATTTTGTAAGCGAATAATGAAGCTTGAAAAATTGTTTTATAGCAATGCAATGGCCTATCAATACAAACATAAATATGAATACTAAAGATAAGTACAAATCAACAAACATATAATAGATAAAATAACATAATATCTTTTCCATTTTACAGCAAAGTAAGAAGTATGGTAATGCATGCATATCAATTCATGTGTTTCATTATAGTTTAACTTACGAAATGTCAAAACGGTAAGATATAAATATTTAATGATAAATAGATTTCAGTATTTTTTTCAGATCCTTGTTTGTGAGTGTTATACACCCCTGAAGTACAGTGATGATACTTAAACATTTTAAATAGGAGAAAGATTTCATGCATATTTCCGTGTACTTATTGCATGTGAAAAAAAGTGTACGGCGTTTTCGTTCCGGTGACCGCATGGGCACGAAGAGCTGTCAAAATATATGATTTAAACATATTCTTATTCATATAAGAATCTGGTTCGGTAAACAAGCACGGGTTTGCTTTTATGAATACCTCACCAGTAAAAAACGTAATAAGCAAAGTTCACAAGAACGAGACAAATAAAACAGAACAAAATACAAGAAAAAAAAATCAACATAACTTAATATGTGTGGGTACAAATTAGGTGACAAAACGCTTGCAGTTGCTTTTTATGATAATCAATTCATTTTACCCTTCAAATCGATTGCTCTTGCAAATATATTGGTGTAATGATTCTAAGATTTTTTAATTTTCACTTCTGGTAGTTGATGGTAATCCGTATAACACTGTTTGGAGGCTGTGACCGTTTATGTAAAAGTAAGAATTATATATGTCTTATATCTGTATAACGTTTGCATATGAAAAGATAATGAATAATATCTTCATCATGATATCCACATGCGCATTCAGCGTTAGTCGATATATATCTGTTGACTTTATCCGCATTTAGTTCAAAATATATGTCTGTGAAGCCTCTCGGCATTTAGAACACTACAGAGAAGCCTGAGACGAGAGTGTACAATTTGACAAATTCCTCGACCATATTTCAGATCGAAGATAATGTTTTTATTTTCTGGTCTGCTAACGGAATATTGAATTTCAATAAAGTATCGATATTTCGAATGTCTGGGCTTAGTGCATTCACTAGTTCAATTGTTTCAGGGAAGAATGACCTTGCATACGTCGCCGTTTTACATCTAACGGAACACAAGGATGAATTTTCTCAGAGGTTAAAGTGATTAGTATTGGCTTTTGTAGGTAGAGGTATTTTGGTGCGAGATTATTCATTTTATAAAACGTCTTCAGTTTAGAAATTTTCTGCTAGTGGATTTTGGTTAGTTTCATCATATAACAACGTATGGCTTGTACTGTGGACTGCTCCACATTTTGATCTCAACGCGCCAAGACTCAGTTTTTTGGTTTTTAAGATGCATTTCTCCTGAATGCAGTTATCCCGAATCTGACCGCAATAATCAAAGATGGTAAGATGAAAGATTTATAGATGATTTCCAAAGTTTTCCGCGAAAAGAAATATTCAAACTTCCGAAGCAGTTTATTAAATGACTCACTGTCTTGACCATAGAGTTTATGTGATCATTCCAGTAACAATATTTTGGGAGAGTCAAGCCAAGGTGCTGATAGTTTTTTTTAATTCTTGAATTGTTTCACTTTCGGTCCATCACTCCTAGGCAAATTCGCTTTGGTGAAGTGTGTCGTAAATGACTAAAACTAAACCACCGTCCGTGAATTGTAGTTTTTTTAATTACGCGAGCATAACATTATTTCAACCTTGAAAGCTCGTTTAGTTAATTGGTAGAGTAACTTCACTGTGAAGAGATATTTCTTGTTTATCATTGAACCCAATGCAAAACAAATAATTCATCAACATATTTAGTGAGAAAGAATAGTTATTGAATTCAGAAATAGTTTATTGCTCAAAATCTTTGGGTACCATAGATGGATGGTTAATCTTTGATGTTTTCTGACTCTTTAGATCTAGACTTACAGTTATTTCGATGTCTTTTAGTGATTCGAACTGCATCTATATTAATATATAAATATTTTCAGATTCGCTTGCACATCATCGGTTTCTATCAAATGCACAAATGGATAGTAATAAATGAGTATGCCTTTAGAACATATTTGCATAAATGAAATCGAGGTTAATTTCGAAATTAATCGAATTATCTAAATCGAAATTTTGAACGTTTGCTCTGTATATGCTAATATGAATCGAGAAAAAATGAACATAAAAAAACGTCAAGTTGTTTGAGGATCACTTGTAATTTGTTCAACAAAGATGTTGCCGATGTACTGAGGGGAATAGTGAAGCTGTCATTACCTGGTGGCGAGGTATCAGTTTCACTGTCCCAAACCCTTATCAACCACCAAAGTAGATCAAAGGACGCCGCTACACTCAGGTGAGTTTGTACCTGAACAGGTCCGCGTGCTCAGGTAGGCAGGTAATCACGTGCGACAGCGTCTGGGGCCTCACCTGACACCTAATTACAGACTAACCACTTCGTGTTGACATAAGTTAAGAAGCTTTTGTCACCTGCCCAAAACTGCTTTCCTCAATTTTACCTGTAGGCCAGGTAAGGGATTAGTGCAATGTTAACGCAGGGGTAGGTCTTGGTATGGAAAAACATGGACCGTATTCAAAACGTTATCTTCATTAGATACAAAGACACCGACCCCAATTTCACGTTTAGGAATATTTCTCTACAAAATAGCGTTTAATTGACCGTGATATGATTAGTCTTTTTACAACATATCACTTCACAGAGCGGCGGCGTTTTAACATCCAGTAATTATGTTAACACAATGTTTGTGTTACGCTGTTTCTTGTACTGTATAGAGTTGAAGGGTTAAACTAATGGTTAATGGAGGGGGGGGAGAAATGCATCTTTCTAAAGGGCTTTAACATTAATTGAAGGCCATTGTTAACGTTAGTCTATCTTTTTTTTTTTTTCGGGATACAAAGTTCTTGTTGATAATGATTTAAATGTCTTTAAAACCTTATTTTTATCACTTAAGGTTAAATTTACACTACTGTTTTCAAAAAGACAGAAATAGCATTGTCATACATTAGATTCTGTAATGACAGATATTTCAAAAGTGATAAAAATGTAATTATAAACATTAAAGGGAAGATATTAGAGAATTCGTATATCAGGGAAACCTAAAGCGTTGCCTCAGGTCAGTGAAAGACATTTAGCTGCGATTATATGAATGCTTCAATGAATGTCTGCTCTGGATTCCACTTAGCGTCAACTGTTACATTTAAAAAAAATTCTTATAAATAAGTGTACATTTTATGATAGATATACTTCTGATATAGAAAATTAATCTCAATAAATTTCATCACAATATAAGCTTCACAGACATTAAGACCACTAAAGTTTTACGCCCCCACCCAATAGCATAGATAAAATTCGTGACTATACTCTAAAAACAGTTACAGATATCATCCAAAACAAAAATATATGGAAAATGACATTTATTTTCGTTAAAAAAAGAACATATGTGTTCAAAATCTATCACACTGCAAGCATGAGTCGACATGGAGAACTTGCAATTCATTAACATGAATATAATTTGGTCTGTGGCAAGCGAAACTCAACTGATGTTCTTCATTGGAATAGCATCAGACAGCAAGTTTCGGTTATTGTCTCTTACTGTTAAACACCGACGTTTTGAAAGACAAATGTAGGAATATATCTATTTCTTGATTTATTCATTTTCTTTTAGAAGAAGAAGAAGAAAAATATTTTATTTATGTTACACATTTCTTGTTTTTGTAGCCATAAACACTTGTTAAAAGGTAATATCCAACCAAAAGGCTTATGAGACACTACATACATTAAAAATCACAATAAAGTGATTAAGGTAAAATTATGCATAATAAGATAGTTTACATATCACACAATACAATACCATACAATTATATCTTTGTGGTTGTTCTCCAATAATTATTGAAAACAAGAAAATGTTATAATTTGGGCATTATTGAGATAAAGATTAAAGTTTAGAAAAGCGATTTGAACTTAAATCAGCACATATGGTATTTGGTTCTCTTAATTTTAGGCGTCTGAAAAATCATAAAACAAACACTTTGTACTTTAACAGATATACATCGATAAACTGTGAACAGAAATACATTGATAAACTGTGAACAGAAATACATCGATAAACTGTGAACAGAATGCATCGATAAATTGTGAACAGAAATGCATCGATAAACTATTAACAGAAATACATCGATAAACTGTGAACAGAAATGCATCGATAAACTGTGAACAGATATACATCGATAAATTGCGAACAGAAATACATCGATAAACTGTGAACAGAAATACATCGATACACTGTCCAGAGAAATACATCGGTATACTTTCAACACAAAGATGCACTGAAAATGGACAATCATTGTGAAAATACGGGTACTTCAGAATTAGATAGAGAGGGGTAATTTTCGTTCTTGAATCACGGATCTCGAGGATTTAATTAATTAACATTATAATTATTAAAAGATTAAATGTCAAAGTTCTATTTTCATGTCTAAATAATGCAAATATACTCTGAAAAATGCACCTCCTTTTTCATTTAAAGATAAACTCTAATCTCATTGCATCTTGGTTTGAAATTTTGTTTGATAATAGATATATTACGCCGCCACTTTAATGACCACATGTCCATGTATATTACTAAATGAAAACCATAAACTGAATGTAACAAAATGTAATGGGTTGTGCTTCTATCGTCTTCTCAACTCTATACCGTCAGTGATAGTTCAGCTACCCACGACCCACTTACAGGTGTGATATACCTGCCGAGCCAGGTGGAGTCTCGGGAGTGAAGTCGACACTAATTACTACATATCAATACACATCTCTCTCACGCCTGACATACATGATGTTATCAGGGATGAGACGGGGCTTCTGTCGTCTATGTATACAATACACCATGTAGACACCACATCTAGCCTAAGCATGGTCTGTTTCCTTAGAGGACACAGAACTTGTAACGTTGTAAACGGTTCCGTGCAAGGACAGGCGAAATAATAATAGTGATTAATTTGTCTCACATGTTTGCAACCTACTAAAGGATATCAACAAATCTATAAAGTTTGTACCTACATTCGCTTTTATATATCTAATTACAGAATATTTCAATCTCTGTTTTAATTATACATTGCGCTATAGTTCATATCCTTGTTAAATGTAGATAACACAATAAAAGGAATTTTTATTTTGCACACCTCCCAGAAAGATGATCAAAGAAGAACAAAGCTGTAATAACTGACATCGCCTTCATTTCATCAATGACCATGTAGTTTAATCACAGATCATATCTGGTGCATTTCATTGTCATTGAAAATAGGTGAACCAGCAATAGTGACTTCATTTCCATCACCTGTCAGAACAGAAAAAAAGATTTGTTTAAAACACTAGTATAGGCAACAAAACAACAATTTACCAAATGGTTAAACTTGGAATCAGTTTGTCTCCGATCAAATGTAGTGAAGTCAGTGAATGAAACTTAGTTTATGTAAAACATTCTTTCAACAATGATTTGCTTTTCTTTTGTCGGGGGGTGTAAATGCTATTTAACGTATGGTAAACCAAGCATGTACACGCGTAGAAGCGCGACAACAGTATAGTTCTGACTATCGTCCCATCTTTCAAAGAGTCATTTAGCCGTCCGCTGATTGAAAGAGGAAATTGATGCGTTTCTTAGTTTGATAAAACTAATTAAAACGGTCTAGACATAATGATATGCCAGCGTCGTGTGAAATTATATAATGGTGACCGTTTTTGTAGATATTATGAGATAAGCAATCACGGCTTCTGCAAGCTTCTTGCAGCGTGTCCAACAAAGAGAGCTCGCCTAGCCGGCTGGTATGATATGGATGTATGTTTTTGTCAGGAGTGTGCTAAGACGCTGGAGGACTCCCGTGCTGGCAGTTTAATCCACTGGTGTTCAGCTTCCCTCTTCGTGTGATCTTATCCGGAATAATTCATTAACTTGTCATCAGGTCATTATGCTACTAGTTTGCTGTAGGTTGGAGATCATGTGTAGAATACAGGCTTTTATATCTCCAACTTGCTGTATGTTTTCTATCACGTGTAGAAAACAGATTGGTATGTTGGTACCTTGATGAAGGTTAGTTATGACTTGTAGAATTCAGGTTATTATGTGTATGATAAAAGAAGAGGCATTGGATATCCTTGAAACCTTAACTGAGACAGCAAGCAAGAAATACGACCGTAAGCGAATGACTTCTTGTAGAGTCATATGGAAGTTGTTTGGATAAATGAGAATAGATAAATGAAAATTATCATTTTCTATATTGCAATGGTACGACGTTTTGGTGTAGATGACTGTTGTGAATAAAAAAATGCTTAATAACGGTGTTCGCGTCTACACCTAAACATAGAAGAAGTTCAAAATCCAGAATTCTTCCTCATTCATCGTATGTGAAGCGATGTTTCTTTTGAAAGTTATTACTATCCTAATAATAACGTGAAGTCTTTGAAGTCTTTTGTTTACCTCAGTTACCTTAGGTCATATGGTGAAAAGAAAATATTGTATACATGCTATATGCACAATTAAATTAATTCAAAAGTGATATAGACGTATCTAGAACGAAAAGAAACAGGATTATTTTGGTGAATAGACGTTATATTGAGCAAAAAAGTTTTTTAATATACGCTCCGACAGTGTTCTGTATTGAAGCTGTAAAGTTGTAAACCTATTGACCCCTTCGTACATCCCAAGGAAAACTAGGCTGCTGAATATGTCATACAAATAAAAACAGTTCCTTTTGCTTTAATGTCTTTTTTCAAAGAATTTCACAAACATGACAGGGGTTGCTTCCCCCTCGTTTTTACTGAGAAATTTTAGTAATAAGTTTAAGCATCATTCTGTTATTTAAACTTTTATAAACTCTATGTTATCTCATACACCTACAAAAGAAAAAACTTGACAATATTTAAATTTTCCTATTTTAACAAATTTCGAATTCTTCAATCATTTGTGGTAGCAACTCTATTATCTGTGCAATATCGTGTAGACATGTATAAGAGAAAAAGTGAAATATATTTGGTAATCTCACGTTGGAACGAAAGTCGAAATTTTCAATTTACAACAAACGTGATGTGATCACGGTCTAAGAGCTTTTTAATCACGTGGCTCGTGTTCACATTTTGTAGCGATCCGTCCGTACCTTTTGCAAATATTAATTGATGAACATTTTTAACATTGATCAGTGTCCTTTTCACATGAAGGCAGGACAGATCACGTGATTGGGCATTCGCTTGGGAGGAGTCTTTTTCAAAACCACGGACGAAACAAAGAAAATCATTGTAATCTATTCCTTATTTTTTAAAATGATATTTATGAAAGTTTTAAACTTATTTACGTAAATTTTCTAAATAATGTGAAATTGGAAAATGTAGACACTTTATCTACACTCATTTATAAGTCAGAAAATCATTGGCTTAAGCTATCTTTCAAGAAAGTCATCACGCGAGTTCTTGAGTGTGATAGCAATGTTGAACATGTATTCTATATGTGATTTGTATGCTGAAATTGCAGACAAAATTGATTCCATTCAAACACATTTCATCTATCCCCGTTCATGCAAATTTACCCTTGTATGCAACTATACTCGAGTATGTAAATATACTCGAGCTCTGTATGTAAATACACTCGAGCTCTGTATGTAAATATACTCGAACTCTGTATGCAAATATACTCGATCTCTGCATACAAATATACCCGAACTCTGTATGCAAATATACCCGATCTCTCTATGCAAATAAACTCGAGCTATGCATGTAAATATACTCGAGCTCTGTATGTAAATATACCCGAGGTCTGTATGCAAATATACTCGAGCTCTGCATGTAAATATACCCAAACTAAACCCAAAGTACATGATATTTGCACTTCGAATCAGTGGTTAGTGAACAAACCTTTGGTATGCAGCTGTATGATTAAGCGTTGGATCGCCGTAGTCTCATTTCATCCTACCGATTTCCCAGCTGACTGTTGGGTGAACATTGATACATTACCAGATCATATAGACACGACGAGGCAAGACTCTTTTTCTTCACATATCACATATCTATGAATATGAGCGTAAATAATCAAACCTTTGATTTCTTCATAGTTAGCTACAAAATATGAAGAGTATAAAAAATGACGCAACACTTATCCCTGCAGCGGTTACTTGTAAGCTTGTTCCTACCTGCATAAGTTACGTTTATATTCATGTTCCCTGATATGGTAAATGATATACATAATTATCTTACGAATATACGTCACTGTAAAAGAAGTCAGTATTCAAAAATATTCAATCATAGTTTGCAGACACCTTAAATGTTTCCCTAATGAGATTTTGATTTCCTCATCTATATAAATACAAATAACTGTCCTACAATTTAATTTAGTTCATTTAGATAAAAAGTTAGTGTCAATATCAAGGGGTACCAATGGTGATTACTGAACATAATTTGTTTTTAATAATCGAGATAAGTGGATGTTTGGTAGAATATAATGCACTCATTATGCAAGAATACGTACAGTTAGTAACCTAGACTGTATTGTCGTAATAACTACTTTGGTTTGGTTTCCTAGCACATTTGAATTTGTACAAGTGAGAGTACTGCTTATCTGTTTATATCACATATGTATATTTTTCGGAAACAAACATTAAGATGTGAAAAAATGACTAAAAGGTATTATTAATAGAATGTCTGTGATAGTTGTGATTACACTATGAATGAATATATTGATTTTATTACAAAGTGCTTAAATATCTGTTTCAGTTAAATGAACAAGACTTTTTTCTACCGCGTGACTGTAGGTTAAAGCAAATAAGTCATCTATTTCACATCGAATACATTGCTTCTTAAGATTTTATTATTTGTTATTAGAGAGAGTAAATGCAATGCAATCGTTGCTCCAGCAATGTGTCATGTCAATTTCTTTTAAGTTTAGTTTTAATGGATCACTTGAAATTAAGTTCATTCAAACAATGAGGGTCCAGAACTAGGATCTTTTGTGAACTATATAGACAATAACTAACACGTGATGGGGAATGACAGATTATCTTTCCCGAGTTATATTAATTTCGTAATTCTCCAGGCTTGGCGAGAGAATTACACAATTAATATAACGAGGGAAAGATAATCTGTCATTCCCGCCACGAGTTGGTTATTGTTTATATTACCTATAATATACCTTGAAATATTAAAACTCGAATGTAATAGAAATAATTGTTCCTCTATAAAGGCTTACGGTTGCGAATTTCCAAATTCATACGCATGTGCAGTGGTTTTGCTTGACACTTACCTACGCACGGCTAAATATTAATTTTTGAAAAAAAGTTTCAAAATAATAGCTAAATGTGGTTGTTATTGAACGTTTAATCCTGTTTTCATAACCGTCAATCGAACTAATTACATTTAACAGTTTTGTGTTAATTTGAAGAGGTCAGCGACGCACTATGGTTATACTACAAGACGGCTGAACTTGTGACGTAACTGATGACACTGTGACGTCATAGCCGCTCGTGTCTATGACGTCACTACGATAGAACGAAACCAGGCGCTTCTTCGCGACTGTTAGCTTAACGTGATAAAGAACTTTTTCAATAATTGCTAATTTCTATGCTTTTGTGCAATAAGGCAGGCTTATTTCACATTGTTTGTGGTGCCACATCTAATTAATGACGACTGGCAACTATTTGGAATAAATAAAGATTGTTAAAATTCTGTCTAAGGGTAAACAAATTAGCAGTCCGGACAAGCTTGAAAGATGAATGAAATAGTCCCGGCACTACGTTCCTTTTCATTGGTTCACAACAACCAATCAAATGCCAAGAAAATGTGTAACTCCCGTGTGACTTACAGGAAAAATATTACCCTGTGTCCATCTTCCCATAAGGGTAATATATTCTAGGTATCTCCCAGTAAAGGACCATCACTCTCATGTAGACTCATGTGAAAATACACAAAGTTTTATTGGAGCCTTGTTCTCTCGGATCATTTTTGTTAAAGAAACGACATATCTTCTTTACACATGTAATTAGTACTGGAGTAAGGTACAATGCAGCTGAAGGGTGTTATCATGTATGATATTTTGGTTCTTAAGGTTTGAAAATTCGATTATTCTATTAAAGTAAAAGAAACGAAGCCATTCATCGTCCATTCACACCATATGTAAGTGAAGAGTGATCATCATGATTTTGCACGTGTTCACAAAATGATATATGCATATATGATAGTCTTTTTCAGGTCTAATTAAAACATTTAATTAAATTCAATGAAATTTTATTACCTTAGTAAGCATGCTTAATAATATCCTTCCATCAGGAAAATCTCAATTTCTTTTGAAATTAAAATGAATCGGTAAACTTGTTCCCATTATTTTTTTCCAGAACAAAGCCAGTATCATTAATAATGCGCTGTTATTGTTAGTTCCTTGGATATGGGTTGACTACTCGGCCGACTAAAAAACTTAACGGTGAAAACATACCCTTCTGAATGGATGGATACTCGAAGTGAAAAGTAAAAAGCAATTTTATGTCCCCCTTCAAACAATTTCTCTTGATTAATATGTGAATTTATCAAATTCTTACCTACCTTACTAATTTACCTTTACATTTTACCGATCGAGTGCTAAGGGATTGTTGTTTTTTACCAGAAGTGGTTACAACTTGTAGAGCAAACGAGAGTTATTTACGGGCCGTATATTAAAAAGCGGGAGGCGTATAATTCCATTTATTACTCTTCTTTTGAAGATATCTCAGTTTAATAACAAATAAGATAACAAATGATACCACATTGTAATAATATCGTATGCTTTTGATTGGCGTGACTTTATAATTGTTACGTTTGACGTCACAATGTAAGTGGGGTGGCTGCAATGGTCATGGCACCGACTTTTTTTGCAATTTGTTTACGTTATATGAATAAGATAGTAAACTCAGTTCCGTTGAATAACATATTTATGAGGCTCGTGATTGATATCGGTATCTTTGGCTCAGTAAATACTAAACCACTAGATCGTTTCATAAAAATATTATCAAACTAATCTCTATTTAATCATTCATATTTCGAGTAAACAGTTTTCATTAATAAAAATAGTTTTCAGTAAAGTGTGGACTTTTGTAGAATTTGCTTGAGTGTTTGCGATTGAGGTATAAGCGTGAGAATTTAAAAGTACAGGTGACTTACAAAAGATGATACAAAGAAGTTTTGAATCTGACTGTCTTGTAAAGGTACATCTAAATACAGCTTGTCAGTGTATCAACATAGGGGTCTGGAATAAAGACAAACATTGGTTCTCACAAGTAAAAGTGGATAGATAAAAGCCCTAGAAATGTATGTAAATATTTGAGCTTTTCAGAGCATGATAAATGATTAGGTCCTCTGATCTGATCAAGTTTCATAAACAGTGCACTTATCGTCGCAGCAATCATATTCTGTACGCTTGACATGCTCTTCAACAAGAAACCTTTAGATAAGGATGTAAATTTCCTTTGTCATTCCTTTAATCTAACACTTTTGTCGCACCTTTTTATTTCGATTCAGAACTTCTTGAATACAGAGTATTATCATGGTCGTTAAAATGTGATCACAAGGTGGTCGATGTTTTCATCTTAGTGAAAGCAGATGTTTTTTTGACAAAAGCCACGACAGAAAATGCTCTCGTAGTTTTTAATCATTAATGCAAGGCGAGTGTATTCATCTATGCACAGGTCACAAGCAAAGAGAACTTACGAAATCTGCGTGATATACAGATAATACCATTTATGGATGGAAGCGACCTTACACAAACGATCGCTGTCATATTTGCAGCACGAGTCGTTACACAACTGTCAAATGTTTTTATCATTACACTGTCATCATCGTTCGTCGTCCAACCAGCTTGGATACGTATCTAATAATATAAATCTCAGATCGTAAATCATGACGGTTAAACGCTACCCAAGTGAGCCTGGTGTGAAACATGATTACACCGAAATGCTAAATAATTTTAATGTAAAACGTATATCTAAATCGAAAGGCGTATCGCATTATTATACAAAGAGACGCTGGCAAAGAACGTCTCCCTGAGTCAGACCCTTACATGAAAAGTACAGAGCTCTCCTAGACCAGGGGCTGTACGCACTATAATAGCAAGCAGCCATTAAACTGATTTATCGAGAACGGCGTTGACACTTTGCTTAGTGGAGAGAAGTAAGCCGGCAAAAACACAATACCAAATATAGTTTCTGTATAATGGACCAGCGAGTAGAACGTGTGAAATCATAAAACACAAAGTTAACTGATAAAATCGGATATGAACATAGACCCGCCCTGTTCACAAAAAGCACCGACTACATGATACAGTTGCGGTTGTCTTCAAGCAAGCCTGCTGGAGATGCTTGGTATTGACATAAAACGATGGCTGGTAGAGATCAGGGGAAAGGCTGTTCTAATATATCAATATGGTATTCTGTGGAGCCTAGTATCCCGATAATTTCATTAAGCTTCAATATAATTTCATTTAGGGTAAGGTTGCCTAGTATTAAACTCACCAGCAAATGATCTGTGTCTGAATACATGTGGGGTCTTTAAATCGATTTTCAAAATGTTTTTGGAGCCTCAATGTTAGGCTTTGTTAAATAACAACATTATGAAATGTAGAGATGTGAATAATCAAAGATGCTACCCACATAGATAACCTTCATAAACATCAATTTGTTAACATATCTTTACTGTAAGCCGCCATAACAAAAGCCAAAAGGCCATATTTTCTCTCCTATCTCGTCCAGTACAGCAGAATCAAAACGACGATTTCTGAAAAGGCATGTTTTTCAGAAAAGGGAATAGATATTATGTGCGATTCAAGGCGCGGTATAGTTGGCTTCTGAAGACATTCTGTAACTCTCTGTCAGTTGCATTTCTCAATCGTGGATTGGTATAACCAGTATTTTGTATACGGCGACGTTTCGTGAGCGTATTTGAAATAGAAGGCCTGAAACAGGATTGTGTCTAAACGTTGCAAATACTTTTAATAGACGAATTTATATCTAGTTTCAGACCACAGTCCCATAGAACATACATATGTTACAGCCCACAATAAGTTTTATGCAAAACGAAATTGTTAAATTGATGATTATTGAATGGGTCTTAGAACAATCGTGATAAAAGTATTCTTAAAAAGCAGCTCTAAACATGATTTCCACCACTTGAAACCCTAAATGAAAGCACGTCATTGGTTAAGAAGATAAATGGCTGAGAATTTATTTCATTAAAAACTGATTTTAATTACTTCTAAAAGATAAAATGAAACTCCAAAATTAATTTGGAATTTCGAAAATAAACATAACATATGTAAGAAGATGAATGCTAATGAATTGGTGTAATTTTGTCGCGTATTAGTTGACTGAGACACATCTGTCGTGTAGAGCAGAGCTGTCCTTCTTCACAGAGCCTAGCCACAAGCTCATAACTCACTTAGATGAAAAGTAAACGCAAAGCTTAATGTAGTACTGGCATCGTGGGGCTGTATTAACTAGCGATACACATCAGGTAATCATAGCCTACATGTGTATCATTTATAATACATTATAGTTAAAGTCGTCTTATGTAGAATAAAGTGCTGGTCTGTTATCTATATGGGCTATCAGTTTTCACTGGCTCATACGAAACATGTCTTGCAAACATCGGGAGCGCGGGTCTCCGTCTGTTTGAAATAAGAATGTTCTTTTAACGTCATGAAAATGATCCTTTTTTTAATCATACGTTATTATTATGTACGTTATCAAACAATATCTGATAACCATTTAAGCGAAAGACATGTAATCATACCAAAAAATTTATACGTTGATGTATCCTTTATACATATGATATAATGACGTCATAGATTTTCATTCTATTATATATATGATATATGACGTGAATTTCAATGGAAAAAATAGATATGAAATGAATGTTTTTGCTTATTACTGTGTAAATGTTTCACACCGATCTTCTTTCATATCAACCACCACATATATATGCAAAGTGTTTCTACTATATTTTAATTCATTATCTAATTAATTTTTTTTTATTCAATAAAATGGATGGACATTTTATTTCTCATGCATCTACGATTTTGAGTTAAATTCGGTGTCTGATAAAATAATATATATTAATTTCAACAAATAGATATTTTAACATTGTTTTACATCTAACAAATCTACAACGTTATTTTGTAAGATGTAAGGAATTATTGAGACTACCAAATACCTTTCACAGAAATTATGTGTATTCAGAATTTATAAAACCGAACACCACCCCAAATTTTCTGAGTGAAGTGGCCAGTTTTTTAAACTCGCCCAGGACTCGATTTGAAGCTGACCACTCATGCAAGAGTTTGCATAGGACGTCACTCCTTTTGATATTCTTATTTTGGAAATTTTCAATACTTGATTACTTGCACTGTTAACTTTGGTCTTTACCAACATTGGACTATGCTCGAGTGTCGTCAATGTAAAACCAGTGTTTGCAGATACTTCCGCCTAGAATGTGTCAAAACATTTGCACATCCGCTGAAAAACGTCTCTTACACTGTTCATAATTTCCTATGTAAAATAATCATTTTTTGAAATTTCGAAAATTTTACAATTTCTGAACAGAACATTTGGATAAATATGTTGCGGGATCATATCATATGCTACATATGAAAAGAACATATACATGTACGTGGTATATATGCCAAAAATTGAATTTTCCAAAACAGGAATGGAGTATGGAGATAATTCAAATTTTTCCTGTATTTGCAATAAAATATTATATATTATAATATAATATATTCTTGAAAATTTTCGACATCATTGTCAAAGCTGGTTAACGTTATAAGATATATTACGTTATTTGCAAAAATTTGTTTTGAAATGAAAGTTTCTTGAGAAAATATTTTTTTTCTCAAATTTATGCCAAATGTTTTCTGTGGAAATAAGAATACAGTATTCAAGTATATCATAGGAGGAGGATTTTTCTTCATCTTCTCGAAAAAAGCATAAGTTCCGACGGAAAGATGTTTAGATGAGACGAACTTTAGTGAATACCTCACTTATACATGATATTTTCACCAAGTTTGTAAGTAATGTAACACACTTCTGTTTGTTCAGCAGCTTTAGGCTATAGATCTACCCAATACCTCCATGTGTAACGTTTGTCTTATAACGACTTGTTCAAGAGACTGATTTAAGGTACTCCTTGCATTTACAAGGACTTCGCGACAGCGATTTTGGATAATTCTCAATTATGAAATGAAGGAACCCTTCTCGACACTTCATTGTGCAGTATAGCTGCTAATTGCTGAAATTCTGCCCAATTGGTGCCATACAATCACTCACTTCCCCAGTTTCATACGCATCGGACGTTGAACTTTTTTCAGTTTATGTTACTATGACAACTTAGTATCATAAAGGTCATCTAAGTTATACGTGTACGTGTATTTTTAAAGAATGAAACTGTGTTATATCTACCATTTGCATATAAAACTGTAAGTCCAGAGGGGTATTTTAGCTAAACTATAACTTTACCATTTCAAAACGAAGCAGAATACAATTATACAATTAAAGTAACATGCTGATTTATTGACTGGGTTTTCCAAGAAAAGATTTTTTTCTGTTTTCGAATCTGGCACCCGGTATCAGTCATATTTCAATTTCAGATTGTAACTTTTTTTATTTCATTCCTTTTTATAAGGTAGTTTGTAAGGAACAGTACACCTTCGTTAATTTTGATGTTACAAACTGTATACCAAGGGATAATACCGTTAGTACAATCACGCTAGAATTGTTCATCAGGGTAGCGTGGTAAGCTCTGTAAAAACTCTAAACCCACTTGCACAGAGATCTTGTGTTATAAGGTCATCCATAGCCCTTAGCTCAAATTAACTTGGGCTTAGGTAGATTCGTGCAAGTAGGCTAAGGCCTTCTCCTCAAAGCAAACTGATCGAGGTGGTGGTAGTGCTGAGTTGGCGTTTATCGCCGCTTTCAAGATTATTTCACTTATATCGCGGCTGCTAGTATTATTGCAAGGAGAAAGCCCGCAACACCATTGTGGCGGTGAAACCTGAGAGCATCGGCTGGAACAAGCGAACCATGGGTGGGCAAACTGATCGAAATCCTAAAGAATGAATATATATAACAATGCAAAGATATCAGGAACTGAATTTATTTTCCTTTATTTGTATATTTCGACATCATCATAAGCATTTTCCATAACGTGTGTCAAACTGTTCCCTAGAGGATTGTCGTCCCTTTCAAATGATATCAGATGCTAGTTCTGCGCGTCTTATGAAGATATTTACTGCAGATAAACGAGGACTGATAACACACACACACACGTAAAAAGAACTCATTTATTAATCCATAATGAGTTTGCCAACAAAACATTAAACGATTAGGCATTTGGACACATTTCACTATCATCCTTATAGTTTTTACAATTTTGTGAAAGTGTCACCTTTGTTATATAGTATATATAAAACACCTCTCATATTTTATTGTTATCTAAATGTCTTTCTCGACTTGTCTTGTCTTGCATAATGTTCGGTTTATACGCTTTGAAGCACGTTTTTAAATCATTATAGAGTCTGTGTACACTAAGTAAAGAATAAGTCAATGATACTATTGAAACTTCCTTTCCCCCAAGATTTTTAACAATTTTTTCCTTTATCTAAGCATAAGCATGTACATTCATTTTCTACTGTATTCAACTAAGGTATAACGTCTCGACTATAACAAATAAATTTCTTTTTGAGCAAGTTTTGAAAATTCTTATACTGGGCTTCAATGACCAAACAAACGTTAGTCGAGGCGAGCTGAGGCTGAACGCCGTATATTACCTACGAGTATTTTTGCTTCGAAACCCCCTGAACCGATCCTTACTTTTAAAAAAAAATTGTTTTTGGTATACAATAACATGTAGCTGTTATGCGTTTATGGATATGTGCTTGGTATTTTGTCTGTTTTCATATTCATATGATTTTAGGCTTCATTATTGTTATTATCGTCATTATTATTGTTGCTGTTGTTATTATCGTCATTATTATTGTTGCTGTTGTTATTATCGTCATTATTATTGTTGCTGTTGTCATCATCATCATCATCATCATCATCATCATCATTATTATTATTATTATTATTATTATTATTATTATTATTATTATTATTATTATTATTATTATTATTATTATTATTATTATGGGAATGCATCGCGGAGGAACCTGAAAGCCAAGTTTAGAGAATCTTCCCACGGCAAGGTGAAGACGTATCGAGATAAACTCTACCTTAATCTTTTCGCCTCGGTTGTGAAGTTGACTTTAGAGAGCCGTACTGTACTGCACTGTATTATGATAACTACTCAGATATTACAGGGCCACTTCCTGGATTGTCACCAGTTGAACGCCCTAACCACTACTCCTAACAACCCTCTGAGAACGGAAATGGCTGAATTAATGTGGCCATGAAGAGAAATAAGCACACAAAATGAAACATATATTTCAACAAGAACCTTAACTTTATTGAGATTCGATATTAAATAATAAAAAAATTATAATTTCAGAACTTGCTTTAAATTAGTTTAGGAACTCCCATGAATAAAATAACTAAATTATATGTGCACTCTATTAGTAATATCTATCTGATCGAAATCAAATTTAATTTGAATTCATAATTGAGGATTTGATTTCGCCAAACAAGCATCAATTAATTAATTACACATTGTTTTTCGCACTGAAATGAACTCATCATCACGCCCCCTTTTATCTGTCAGATGAGATGCAATTGACAGTGGCCTAGTGGTTATTAACATGTCACAATTCACGTACCAACACTCGAGTAGGTAGATAAGCGCTTCCCGCTGATGTATCAATCTAACGCCGTGACACCTCTCAGGTAATGCACAGGTGTAATACAATTGAAGTAACAAAGGTATTACCTGATTCATAAATTACAATTCTCTTCACATTTTTCCGTTTAGAAATATATTGATCAATTGAATTTTTCTCATTCTTGATCTATAGTTATTTTAGTTTCGTTACAAAAGTATGTGGTAGAAGAAACAATATAGAACGTATCTGATGATGTTTCAAACGTATTGATTTAATCGGTTTTCGAAACAAACGTTATGAGTACGAAAAATATGTACAGAAGAAATTGAATTAAACACTATGGCACTAAATTGAACAATATAGGTACTGATTTTGAAAAAAAATCAAAATCTTTTAAATCAAATATACTGGAAAAAAACTTCAAGTCATATTCTAAAGGACAAATGGAAATTTATCCGCAAAATAATTTTCTGATAGAAGTGAAAATAAGTATAAAAATATTCCATGAAAAGATATTTGAGAATTTGAATATTTGAAGTATATAATCCAGCTTAGCCCTAACATCAAGGTTCACATTACCCAAGTTATGAGTTTAACTTGCTTTAACTTTACGTGTGAGGCATTAAGAGATTGTATCTATCTGTATCTACCGACAGACCGAGACGGGTATGCATATTAGTGAGCTGATGTACTGTCCCTTATCCATGCAGGGTTATGAGTCACAAGGTCCGAGCTGCACATGTGTACGTGCAGCAGAGCGTGTGTCGTGTAGAGAGATGGGACACAGCGTGTACGTGCAGTCCTCAATAAGGTTATCACAGCTCAATATAGTCTACAGTTGCTCCTTCTTCAGAAGCTAACATCCTCCCTAGTCTTTGCTTTACAGGGGACATCCCGCCATATGCTAGTTGATAAGAGCTGAGATCATTGAGTGTTGTTTAAATCATGGTTAGAGAAATATTTTAGATAATCATTATGAATATTCCTGGTAGGAATTAAAAGAATAGGAAAATCTGTAGGTTATTGGTATAGTATGTATACTTGTACTTTCATACGATAACTAACGCAAACCAAAGTCCCATTGTCAATGTAAAGTATTAAAAGACCGGACCTTAAAAGCTGATGTGACGTTACTGGCTGTGATGCCTTGATTTATTTCATATACATGCATATTTCATCTACAGGCAGAATGTTCAGTTGAATCCACAGCTTAGTTTGTACTCGTTGGGATCTAAATAAGTCATCCTTAGGTTAGGAATTATAGAATATGCGTGCCGGATGAAATGTGTTTTAACATTTGACCCTTACCAGTCAAGGACGTAGACTGATGTCGAGGTATCGGCAACATCCAAATGCAGAGAAGCTTAATCGATTATTTTGAATTCTGCGTTTGAAATACCTGCAAATTGTGTACATATCTACACCCAAATATTCCTTTAAATAAATAGTTTTCACTGTCATTTCAGTTTGTCTTTTAACTCCACACACGGTGTCCATTATGATATCGTCAATGTGACGCCATTGTCAACCAAGCGTTAGATAATGCTTGGTTATAAAGTACATTGTTACTTCACACTCACAGATTGTGATGACGTCACAGTTGTTTAAACCCTTTACGCCCCAGAGTCCACTACGATGACGTCAAACTAGTTTGGCCACAGACGATGTGTGACAATACAATGTCTTTCACTTCACACATAATGTCACTGCAATTACGTCACTATGATGTCATAGTCAATCTGGAGTCAGAGGATGTGTGATTGTACAAGCCTTGTGCCATTAGGTGTAAGGCAAGGGGGTTCTTTGATCCCGTGGTTTTCTTAATTTTTGCACGTTTATTCTGAAACCAGATCTTAATTTGCGCCTCAGTCAAACACAGTGATGATGCTAAGTCTTTTCTTCGTTGTTCTGTTAAATAGCGACAATCTTCAAACTCTCGTTTTAATCGCTGTAGTTGATCGTTTGTGAAGGCAGTTCGGGGACGCTTGTCTTCAAGGGGGTCTTCAACTTTTTCACGCTTTTTTGTCTTCCGTGACCGGGGCCCTGCAGAGAAAGGAATCGTTAGATAACGGCGATACTATGAAGTAGCATGCTCATAAATGTAGGGGAAATAATAATATACGTCATTAGCATAAATAAATATCAAAAAGATGTTGATACGCATGCAATGAGTGAATATGTGTTAAAGGTCTAGTATTACAAAAGGGTCTATGAACTTTTGAATAATTTCATTAATAAACATGCGAAATATATAATTTATAGATTTTATCATGCAAATTTCTCAATAGTTTTTCAAAATGATTTATGTTTGATAATGTATGTGTCACATGTTTTTATTCAATGTGATATGCATACGTGAATAACTCTTGCGTATATTAATTCATCATCAGAAATACATGTAACATTTGTTTCAATACTCTGTGAAAAGCTGTCGGGAATCTTAAACGAATAATTTGCAGGAGAGACGATATTGTAAGTGTCAAGGAAAGGTTTAAATTTCAAGTCTTCTTTTATTGCTGTTAGGTGTCAATATTAAGTTACCTAAAAAAAGTGAATTAGCATTTTGTTATTGTATAACAATGAGCAAGTTTAACACGAATTGTGCAGTAGCTGCGAACAATGTAACCATAGTCTGAGATTTAACACATCGTCTCCAAATAGGCTTTGGAAGGAGCGGTAAACTTGCTTCTGTTTATCAATTTACTGTCGTGTAGGATTACTTATAGGTAACAATAATTTGTGCAAATGGATTACAGAAGGACATGAAAACGTTAAAGTGACAACATTTGTCTACTGATTCATTCTTATTCATCTGCCGGAGTAACATGAAGAGTATCGCGACCTGTAGGCAAATGACTTGAGAGCAGTAAATCACATTGCAGCGTTCGTTTGTCCGTGCAGATTTCACTGTGTGTGGTGTGCATTGGATGTAGCCCTTAAGGCCTCCGTATGTTTGGTCGAGGGCTCATTCAAGGTGATAGGCTAGCCCAGCAAATGTATTCATAATTCAAACAAGGTCATTTCGATCTTCCGCAACACCAATCTAGCAAAGCAATGCGTTGAAACCTGCAAGGTCATCCGAAAACATTGCCTCTGAAAAAAGCTGGGTTCAAAAATAGTCTTGATAATCCTACAATCAAGGGGTTAAAAAAACATTCATCCGAGGGACATGAAGCCGGAAACATATGAACTACTGATTTATCACGTTCGGTATCAGTTGTCGCATCAAGTATTTACATATTTATTCATTCAAGAGAATGTTTAAGCGCAACTATCCAAAATCAAGAAGTACTATCCACTGACACTGACATCTTTCAACAATGTACAACAATATACGGGCAGTGACTAATGCAATCTCATTGAAATAAGGTCCAAACTATCAGTCTACCTTGCTGCGTTTCTGATTATAGTGCATCTCAAATTTGGTCGTGTCAGATGACCTTTGAACTCTAGTTAAATTTGAAATTTTATTGTGCCTCTGATTATTTTAATTTATTGAAGGTGAAAGGTCATGTCCAAGACTATCTGACACGGCCATTATGAGCAATACACAGATCAGAAATGTAGCAAGGTACGAGTGTTAGGTTTATTTGATTTTAATGAGATTGGTAGTAACGCCATGTGCAAGAGAAGTTAGAGAACTAAGCATATCAGACAAAAACTTCACCACTTGCATAAATCTTCCATGTGATGTTTTCTATAATTTTGAAAACATTGCGTGTTCCAAAGTCTGAAATATTGAATTTTAAATAACAGTATGCCTATCCACTTCGTACGGCTTGCCTCATCACGTCATTTCGTAGAAGTCGCGGGAATTCCACCCGCAGTAATCAGAAGTAACAGTTGGGTTGACGATTGACCGCAACTAACAGGAAGTATGTATGTCCTGTTAATACACTCACCAGTCATATTCCAAACTTTTGGTCACATTTTTTAAGGGCTAGAGAATGACCGGACTGGACCCAGACACCTACGAAAACAACGTTAAAACGCTTGCTTGACATAGCAAAATATAAACTAAGGGGCAAAAGAAACAATAAACGTATAAGTGACCAAGAAAAACTAAATACATCATACTAGAACATCACTAGAATACATGTTTTACTTTTATATATTTTCTGAAAACAGATATCGATATCTTTTCTTTCAATGTTAACATGAAGAAATCCTCAAATGCACTCATGAAATTGTCCTGAATTCGATCAGCAGCTTATAAAACAACAGTCACATAAGACTTTTGACAGTTTCCTCGATGCATGCCCGAACTCGACGTCGTGCTGACAATATCAGACGTAAGATGACACGGTCTGATATTCTCTGCCAATCTCCTCCAAGTGCTTAGAACCGGACTTGACGACCCAAATGGTTCCACATGTGTTCGATAGGGAATAGGTCAGTCGACCTGGCAGGTCATGGCAGCACGTTGACATTGTTTCTTCTTAAAAAAAGTTCCCTGAAAATACGGGCTGTGTGTGGACAGGTGTTATACTGCTGCAGGAACGGTAGGACAACTGGGCGTAGAATTTGATCGATGTACCTCTCTGAGATTCTCATCCACCAGAACAAAAACAGCCTTCTCTTGTCCGCTAATTTCTCCCAAAACCATGATGCTGCCATTGTAAATGTTCACCACGACGTCGATACACTCGAGCTTGTGACCCTCAACAAGTTGCGGGACTACCACTGCCGAACGTTACCTACCTACCGGAGACGTAGACTTCGATGTTGACGCGTCAGGTGCACGCCAATGTATTGTCTATAAGTGCGGTTATCATTCTGTTTGAGACAAACTATAATAATAGTTTATAACTGATTTTTAGTCGTATGGCGGATATTGACGACAAGTAAGTGCCTAAAATAATTTTCTGTAAATAACGATGACGTCTTACGAGTTGGATAGTTGGAACGTATTAACGAATAGATTCAAAATATTTTCTATACTGATTATTAATTGTACCTAGAGACTGTAAAACATAATTAAGCTGTAGTTAAACAACAAGTTTTATTGGTCGTACAAAACACCTTCATTTCGGTTTGACATCAACTGCACAAGAGATGATACTCTCAGTTTGAGCAATATATTGTAGTTTTACGTTTGTAGTCTAGCCAAGGGAAACAACTCAAAGTAATACGAATAGAGGATTATGACCTGAAAAAGTTATCGCTTCACGTAGTGTGTTCACCTGTTTTTCAATTTAATACCATTGTTCATTAACATGAGTTAATGTGAACAGTGAAAATGTATCTTTAAAATTGTTGACGTCATGTAAATGCTTCAGGGAACCAAACACAATCTAGAATTACTGTGAACCACAGAAATGAAAACAGTAACATCAATGATGCATTAAATACCTTGATGATCTCTCTTGATTGTTTACCTCATAAATCTCATTGACTAAAATAGATATATTTGGTTAGTAGTTTATATATGTCATATGGTAATATGACATCTGTAAATCATTTCTGGGATCTATATTAGACATATATTCATAACAAAGCAAAGTAATTAAGATAAGGGTACATATCATTTGGCCTCGTCTAACACCAATTTGTCTTGTATGTACTCAAATAGACGGGCTTGATGAGGCTGAACCGTCATGTGTATCACTGCCGTGTTGAAAGTCCATTGATAACCTACTAGCATGACAGTTTGGTCGGCAAATCGGACATTTGAAAAATGAGTTTTAGTTTTAGGTAGAAATGCTATACTATGGGCGAGTAGATTGTCGGTAAATGCTTTATTCCCTGAGTGGCTATTGGTGGACGTTCTTTCAACTCTCAGATAGAGAGACTTAGAAAGCTACCGATCTGGACAGAAGAAATAGATCTTCCGGATTATGCCATGCTGATCCGCTAGTCACAGACCGTTCATCGGATTCGTCCATCGGAGTGACCCGGATTTAACCTTAGCCAATTAGAAAACTCCATCTAAGCCAGTCATTTTTCATGCGTTGTACTATCCTGACAACTGATCGTCGATATTGCTTCAACGTCAAGTCTTCAGCCAGACTAATTTTCCAAGTCAATTTTCTCGTCCAGATTTCAAGCTCCGACTCGAATTGAGAGCGTTAATCGTCTCACTCGCCTCCACATCAGGTGTCGGGGAGGAGGGTGGACAAATGGGCTCGCTTTATGACCGCCCCACCGACATTGACCGCTGTAATTACACACCGATCTCATCAATTAAACTTTCAGCTCCAACCTGAACCGACGCCCGTCTCGCGGTAAAATGAGTTGGTGTGAAAGTACTACTTCCTCCGATTGTCTTCGCTCCGACTTGCGACTTAATAATCGAACGACTTAACTAATTATACCATTAAAGGACGGTTCAGAGCTAATAGGCTAAGCAGTTGACTAATCTATTATATCTGATTGGCTATAATATGACCCAAGTAATTATATGAGCGTCAACCTTAGTTCCACAGTCTCATTTATCGTGGAGGTGGAGTAGCACTGAAAACAAAGGGGCTGCATTTGCGGCTAGTACAGGGCTTCATGGTTTGCCTCAAATATGGAAGAGAGCTGTGATTTATTCTACCCGCAGCTCCTTCCGATTTGTTAATCTTTCCTGAAACACTCAGTTCACACCCGACTCTGCTCCCCAAGGACACTGGCCGGGGTCTTTATGAGAAGGTATGGAACCGCTGTGTCAACTAGGGTTTGTTCTGTCTGTCGGTGGTTCCATGGCTTCATGGCCTGATTTGATTTTAATAATGCGTCATTAGGGGGGGTTTTAACTCCCAATTAAAACAAACCAAAATTAGACGCAGCATAATTATCTTGAGATTTCAATGCGCGTGTTTAACCAGCTAATGAGATAACATGAAAGAACAGCAGATTGAGTCCATTCCAGGGGTAGTTTTTTGTGGTGGGTAAAATCTGTGTATCTTTATCTACCAGAAGAAGACAAAGATTATAATTGGGCACTTTTTTGATAATTCAATCGGTTCAAATTTTACTAAATAAACTTCAGATGAGTTCAAAAGAATTATCTTAAATGGGTAAAACATCTCATTTCTCAATCGGGTTATCCATAGTCTAGAGGAATTATAAAGAAGAAGAATAAGAAGAAAAAGAAAATATTTCATTACAGTGTCACATGTTGCAATACATAATATAACAGCAGATTGAGTCCATTCCAGGGGTAGTTTTTTTTGGTGGGTAAAATCTGTGTATCTTTATCTACCAGAAGAAGACAAAGATTATAATTGGGCACTTTTTTGATAATTCAATCGGTTCAGATATATATATATATATATATATATATATATATATATATATATATATATATAAGTATACACACCTTTCTATCATTTTAAGTAGAGAAACGACGTACCTCAGCAAAACATGTTATGCTAGTTTTAGAACTGCTTCGTTTGATTAAAACAGCATTAACAGTTGATAACATTAGTTCTAGTTTTGGTGTGGTCAAGTGTAAGTAATTTACTTTTTATTGATGTGCTGTTTCAGGGCAAACATTTCTGACTGTTTCTCCACAATCCATGTTCAATTTATCTGTTTCAAAATACTAAATAACATGGAAGCATGTGTTCACATTTTCATTTAACTTCAAGATTAATTTGGATAGCATCCTATGATATGACACTTGGTGTTATAAAAGAACGATCGATATCATGATTTTATAGACAAACAGACAGATAGTTTATCAAATTCTCACTTTGTGTATACATCAAAATATGTGTTATAAAAGATACATACATTCAGATAAGATTCGCATAAAATATACACAAACCACTACTTATGGAGTTTTGAGAGACTAAAGAATACATTAATAAATAACACAACATACATCACTAATGATATAAAATATATGTTCGTCATATGTGCACATTTGCAAGCATCACCCATTGTATTACTGCAATATAGGAAGTTCTCAGTACAACTTTTATGAACTACTCTCGCTATCACAAGGCAAGTCGGAATAGTAACTCTAAAATCATATTTGATATTACTAAAGTAAATGCATATACAAAAATACCCAAGCGGATTCAAAGGTGACTAAGGAACTCGAGACCTCTAAAGCTAAAGAAAACATTTGGTATCCAGAAATTTACAAAAGCATATCATGTATATTTATCTTTAGTGCACATGTGTTCTTTAGAAATGAAAACGTAAAAAAAATTATTAATAAATTCCATTAATTACGTTATCTAAACATGTTTTTTTAAGGATTTCATGTGAATTTAAAAGGCTATAATGAGTGGATTTCATACATGTCAATCAAATTGAAACTTGCAACTCAAATTGAAAAGCCCATATTGTCTCTTACTCATACCATAGAGCTAGATATATAATTGAAGCTATTTGGAAAAGGTTAATTAAGAAAAGAAAAGAAAGATTATAATAAGATAAAAATTAACATTCATGGTGATGAAATTAATGTTTTAAGTAAAAAGAAATGTTCATATACTGAACAAAAGGTTGAAACTCCAAGATAAAACTTTTGGTGCCTGAATTAAATTAAAAACTTAGAAATAAATTTATTAGATGTAAAAATCATATGAACACACTACACTTTTCAAAATATTAAAACATGTTAATCCGTCAGTGCTTGATAAGGAAATTGACATGTCGAATATAAAATTTAATCTCTTGAACACATCAAATAATCTGTAATTGTTTTATCAGTTTTGAAGAGGGGCGATAGTTTAACTGAATGATCTCTTCACATTGACCTTTGACCTTGATAAGTTGGCTCACGTGCAGCTCACCATGTCAACTGAAACACGTGGAGTCCGTGATTGCACGGACATGCACGAATGATTGACATATGCATGAGGGTACTCAATTTCAGCCAGTTGAATGGTAATGTTTACACACAACTACTCGTGTGGGTGTTTATAGAAAAAGTTACCAGTCGAACTTTAGCGATATATTAAAGGAGGTTTATTTAATAGCGTGAAAATGCCACGATTAAATGGGTTGTTTGCAAACATGAGTGGTCAAACAAATCAGAGCGGGTGGTCAGTTATGTCCGCTGTGACAAAGACACTTCAGTTTCACCAAAACAATGTAAAAGTATTAATATGTTACCATTGAGAGTGTTGATAATTATTGACGTCGCTATCGGATGTTTTGATGTATGGACAAACTAAAATATCTGATGATTGATGGAGCTTTATGAAGATCGGTCAATTATCAGGAAAGACGGTGTTTAAATCAGTGTGATATTTCTACATTCAAAAGGACAATATTGCACTTGGCACAAATTTGAAAGTTAAAGATGACTGTTTATAATTGATATAGCTTTATATTATTAAGGCACTCCCGTTTGACCACAACACACACTACATAATGGTGACAAGATTTCATTCCCTTATCCCTGATTTTATGTTCTACAATGTACGATATTTTAGATCTGAATTTAATTAATCATTTGAAATTGATCGGAAAATCATCATCGATTTTTATAGAATATGAAAAAGGTAAAAGTGACAGATCAAAGTGAAGTTGATTTCGTGTATTAATTATTTTTTTTACCTTGATATAGGGTAAGTGTTTTACCGCTAGAAATTGAATTTGATCTTATTCTATTTAATATAGAAATCTATGGTAAACCCGACTGCTTAAATCTCACTTAATTGTTTGTATGTTTAACTTTGGAAACAAATACTTTTTTAAACATTTTATGTCTGATAAACGAGGAAAATTTATTAAAAAAAAATTTGGTCAGCGAGATATACAAAAAGTAAATAGCAAATATTGAAAAAAAGGAGGTTTCTGTCGTTGACATTTAATGGAAGTGTGATAATTCTATTCAACGGTAATAAATGTATGTGTTTTTACACATACAACACAATTTCAAATTTAATCATGTCTAAAACTGGTATGATATTAGTTGAGAATTTGATAGTTATCAAATTAAGCTATTCACACTGCTTGGGATGACATACAACATTTATAACATTTACAAATAAACTATCATTATCTCAGTTTTCATAAGTATAAAATATAATCTTGCTTGTATTCATCAACTAACCTTTGGAACTGCGTGTAAATATTGTAGATTATGAATATATTACACATCGTTCTGCAACAGGGGCCCTCCTTTTGTTTATTCAAGAATGACACAAGTAACAAAACTGATACGTTGCCAATTTTTATAAATTACGGAAATAAATAACTATACATAGTCTTTCTATTTTTTAATTCGATGATTTCATGTATCATCGCTGAATAGACTATTAGTGTTGCGAATTTCTTAGTCTTAAAAGACTAACATGAATTCTTTTATTTCTTAAAGTCAAATGATGTTATGGTAATTGAAAACTTACTCAACTGTCATTTAAAGTTATTGTTCAAAGTAGATCTACACTGAAAATATTATTCTTATTCATCAATTGCTTACGACGCCATAAAAGAGAACATTTGGCCTATGACATTATTCTTATATTTCTGAGTGCCAATCATAGAAAATACAACTCCCAATATCCAAAACCATAGCAAGATGTTGATTAGATTTAGATAGCAGAGCGGAAACTATTTAGTGTGACTCAACTTACAATAACTGCAACCAACAACTAATGTAATAGGCTTAACCGCAAACTTTAAAAGAAGTTAGGCTTCAAACTTCGTTGTTGACTTTATGCCTGGTTGAGTTAGCTCGCTGTTTCTCCTTAACGAAATTACGAGTTTCAGGGGAAGAGAAAAAATAATTTCACAATATCTCGTCAAGAATGACAATACCATGCTAGATAAGTTCGTCCTCCTTTCGAACCATAACGTGTTTCCCTATTCCTCTGTTACGATACTTGTTTACCAAATCTGATACATCTCAAGCATCGGTGGTTTGGGTAAATTGTGGCGGCATGAATATTTTGTAAACAGATGAATATAAACTCGGAGACGTAAGTGATGTTTCCAAAAAAATATAGCCGTTATACCCGTGTAAGTCTAAAATACACACAAACAATGGCGATTGAAAAGTGTAGCAGCACACAAAAAGGAAGAGAACAAATTGATGATGTAATCGAGAGGATAGGCATGGGAGAAGAGACAGGAGAGAAGACACGACACATAATAGAAGAGGGTAATAGACTTGAGATGATAACATAGTTAAGACAAAACCTTAGACATGATACAATTACCGTATGACACAAATTCGTATATGTCTCTTTGACAGAGAAATAGACAGGCAGCGACAGAGACAAACAGAGAAAAAGAGAGACAGAGGCAGACAAAAAGAGATAAAGAGAGACCGACAAACAGAGAGACAGCGACAGACAGAGAAAAAGGAATGAGAGAAAAAGAGAAAGAGTGCGTGAAAAGATGAAGGGAGACAAAGATAAGAAAGAAAGAAAGAAAGAGGAGAGAGCGGGAGAGACATACAGCTTGAGAGACGGACTGACATAAGGTGACGAGACAAAAGAGAGATAGCATGCGAACCAACACCAGAGTGAGATGCAGAATATGTAGAAGTGAGACATGTCGAGAAGAGTCAAGGACGGGGTGAGATAGAGTGAGAGACGAAGGGGGTGGGACGGGGCGCATGTAACGCGAGACAGAGGCAATGACTGCATACTGGTGAATCACTGTTGAAGATGAAACTGTTGAGTTAACACGTTCACTGCTTAGTTCGTCATCTCTTGTTTAATGTGTTTTTGTTTTTACAATGACAATAATAATCACTATGCCATGAAGAGGTGCACCGTTTGAGGCATTTGTGGCTCAAATTACTAAATGATTTTGTATTGCTTTGCTTTTTATCTCTTCTCATTACAGAGTTTATAAAACCTTTTGTTTTCACAACCCTTTTTACCAATCGAGTAATGTGATTGTACCGTTTATTGTTCTGTTAAGAAAATAATCAAATTCACGTGTTAATTGACAAACATATTATATGGATCCACATTTGTCTTTTAATTATATTTGCAAATAAACCATGCCTTGGTTTTGTCTTTGATTCTCAAAACGTTGTTTTATATGATATGCAGGCCGGAGAATCAATTACCCTGAACGTTTGGCATTTGACTAGTATCATATATTATGAATTATTTACTTATTACTCTCAATTTACAGAGCTTGGGATAAGATTTTATAACTGGGTATATATGAAAACATTTTAAATATAGATTTATGAAAAGAATTACATAAGTTCAAGTAATTTGTCAAACAAGACGAAGAGAATTGATAGATGAACAGTAATTTTGAAAAAGTTTCAAATATAAATTGATAATCTTGATAAAGTCTTAGTTAATTGGTAGAATATGTAACTATTCTAAATAGTACACTTTATTCTACTTCCTTTGTTTCTTTACACTTATTTACAGGTAAAACAATAATATATTTGATAATGATTTTGAAATTTTTGTTTTTAAAGTTCTAAGAGGTTTAATACACCGATATTATAAATCCATAACAATAAACTTAATTATTGCAAGAACTACGGCCAATAAATAGTTTATACGAAAATACTAGCGTATACAGTATCAACTATTTTTTTCAACACATCATATCTTCATTTAACGAAGTAAAGGAAATCAGTACCAAGAACCTATTGTATGATGTTTCAATAACGTATGATATTACATTAGTTTTTAAAGCAATTTACATTTAATGTAACCTTGTTTTTATGCTGGGGCCTTTTGTGAACAGACCATAAAATCAGCTTTCATAACGATAGTTCATAGGAGAGATCTAAATTTGTTAAAAACAAATTTTACGTAATTGAAACAGGTGAATTTGCAGACCTGTTTCATCACATGTAACAAAAATCATTACAAATGGATTGTTTAAGTTGGTAAATATAGCTCAAATATATTTACTAGGGTCTGCCTCAAGCATGGTTCAATACACCAGAAAGTTACTATCAATGTTCAAGATGAATGTTAAACTATAAGTATTTAAGTTATGTAACACATATGTAGTTTACAGGTAAGATGAGATGGTAATTCAACTTTATCATCATATTCTTTTCAGTTGTTTTGGTACGTTCAGGTTAACATCCATTTTAGAGTTTAAAGCGATTTACATCAGTTCAAAGGTAAGCACATGGGTCAATCTAATCTAGCTAATGCTAAGAGCTTTCTTATTGATAGTATTAGATGCAGTATACCATATCGATATTTCATATCTGAAATCAGAAGCTAGGTTGGTTTAAAGGTAAGAATAGTGATATCAAACGATATCATCATTCCATTTGAATGTTTTACGAAATAAACATATTTCCAGGTAAGAACAAGATGATGATGCGTTTGTCAAGATACATATTTGTTTTCAATAATACCTTGTGCAGTTAATTTGGGGATTTTTTACTTGATCTTTTTTTCAATCTAAACATACGCCAATCTTAAGGTATGAAGAAGGTAATTATCTCACCTGAAGAGGGTCTGTCCGAGTATCTAGTGCAGTACACCCAGGCTGGCCACACCATCCCCTCCCCTTCTGTTTTCCCCGGGGGGTGATGAGCAGGTTCTAGGGGGTCAGGCGAGGGGGAGGGCGAGGGGGAGTTTGGACTCTTCCTCAGATCAACGGGGGTAAAGGCGGAGCTCCGGTGCACACTGAACTTTCGAGCTCCGAACTCGGGCTTCAGAATTTCATCAATCGAAAAGTTTGTCAAATTTTGGGGCAAATCTCCGTTGAAATCATCTTTAATTTCCTCAGCGTTCCGCGGCGAATCCCCCATCACTGTTTCCTATGTGTATCTGTGTCAACACAACACTATCACCTGGGTAATGTTCATTCACGACCGAGCTACATGGATAGAGCCGCTCAGTCCCACAATACTAACACCTCGCCGTACGAGACTCACTACAAGTGGGCGGGGCTTATCTTTGAATGACTCCCGTCTATGACCAATCATGTGGCGGGGATTTCGACATCGGTTTCCAATGAAGGCGACACGACTTGTGTGATAATTGAAAACAAATCGAGTCTGTTGCAGCGGTCTTGATCTGTAATTAGCCCAGTGATCTTCTCCACAGACTGATTTGCCACGTTTGAAATCTCTTTAAACCAAAGCTTTAATGTCTCCCAACAGAAGTCAATACCGGGCCAGATTTCCCCGGCTTAAACAATCTGCTGTTTTAAGTGAGTGGTAAAATCTTTTTGTGAAAAAAGAAAGCATATCTTTTTAAAAATAAATAAGTGTGACATAAAGATGTTTAACATTTTTAAGAATTTTAAAAGTAATATTTCAATTTAGAATAGCAAATTATGTTTCTTGATATTTCATTTTTATCAGTTATTCATCATTCGTTACAAGATAAATTTATTTGTATGATTTTAAACGGTTATATTGGTGTTTGAAATTGTCATTCTGTTTAAAATGCTCCCTACAATTATTTTTTAAAATCGTTTGGTGAAATCAAAAAAATATATTATCATGATTTCAAGATGTTATGTAGATCAGTTAAGAGTTAGTGATGGTTAAATGAGAAAAAACTCTCTATTGCTGAGAAATATGAAACATCGAACTATAATCAATGCAAAGTACAAACATACACAGTAGTATTTGATAGTGCTAGTTTCCATTCTATGTGCGTGTATATTCAAGCAGTCTGCTCCCTACACGTAATTGAAGGCTCAAGTATCATTTACAGGCGTGAATAACATAGTAAAGGCACACATATAAGGATACTAATAAGTCAGTGAAACGTTTATATCATAGTAAAATAAGGGCATTAATATGATTAAGAAAATGACAAAACCTCATACTTAAGACTAAAATTTTAACTGAGTAACGAACAAAAATCATAGTAAATAAACTAATAACAGCACAGCCGCTGATGTCATAACAAAGGCAATGGTATCATAATAATGGCACTATTTCAAATTTGTATTGTCTTTTATCTTGTTGTGCAGAAGTAATTTTCAGTAATTTCTAAAACAAAAACGGGACTCAATTCAAGCACATCAGAATAATAAACGTCAGAAACAGTGTCAACCAGGATTTATAATAGTGAGTGAAAAAAGAGTGATAAAATTGTTTTATTCACGTGTGACATGCTATACATAAATTATTGCCGCATAAAAGAACCGGTAAAACATAGCATCCAACCATATGGCTTATATAAGACACGAATTACACAAAACGCGTAACAATTTATATTAGATATCGCACATCAAATTTCGCTTCATATGAGTTATTAGATTTTCAAACATTATTTGCTCATGTCCTCGTTAGTCCATGTTAAGATGAGTTGCCGCCGATTGTTTCTTCAATATAACAAGTGTAATTCAATTAATTTTGTTTCAAGTATAAACATCAACAAGAACATTACTGAATCAGATTGTAACCGTCGCTTGCAAAAGAATAAGATAAATATTATGGATGATCTGAAATACCGATGTTTGCATTAATTGTATCTTTTTCATTTATTTGTGCATTGATTTGAAGTTTATCAAACTATAACAAAAGCGGAGAAAGATAAGTATTCAAAGTGAAAGGTGAAATAAAATACCATAATCGCATAGAGCACCGAGGATTTGAAATTAACGTTAAGTCTCTGAAATGAAAATATATATAATCCATGCTCTCTTGTCTTCTTATAGACTTGCCTAGATTTTTAATCTTTTTTTAGGGTCTTGTTTACAGGTGACGAGGAATTGAGAATCTCAAAATCGCTATCCGTATCTGAAACAAAAAAATAGAAATGAAATTTAAGTTTATGAATTCATTTTCTTATAAAATATCCATCGACTTAAAAGATACAATGCAATATGTAATTATCCACACCATCCCCTACCCTCCCCCATTATTTCTAGCATTTAGTGTCAACGAGATGCTTTAATTTTATCTTAATTCTTCAACAGTCATGTTTTTCATTGAAGAATAAAATATTATAAATATCAACAACGATGTATTTGCTTTGTGTTGTTGATATTTCGTCGAAATGGTTTTGTATATTTATGTTCACACATTGTGTATGCATCGATCCATCGTGCTCCGCGGACATGATTTAGACAACTATTAGTATATAATCAGAGCTGGTAACGCGTAACACGAATATCAGAGAGGATGAATTTTGTCAAAATTTCTACTTTACATTTATCGTATTGACAAATGTAACACTGTTGGATAGTGACTCTTTAAAGTTGCACATTGATGAAATCCGATCTTCTGTGATATACGACATGAATATATAACTATCAACTGCTCAAAATGATGGATTACATGTCACGGCAGCCCTGAAACAAATATCATTATCTAGATGATTATTGCTTGTTTATCGTTAAATAGTCCATATATAAACACCATTTTCGAATAAACATGTACGTGTGAAAACTCAGCGATGCAATAAACGCGAACAGCTTTGTAACATCTTATGAAAATAATCATATCTCTTAATCTCAATGTAATGATATAACGCTAGTCAGTACCTTGTAACGAATTTTCTTTCATGCTGAATAAATTTCCATAGTTCACTTCATCATGTTGACGGTGTAAAGATGTGACGATATCAACTTTAGTTATTTTCATTTTTATTCATAACATCTCGATTAATATCGCCTAGGAATCTGCTGCATCTCGGTTTAGAGGGAAATGTGTCTGCGTTGTCATACGTTATAAATAATATGTAACATCGCCTGTTATTGTGGTCATTGTTTGATATGACCAATCTTTAGTGTGTAATCTCTATTGGTTTAGAGTTTCCTTCTGGTTCAACTATCATACTTATGAGAACGGCAAACATGACTTTTTCATGGTAGAAACACTTGAATAATTCATAAGTTTTGACTTGGCTTTTAAATTTGAATATTCAATTCAAATTCTAAAAAAGGCTAACTTCATACAATTCCGATCATTGTATTCATTTTTTGTTAAGTATAGGTTTGGTGCCCAGATCAACAAATATAACCACGTAACAACCCAATTTGATCAAACTTCACAGGCGTTTGAATGGTACTTTTTTATAAACAAATTGATCCTATAATTATATGAAATTAACTGTAACTTACATATAAATGATTTACTATTTTCAATCTTTTAAACAACTAGAAAGTAATTGTCCAAAACAAAATTTCATGAGTGGTTGCAGTTAGAGAGTTCCATGTTTTAGACCACTTGGAACAAAAGTAAACAGATAAGGTAACTTGATTGATAGTAGAAAGTCGAAAATACCATTTTCTACCAACATGATGAAAGCTTTTATCAAAACGTTATTACGAAAGTTCTGGTGGAAAATATTCCTAAAGATGATAAAAGGTTTTTACAGAATAAACTTATATTTATTTTTAGTTTAATTTAGTGAATGATGAAATACGCGTTTTATGTAGACATATTCATTACAAAAATGTGTTAGACTATGACGAAATAAGTTTACATGCATTTTTTTCACAAAGCAAAAACAAAAATGTTATTACAGTGAGATTTTAACAAAAATACTATCACGATTTTCAACACAAACCACCCACAACCTATTTCTCTACAAACAGAGGTAGCTCCGTCATAAATTCCTATACAACCTCTGTCAGGTTTCTCGGTCTAGAAATGTAGAAACCTGATTGGATGCAATCAAAGTTAGTTGTGCAATCAGTGACGCCGTTTCGAAAGTTATCACTCGAATCGCCTAAGTTATTCATGTAAGCTTTTGAAAAGCTAAACCTTATTCGAATTTGCACTTTGCATTTTCAGTCTTCTTTACAAAACACATACGCCTTATTTAGCGACTGCTTCATTGCATAGGCATATGTGACAACAAGTATGTTATTTATGCATTCAGTATTTTCATTGGCTGAAATGTTGCAAGTTAGTTTATGTTGCAACACTGCACCCCTAGGGGAAACAGCCGGAAGCTTGAGATGAGCTCTTAATATAACAAAGGGTATAGGAATTAATGACGAAGATACCTCTGTTAGCAGAAAATGTCAACAACCATGCAATCCACATACCCCAGTCAAAAGCAAAACTATTCTTTCATTTGGGAAAAACTCGTTAATTGTTATCAACGATTCATAACAACATATAAAGCTCGAAATATGAAATCATGGTAATACTACAGGTTGTATTGAAATTTCAGCACCACAATTTATTGGTGTTCCTTGAAGCATTTGTAACGGATCGGTATTTGTCTTATTAATCAATTCATGTTTATTGAGTTTAAACAATTAGGGGCTGCTGGTCTGTAGGATAACGTGTCTTTCAGAGGACATTTTCGCCTCACAACTCTCGAGTTATTAACTGTCCTTATCGTGGTCAACCACGACGCCTGCCCTCATCCTTCACACAGATTGTTTTATTGCTTCATGTGCTTTATTGAGCAGTTTTCATTTTTGATGACACAGGCGGCCTGGAGCGAGCACCAGAGCGGAAGGGGAGGTAATCGCGTAATCCAATAACTGCTTATTTCAGTGTGTTGTAAGCGGACACGCGTTGGTGCTTGAAATTCGTTTTGTCATGAAATTTTCCTAATGTTTTTCAGAAAATTAATTTAATGATTAATAGACGCTAATTCCAGATCTAGAGAAATGTTTTCAACAACATGAATGGGAATGTAAGGCTCTGTTTTTGACCAATCGAACTTTTCCGCTACAATCAGTTTTCGGAAATTTGGTCAGTACTCTCATAATGGTGTACCGTGACAAACTATTTAACACATATTTCTGTAATAACTATCGCTTGCTGATTTTGAGTCGGGATATCAAAGGCTGCATACTCGTTGCTTGTGTTCAAGGTAATACATATAAAGCTATTTCTAACATACAGCTGCATACCGAAAGTTTGTTCACTTACGACTGAATCGTAGTGCAAATATCATGTAATTTTGGTTTCGTTTCAACGCCAATAGAATAACTTCAGCTAGACTGACAATTGATCATCAACTGTCCATGTGTGAAATAGCCATTCTTGAACACATTTTGGCATCGTCTGGACACTCGTGCAAAAGTTCGAATTTTGGCATATTGATATAGACAGGAGGGGTCACTTTTTCGAAATTTCGATTTCGTTAAATGTCAAATAAAAAGTCTCATATCGACTCTCTGAGATTAAAACCAACATAACCACATTGACTTTGTGCTAATAAACAAACGTGACTAATTTTTAAAGAAGTTGATAACTTATAGAGGATTTTATGGAGAAAAATAAGAAGTAGTGTTTTCGGAGTTTTGACCCCTGGTCACTTCAATGACCTGCCAAAACTGTTACGGGTAATTGTGGGGTACGATAAACCTTTGCCTAAAAGAAGAATGGATATGCAAATGTGTATTGAAAATTCAATATTATACGTTTCTTTTTCGCAACACTACGATACCTCAAAGGCATCTCAAATTACATGATATTTGCACTAGTATATTCAGGTATGTGAACAAATTTTTGGCATGCAGCTGTAGATACAGATACTGTCACATCTAAGAATAATGAAAACTTAAGTTCTTATTTTTTGGTGCTGGGTCGACTGAATCTTCTTATCTGAAATTCCTTAACGGTGAGAAACTTTGGTTAGAGAAACGGTCGATACCTTTATATACCTTGGGATTGATATTCTTAGGGATAGACTATTTAAAAACGGAATAAAAATGATGTGTTGTAATGCGCAAAAAGCAACCCCAGCACACCTATAAGAAAGCTTATGCCTTTAACAAACCGGTCGTTACCGTATCGAGATTATTTGATACTTTAGTTGGTCCTATCCAAACATTTGGTTCAGCGGTATTATGTTTTAAAATGTATTTAGTTGACAGAGTTCATATTGAAGCCTAAACTTGTAGGTAGGAAAAAACTATCCTCACCAACTTACATGGTTTACGGCGAAGAAAACCGACATAAGTAGAAATACGAACGTATGCTATTGTTCTGGTACAAGTTATTTGTACAAAATGTTATCATCTTTTCGCAGATAATCCACACATTTATTGCATTTGTCACTATAAATACCTCAACAGCAATCAGAGTGGATCAATTCAATAAGTGCTTCCTAAATGATGTACGGTTAATCTTACTGTATATTTTCTACAATGCCTCTTTTGTATTACATTGCAGTGACAATGTTGAAAGAAACCAAAAAGATTTGTTTCTTTTACAAAATTGGAGAGAAAATATTATTGCATTTTCGAAAGGGGGGGGGGGGGGGGGAGTGGGGTTATAATGGCCAATGGATTTGAGTGCCGAGAGAAACGACTTTCATCAACAGTCGCAGACAAGTTCCTTTATATCTTTAGAAATATCGTTGATATTCAATGCCATTTCGTTCAATGGCGAAATGGTGCAATAGGACCAACGCTTTACGCAGAAAAACTCTATACATTTTTACTTTTAATTTTGGCTATTCCTGCTTATGTGTCATATAGTGAATGACATCCTTGTCATTTTGGTATTTGTTACATAAAATATATCTACCTATGTATGTAGATAAGTATGTATGTTTATGTGTGTGTAAGTATTTACATGTATGTATATATGTATGGATGAATCGATAGATGTAGGTATGTTTGCACCACTAAAATTGACCAAAGAAGGTTTTTCACTCTTAAGTATCAGCAACAAATCTTTACCTTAAAAAGATTTTTACGTCGCTCGTGTTCTAACATGTTAACAAGAGAAGTGCAGTTTTGTGCTATAAAGTCTTTAATTTTAAAAAAACCTCACCTTTCATTAAAAATACATTTCAACCCCTCACAAAAGACCAAGGTGGCAATCAGACTTAATGGCCTAATAAATCATTTCAAAGTGATACAAATCTAATTAGATTTCATGCACTGGTTACAAACTTATTGTGCGGTTACGTACCCCCCGTACTGAAATCTCGTGATAGTAAGCAAACATTGCTGCGCGGAGAATTGACTCAGTCGGGTGTTTGAGGGGTTCATTATACCCCAGTCTGATGACCAATCCTTGACCAAACATCGACAGCGGGTCGGCGGCCGTATTACGGCCATTAAAATAGCCCCACACGGCTGTGACAAGGTGGACATGGGAATAACAAACTCAGAATAGTATTTAATTATCTCCGCAAATCAAAATGCGATAAACATTTACTGCATGACGCTTCTATTCAGTGCGGGATAGAAACATGGTGGATACCATCTTGCTTCCAACGCAATCAGGGATAATACCAAACAACAATTGCTTCCGTTGGAGAGATATCCTTTAACAATTGCATTGTCAGCACACATCAAATATTTTCACAGAAACAAATCAAGCACCATCGTTCTATTAGGGGGATTTCTCTCCCATTGCCTTGCGTAAAAGCTTAGATCATGCTTTAACTACTGCCTCGGGCCTAAGCACATCTTATACAGCAATGACCAGGTCCCTCGACAAGCCATTGTTGAAGATAGTAGAATGAATATAGATAGCCAACAACCTATTATTTGTTGAAGAAGAGCTGTGATTATGCGCCGTAAATTATCAGACATGTTGAAACAGTTATGGACTCATTTGGTGCGAGTGAGAAAGATGTGGCGGCTAGAGACAGAGGAATGCCCATTTGTAATGGGGGTGCTCTCCGCCCCCCGAGCTGGCAGGTATCGGGTCTCCGTGTCAGGGGGAAGATGACCCCCACGTCTACAGTAACGGCTTGTTAGCTCATTGATTTACGCCACTACAAGCTCGCCAACTTCATCGGGTGTCACACCACCCCTAATGCTAAATAGCGGTGGAGACGAAAACGAGCTTTTTCTTGAAACCCATAGCACGGAGATGGCATATTAATGTGATAGGTAGGAGAGTCGCAACTAATGACGGCATATTTAGAAATGTTGCATTTTTCATTCTGCCAAAATGTAGGTGTAATGTACACCATGTCCCGACATGATTGCCGTGCGCTTCCCCCAATAGACTGTAATCAACAAGCGGGATGTATATTACCATGTGGCATACATTCATGGTGTTATGTTAGGGCCACAATTATACCCGGACCTGTTGCTTATGAAAGGTGGAAAGTAGAAATGTTACATAATCATATACATAAACATATTCGTTTGGAATATATATATTCATAAATTTTAATAATAATTTACACTAGAAATATTTTGAACTATGGTATAAACTAATAATTTTGTTTTCAAGCGCTTTCGTTAAATTCTGACTCGATTGATTTATGTCTCTAAATGATTTCTTACCAAAATCTTAAATGTTATATCTCATGTTAAGCAAACCATATAAAGGCATGTACATTTTACAGATAAATTATAGTTCTTTTTTATATTCATAAGCAATACGGATTGTAACCAACTGCCCGGCTTCTTCCATTTATTCCATTAAGGTTTAGACGTTCGTGTTCAAATGCATGTCTTTCTGCAACGTTGGTGCTAAGTCATTTACTGTACACTTCAATCTCTACTATGGAAACTGTTTTACATATTCGACAATCTTGCATATTTAACTTTTTAACAATAGTTATACTGATGGCTATATTGAAAATGATAAAGTGGGTATTTACTTACAAACTTTATGTTTGTCTGTCTAAGCATTTCATCGGGTGATCCAATATACTAGTATATAACTTATCATCATAACTCCTAGTATTATCGCAGGGAGAAACCAACAACAATAATTTGTTGCCATTCATTGTGTTGAACTCTGCGAGCATCGGCTGGAACTTGGAAACTATACAGCTGCATACCAAAAGTTTATTCATATATCACTGTATCGTAGTGGAAATATCATGTATTTTGGGTTTTGTTTTGATGTAATTAAAGTAACTTCCACAAAACTGACAATGAATCACCTACTGTCCATGTCTAATTAAGCAATTCCTTAACTTAGTTTGGGATCGTCTAGTATCTTGTGCAAACATTCGAATTGGTATGATGAAATAGACAGAAGGGGTCATATTTTCGAAAGTCCTATTCCTAAAATTTCGATATAAAATATATCGAATTCTTTTTGAAATGATTGATATTTATTCTCAAGTACACATAGTCTTATTGACGCGCAAATGTTTTATTATATGAACGCTTCTCTCTTCAGTTCATTGAAGCTCGAAATATTCTAGTAAGATGTCTAAACGTATATGATGAATATGACCTTACATGTGTTTTCTTAACTTTGAAACACAAAAAGGTTGAGAGGAAAAATCAAATTGAGGCAATTGTTGCACCTCAGTGTGCTATACCAAAACAAGCTCACTGATGCCCTTCGAAGTGAATAATCATTCTAAACTTAAAAAAAATCAATTAAACCTATCGTTAAATATTTCTGTATTTAATAGTACATGTAATTCATCCCACACCTCGATGCACCTTCGCCATTTCTGTTAGATTTAACTGCAAACCGTTCTATTCGACACGTGCTTGGATCGAGCGACTGTAATCAGTTTTTGGTGTTTAACATTCCTCACATTGTTTGTGTTCGTTGAGAATGTTGAGTACAGATGTAGGAGTCGCTATTTCGCTGCGCGGAGTCCACGAGAAGAGCGTCTGATAGCATCACATTTCCCTACGACATATCCGGTAGTTGAACTCGCGGCACGGTTCGGTGACGAAACTAATTACTGACAACCGCTAAAAATAATATTTAGTCAACAAGAAACCCGTGTCCTACGCCGTGGAAAACATAATCAGTTCTCCTGCTTTACACAGATATTATGTCGCTTGAACATGAAATAATTAACTTAAAAACTGCTTTGAAATAATTTGAGGAAGATTAGTTTGCAGGAAAGTGACATGAAAAGGGAGTTAACTCGTTGTAAGGAAGAGTTTTGAGAGTTTTTGCCCCGGGAGTGAATGGATCATTAGTGTTTGGATCAATCAGGCGTGTTGGACATGTTTCCTGTGACGATCCTTGGCCCGATAACCGTGTACATGCACAGTCTTTGACGTCTTGAGAAACAACCTAAGTCAATGTTATTTCTGTGTGCCCTCCACGTATGCCTCTGTCTGCATCTTTTCTGTATCAGTGTCTCCATGTCTCTATGTCTCCCTCGCACAAGTTCTCTCAGCCTCTGTCTCTCCTCACATCTTGGTGTCTCTCTTTTTCTTCTTGCTCTTCTTGCTCTGTTAGTCTGCCTGTCTCTTGGCTTTTCTTTGACCTATCTCTACTCTCTGTGTATATTTCTCACTATTTTATCTCTGTCTCCCGTGACTCTCTAATCTTCTTTCACTCCTCTCCTGCTCTCTAATCTCTTGCTCCCTTTCCCCCTCTCTCCCTGTCTGTTTATCTCTCCCTTCTTCACACTTATTCACTCCCACTACAGTCCCCATTCTCTACCACTGTCATTAACTTTCACTCTCACTCCGATTTTCTCTCACTCTGCCCAACAGTCGGTCTCTCTATGTAACCACCTCTTCATTTTTCACATCAGTGTTTTTATTCTCATATCTCATTTATATCTCATTCTCACATTTTCATTCTGTCTCTCTGTGTCTCTGTCTCTGTCTCTGTGTCTCTCTGTGTCTCTGTGTCTCTCTGTGTGTCTGTGTCTGTGTCTGTGTCTGTGTCTGTGTCTGTCTCTGTCTCTGTCTCTGTCTGTCTCTGTCGCCGATGTGTCTCTCACACATTACATGCAGCATTTGTCAACCCTTTATCTACTCCACCCTTTGTACTGAAAACTCATGATAATTTAGATTACGCTCCCTTTATTATTGCTTGACTTGGTTTAACACGTTCATAATTAGGTATTGCTTTTGGAACCTTTCCTTTTATGTTTGTAAAAGGACATTTTTATGTCATAACAAATTTTCGTAATTTTCAATAATAAATATATTTCGGAATATGAAACATATTTCCTTTGTCTTTAAAAATGCCACACGTCATCTTGAATAAAGACATCGTTTTGTAAGAATTTGTCTCCTTCACTGCATACTTGCGTATGTTTAGCTTTAAAAAACAAAGCTCTTTATCAAACTATACAAAATGCCTTTTTGGTTTAGTAATACCTTGCTGCACAGTTATCTTCATCTGATATCTCTCTGAACTTATGGCCAATGCTTGAAAGTACTTCAAAATGTGTCTTTAACTTACCTTAATCACATTAAATTTATTGACAAAATATCGACTATTTTGAGTTAAGTATATTGTATAAAAGACAACCTCAAACGAATATTAATTCCTTATTTTTTCATCAGTTAGACGACGTCACAAATGGTGCCACTGAAATACGTCTTTGTCGATTTCTGATAAAAAAAACCTTATTACGTCCAGATTTGTTTGCAATTTTTTCCATTCTGGGACCATTCCACCAACGAGTGTTACTATAATTAAAATTTGATCTGCACTCTTATATATATAGCAAAACATGGGTTAAAAGATAATAATTTGACTAAGATTGTTTATAGGGACGCCTCCATCTTACATTTATACAAACGGTAGGTGTTTTTAATTCATATGCCTTGCACAAGAAGAACTTAATCTTAACTTAATTGAGGCCTACTCACGTCTGGCACTCTTGTCATTTAGACACCCTTTCGGCACCTCTTGAGTTTGCCCATCTTTTGTTTTTGGAGACATATTATTCCAACAAGGGACAAGTGCCGTTGATATCGAGTTTTCTACGTGGTCTGTAGGGTCGCCCGCTGTCAGCGTATCTGTAATATCAGAAATACCGATAACCTACAACAGGTTGATTACTCCCAGTGTAGATATAGAAATAATTAGAAATAATTAGAGCTGTTTGAGATAGGCGGATAAGATCTGCATGGCCACCTAATGATAGAGCGGTGGGGTCGGGTGGAGACATTGACAATGACATGTTTAGATAGAAGGCACGATCGCACTGCATATAATCCACACAAACATTCCTGCAAACTATATGTGATAGATTATTCACACATGAGGATTATAACAGCGACGACCCTGGGCGAGATTGCATCGCATGGATTTCATCTCATATAGTCGTTGAATGTTTTCAAGATAGTTTCTTAATACATGAGACAAATCTATCGGTTCAAATTGTCCCTAATGGGGCAACTTTAGACAGAATGCTTACACACACTAGCCAAGATAACTGACCGTCGACATGACAGCTACCAGCGAACTATATCCGCCAGATTATATTTCTATGGGTGATTTATTAGGTGATCACCGGTTTAGAGTGACCTGGGCAGACGGGTAGTCGGACAGGCGGTGTAAGGGCTGAAGAGTGATGTCGAGTCACATTGGTCCTCCTGAAAAAAGGATCAACCTTCAACCTCCCAGTTTAAAGGGTTGGGACGAAAGTGGACATGTTTATGCTTGGACACTCGAGCGCTTCTGTATCAGCACGTGTGATCACGGGGATTGTGTAGCCGAGAAAGAAATAAGACACCGGTAGCATTATTTGATTGTTTGATATTAAAATGACAAGTGCAACAGTCTTGGAGTTGTTTTCAGAAAATGATCAGTGTTGTTTGTGTTCTGATACAACGAGAAGATGGTGTTTCTGCAGTTAAAGGCCGTATCAGCTCTGTTAACGAAACTACCATCGTTTTTTATGTCAAACATTGAAAAGAAGGTAAACTATTTAGAATTCAGGTTGGTTTTGCACTCTTTAATCTTCACACATAGAACTCTGGGAGTCTCTTTTAACCATTTTGAATAATAAATGTAAAAGATCAGTATCAATGATTTACGCAGTCTATACTAACCTAGTAATGATACCAACATTAATAAATGGAATCTTGCGGAGAACCACCGGTCGATTTGGACATGCCTTCGAGTGGGGTGTCATTAATGGTCAGGCTTTTGAATCTCAAATGGACATAAAATATCGATGGCGTTATCCCTTACTTTTCCTGATGAACTCAAATGCGACAAACTGCCGTCTTGAACTTCAAATATGGAATAAGACTAAAATTTCGTCATCCTTAAGTAAACTGAAGGTAACTATTTCTCCCTAACAACGAATATTTATCTGCAAGTTTTTGTATACTTGATTTATACAGAAACTTTCAGTCAGTCTGTCCAAACAAAATGAATCTTAAACTCGTGTAGTATTGAAATAACCATATAACGTATTAAATATCTTTCAAGTTCTTGTCCATATACACTCATTTATTAAAACTTAGAATGTTTCTTTCAAAATCACGCCATGAGTGCATCAGGCATGATTTCAACATTGGCTAGATTGATATACGACAAACGACAAATAAAGGTCTCGTTATTGTAATATTTGGTCAATTCAAAACATGAGTTGTCTAAGGAAATGTAACATTACTCGATGAAGGTTGAAGCTTGCAAAATAACACAGGATGTCCATGGAGATCAGTTGACCAAACTATGGAACTAATATTATGTTCGCACAACTCACAGTTCAAACATATTTTCGACTTGCAAAATGAAGAGTGCCATATCTTTTCATAAAAAGTATACAACCCAATTGCGTTGCACCGTAAAGGTGGCTTTGTTGGAACCAATTTTGTCATAAAATAGCGTTGATTTATGACTTAATGGTAAGGTCTGAACCAGTGACTTGACATGATTTCTTCTCTTATATAAATGTGCATGTGTTTTAACACCCTTTTTCATGGGACAATTAGACCAATAGAGTGGTTGCGATGTTTATTTGTTATAAGAAATTTCCTCGATGATTGCTAAAAATGATGGTGGTTTCAGTTTAGGACAGAGATTCGCGGGTATTTATGGTTTTCACATAACCCCTTCACAAACTATACAACATTCGTTTTCCTTTTTATTACACTTAATTAACATATATTGCAAACTTTATAACAACATAAACAAACAAGGCAAGATTTCTAGTACATTTAACATAATTTAAATCAAAAGTAAACACAAGCAAATCAAATCTTCACAGCGGAAACTTTTAAAACATATTTCAAGTTTTAAAGAAAATAAACTGGAAACCATGTCTGTTTGTATTCAAGTGGAGCGTATTTAACAAAGAAATCAAGCCCTAGCTTAGTTGTTGAAGTATGTAAAGAAACTGTATCTGATCTTATCGCTCTTATGAAAGGCCAAGATGCATATGGCCCATGCATCCTGCCGTATTATCGCTTTCATCGGTTCCCCCGACCTGTCGCCTCTCGGAGCAGGGACATGTGAAGAAACTAGCTAAACATGTTTGTTTTATTCGGCTTGTGTTTTCTCCGCCGTGACTGATCGAGATAGCAAACGGCAGGCGCGTGTGGTAACCTTTGTACCGCCCTTCCACAGTTATGTCCCTTTGAGCCGCCAAACTTGAAATTATGATCGTTTAAGTAAACGAAATATAAATTTATATTGCGTTTGAATCATTAAAAATTTGGCACTTGAGCCTTGTATATGGAACCGACAGTGTAGATTTTTCATTCAGCTTGCCTATAGACCCAAGTACACACGAAATCAAGAAAATAAAATCAACACGAAGGGCTGATATTGAAAATAAGACGACAAATAAAAAAAACCCTAATCACTCCAAAAACTGGACAAGGAGTCAAAAATGCTGATTATTTTGAATATGCCATAAATTCCGTAAAACATAATGATATTTGTTGTTTGCAGCATCACTGTTTTTCTGATTTCAAAATGAAGTTAAATAAAAAACCAAGATGGTAATGCCACAAGATGATTCTTATTAAAGGACGTAAGGACTATGGCCGTATTGTGACAAATCAAAATAATGATGGTATATATTGCTGAAAATGGTAGGTATAACCTGCTCTAGCAGTGGCACCTCAACCTAACCTTTAGTTGATTATATAAACTGCAATGTTAAGCACCCCATGTTAACGTTTTTGTCATGTGATTGGATTTCACAGACATGTTGTTTAGACCTCGTAAACCGGAAATCAAAGATTTTTGTGATGTTTTCGTTTCTTTAGTCATGTGGAGACACACATGAAAACACGGGTGCAATTTGAAGAAATCTCATATTCATTTGTATATGATAAGAATAACTTCAGGGAATGTGCCGACAGAGAATATTAGATCGACTTGGTAAGTGTCCTAGGAACACCAAAATGTCAATAATCTGTGCTGCCACCTGCTGTCCAAATGACTTCAACCACGCTTCTCATCAGAAGCCTTCTGATATGTCCCATGTGGTTTTGTGGAGAAGGATGTCTTCCACCAATCCGTCGGCAAAGTTGGTTTCATGATCTTAAGATTCAAATCAGGGGACATTGCTTGACATAGGATCTGTTAGTCTGTAGGCCAGACCCTGAAATATGGTAAAAGCCTAAGCAAGTCTATAAAAAGACTTTAGAGCTAGATTTCAGTCTCCTTTTCATTTCATTTGATATTTTTTTAAATTTTCAATTAACTGATGCATTTTTTATTTCTGTCTAATTGTTAGACTATGGTTAAGTGTAACACCATTGTTCTCAAGATGTTGGAGCCATGGGCAAAACCGTTATGATCCATGAAGAGTGGCCTCGTGGTAGGTCTGGGCTCATCAAAATGACTGAAAACGACTGGATCAAGCAAGCCAAGGGTTTTAAGGTTTAAAATATTTTGTCTTATAAACATTTTGACATATAATTAACTTTGAGAGATAGATTAAAGATGTACGGTAGAGTATGACTACATTTTGTTTTAACCTTAGCGTAGATTTTCCAAAGCTCTCTGAACTGACGAACCCGATAGCTTCCAAATAGCAAATCCCTACATCGTTTCAGCGGATGGTTCTAAGTTAAACTAGACTTAATTTTCAAACCTTGTCCACACTTTATAATAACTAATCTTATATCTCTGTAAACATCTCACATACGTCAACTGCAAATGGTAAAGCGACTTAAGAAAAACATTTCAAAACATTCATTTAACATTGTCTGAACTCAACTCATTTTTTCGTTCAACGTTAAAAGCAATTTGTAGGATTGATAGCCCTGTCTCATCAGTGTGTTACACAGGCCATGTATTACACGACTTCTCTGGTACCGGAAGAACGCCTGACTGCGCGAGCCGCGAGAGCGTCATGTTTATAACGTGTGTTATAGCCGCCGCAAATAGGCGTGTAACTGGCGCGGCGCTTTGACAGAGACAAGTGGAATGAGCCGGGATGGTTTGATCCTACTTGCAAGTTATAAGCTTCTGACTAATAAATTTATAACCATCGGTCATTACGATAGAATGAGCCCATTTGACAAATTCTCTGTTTTATTGGTTCGCTAAAAGCCGTAAAACGAGGCTAGAATTATAACTTGAACGAGGCGAAGAGAAGAAACGGATTTCTGTTGGCCCTGATAATGAACAGATTCTTCAGAAAATTAGACAACGCGGAGGTTTATGATTGTTTAAGATCATAAAACGCCTATAGAGGGCTGTAACTGTAGACTAGGACCGCCGACACATAGGAACTGGCGTCAGCGCGTGTGTTTTGACCTCGCCGCTCGCTGATGACATTTACAGATAGAAATAGTCTACACGTGTCCACATAAAGCATCTACAACTTTATATACCTCTTTTAACACTTAATTGGAATTTAAAGCAACAGTATAAACCCCAAGAGGTTTTTCGGAAACGAAATTCGAGGAGTGTTGATTAGTTTACTCTAATTTCATATGTTATTTGTAAAACGTGTCCTTTCTTGGCCCTTTTTTTAGATTTACTCCTGTCAAAACACTAATTATGATGTATTCATACAAATATATATAAGACAAGTCTTTGTTTTCAGAAAAATCGAACAACACCCGATACCGACGCAGCATTTACCTTATATATAAGTACTAGTCATATAATCTATCAAAACACTAACGACTCAAAGTCTTTTGAATGCTTTCGATAGTGACTTCAGTATTCCCCCTCTACTGAACCGAATACATAAGTGTTATCATGATATGTGTACTTTTCAGCAACAGTCAGTTGACAATTGACACCATCCGGAAAATTTGGCTAATGTGAATAAACTCACGAATTGCCCCTTAAAGACTTCACGTAATCGTTTTATGTAAGCTGCACCTTTGTTGTTGTTGTTGTTTTGAGACCAAAAGGAAATAATTTAGAAGACATGATATGTCTTGATAGGGAAATGACCAGATTTTGGCTGCTTTATTCTAAATGGTACTTTTGTAAAAAAAATTATTTTGTGAGGATTTATGCATTGTAAAAATATCTTCACTGGTGATCTTTACTTATTATATTGAATTAAGATCAAATTTAGAATAAGCTGATATAACGCTTTGAACCATTTCAAAATCTCATATGACATGACGTGAAGATCGACAAACGGAAATACGTCTGTTATACCCCATAAATCAAACGCAAAGTTTTTATCAGAATAATTGAAGACAAAACATCATATATCAACCTTAAGGCCACATTTTCATTATTCAATTTTCTTTGGATAAAACTGAAAACACCAATCCTCAAAGAGAAGAATTAGTAACGTGATAGCTCTGTTAGTATTGGCTGACTTAAAAACTAAAGACAGCGTGTCTCATTCGATCGGCTGTTTATATGATTTAAATATTTCATTTGAATACAAATACGATACTTCAAAACTTCGATGGAACAAGAAAGTTAATTCTGAGTATCAAAAGTATCAAGTTACCAAACGAGGAAAAGCGGACTTAATAAATTACTTGAGACGACTCACTGAGTCTAAATGGATCCTCAGCGGTCCTGAAAGGTGTTCCTCAGTATCGGATAGTGATACGAAGCGATACTCTTAGTTCTGCTTCATTACAGAGGATTTAATTTCGACAACTTTCAAAACACAGTTTTAATATTACCTTTCGGAGATGCGTCTCGGTTTAAAGAGCGTCAGTTGATCATCCGGAAGGCCGAGATTCCATTTAAGGCTGTGGCATACCAAACTTATTTCAAAATACGTGATAGACAGACAGACAGACAGACAGACAGACAATATTTCATTAAAGTTTCACCACTGTATATATACATTTCAAATTAAAACATACATGAAAATACATCAGCGCCGCTCCAAAAATAGAGCTATGAGAGACTACTATTACAGTACAATATTCATTAAAAGGTGATGTTAGATAAAATATCATTATTATAACATCATACATTCAGACATATAAAATATATATAAAAACAAGTAAAATTAGCTATATAGCTTTGAACGCCTTAATAGTAACATATCCTGGCAGGCCTTGGCGGTATAATAACATATCTTAGGATTATGTAGGATTGCGGCCAATTTATCTTTATCACTCAACACATTGAAACCTAAAATACCCTTCTTACATTTGAGTAATAAAATCTGTCGAATATCAGCATATAGTGGACAGTGGAGAAGTACATGAAGCTCGTCTTCTACCTTGCCTGGACAGTTGAAACAGAGACGGTTTTCACTTGGGATATTTTCAAAACGCCCGGTTTCGATCCGTATAGGTGCGACCTCGCACCGGAATTTGGCCAGAGCTGATCTGTATATTTTAGGCATCTATTGTAAGATATAAGGCTCATATAATAACCCCATACGAACATTTAAACTTATTATAGGTACTGCATTGTTGCTGTCGGATGCAGAGAACACATATACTGTTATATAATATGGAGTCACGTGAGTAAGGTGAAATAAAACCTCAATTTCGTCATCTGTGAGCACAGGTGAATTCCTAGTGTAACAATTAGAATTTGAAAAGAAAATGTATCAGTTAATGAAAATTTGAAAAAAATATTAAGTGAAAAGGGGACTGAAATTTCTTCATTCTCAGAAATTAAGCTCTCAAGTTTTTTAAAAACTAGCTAAGGCTTCTTACTTATTTCAGGTTCTGGACTACAGACTAGTGAATTCCGTAATTTGTTAGTGTTCTGATTATTCCTTGATACAAAATTGAGAAAAACGAACTGAACATATTGCACTATTGAACACAATAGATGTTTGCTACACAATTAACACACTATTATTTTAAGACTTGAAATAAAAGCTTTTATGTGTATTAAAATCTACATTAAAAATGGAAACAGGAATCTTCACGGCAAAAATAAATTTGTGCTCTTGACCAATTTCTATAAATAAAAAAGTGAAAATTGTCGGCTGACAAGACTCACATTTTTATTTGATGAAAGGTATCAATATACTAGACAGAAGCCGATTTGATTCACTACTAAAATTCAGATGGAGTAGCCGATATTTGTTTCTGCTCAAAAGAATGTTTTCTAGACATTTTCCAAATAATCAATCAATTTTGTTCATCTCATTTTGTCTACACCTCCATATCTATTATAATCCATGTTATACAGAAGAAGAAGAAGAAGAAGAAGAAAATTATTTTATTACAAAAGTGTCACACCCTGATACAGAGTCGGGCCTACATAGGCCTATGAGACACACAATAAAACAATATAGAAACCCTTAAGATAAATGGTAAAAATTCCAGTGCAATCAACTTTCATACCACCACAACTATCATACACTACATTAGATACACACTGGCACACAGAGTTTCATAACCAACTACTACAGACAACTCACCATTACAAATATACATTCATATAATTACACACATATACTGTCAACTTCACTATAATACCCAACCATCATATATATCCACATCTACATCCACATACTTTAACTTACATGCACCTAATTAAACCACTCTGCAATACACCACAATCTTACATACATACATCTACATCCATATTCACTTATTTACGTCCAAATAACTACACCCTTATGCTGTCAGTATCAAAGAAGTAGTCAACGAACTTACATACATGCAGATACATCCATCTTCACTAACTCACATCCAAATAATTACACAATTACTCTGTCAATCTCACTATAATAATCCACAATCATACAAATATACATAGATACACTTTCACTAACATGCATCCAAATAATTACATAAATGTGCTGTCAATCTCACTATAGTAATCAACAATCTTACAAATATACATACACATCCATATCCACTAGCTTACACCCAAATAATTATACAAATATACTGCCAATCTCACTACAATAATCAACAATCTTACAAATATACATACACATCCATATCCACTAGCTTTCATCCAAATAATTATACAAATATACTGCCAATCTCACTACAATAATCAACAATATTAAAAATATACACACACATCCATATCCACTAGCTTACATCCAAATAATTTCACACATAATGTCAACTTCACTATAATAATCAACAATCTTACAAACATACATTTAAATATATAATCCCTTACATCCACAACCTTACACCCATCCACTGTCGACCTCACTACAACATGCATAATATCCAAAAATCACCCTTGCTCTCATTCTCAGGTACCCAAACGGACACAGTGACATAAATAAAGCATGAAAAGGACACTCATAATAAGTAAGACAATATATAAAAAGAGTATATTATTAAATGTTATAAACACTGAAGTCTTCTTTTCATCATACTGGTTAAAGTTGCTCCAAGAAGAGGCTGTAGATTGTCAGTTTGTAACAAAAATATAAGTTTTTCTTTGCTATTTAAGTGGGAAAAATCAGAAAGTTCCATTGCAGCTTTAAATAATTGGCTTGTGATATCAAAATAATGAAAACAGTCAATTAGGAAGTGTGTTTCATCTTCAATGGCTTTTACACCATGCTTTAGACAATAATTACACAGTCTATTTTCTAAAGGGGTGGGTGGCTTGGCATACCGGCCTGTCTCTATGGCAAGGGGGAGGCTCCCACATCTAAATTTGGCTAAAACACTGCGATTTAATCTGTTCCTCACTGTCCTTATATATGGGGAGGTAGCTGGATTGCCCTTAAATAACCTATATGTCCTTAACTTGTTCCCATGTGGATTATTTTTGTCATTCCATAAATCTAAAGTCCATTTCCTATTTTCCTCTTCAATCATTATATCTTTGATCATTTGCAGTCTCTTTTTAACATTAAAAGTATTATCATGAAGTATCCAGGCTGCACCATAGGTATCTAGGAGCCTGTTTATCCTTGTATCCATAGCTAAATTTGATGTGTTTTTACCCACTCCAAGGAAATACCTTATAGCCTTATTCTGCACAGCTTGCACTGACCTGTAGGTATTGAGTCCCCAGACTCCAGCGCCATAGAACAACACAGGTTCCACTAGAACAGAATATAGCTTATCATATACTTCATATGACATGCCACCACAAGCTCTGAATTTAGAATATACTGCTGATAGTGCTCTTCCAGCAGATTTACACAACTCTTTCACTGATTTTTGCAGATCCATGAATTCATTCAACCAAATTCCCAGATATCTATAGGTTGCACTGTATTCAACAACATTATCACAACACTGGAAACTGAAATTAGACTGCTGGACTGAGGGCCCTGTCCTGAAATGAATTACTTTGGTTTTATCCATATTCACTTTAAGTCTCCATTTCTTGCACCAGTCAGTTAAGCAGCTTAACATATTTTGTAGGGAGGCTTCATCTGGGGCTATCAGTGCTATATCATCAGCAAACAACAGTAGTGATATCATAGTATTATCAAAAGTGACTCCACAATCCAAAGAATTAATGTTTTCTGCTAAATCATTTATATATATTGAGAAGAGGGTAGGCGATAGCTTACAGCCCTGTTTCACACCAGAGTAAACGTTGAATGGGTTAGAATAAAGTTCATTTATCTTCACAGAACAGTTTATCTCACTGTAAAGCGATTGTACTGCAGACAACATTTTACCCTGAATACCAGTTTTCATCAATTTTAACCACAAGCACTGATTGTTAACCTTGTCAAAGCCTTCTTTAAGTCTACAAAACAAACAAATGTTGATTTTCTGGAAGATTTTCTTTGAGTAATCAAGGTGTAGATAGAATATATGTGTTCCACGCAGCTTCTCTTAACCCGAAATCCATTTTGTTCTTCTGCAAGCTTCTTGTTATCTTCCAGCCATAATTGAATTCTTCTGTTCAGGATATCTGCATATATTTTGCAAGGTATAGAGAGCAAGGTGATGCCCCTGTACCCTGACGGGTCCCTTGGGTCACTTCCAGGTTTTAGAATCGGGCATATCAGGCCTGCTTTCCAGTCACTAGGTGCAACTGAATTTTCAAAACAATATTTCATTATATGATGTAATAGTGATATACAATGCTGATTTTGAAGAACTTCTATTGCAATTTCATCAAGTCCCGCTGCCTTGCCTTTACTTATGCTCATTACTGCCTTGTGTACTTCTTCCCTTGTGATAGGTGTATTGAGAGTTGATGATTGGGTGTCATGATTAATCGCTGTTCCAAATTCAAGCTGCTGAAGCACATCTTTGTAGAACTGGTTATCATAGAAGGGCTCATCTTGTGTGGTGAGTAGCTCTTGGAAGTAAGAACTCCATGTACTTAATACTTCTTTTTCATCAGTTATTAGTTTATTATTATCAGTTTTTACTTCAGATGGTATTCTCTTTTTTCGGTCATTTGCTATTCCTAATTTTCCGATTTTCTTCCAAAAATCTCTACTATCTGTTTTATAAGAGTTCAGAAGGTCATCTTGTTGGGCTAGTTGGAAGTTCCGTTTAGCTTTTCTTAGTTCTTTATCGAATCGTTTTCGACTTTGGATAAATGTGGTCCTCATTTGTTTCCTGGTACTGGTTTTCTTTGTAGATTTTAACCATTCTGCTTCATGCTTGCACACAGTGTCCCACATAGTCTGGAGTTCCCTTGACCAATAAGGCTTGTAGCGACTCTTCTGTTTAGGGTTTTGATTATGGTTATTTGTCTTAAGTCTTCTAAGATTAGATGTCATTTCTTCATTCAGGAGCTCTTGGAAGGCACTATAAGCTTGATTCACATCTTTCTCCTCTCGTAATATTTTCTCTAGTCTTTGTATTGTGGACTCAACTTTTAATCTTATATCTTCAGAGTTAAAAAAGTCAGTTGGTAAGTTTTTTACACAAAATTTGGGTTTGAATTCCTTAAATGTATTTGGTAGGTTTTCTGCGTCTGTTGTTTTCTGAGTGTTTAGGTCATTCTCATGCCAATGTAACGTTACCTCCAATATTGAATGGTCAGGTGTCTTTGTGTTTCCATGTTGGTTTGTCACATTTACTACTTCTGTCATCAGATGAACATTGAAGTCTTTAACACTGCCTAATTGTTCTTGAGGTACAATTATATAATCTACCACCGCTGATCCTTTCCCCGACACTGATGTGAAGTTATTATTTCCTATACGCCCATTCACCATGCACATGTTACAGTCTACTAGAAAATCCAACAATAACTGACCAGAGGAGTTGAAACCTTCGTCGATAGAATCCCGAGCCTTTACATCATCAACATTTTCTATGTAGTCTGATGCATCCCCGCATCTGGCGTTGAAGTCTCCCAGTATACATATTTCTCCCCTATTCTGGTAGCAGTAGACCTGTTCTAAAAGTGAAGTGAAAAAAGCTTCTGGGTCATGTTGACGGCTGGATCCTACTGGTGGTAGATAGGCAATGCATAAGCACATGACTTTATTTGATCTTAGGTTGGTGATAAGCAACCACAAGATATCTTCATGGTCTTTGTTTATAATCTCTACAGTGTTATCCACTAAAAACTGATCACTGATTAAACACCCGACACCACCTGAGCCTCTTTTTGATCTTGGATTTAATGTCTTACGATTTCTTCCAAACCACTTGAAGCCTCCCACATGAATTTCTTCATTATTTTTTAAGAATGTTTCATTAAAACACAATATATCATAATTAAAATGTTCTACCGTCTTCTTCCTAAAAGAGTTATTGTCTTCATTGATGTTTGACCATCCCCCAATATTCCAATGACCAAGCCGGAGATCCTAGTTTGATTTGTTGTGTTGTTTTGTCCTCTTGTTGATAAACCCATTGCCTGAGATTGTGTACCTGTCAGATAAACCGACTTCCTGCATCAGAGTTCTCATATTTGCCCTTTGTCTCCTCACTTCCAGTGAAGCAAAGTTGTCAATGAAAACTTTATCATATTTTTTAACTGACTTCAGCTCTTTCTTTTTATTCATCACTTTTTCTTTTTGTTTTAAAGTGTCAATAGTCACTATGATTACTCCTTGACCCTTACCATGTGACTTTTTTCTAATAGCACTGTTAACTTTGACATCCTGGACATTCAAGCCTTCTTTTAGTAAGCGAGTTACAGAGTTCATGGTAATATCTGGTTGACTATGCTCATCCGCCTGTTCTGGGAGGTTTCTTATCACAATTTTATTTGCATCAGGATTTTGGGGTGTTGATGTTTTTGTCACTTCAGAAAATAATTTTTCCGTTTTTGAAACCCTGTCTTCAAATGAATCAAGCTTACTTTGTATTTCTTCCTTGGCAAGTTTGATTTCAGACTTAACTTTTATTTCAATAAGTTCGGCTAGCTTTTCGGCAATGTCTTTATCGAACTTAGATTCCAAATTATCCATTCTGTCTGATATACTTGATTTCATGTCTTTCACTTCCCCAATTAACGACACGAACAGTGTCTTCAGTTCACCTATCTCCGTGGCTGTATCATGACTGGCCGTCGGCTTGTTAATTGCATGTATTTCTACTGTGTGAGTCTGACTTTTAATCTTTTTTTCTACGTGTGTATCACAATCTCCTGAATGTGTCCGTTTCCGAACCTGTACATTATCATTTGTGTCATTTGGCATCGTACTGATTGTCACATTGGCGGCCTGCGAGGGCGACGCCATTACTGTTTCAACGAACTCCCGGTCAATGTCTATTGCCTCCATATTCACAACGAAACGGCAAAATTTTTGCTTACAAAGTTCATAAACACTCAATATACGGTCTAATGTTCGTGTGTATGTTGCTTTTGTGTGGTATTACCCGTATATTTCAGTGAATTTTCACTCTTTTTGGGAGCTCCGCTGATCTCCAACTTGTATACATGTATCGGGGTGTTTGGGGAGGGAGAGCGAGCAAGGTGTGTTTGTGGGGTTGGAGGGGTGGGTTCATTTAGAGGTTAAAAGTGAGGGCGACGGTAGGAGTGTTTTTCGTGAGAGGGTTAATTAAGACTTGGGTGTTGGATTTTTTTCAAATGAAAAAAAAATATATTATCATATGTTTATTAGATTTTAACACTTGCATTGCATATGGCAACATCTAGTTGTTTATGTGGTTGTATTACAATTGTATCCTGTAGCCAATTGAGTCATTTTATATTTGATTGTATTGTCATGTTTGAATTACTTTGTACGTATGAGATGAGACATAAATAAAGAAACTTTCTCGATCTCACTGATCTGGTAGCTTTAAGTTTGCCAATGAGAATTCTCGACTGTTTTAAAGCTCTGCATTGATGCATAATCATGGATTAAATTGGTTGAAATGAAGAGTAAATGATTAATCAAAGGTCAAACTAAACTATCACGTATACACACATGGTATATCCTTTGTCACAACACCGTGCTGACTTCCTTCAATTTGACTTCTGTGCTACACTTTACCGCACTCATAACGCAGATGGTACCCTGCTATTTGTTTAGGTTCGAATCTTTGTCCGGTTTGTGTTTCTACGTCTGTTGTGCCACTCACAGGACAATTTGACCACTCACGGACTGACCGATGTTTATCTTTGGCATGGCGATCAACTACCCCCTTATTTAAATCTCCTTGACCGCTCTAAGAGTAAATCAACAGCAAATCAGATCACCCTTCCTTAATTAACATCGTTGTTCTTTTTAGCCAGGTGACTAGCGGTGCATGGTTGTTACTGCCGGGTCATCGCTAACCTACGTAACAGAGTCCCCTGGGGGTGAAACAGGGTCTCAATGACCCCCTCTTCCTAATTATTACCCCCGGGTTCATGTGTTAATCGGGTGATGTGACCAAGCTTCGTATCAGTTTCCGCTAAGCACTCCATCTGTTGTGTTAAGGTTTCAATTAAAGTTTATCGGATGATGGCGTTAACTGATAGAGTCCCATTTTCGGGTAGGTTTGTAACGCTACCCCCCTCCCACTGTTCCCTCCTCTCGGTGCCATCACTCTTGTCAATTTAGAATAAATAAAAGTTCATATTTCACGTGTCACATTGTTATTAAGAGATAAGATGTGTCGGAAATACCTTTATTTCTTGATATTTATGAGTTATTATTTCGACTGATTATCATGCTCGTATCTATTGAATTCTCGTAATAGATACACTGTTTATAATATCGAATGTTTAATCTAGTTCACATTCATGCTTATTGACAAATATCCGGGCAGGAGACTAGTAATATAATTGTAACTATTTTATATACATTTGATGTTTGTTATGGTATGCACATGTATCACAAGTAAATCCATTCCATCTTAGTATAATGATAAAAAGGACTATGTCGAATCCAGAATCACAATCGTAGCAAACATGTAATATATGAATTGGCAAATGAACACTAATTTTACCTTTAACCGATTTAAATTAATTTGCGTTTATCAAAATAGCCTAAAATTACAACATTGTTATTTCGTTTATGAGGAATAGATGTGCACTGTAGTTTACAAATAAAAATCTTTTCATCTGTATCACCTCCATCCCCCAATCCCCACCCCCCCCGGGACAAGATAAAATGTCAAGAGATCAATACTTTTCAATAACTGTGTTTACGGAAATATTTTACATGCACTTGCTAACTAAAAGTTTTACACATGTTAAACCAAACAAAATTGAAAATCAAATAAAGCCAAACGTTCTTTCATACGAATGCCTTTCTTTTCAAATATCCGAAATGCCAGGATAGAAAAGAACGATTTATATTTCATACAAAGTGTGGAGAAAATTTATTTAGCGGAGAATCACAAGACATGGTGTTTAAAACAAGCGGAAAGGTTATTACTGGAGTTAAAAGCCTCTTATGATCGTCATGTCAATGCCTGAACGACCAGGCGGTACTTAACGAATATCTCTTTCCGCTTTGATAGTGTTATTGGCTTGTTTTGGCTCCGTTTGACGGATCCGAGACGATCATAGATCAAGCCATATACACCCGCACAGACTGGGTCTTGATCGTGTTCAGTCCTACACACGCGATATGAAGATACCGTTTTGGAAACATTCGATTTGATTAATGTTTGTTAAAAAGCTACATTTGAAGTGATAATTAGTTCAAATCTTAATTATGTTGATACAAATTATTAAGTAACGAGTATGATTTGAAGTATAACACGAAATTAGGAGTTGATATTTGTGGTTTTGGAAATTTCGAAATCACAAATCAACAAAATATTGCACAATAAGAGGATGTTTGCGCCATTCTGATATAAGTACTGATCGTTTACTTGTTCTCGACAATTACTATGGAATGCTTAGGAGAAGGTGATATCAGTCACATTTTCATATTTTCTCGTAAGGGAGATTTTCCGTTTTTTAAACGGAGAAACCGAGTGCGTTCAATCCTCATTGACTGAAAACATGTTCTGATACCCAAATTATCAACTTTTCTTTCGAAGTGCGATACACTGAGGCACAAACTACCTTGCAATTCCTTTAATTACCTAGGAATGTGTGTAAAGCATTTCACATCAACACATGACATAACAAATATAGTAAAACAAACAGTATTTTAAGACCGTAACAAATTAAGAGATAACACTGACTTTTAAGCACGTCCTACTTTTAAAGAGTTCAATTAAACTTTATACAGAGAAACGACGATAACAAGGATACAAATAAACCAACAGAGGTAGCTCCGTACTAAATGCCTATACAATTTATGACGGAGCCCATCTGTTGGGAGAAAATGTCCAAACGTTAAAACGTTAAAGTGCGTCAAACTATTCAATATTTCAGTATTGATATATGTATCATAGATTAACCGTTACAGTTGAATAAATAGCATGGTCGTAGGGTTTCTCTCTTAAAGTATTCCCCAAGAGATTCAGAGATTCTCAGAGCTACTCGAAATTAAGTGATTTCGTTGACTAACAAGCCTGTCAGGTAATGGTGTAGAGGTTACAAAGTCCACGTAGATAAATTGATCTCGAACTTGAACAATCAAAACTGAAATCGATACAAAATACGACTTAAAGAAGTTTAAGACGAAGCGACTGATAAGAAGGTAAAACAGAGGCACTCTTTATGCAAGCATGTGAACCTCTTTGCAGTTAAACCGTATAGATATGATAAATAAATCCATGGCAATTAATACACTTGTTCCCATTGTAAACGTTTAACTTAATGATATACTTAGAGACGCATGGGTGCAACTGTTACAAGGGAGCAATTCATCAGGAATAATCCGGTATCATCGTATCAGGAGCCAAATCACCAGTAAATGTTTGTGTGTGAGTGTGTGTTTGAGAGGAGGATAGCATATCAGGTATGCCACATGAGGTTAGGTTTGTCAACCTTTCACTGCACTGCACAGGAGAGTATATAGTACTCCTTTTAACTCCTTATAACTGTTTTTGTAAAGGTAGATATATAACTAACGAGCACAAAGTGCATTTTGTCATACGTTAATATGTTCATAGTCTTGTGAGTGAGGGGTTGGGGTTAGGTTCTCGGGGCAACACTTCCCCGGACAAGGTCGATAAGCAAGGTAGGTCTGCAATGCTGCCCGCTAGACTTATCTCTTCGTTCCTGTCAGTCTTCAGCTGACGGTCTCTAGTTTCCAGATCTTCCTGATAAAGTGGTCTGCAACTTTATTCACGGCGGCAGTCAGAAGCCATGGTGCCGAATTAATCTCGGAGATTTAGAGAAAACATTAGCGGCAAATCGAGTCGGGCCGTCATTGTATAAGTGTCAACTTTGTCATGGTGGATACTGAAGCCGACGGAAACATATCCAATATTTTTCACACTTTTTGAATGAAAAAAATTCCGTGTTAAGGGATTTGACACCGTGAACCCAAAGGAGGGCTATTAGTTCCCAACAGGCCTTCGCACGATCAGGGGACACTAGAGGGGACCCCACCCTGCCCTTTAGGCTACCGTATAATTATCTCGTACAAGTCAACAGTCTGATATGTTTATGGTGAGAGTCGGGACTAACCTAGGAGCGACAGTGAGGAAGGAGGATAAAAGAATAGCTAAATCACTACACCTTTATGCTAAGACTACCTGGAAATTACAAAATTAATTTTTTTCATTTTGGAAGCTTACTTTAATTAAATAAATTGTTTGTTGGATCGTTGTTGTTTTTATTTGGTATTGAGGTGGCGGGGTTGTCCTCTTACGTACAGACAGCCATTCCCAGCCTGGACATTTATACTGATACTGATACTGGGAGAGACAAATATTAACGAGTCTTTACCATGTATTTGTACAATACAGTTACTATCTAAATATGAACTTGCAAGGCCGGAGATAGAAGAACATAAGTACGTCTTTAACTTTGAATCATTGGCTTAATTCTTCTATTTCTGACACCAGGAAGGAACTATTTAAAGATTCAAATACATCAACAATCTGAAAATTAACTAAGTATTTTAAATTATCTAATGAGGTAAGAATTAAATCACAAAACAATGTTCAGCCTCTATAATTCCAGTATTGAAAGTGCTGTTATGTTTATCATTGAAAAATGTGGACGCGACGAGGACCAAATCTGTTCAAGTCCAAATAAATATTTTCTTCTTAAAATAATGATAAAAATCACATTAAATAGAAATTGCATTCGGAAAAGGGGAGGGTAAAAGAACAGCCAAATCTACCTGACCCTGACAGCCAGGGTGTAGGCGGATCAAGTTTGCAAGCCCCAGGTATTGCCTTGAGGCTGAACTGTCCTAATACCTAACCGTGTTATTGATGTGTTTAAACTGGAGACTTTTAAAGACACTTGCCAACTGCTTATTAGCGCTTGTTCAGATTAATTCATTTCCTAGAGTTGGGTAGAAGTGCCACGGCGGAGTGTTTCACCTGGACAAATGGATTGGATATAGGAGACAAGCTGAACAGTTTTGCACGACTCATTGAATGCAAAGATTGTTGTAATCCTTGTTTATAGCAGAAAAAGGTTTCATTAAAGCAGCGTAAATCAATTTCAAATGAATGGTATTAAATCTCTCCTTGACAGTGGTCTAAAGTAGCCACTTGCCCATGTAGAGTTTTCGACCATCTAAATCAATTAACCTAAGACAAATAATTGAATTTGTGTAAATGTTTATAATGCTCCTATAATGTGACGAACTAGAGTCTTAACAGTTGACATTTTCGTTTGTAAGAAACATATATTTTATTAATATTTTGCATCTGTGAAATTAATGACATATATGATTCTATTGCATGTAACGCAATGATGGAATTCCGTTTTACCGGTGTTCTGAGAGCACAACAATCGACGCAATATTCCCAAAACAGATTCTCTGAATAATTGAATTGAAGGCTTTTAACAGGGATCATATATAGTAAATGTGATCTATATATTTAAGACGATGTGGTCATCGAAATATTTCAAGAATCAAGAATGCCAATCACCTGACAACCAAAGCTATTCGCCAAGGTTAAAGTTTAAAGAAAATGAAGTAAGGTCAACTTGAAAATACTTTCCTCGAATGGTCTTGTAATGAATGATGCTCACATCAATTATCAAAGACCAATCGATGACCGATTATTACATGTGTTATATAATTTGAGCACAGAATCTGAGAAGAGACAGCTAAAGGGTTTTTATTGAAGATACATAACAGCTGAAATATTCATTGAATCAAATGTTTGATTTGTGCATCAAGATACAAAGATTATGTAAAATTTCAGAGATGGATTTTCGGATTTCGCAAGACAATACTGTAATTTGGAAATTTGAAAAAGTAGAGTTCTAAGTCAAGGATGATAATTCAATCATCTACTGTGTGTCATCACTTATGTATACCCAAAGCATGTGTAAACTTTCAGAAAGATTGCTTAAATGCTCTGGGAAACAGGTAACCCTTTACGGGAAGGACGGATAACAGCACACCATAAACCCCCTTCGATATAATTACGGGCGTTAAATAAGTTACAACATTCATGTACATAGACAATGTTATATATTTTATCCTTAGTACATCGGCATTCGTTTATATGTCACTTGCATGTTTAATCTGCGGTGAAGCGCCGATAGATGCTATGCATTTTTAAAAACACTTGTTGATACAACCAAACCTTGACTAGATCATTCGCCTCCATGAGTGTACTTAATGCCAACTGAGTTAAAATTCACACAAGAGGTAGAATAAGAAGAATATATTATCATGGAAGATTCATGTTCAAGTACTTTGCACAAGACAATAACCGTCTATATATATATTAAATTACATGGCTAGATTCAAAATGTACATGTCTTTTTAATAGTCTTTTGTGACTACTAATCTCGAGAAGGCAACTTAAATAGACGAAAATTAGCATACAATAGGAGAGACGATGGCCACACATTTCGCAACAGTTTGTAAAGTGGAAAATGTTCACCGTTAAACATATTTAATTTCATTAGTTAATATCAAATGTGCATTTGAGAATGCCACATGAGTAGAAAATAATTAGTATTTATGGCTACATTGGTTTCCAGTGAGCAGATTCTATTAAAACAGTGACTGTTTTCCCACCTCCAAGTATACTTACCTGAGATTTATAGCTGTGTGTAGACTCGCTGTCTTCCAGTTCTACACCTACTGGTCACGTGATACACCTGTTTTCATCCAATAACGCATGTGGCGAATTGGAAGCATTAAATATCTATAGCAATTTAGCTTGACACTTAATTTCACATTGTTTATAAGACCATTTGTTAAGTTATCATATCATAAATATGTGGTATTTACAATAGTAATATATATATAAATTGAATTAACTGTCAAAATAATACTTTCAATTATCAACTGTGCGTACATCTGGGTTAACTCGCGTTCGTTTCTATTCCCGTGATAATATTCGTGAACGTCATAACTAGTATCAAAATAACGAAGAATAATGTCTTAATGCTCAATTTTAATTAAAATGAATTCAAAGCTGCCCCCTGAAACGAGAAGAAAATCCATAAAAAAAATTGGTTTATATAGGAATATAAATTTATGAAACCTCCTTTACTAATAATCCATGTGCTGTGTCGATCCTTGTAAAAGTTCCATGGAAGTTGCGAATATTGGTCGTACAGCCCTGCTGTATTTTAGTAATGCACCCCAAAACCACAAAGCGCGAGGACAACTTTCTCCAATGATGAAATTGCCAGGTTTCTAGAGGGTTTCAAACCTAGACTCCTTTGTATGTACGTGCACTGACCGCCTTTCTATCGTATCCCCCTTTAAAATATGATAATAAATTTCAAAACCATTGCAAATAAGAATATCATGCCATTGATAAGGGCCTCGTAAATCGAGATATTCCATTTACACGTACAAATGTATAAATCCCTATTGCTGAATACAGAGAACCACATCGGTGTAGGTAAAGCGATCACTTCTCGATTTCTTTAGCGGATTCGTCACTGTCCGATTATACACACGGACATTCCCTGACACCCCGGACATCGGACACTTGCCCTCATTACAGTGTAATCCCTGGATATGGGCTTACTGAGGGCTAAATAAAGTTATACCTGTTTAAGGTGAAAGAGGAAATTACTTCGGACACCTATGACAGATTAGCGTATAGACCTGGTCTCTTGGTGTTAAGTTTGACCGCACAAATTGACCACATTTTCTTTACAAAGTCATTACACTTTACATACGTCCATTAGAACCTTAAGATTCGATTACACCTTCATTTAAAAGTGAAGTGAGGAACCGAAATAAATTTACTTTTATTGTTATACCACTATTGGCTAAAAGACGTTATGAGAGAGCTTTCATTTCAGGTTGTGTTTAGATTAATTTTAGTGTTAAGTAAAGTAGGGAAATAAGAGATCGGCTTCCAAAAGAGATTACCCTAGAATGTGTGAGTTCTATCTGACCACATAAACGGAGAGGTGACTACCTTTAAACCATCACTAATCGTTGTAGTTTATATTGTTTCATTACGTCACATAGAAAATCTTATCTATTTAAAATATGTCGGTCTGTAGGGCGAATTTCATCAGGAATTTATATCTAAGTTCCAATTCTTATTTTGTTTTAAAATGCTTGTCTTTACAAAAATTAAAAATCTTAATTCAATAAAGTCATATGATATATGCATGCACACTTTCAGGTTGTCGTTTAATTTGTGAAGAAAAATTAGTTTCATCGTTTGTGGAAAGACGAATTAAAAAAAGGAAAAGGTACAAATAGCTGTTCAAGAGCACTGATTTGAAGTGATATTGATCGCATGGTATTGCTCTTGACCAACGTGGTGTGGTGCAGAGTCTTTGTTGAGCGGAGCATTTTTGATGAAGTAATCAGCAATACATATTTTCATGTAAAATGGCCTATTTGAGGTTATCAAGTAATTGAAAGAAATGTGCAGTCATAATAAGAGACTTGTTTAAAAAGTTTTGGATAAAATAATTAGTATGCCTGAACATCGCCTGCCGCAATATGCCTACATCAAGATTTTCCATCTTGATAATTTTTGTAAAAGTATATCGGCATGAGGTATTTGTATTTTGCTGTTTCGATTTGCTGTGCATTTGTATGGTTATAACAATTGTTGACATTTGTACATGTATCAAAAATTATGAAGAAAGGGCTATCGATGTCTTCAAACACGAATGGCGTACCTGCATCATAAAAGTTAGTGATTGTTATTGCGAGTTCAAATCTTGAATTAACCATAATAACATCTTCGTAACCTACATATTAAATATTTATGCAATACTTTCAAGGGTCTGTCCATTTTGCAATACTGTAGAGAACGAATTACACTTTTCATCCATGTTGCCCTAACTGTATGTCCTTGTATAAAGGTTGTACAATTTTATTTGTCACAATGGCTACAATCAATTACTAAGCTTACAAGATGTAAATTAATATTCTCATGATTACTACAGGCTCTATTAATATTTCATTCTGTCTTATTGAAAAGGGGTTCATTGTAGGAAGGTTTATATATTATTCAATGCACAAGTGTTGTTTATACCTATGTATTGTCTGTATAACCTCTGGCCTAGTTCAGAAACAAGCAAATCTATTGATTGAGAGAATTAATAATACCAACCCTAGTCCACTAATATCTGCTGAATGTCATTGTCCTATTTTGACCAAAACGTCGTATGTGCTCATGTCTTAAACGAGTAACAGGTGTTGAAATTATATTTCCAATTATCGTATTTCGTAAAAACTATTTGACCAACAGTATAAGCAGGTGGTCCAAAACCAAAAGTCTTTTAAACAACTAACTTTGAAATATTTAGAATTATCCCGTTGATAAAATTAGTTACATGAAGACAGTTCAATTTGGAGGCTTATACTAAAGTAGGATATTGGAGATCTTCTATTTCGTGTCGTAATTGAAAAACGGAACAAGAAAAATATACTGAGGGGGAAATAATTAGTGAAAATGCCGAGAAACAGTTTCTGAGATTGAGAGTTGATTGGTCTTGCCCTCTTTCGATTTGTCACTGTCAAACTTTCTACCTGAACGCCACGTGTCCTGGGGCAAACGTCCCCTCCCGTACTTTCCCCTCCTCCAATATTCTTCGGGTGTCAGTCCAATTAAGTCAACTAACCTTAGATCACTTTCATGTCTTATCGCAGCTATAATTGTTGGGGGTCTCATGAACAGCTTATTTTCAAGCAACAACAGTATCTTGGTCTTGTTTAAATAACCTATAACGCGCCCCAACATACTCATTTACTTGAGGCTATATCTTTTCCACCTCACTGAAAAAGATTTACGGAAGTTTGTTATTTTTAAATGACATTTGCTTTTCAAGTCGGTATATTTACAATGCTTGGTACGTGAGCCTTCCCTCACAGCACGTGGGAAGTCTAGCGCTCGTGCTGCACGTGCAAATGACTGCACTTAGCGATATGAGGTGATATATACAAGCTTCATAGGCAATGCACTTGGCATTTTCAAACGTACAAATTCGGATGATTTATTTTGTGCGAGTTTTCATAAACGTTCTTCATCTTTGGAATATCGCATGTAAAATCAGTCACGGTACATTACTCTTCAAAGGACTCGATGTTTACTACTGGTGAAGAATTTCATATTTCCTGTTTCACGTACGCCATTTAGAATATTGGAAGAGACTAAGACGGTGTGGATTAACATCAGTGCGATTATCGTTGAAGCGGAGAGAGACTTAAAATAAGATTACGAGTCGTTTCTTACAGAGCATGCAGTTCCTCTTTGTACGAGTGTGAAGAGCGAAGCAGGAACACACGGGGTAGGATGCAGCTAACCGACAGTGACAAGCTAGCTTCTTAACGCGCATGTGCTATAGACAAATGTATCTTTGCACGACAGCCAATTACTGAAATGTCAATACAGAAGGAAAAATAACTCTTCTTACAATTAACATATTCGTGATGGTGTTAAAAGGCGAGGGTTTACCGTAAAGTGTACAAATCTATACGCGCTGATAATTATTTAACGGTATGTTTCTTAATATATTAATTTTAGTTACTCTTTCTTCACCTTATTTCCGTTAGTCAACGATGTGTTTTCAATGAACTTGTAAAATATTCAGTTCAAAAATCAAAAGTGCGATTACGTAGAACTGATAATCCTAGGGAATCATTCACATATCAATGATAATTCTATATTTCTCTTTGACAATGTGGACCTTTGGTACATCGTTATGACAGAATGCGACCTTGAGCTTTCAAATACACATTTAGATGATACTTCATGTCATAGGCAACCTTTCAAAGTTGTAATCGTTTATATTTATTCAATAATTATATGATCATAATGAAAATAGATAAAATGATCTTCCTATGTCATAAACCTTTCCAAAAAGCCTAGGAGTCATGGAACTTAAAATGTCACGCCTATTGTAAGAAACGATTGAACATAAAGGAAATTGAAGTGTGATCTGCAACTATAATTTTGAGGTTCTCAGCTTGTGTCTCGTTTGTATTATTGAAATAGTTCGCTCTCTTTCGCTTCAACTTATCATTAAAATGTTAAATATCTGAGAAATATTTATGTTCGCAATTACAATATATAAAACAAACATTGATATGATATGGCTATCGATATGAAGAAATGTATCGTAGACCATAAAATAATGAAACAGATGCTTTAAAAAGATGAAATGAAAGACATGTAAGTATTATTAAAAAAATGAAGATTCTTGCGAGCATACGCCTAAAAACGCACAGTTATGTTTGTCTAAGTTAAAATGTTTAGTTGAAATTGTAATATTTTACAATTCTAGAAAACAGATGCATTATACAAAACAACAGGCATATTGAATAAATGTGACAACATCGCCACAACAAACAAGACTTTCCCATCTGCATGATTTGCGGTAGCTGAATATAAGAGAAACGGTAAAGAAAAGGCATTCTTTACGCGGCATTTAACTAGGCATTTCTTCACGTTCTTATATGATTAAGGAGATGTTGTTGTTTTGTTTTCGTTTATTCTGTGTCTCGTTTCAATTGATTAATAGCCGGACAATTCATCATTTTATTTTAATAATGTTAGTTTTTACTTGAACTAACTCTTAAAACCATGAATCCGAGCTTTGGCGCAGCAGTGGTTTAACATCGCCTGGATGTGCTTGAAGCTTAAGGAGACAGTGCGTCAGAGTGTTTGTTGTGATGACGAAATTCGAGTTTTCCATTCTTATGAAAACTTTTTTGAATACAGAATTAATTTTTATCTTTCGCTTTATTTACACTTATAAACATTTAATTTTGGAATGGGTTATATATCAAATGGGCACTTTTTGCAAATTATTTCAAAGGTTTTTTGGGTTTTTGACATCATTGTTTATGTCTTTTGCATTAACAGTGATGGATCGTAGATGCTTTTTAACTCATTTACAATACTACCTGTCCATGAAAAAATGCCAAGTTTCAGACAATCAATTTCAGCAAAACGGACTCGGTCGCTGAGATATAATACTTGAACAGAAAGACGGGATTATTAGTTAGGACTCGTCATTGTTGAAAACACATGTGTAAGCTGTGAAATATCTCGTTAACAACTGGCATGACCAAATGGCACTAGTAAAACTTTACACACACACGTTGACATTACCTTTTAAAAAGCAATCAATTATTCGTATAATGCATCCTAATTCCTACAGATTATTCCTTCAGCTTCAGGTGAAGCAAGACCTATTAACCAATATTTACACAAAACCTGGATCAGACTAAAACCCTGTTGGTTCACCAGGATTTTGAAAGGTGTGACAGAGATGTGAAATGCATTTCTTGGCAGGACATTAGTTACCTAATTGCTGAGAAAGAGCTCTGATGAGGCAGTGGCTGCCGCTGCTGCTGTCTAATACGGGGGTGGGGAGCACACCACCCCGGGCCAGTCATTACCTCGAGGTAATCGCCGCTGATCACTGCTTGTCTCCCCATGATAAATGTTGGTACTTTCTTCCACAATACCCAGACCCTCCCCAACTCGATTTTGCAACTTCCGAATGGGGGGAAACAATGGGGAATCCAGCGGTGAACAATGGGGAATCCAGAGGGACTGTCGGAAACTATGGAAACATGCTCTTTAACAACGTTATTGGTGGATGAGAGAAATAAAGTTACCATTTCTAAACAATGCGTGTATCCTAGATGGCGACATGAGCGACTTATGGATAGGCAGAATGTACAAATTGACAAACGACATGATTAGGAAACGGCATAACTGGCTGTATTCCAATTGTTCCTGGGAGCCAGGGAGGGGGCTATTCTCCGATATCGTCAAGTCAGCAAGGGAAGAGCTCGTTAACCTAATGATGAGATCAAAATGTCACCCCATCTAATGAATATTCTCACCCATCTAAGTACCCGTATAAACAACTGCAAACAACCCTTATTGCCCTGCGTATAATTTACAGATTCTATCCCCCTCCCTACTGTGCCATCCACAACCAGATGGGCGCACGTGCTCTCCCTCAACTAAACAACCACACCCACATGTGCATGCATATTTACAAATAAAGCAATTTTCAGTGAAGAAATTTTAAAGTTACAGATACACAACTGACGACACCGGGAAAATTCAACCACTAATTGACTAAAGTCTAAAGCACGTCTATTTAAATTCAGAATTGCAGGAATTATTAAAGTTATCTGAATAATACAGTTCGATATTCTTAACCATATGAGCCAATCAACCAAATGAGTTTTACTCTTGTTTCATCCCATTGATTTAAAGAATGAAATATAAGAAATTGTGAAACTCTTGACCCGGCAAACATTTTTATGAGAAAAAAAAATCATCTCGAACAGATTTGTGGGTTGCTCAGAAATTACAAGTCGCATACATGTTTTAAGCGCACGTGTGAACAGGTTTTTTATAACCCATGCAAGAAAATATCACCTACGATTGCAAATCGCGCTGACAAAACGATGAAAATGCCAGAGCTAATGAGTTTAAATAGCCCCCGTCAAATTCATTAATTTGATTAACGATTACTCACTCGAATTTCAGCACGACTTGATAACACCACTACACTGATTTCAAGCATTTTAACATGGTCAAACGATTATCTGGCTTTTCTCCATGTTCAGGGCAAAACCCAAAGCGGCATTGGAATGGCAATGTATAATTAATGATTGTAATTAGACGTTTGCAGTTAGAGACAAGTGGAAATCGCAGGCCTGACACCGTCCGTGCACTATCGTGTCATTGACCTTTGACACGGACGTGATAATGACCAGAGCAGGCCATATCAATGCGCAGTTAACTATATCAGATCATTTGAAAACCAGAACCCTTTTTCATTTTGGAAAGAGAAATCTTGGGTGGATATTTTGATTTTACAAATTTTATTTCACAAAATGTACATACTATGGAGCACAGTGGTGTGGGTGTCTTATAGTACGGTGAATCCCTGATACCGCAGGAACCATCTACTATGCTACTATGTGTATATGTAATTTTGCAAATAACATTGTAAGGATAGCTACCAAACATTAACTCAATCTTATCTTCAAATAGTTTAGTCTACATTTATAAATTGATGAGCTGATTTTAATAGTTCAGATTTTAGGTATTGGCTGTAAGTATAAAATGAAATAAATGTAGTGAAAACGCAAATTTTATTGAATTACATGTAGACGTGAATAACAATGTAAGTCGTTTGGTTTCAAATAAGAGGCTAATCTTATATGTTTTTACTGGGTTTAGCGCTACAATAAATCTTGTATTGTGTAGGGAACCAACACTGATCAGTGATGACTATGACATAACGTATTGCTTATATATGTAGGTACATGCAGTTACTGCATTAAACGGCCTGATGAAGCAGGTACGCTGAAAACGTTTGCCAAAGATGATTTAATTTCATCATCTTCTTTTTTTATATATATAACCATAGAGTTTGGAACTTCTTTTATATTATAATCTGGGAATCTTAATTCATAAAATTTCAGAATAACCTCTCACATATCATTTATAAAATAAAATACCGAAATGATTCAGTGTGCGATATATCGTTTATTAAATTGATGGGGAAATATGATAAATCATTTACAGTGAACTATGCAGATAATTTGACAACAAAATCCTTAAAGTTAGGGAGACGACATTTATTCATCTGACAATGGTAAAGTGAATTTCCTTTTGGAATGAATTACAACAAACAAGATATAATTCTAATCCTGATACTTTGTTTAATGGGTAAGTTAATGAACGGAAAGAAACATTCTCTCTTTTCATATCAGACGCGAAAGATCAAAGGCCAGGGAAAATCGAATTATTGTATCAGTTCTAAATTTATGTGCAGTGTCATTTAGAGGTTTCATGTTAATTTCCTTATACATTTTGCCGTATTTGACATATATTTCTACCAGCTGTAGATTGTTCAGTATTTTGCTTCACTTTGTCTATATTGGCTTAGAAAACTCCAGATTACGCATTTGGCAATATAAAAGTAAGGTAATTAATAAAATATTTTAGAAATAGATAATGGTTCCAAACATTTATTTGTTAGTAGTAATAATATGAGTAACCTTTCTTGGTTTTAAATGTAGAGGTTTTGAATAAATTGTTTAAAATATTGTATTCAAATATTTATATATTAGTAATGAGAGTCGTATGTTTTATTTAACTAGACTGCACGTTTTACTTAACTACCGTGTAAAACAATTAGAAAAGATCAAATTAGAATAATTGTAAGGAAGTCAAAGTACAAGCTATTACACTATATACATGCTCTGACGTGTTTCTTATATATTAGCCACCCCTTATATGATTGAAGTATTCAGCAACGTTTTTGTCATCACAAAGAGGTAAAGTATACTAGTATTGTGTTTGACCACACATCAAGAAATTCTTTTACAACTAAATGCCAAACAAGTTTATGAGGTTTTAAGTTAAACATAAACTATGAAACCTTAATTTTTTATACCTTAAGACTTTAGGCTATATAACTTTATACCCAGCAAGATAATAAGGGTTACACACATTTCTGTCACCAACGAGAAATCTATATCTACAGTAGATGCATATAAAGCCCTACCGGCCTCGCACTGTCTTATCGTTTTTAGTCTATTTGTTCCAAACTACATCTTCCAACCAGCTTGTTTTTTTCCAGTGAAGAAACACAAGACGCGGGTACGAATACTTAAAAAAGGAAATGAAACCCGTTGTTTCTTTCAAACAATTCGCCATTGTACTTCGCCTCCATTTCAGAGTTATCTGAGAACACGTTTTAACACCTTTTTTTCAGGACCCGGTGTACTTTTATAAGTAATAAACAGCTTTTTTTGGCGATTGAAACGGTAGCATTTATCTATCCCCGTGCAGGTCACTACCCCTTTCTGTGCTGGTGCGCACTGATGTGTTCCTCCCCTTTAAACCACCTTCCATGGGGAGACGCTGCGGCCCTGAAGATGTTAGCTGCTTCCCTTAACTCACACCAAATAGGCAATAAAGCACTAATAACGCGCACACCTATTGTGAGAACTGGTGTTACCTTGCCCAGGTATGAAGTCATTTCAGCGGGTGACGTTGTTCACCTGTTACCTCGACACGTGACTCAGGTGAGACAATGACTTACCTGTAATCATGTGTTGCAAGACAGCAGCTTTGTTCATGGTAGATTTGAGATTTGAATTTGATGTTTGTAATAATATATTTTATTTGCATAAAGAAACTATTTTATTTTTCTATTCTATTTTGAAAATCACATTCAGAAAATGTTCTACAATAGTCTGTGACAGATGTGGCAATAGACTGTGTTTTTATCCTGAATCTAACCCATATAGTTACGAAAATGCATTAAAAGATTACGCTTGACTTCTTCCTGGAATATAAATTTGATTTCTTGTTGTAAAATTTATACCAATGTCAAGAATATGAAAATTCTATGTCATAAATATTCAAAACAGTCCTTTTATAGAGAATATCAAAATCAAACCATACGAATTGAAGTATGTCTGAAAATAACCAAAAAGAGAATGGAAGCAATGGCCTCACAGACAGCGCAACATCATGTTAAATAAATGAGGGGACGTTTTGCGGCAACCATTTGCGCTCATTTTGGTTACACAACTGACTTTCTTTCTTGTTTTTGTGTCTTCTGTTATCACTCGAGTCAATAAATGTCGACATCCACTTGTACCATTGAACACTGCTGTTGTATTCACTAAATAATTCTTCTTCTGAAGTCGATTGTTTTACAAAGGTTATTTTTTTAAACAATTGGGCATGAACTAGGAGTTAGTTTCAACATATTAAGTTGATTTAAGTACAATCACCTCGGATATCTTTATTGTATTATCAACTAGTGTTGATTTATTTTATACCAAAAGCCATTTTGGTGAGATTCTCAATTTATTAAAATGTACAACAAAACATCATAAATATGGTTTAAAAAATGTATATGTCATTGATTTTAATGGAACACTCACATTATAACTGCATAGCACCTTTTGATTGAACCATAAAGTATAACTTAAATCATCTTAAAAGGTATTCCTTTTTAAGGTCTGTGTAATCAAATTCCAACGAATAAGAGGTGGCAAATTCAATTGGAATATAAGAAAAAACAGGAATAAAAGAATAAATTAACAATCATATATGATTTTTTAAGAGTTGATGTTTGGCTACGCATGGTATTTAAGTTGCAATTTATACATATTATAAATGCATGTGGCTAAGGCTTTAGTTTTATATTATCTTGCATTATAACAATAGAAATGTCAGAAGAAGGTAATAGCGTCAATGAATGCTTTTAAATTTTATCAAACATTACCGAATGGATATCTGCATAAAGGCTACATTTCTTAAGTAGACAGACAGACAGATAGATTCTTTATTTGAGTCTCACCTCATCACTTCAATAAAATTACATTTATCAAACGATACATTAAAGATGAAAAGCCATAGATGTAAAGAAGGGTTATGAGATACTATAAACAAGAAATCACACTATCAAGATAGTATACAAGATGAAATATAAACCACACGAGAAATATATAACATGAAGTTTAAATGGAAAGTATCCTGTATTCTAGACAAGGTTGTCCAAGCTATGAACCCTCAAGAAGGTATAATATCAAGCACCATGCTTATAAAATTTATGTGTTTTGTCATTAACAGTAATTGGTCGTGATTGTCAACGTTACTTATGTAAAACAAACTGAAGTAAACTACAATCTTAATGTATCGATTTGATTATAAGAAACGTAACGCTAATACAATGGACCCATTTTCTTGATATATTACCACGGTAAAGGAAATTTATGTTGACAAAATTGAAGTCAGATCAGTAGGAATACTGATGGCCTTCTATCATTAGTGTACCATGTGTCACAGATGCACATAGGTTCTTCAAAAGTGTATACATGACAATGTTTTACTAATGTATCCAAAAATAACACTGCTTCACTGTTTTATAGTTGTCATTTGATTGTCATTGTCATTTATTGTATGATTTTTTAAATTTATAATGTCATATCCTCCTAACAATAATTAAGCACGATGTTTTATCGAAAAGCCCATCCGATGAATAGAGATGCTGCCATATTTGACAACTGTCCTTACATGTTTTTCATCTTTTAAAGCCACTCAATGAAATTATTTTCTCCTTGTTTCAATTAACATTCAATCGTTTACATTTTATGTCTTTTTTGTGTGATTAATAACTTAATATAACTAAAGTTGTTAAACATCCGACTTTAATTAGAAAAATATCATTAACAGTTATTAAATCAAGACATAAATGGCAAACTAACGCAAACTGCTACTACTAATGTTACTAATGTTACCGCTACTACTACTTCTACTACTGCTGCTGCTGCTAATGTTACTGCTTCTACTACTACTACTGATAATTTTACGGCTTCTTCTTTTTCTACTACTAACTCAACTATATATGTTGCTATTATAACTACTACTACGTTTACTACATCTACCTATACTACTACTTCTACTGCTACGACTACTGCTACTACTACTATTGCTACCACTTCTACTACTAATTCTACTACTACTTCTACTTTTACTACATTTACTACTAATGTTACTACTTATTCTTATTCTACTACATCTACTTCTACTATTATCTGCTACTTTTAGTATTACTACTACTTTTACTACATTTACCTATACTACTACTACTACTACTACTACTACTACTACTACTACTACTACTACTACTACTACAACTATTACTACTACTACCTATACTGCTAATACATCTTCTGCTACTACTATCTACTACCACTACTTCTTCTTCTACTACTACTGCTACTTCTACTTCTAAAATCTGCTACTGTACGTACTACTACTACTTTTACTACATCTACCTATACTACTACTGCTACTTCTACTGGACTACTGCTGCTACTGCTAATACTAAAACTTATACTACTACTACTACTACTTCTGCTACAACTTATGTTACTACTACTACTACTACCACTACTACTACTACTACTTCTACTACTACTACTACTTCTACTACTACTTTTACTTCATCTACCTATACTACTATTATTATTATTACTACTAATGCTACTACTGTGCTACTAATTCCACTACTACTACTATTACTACTACTTCTACTACTACTACTACTACTGCTACTACTGCTACTACATCTACTTATACTACTACTATAAGTGATATATAGAAGATATTATATGAGTGTCCATGGATAACTATGTTTACTACACGAGTGCCACATATTAGAGAGATTATCAGATATCATGACACGAGTGACCTAAACATAGTATATCAATGGACAATAATATGATACTCTGTTTATCACCGAAGTTTCGAAATCAAAGTTAATATTCGGCCAAATTTGCATCTAAGCATACGCGAATAACTCGCAACTTCGAAGGCGAATAGGTAAATTTATTATTATGGTTGTGATGTCAAAATGAAAACAAATATTTTGCCATAGAACATCGTATGAGAATTATGAACCCCTATATGATTGCCCTCTTCGGTGATAAACGTCTAATACTTCATCTTACATAACAAGCTCTACTTTATTGTCACTTGTTTCCTTCTTGTAAGGCATATAAATGTACATGAGACGAGGTAATATCGGTTCAAAAATCATTTCTACAATAGAGCCTGTAACACAATTCATAATAGGCATTGCAATGAGAGCTGTGATCATCGGCCAGAGAAGAAAACTATTGCATAACTGTATACATATATAGAACATTTCCCTACACCAGACACGCATATGTCAAGACCCGGGTGGTTTCATTTAATGCGTTACCACTTCGTTGTATGTTCTTTATAATTTGTAGAATATAATCACCTTTAAATCCTAACAGCAATGTTTATGCTAGGTGAACTATTACCCATTTGATTTTTTTGAAGTGCGATCCTTTTGAGTGATTCGGAACTTGCATTTTTTATAATGTATTACTATCTAAATCAACCAAAATAGATATAACTGAGTAACAAACACGCAAATCACATTGAGAATCGGAAATCTTTGTAATCGGAACACATCTAAATGGCGTCATAAAATACAAACGCATTGTCAACGTTGAAGTTATGCAGCTAGCAGATCCAATGCAAATGTGTATGGTACAATGTTATGGCTTGCTTTGAAGAATACGAAGCCATCTTCACGTAAATGTATTGTGAAGATCTATAGTGTATGACACATCAGGTAAGACTTACAAGTGAGTCACCACAAAACAACACAAAAGATAATATTGAGTCATGGTTTTATTTGAAATTCAACCTTTATCACAGGCGTTGTATTGGGTACATGCATATGGAGACAGAGATGGTTATATACAGCGACAAGAGACCATTGAGCAATGACAGGGTGGCGGCCAGGGGGGTGGAGAGCGGATTAACTAGCGCTGGGGCTTCGCGGGGAGGGAGAGTAGTTGGGGGTATGAAAAGGAGAGGTTTTTAAGATTGTGGTAAAAAAGGAAAATTAACTTTTTCCGGACGTAAAACGAAACAAAATTAAAATGTTTAATCAAAGAAATTAGGATTTCTGTGACATGAAAAATGGACAGAAAGTTTTAGGCTTTGAGTACAATCATTAAAAGGAATATTTTCGTCATTTTTCAGTAATTTACCTTTTTCAACGTTTCTAACAACATACATCATTTATAGATTTTAGAGTTTCCCAACCATTTGGCCTGGAAAAACTATCAGGCGTAAGCGTAAATATAATAGGTGTGCTTTCAGAAATACAGTCATCTTATTAAACTAAATACTATTTTCCAAAGGGTAACCGAAAAGGAATGTTGCTACTTTATGGCGAGTGTATAAGTGTATGGTTGAGAGAAAAGGGAAAATATGTAAGGGATGATACCATTGTACATAGATACAATACATGATATGGCAATAAAGCATCTCGCATACCAAAGGATACATTAATAATGTACAAATTGTGGGACTTTGGCAACTACTAGCTCTGAACATGTTGAGTTCAGAAGGAGATATATGTACACAAATATATTCTGAAGACACAGGCCAAATGGCGTGTATAAATACTACACTGTACATCATTCTAGCACCGTCGTATCTGGATACATAATACCGTTAGCACAGCGGCTTCTCAAGCCTTTCATGTCCGTCATAACAATCAACAGCTACAGTGTTAAATGATAAAGTCAGCATGAATATAATGAATGGGAATCGATCAAGCATATGATTTTTTAGTTTTGATACTGTCTTTGATGATATGAGACTTAATGAGACATCTTGCCGGTTCGACACCCTCCACTTCCGCGTTAACTACGCCTGACGTAGTTATGTGTCGTCATCAAGGTGTGGCGCATCGTGCAGTACCAAGCCCGAGGACCAGTATATGCACTTGGGAATGGATCTGAGGACCTGCTCTACCCCTGCGGGAGCGATCAGAGGATGAGCTCATCTTGTGGGGTGGTTTGAGGAGGAATGTACCGTCCCACGGGAAGCGTGCATGGAGTGATGCAGGGTGCCGCTCTCTGTTGTTTCCTTTGCTGTTATCGGTTTAAACAAGAGCGTGACAGGCGATGATCGGAGTTAATTTCATCAAGATTTCTTATCGTCAGCACTGTCGATAATGACGGTTGATCTCACTCGTGTTTTGAACATGCTTTCAACGAGAACGTAACACGAGCTTTTACTTGATATGATTTTCATATTCAGTCACATAGTCAGTCTCTTTTCTATGAAAATGAAAGTTCACTCTTCTATAGTGACTTCTTGTCACGCAGTCCAAGAAACAAAGTTTGAAATGGTCACACTCTTACATACTTGGCTGATGTTGAGTTTGATTCAACAATGTATATAAATATGTAAATTCAGGTTCCCCGTCCCCTCACGACTGAGCCATGGGCTCCTCCTCTCCCTTCACGACGACTGTGGTGTGGTTATACAAGCCCTCCGCGATCAGACGCATAGCCAGGGGGTTCTTGACGCCGCAAGTCTTCTTCAACTTGGCTCTCTTGTTCTGGAACCAGATCTTCACCTGAGATTCGTTCAGGTTCAGCTCGTTGGCCAAGTGTTGGCGGCGTTGTTCAGACAGGTAGTGGTTGTCGTCGAACTCCTGCCTCAGACGCTGTAGTTGTGACGTGGAGAATGCTGTTCGTGGTCGCTTGTCTTCAATCTTCTCAACAGATTTCTTTCTGGGCTTGCGACATCGGGGACCTACAATTAATGAGGCAAAGTTAGTCAAATGCTGATGTCTGAAATTCTATTTTTACTAAGGTTCGAAATATTTTCAAGTTATAAATACATTAAGGTTCTAAGATTTTATTTTCTTTCTGTTGTCTTTGCTTTGCCTTCAGATAATTACACGAACTCCTGCTTTACAGTAAACTATAATCTCTGAATGATTTAATCAACGAATTCTCATGGACAAATGTTTCTTTCTTTGCACTTTTTATTAAATGTGTGTAAAAGATAATGCCTCGCAGGAGACCATCGTTTCCGAAGTTCTCCTCATCATCAATATGGGTGAATGTTTGTTAGACATACCTTACATATCTGCATCTTAGATTAAAGAAATGAGTACTAACACACTTCTTTCTTTCAAACATAAGTCAGTTTTTGGAACAAATTATTCTTGGAAGTTGCATTGGTTATAGGGAACCATTCAGGGTTATGAAAACATTTTAGTGATTGAGACCGAAATTTAAACTACAAATGTGTCTGATATTGAAAAAAAAAACATTATAAACAAATTAAATGAGGCGAAATGGCACGGCACGACGGAGAGCGTACAGCGAGCTCCTACTACTTGACACTCATATCCCCTAGGACCTCGTGTATTTGTGAAAACCACTCTAGCGGAACATGCTTCACGGTTCGGTCAAATATACACGCAATCATCGAGTTTGATCAGATAAAGAAATATTTATTCAAGACAGAAAAATATGATAAAGACGTTTCTTATTTCGCATTTTAAACCAGGAATATCATTCTGTCAACAAAAATCATAAGATGACGAAAATATTCCCACGGAATGGGCTTATGCCATGCTTAATTTCTGAAGTGCAAATTCAATAAAATAACGTAGCAAAGTTTCACTTGGGAAAGTTGCTTGGTTGTGAACCGCTAGAGCAGATCTTTACGTTGAAAAAAACGAAGATAAGGAAATGTCAAATAAGGATATTTTTCTTCACTTGAAAATAATTTCCATAGATGTTTGTCTTGTAAATGCACATAGGGTTTCCAAAGAATTAAACTTTTATCTTAATGCTAAGCAAAGGAAAAAATGTTCTTAACTTACAGTCTGCATCATGTCTTGTCACAACATTGAAATTGAGCACTTATCATGGCGAAATCAATTGTTAAGTATAATTAGAGTATACTTTTGAAGAATAAATATGATATATTTTTTACACAAATTTGTGAATCAGCACATGAAAGAAAACCGCGAATATTGACACCATATGACCCGTATAAGTAATGCAAACAATAAAAATAAGATAAAAATTATTAAAAAATAAACGAGAAATGTAAATATACAATACAAAAACATCTTACAATTATGTGTGAGCAGGTAGATGTAATATAAATTGAGCCAGTGTTAATGTTATTTTAAAAAAACGATTGAGTATGATAAAAATTCAAACATTGATAAAACTACTAACACAAATGTACGACTTACCTGAAGAGGGGCGGTCAGAATAGCGAGTACAGAATACCCAGGCTGGCAGCTCCAGGGGGACATTCTTGGAATGTTGAGGGGTGCTGGTTTTGGGTGTGGTTGTGGCTTGACGGGGTGAGGACTCTGGGGTAGGTAGACGAGTCTGGGTGACCACTGGCTGTGGAGTCGGTGTCGGGCGACGCCCAAAATCCGGTTTGAGGATTTCGTCAATGCTGAAATTGGTAGTTTTTTTAACTGGTTGGTCCAAGTCAGACATTTCTGCCTCTTTCTTTATCTCAATTCCTACGACCATGTTGTATGAATATATCTGTCTCCAACCCTCCGACTTGAGTAAAGCAAATATGTACAGAGAAAGACCGCCGCAATTTGATATAGTCCTGACAGGCACTGTGGGCGGAGCTTAAAACAGGAGGCATGGCCTGCTCCTATCCAATCCAAGATGAGTGTGCTCTTTCACCCCGCCCGCCTCGGGCTAAGTGACAAGTTGTCCCATCACGGTGGGAAATAAAGGCGGTAGTAACCCAGCTCTAATTATATTCAACAGTAATCGAAAACACTTCATCAATCAATCGTATCTTTGAAGTTGGACTTTGTACAAAGACATTTAGAAAATTCAAAAAAGAAAGCAAGCGTGGTTTCGCAGACTGCAACAGTTAAAATTCGCGTTTGTTAAATATTTGTATATCAGAATGATTTCCTTCTTCCATTATTGAGCCGAAAATCTTTAATTGATGATGGTGGCTAATATTGTGATTACAAGTCCGGATGAAGGAACTCGTTATTGACGCTGTCTAATTTAATCAAAGACGCAATCTGACTGTCTCAGTGACACCGCTGCTATCAAACATGACACGACAACGCCGTGCTACTGAGTCGCCCATGCGGGATAATTCTAACGCAACCAATATTTGAAAGTGTTTCGAAATGATTTCTTTTAATTGCCTTCATATTAATTATTATTCAAACCTTTCCAATTACAAATAAGGGCTGGCTTAATATCTGGTTTATAAGTATTCACAACTTTAATTTTTTATAAATATAATTTTAATTTTTGTAATTTGAGTTTCATCAAAGCTTATCTGAGTTGATACATCAACACATTGTACCCTTTATGAGGATACAAGTGTATACACAAGCGTTAATTGACTTTAAGTAAATCAATAAAATATCAAAAATGAAAATATGAAATTCATGATAAGTGAAATCAAACATGAACACTTTACATCAAGTGTCAATTATTTCACTTTCTCGCTACTTAACTACAAAAATGAAACGTTGCATTTGTTAAGAAATATTCATCGTGATTTAACATTGCAAGATTCATATAAAGTATATTCAATATTTTTATAATTATAGTTAATAATGATGGAATGGTAAATTACTTTATTTAATCTATTCGTCTAATTATCTGTTACATACAAAACTATCCAAACTATTATTTCCCCAGACGAAAACCTACCAATTACTTTACTAATATCTATCTCACTATAAACGATTTATAATGATTATACAAAGAAAATGTTTATTGCTAGTAACTGAATACCTGGTGTCAACAAGCAATTTACAAATTTTGATAAAATTTAATTGAGAATCTGTAAAATTAATTAGCTCTCTCTTTGTGTCTAGCTGCTGTTGTGATTTACAGTGTGGAGACGGCGTGTAAGCTCTCCGCCATACTGTCACAAGTCATACACTGAGAAGCGAGAAGATCAAAGCACAGATCTAGAGTGAGCGGGACGATAAAGCCGATTCTTAAAGCTGTATAGTAAGGTGTATGTAATGTGGACCCTATGTCTTAATCATCATGTTTTGTAATCATGTATTAATACATATGGGCTAATCATTTAAAAAATCTTGATACGTGTCTGTCATTTTGAGAAAATTAGCATATTGCTACCTAAGCCTATTAGGTACGAAATCTTTTACAGCTATGATTAATATATTTCAGCAAACGTTCTTATTCTCGATTTTGACAAGTTATTCAGGGCCAGTTTGAACATGGCTTACTTATAGTTGAATGAATTCTAATTCGATGTGCCTTTAGCACTTTGTGCAATTAAGTTATGCTGCTCATATGGCTATTTAGAAGATGCATTCAGTTCTACAAGGATAAAATGCATATCGAAATGTTTATTTCTTGAAACGTAAATCTGCCATGGTGTTGTTAAACACTACATCCTCATCTACGTCAGCATCTGGATAACCAACAAAATATAATAAGTACAAATTGAAGGAACACCAAAAGCTGACGGTTTAAACGAAAATTATATAAACGGTAGCCTATACTAAACGCATCTAATTCAAAACATTTTTGTTGAAAATAGTATGAACAGGGAAACGGAGAACTATGTATACAGTAGCATTACTATAACTATGAGCAAATAAACAAAACTGAGAAAAATGGCAACAAAATAACTAATTTTGATAAGTGAGGAGCAAAGACATTATCAAATCAAAATAATAAACGAATTCACAAATTAGGGGAAGCAAAGAAAATAATACCTTAAGTAGAAAAGTCAACGAACAGGTGAAAAGAGAAGAAATTACGAAATCGCACACAAAATAGTGAAGTAATGATTTAATAGCACAACACACATAGCTATTTACAAATACAAACAAACAAGTAATCTTATAAATTATACATTCCGCCTTTATGTTACTCCTCATACAGATGGGGTATATTTACACAAGTATCTGAACGAATTAAAACGACACAAATGAGACAGACAGCATAATTACAACCGTGAAATTAAGGTGCAATGCACTCTTTAATTAAACTGAAATAGAGATCCACCTTTCAATACAGGTATCAACTAAATCAAGAATCGCGTGGCATTCCTCTAAGAAAATACCTGTACAACGCCCCCTTGGATTACAAATGTGGCCCCTGGTAGAGCAATCACAACAGGTAAGCCTTGTATAATTGCCCAAGTGTAACAAAGTGTAACTTAATTCAGAAACGTGTGACAAGACACCAGTGAAGATTGTCTAATTAGAACTTCAAAGTGCCGCCTGAAGCTGGGCGGCAAAAGCATCTTCTCTATGACCTCCAGCTGGTGGAGCTATTACTTCCGGGTCAAGGCCAACTATAATGTCAAGGTGACAATGATTGGACTGATCGGTAGCTACATCTTTACTAACAAATCTTATGTGTTATTTTGATAATGATGTCATTTGTGTATATCACAATCGCATGGATATATTTGCTTTGGCAAGTATAAATGCTAGGCCAATTTACTCCAAAATTATTAGGAGATAATTTATTTTACCCATATTATCCTTCCAAGGAATATATCATAACACTTTTACAAATTCAAAAGATGCACATATGTGAGGGAGTTCAATATATAAAATATACAAGATGATATCTTGAACATTTTAGGAAAGCGTACATGTACGAAGGGGAATGAAAAGTTTGCAACTGAGATGACTGTCAATTGTTAACACTTATATCCTACTTCAATTAATACCCACTGATTTATCTTTAGCAAAGGTTACATCTTTAAAATTCAATCCTTCAATACAATTTTCTGTCACAGGTAACATGACAGACAGACAAGACAGTATTATTTTATTAAAGTGTCACCTGATATGTTACAGTTAAAATGTCAATTGTAATATCATAAAATATAACATATCACCAAGCCATATTTTTGGCTAACGAGACACTATTAAGACTGATATATATATATATATATATATATATATATATATACAATATTGATTACGTTAATAAATAATATGATAAGATAAGATATATATATATATATATATATATATATATATATAAAAATAACACAGAGGTAAAATATGTCAAGAATAAAATTGTCTCCGGTGGAACATATACTATTAATAGTGTCAGCTAAAAGGTTAAGAGCTTTGATTTCAGTTGCAGTTTCAGTACATTAAATTTCAGGTAATCACTTTCGTCAGAGGTAAAACTAATACTATCCAGAAGGGTACGTTTAAGATCATGGTAAAAGTCACAGTTAAAAAGAAAATGTGCTTCAGATTCAAAAACATCACGAAACGGGCATAATCTATGATTAAGGGGTGTGGGGGGTTTACAATATCGTCCTGTGAAGGGGTAAAACACCACAACGTAACTAAGGTAGGTTACTACGCCTATTTATGGACATAATATCACTGACATAAAGTTCTGGTCTACAATCTTTCTTAAACAACCTATAAGTACATAATTTATTACGGTTTACCCTGTCTACGTCATTCCAGAGTTCTGAGAACCACCTTTCCTCATCTAATCTACATAGGGATTGCTTAATAACTGTTAATTTACTATTCAATGAAGAACCTGGAGCCTGGCTAATGTTTTACTCTATTGTGCTCCACGCATAATTATCTTCATGTGACTTTTGAGAAGCATTTTAGGTATCAAATTTTCTGGTTAGCAATTTCTTTATTTATCTCTGCAACTCAATATCACTGCGTTTTTATATAGATTGAAATACACAAAATATTCCAACAGATAAACAAACCAATTTTTACATTTTAATAATGTTAACTACATGTACATTTAGAAAAGGAACGCCAGTTAAAAACATGTTAAATCCACATTCCCAATTGATTCAACACCACAAGCGTTGTCTCATTTGCATATTGATGGTAGTCTAGGGATCAATCAGGAAATATTTTAGGCCTTTTATGAAATTTATGAACATGAAAGGATGTATTCTCTTTATCTAGATATATTTAATCACTTTATCACATTACATACCGCTTAAGCGTTTTAGAAGTGTCACATCGGCCATCATTAACCGGACAGCATATGCTATTTGTTATATTTGCCCGAGTGTGTATTGCTTATATGTGGTGTCACAGTTGAATAGAATAATTGTCTTCTCTATTCTTCTATATTCGGGAGTAAGCGATGATTATGAATCCACGAATTGCTCATCCGTGTACTAAGAAGTTCCTTCATAATAACATGATCCAAAATGTATATTATGAAGTTATTGATTTACTTACAAATGATCATAAAAAGTATGAATATGTGAATGAGTATGAATATAATTTACATGTGTGTGTGTGATTTACGGAAATATATATTTGTTTACGGGATATATCGGACTGATGTCCTGTTGTGGCGGTCATGTATGTTGGCCTTTGGGAAACCATATCAATCGATACCTGAAAGAATCTTGACGCTATCCTAATGCAGCTACACAAAGAAATTTAGTTTCTTCCATGAGAATCTTTATCATAAACACAAAACGTGGTGATTCAAGCTCTTATCGTTATGTAGGCAGCTGCTAAAACTTCTGGCAGAAAGACGAACCATTCGAGATGGACACAGATAAAAGTAACGAATAACCAATTCTTTCTCTGCCATTAGCCATCACTTACTTACTACAATTATTCCCCTTTTTGTCATTTTATGGGGGACGTTTAACCCCAAATTTCTAATCCCACCTTTTCACATGACAGTAAACAGAATCTGTTCATCACCTTTCAATAAAGTGAATGGGAGGCGAAGCCGCGTGGCCAAATTATAGAGAAATAAAAGAGTATCGCCTTCGGTATCTTCTAATGTTCACAGAGTTGACAAAATGCCCGAATCAAATACACTGGGTATTAGATTTACACTCGCCGATTGTTCCAAGTTTATGTTGGGGTCTCTGAGGGTTATATCTTGATTATATGACCAATTGTGGCGATTTCGTATTAAAGGTTTGAATAGTAAATATCTCCTAAACAGATCGAGTTCCTGTGTGTTGTGAATCCTCGGACAACACAGCGATATTAGTTCTGATGGCTCCCCGCTCCACACAAAGGAAGTAAATTGTTCGATATAGTACCAGCACGATTCATTTCTGAAGTTCTCGCCACTTGATATCCTTAATTGTTTATTTGCAGTGTCAATATCCATTGTCATATGTTTTTTCATGTTTTATTTTAACCTTTTTCTAAGTATACAGTTGAATACCTCTCGATTACGAATTCTCCTTAAAACGACAGTCCTGTCAGGGTATATTCTGTGGAAACGAAATTCAAGGGATATTAGTAGTACATGTTTATAAAACTACAAACTTGAAACATGTTACGGGGGGTAACATTTTGGTTGATTTTGATTTGACAAATTGATGAATAAGAGCGCACATATATGGTACAATAAACACAACAATAAGACATGACATTGTGTATGTGTATTAGTTTTTTTTTTAATTTGAACATTCCCTTTTGTTCCATAAGTTCTTTATAATTATTATAGTTTTTTTTTCATTAAGTCGTGCTATTGATGTTGATTAGCACTTTCTTCATGTATTATTGACAACAAATCTTTCACTTATGTGATTTATCTTAACAAGATGTTATTGTCCATTGCGGGTTTCTCTATTTCACCAAAGAGACAATAATGTGATATAATTATTATCGTTTAGCATATATGTCGATTGTTAAATCACTTTTAATCAATTTTATCCTCGTTTATTCGGAGAAAGACGCGTTGTATCAAAACTATAGTTATTTAATGAATCATATATATTTAAAAGTATACATCAAATACCTAACAGTAATTAGAAAAGTGAAAGGTAGATAAATTCTATTTAAACAGATGTCACTTATAGTGATAAAATAATAATTTTATGACTTGATGATTCAAAACTAATTATTCGAAGGGTGAATTGGTAATTACAGTAATGGTTCACATCTGCGCTTAGGAATCTATCCTGTTTGTCATTAATTATTTTGTCAGATCCCATTTTCAATATAATTCTTTTTAATCTACGAAGTTAATTCTTTCCACAGTGTTTTTTCTCAATTATCGGCAGTACATGAGCATGGTTTTTTTTATATAGAAGCACCAATTCAAACGCTTTCTAAATATTAAAAAAAAATATTTGAACTCTGTGCATTATGTTTATGGACCAAAGCACACATTTCATACTTAAAGGCACTATCGCACTCTTTTACAGTTCCATTTCCATGTAAAGCAACGTTGCCTTAAATAATTCGGGTCTTTTAGAATATACCTTATAACCTGAGAACGTACACTTTTTAAAAATGCCAATACAATACAATATAGTTGATTAAAGTACATGTATCACCATATATACGACATTGGTTACAATGTTTGTTTTTAATACAACGAACATAAAAGTACAAATGTCACCCAAATGAGACTACATAATACTGTTAAGAGCTTTAGATAAAACATTAACCTTACGAAGTTGATTACCCATGTGCTGATCGTAAGTAATGTTGAAAGAGATGCATTATCTGTGCATTCGTTTTATATACGAAATATTCGCGTGCTGTAATGCCTTTAAGATTGACCAAAAAGAACCAAAATGTATGACTGAAGAAAACTACAAAAAAGTACTTTAGAATAGATTCATGCGACCGTACAGGTTAGGGTTAATAATGCCTACAAGGAAAAACGCCTACAAGCAACAATGCCTACAGTGATTGTTGTGACAGCGACACGCTTAGCTGCACACAAGTGAACTGTTTCAATTAGTTTGGAATAATGCCTACAATAGATAATTAGCTAACAGATATATTAAGAAAGTAGACGGACAGACAGACAATGTTTTATTCAAGACCATCCAATGTATCCGATAACTGCATTTTTTTGGGCAAACTTACGCTAAACAAAGAAAAAATGCAAATCCCTATTATGAACAGTATTTATGCATGAAAAATTATACGTACCCCATATTGCCGAACCATATTCTATAGTGGACCATACCATAGACTGATATAACTTTGCATGCAAATATATACATAATTAATTGCTTATGTCATTTAACTATACATGCCATGGAAATAGGTGATATCATGTTCATGCCAAAAATATATCCGTTCAAAGCTCAATGTATCTATATCATTTATAAATATGTTTCATTATAATTGCAATTGTAGAAGCACACTGATAAACATGTATTAGACTTATTTCCAAACAACTACAACGGCTTATACAGTACATTGTAGGCTATGTTGTTTTATGTTTACCTATAACGTTCTCTATATGTTGTTTTACCTTCATAATTGTTCAACATAGCATAAACACGAATAAATTACACAAAGTGAACTGACTATGAAGTGTGTACATAATCCTGTAGTGAGTGAGTGTGTTGGTTTTTAACGTCTTTTGAGTGAGTGAGTGAGTTGGGGTCTAACGTCTTTTGAACAATATTTCAGTTTTTAAACACGTCATAATCCTGTAAATAAAGTGTCGAATAAGAGTCATTGACAAATATTATGATTATCGAATTCTTTCCAATTTGTCATTTCGGGATAGAAAAACATTATCAGAGTAAATTAGAAATTTATATATATACGTCAGGTATTCCTTAGCGGTTTTTTTAATCATTAGTGAATCTGTTTAAAAACAAATAAATCAGCAGCTGCTGATAAAATGTATACCTTTTCGGGACACGGCAAGAATTCTGTTTACTTTAGTAGCAATTGATGATATATTCGATATAATAAAGATAAGAACTTTTCATTACATTGATATATTGTTATTATGATCTAATAAGTTTATTAAAGCGTTTTGACATTATCGCTATGTGAGTCCTATTGTAGATTACTTTGAGCCAACTTTGATGCCATGTATATAATTAAAAGAGGGCATTTTGTTACACAGACTGTAGAAGGTTTTCTTAGTGAAATAAAGTGATTTCACTAAAGAAGACAAATAATAACAATTGCTTAACAATCTTTCAAAAAAAAGACAAGGATTTCATTATATTTTTATGGTTACACGAATCCCTTTGACTGAATTAAATGATTAAAAGTTGTTCACACTAAAATAGCCGCAGGTAGTTATCGCTTCCATCGTGACACTTCATTCGACAATTACGATAACCGGATTCAGTAATAAGATGAAATGAATGAAATATATTTTGCGTAAACTGATATATAATAGGGGAAAAGGTATAACGTCCAAAAATGTGCTACCGTGCCATGAATCTACTGTCACAATGACGTAAGTCGATTGTTCTCATCTAGGTAATATCTGTCTTTGAATAGAATTCCTAAATGTAAAATATATTCCTTTAAAGTGGATGTGACAACTTCAATATACTTCTCATTAACTCTGACTGCCCCCTCTATTTCTTCCCCTTTTCACCCTCGGATATTTTTTATACTATCTACCGTAATTTCTTCTGTTTAATTTTGGTGATATTTACTATTTATCAACAATGATTGACTGATTGTACCATATCTTTTCTGTAATAAGAAAACCCAAAAACAAACTCTAACATTTAACATATTTTATTCTATAAACTAGAAGACAGTTATCATTAAACTCGACATTGTAAGAAATAAACGAAATCATAGACGATAAAGGTTAAGGTACCTCTGCATGTCCTACCACCAATGTTGTACAACAGTCGTGTAGACATCTACTGTAGGTATGCTTAGAAATAATTCGTAAATTTGATATTCGATGCTCACTCGAAGTCACAATTGTACATAGTTTTACGTTTGATACAGAAAACATTCAATACACTTATACGGCGTAACATGAATACACATAATAGAATAATTTCACTAGACAAGGCAATTTTATGGCGCAAATTTAAATGCAGTAACGTTCATTTGATGTGATTTCTTAATATCCATTCTTCTACAACAAGCATTTTTTTAAAATTCCAAGTAGACATGATAATCTAAATCGCTGTCTTTGATCAGGTTGCCAGAACCGGAAGTATAATTTTCTTTGAGCGGAGATTTCGGCACCCCTCTATCATGAATTACCCTGTTTATACAGAGGTAGATTAAAAACATATAATCACATTGACATATAATTAATCTGCAATTTGCCAAACTCAAACTATCATCAGAGTAGATGAAAAAGATAGTCTATCCTCAAATGACACCCATATACCAATCCTACATAGACGATGTGGCTATTGGCTAACCACCTCCCCTGTCTCCCAGTGATTAGCACGATAATACTGCTGAAGGGCGCAATTAAACGTGATAGTGTCAAAAACTTCGTCAATCCACAACGAGGCTGTTAGCTTACACGTGACATTTATGCACGCTCAATCCGAGGTAATTGGTGGATATTAACGTCATCCCATTTCTTATCTTGTGCTCGAAATTGCTTCTTACCATTGCCAAGTAATTAGTTCGATAAATCTGGAGATAAGATCGTCGTTTCTAAACAGTAGCAGGACAATTAATACGTCGCGAGCTTTGAATATATAAATTACTGTATGTATCAGATAAAATTATTCAAGTGCATAATTGTGTGGCTTTTTGATGAACTTTTTTTTTAAAATGTCGCAAAAATAATCATATCATTATCAATTTAACTTATACATAAAACTGTTCTTCTTCAGGCACTGTTTTCTGCTAAAAGTATCTCTCATTAAGAGATTGGTTATTTATATACTCGCTATCACAATGACGCTCATACTCTTTCACATGACAATTTTAAGTTTTCCCAAACATAGATCTTAGAAAATATGTATGAAAACTTTCTACGAATGAGAGAGTTAACAAATCTCTTCAGATATATCTGAGTGACGTTATAAAGTTAACGTGGGACGTTCAAGACGTGTCAACGTGCATCAGCTGCACAATTGTAACAAGTAGACTCAAATGACCTTTACACGTTCAATATTTGGATAACCTATGCGTAAAAGTTTATTCTTGCGTGGGGTTTCAATCTTTTCGCCAACATTCATTCACTTAAGCAAATATTAGCATTACCTTTCATGTATATACTAATTTGCTCTGGCGAAAAGTGAAGTCCTTTGAGGAAATTGATAATTTCATCATGCGATTGCAACCCTATTTCATTACAAAACATGATATAAGAATAATATTTTCTAAAACCCCTGACGGAAGCGTTGGAAACCGTTAAAGGCGATGGGAATCGGGCGTTCAAAAAGAAGTCCTTACAAACAGGTTACTTCTAAGCTAATATTTTTCTAAGTAAGAAAAAATCGAGCGGTGATTTTGTAAGTTATTAAGAAGGGGAGGTGGTAGTTTGAGCATGAAATGTGTTTTACAGAACGACATCGTGTTTACATGCCGTTACAAGCGAAGGGTAACTCCGGGGAGTGGGAGAAGTGAGTAGCTATATTTCCCTCCCCGTGCGCATCGTGATTAGCATAGCCAGGACGCTCATTTGCATAATTTGTTCATACTCGTTAGAATGTTTCCCTGATAAAACTAAATCATAGCGATCGGGGATTAAACGGGTGTCAACAGCGTTGATTTGTATTTTGCATCATTTGAAAATAACTTTGAAATAAAATACATGTTACATACATTAAGGATTTAATGCGTGAATGTTCTTATTGATACATAAACTCTTTCTGTCATTGAGGCAATCAATTAAAATGAGTCTAGAAACACTCTTGAATACCTTGACTTCAGCCATTATGAAGCGAGGAGGTTCTTGATTTATGACTTCGTGCGCTCGAAAGATAATCAAATAAACCTAAAATATCAATCTAGACTATAATTTGAACGGATTAGTATAAATTGTTTGATTGACACAGGATAATGTTTTGATACACCAATCTCGAGCTCACCAGCTGTTCATTGTAGATGATAATTTGATGTACCCGCAGCGTTATACAAGATAAACGACAATATAATACTCTGTTAAATATGGGATAATTCAAGTGTAAAACATTAAAAGAAGTAACCTAATTACTAAGTTTGAAATACTTACAGTTTGTAAGATGATCAGAGGTTTTAATGAAATGACAACAGAACTTAACAACTGAATTTCGGAACTAAATTGGAGAGTATTCGTCCTTTGTACACAAATGATAAAAGTGTATAAGAATATACAAGTTCAATATTTCAACCTGTTTTTCGGCTGAATGTTTATAACATTAATGATTGATTCCCCTGAATCCAATTCCCACAAGTATATACCGTTCGAATTGTCTCTATAAATGATAACAGGTTCTAGCCATCTCCAGATCGCTGCCAATGCTCTTTAAACATCCATAGGATAATCACATTTCGGTTTTTTAAAAATATGTGTGTATGTGCTGTTTCGCTGTAAACACTTATAATATAACGTATAAAATGATAATCCTGCGAGGTAGTCATTGTCAGTTCATTGTTTAAAACTATATCAGCCCTCTCATAATTTACACCCTAATTTAAGGACACAATCTTTTGTTTTGTGTAAGGAAACGTATGTATGTAATTCAACAGCTTTAACAATCTTACTTTGAAAACTCATTTCGCCGGACACAGTGTAGAAGAATTGCTAGATAGTCTTTGTCATCATCATTTGCTTTATTTTTGGAAGTTTTATTTATAAAACTAAATAGCCTGAACGACTGACAGATGCTGATATCAGAGTGGAGTGGACTGGGATGTAGACGGCAATCCTCCCCGCTGATGTATCGTAACGTGGTGGATCTGTGAACAAATACTGTAAGTTTTTGGGGGAAATGGGAAATGATAAAAAATGGGCAAGTGGTTTTACAACATATTAAGGGTTTTACTACTTTAGAAACATCAGGACAAGCTTACCGTTGATTTGGACAGACTAAACAGACTAAAAGTGATTTATTGCATCATAACGAAAAACAGTTGTTCAAATAAATAAATAAATAAATAGATAAATAAATAAATAAATAAATAAATAAATAAATAAATAAATAAATAAATAGATAAATAAATAAATAAATAAATAAATAAATTCAATAACTTTGATATTCACTCATTATTTGTAAAACTTTTTAATATGTCAAAAATAGGGATAAACTACATTGTAAATGTATGTATGTTTGTATTGCGATTCGTGTAGCGAATAATTGATGCCTGAAAAGAACTATTATAGAAATTGGTGAGTAATCGTTACAAATTAATTGTAATACCGCAACTGATGTTTCTGTACATAATTAAAAAATGCGCCGTAACCGGACTTTAAAAAGTGCATTTTATAACCGTGCAATTTATCAGAAAAATCTAAAACAATAAGTAACAAAGTAATTCTTTATAATATAAGCGCTGATGGTCTAAAATTTAAGAATGGTTTCGCGTATAGAAAATTAACGAAAACGGTTTGAATAAAGTACAGAGACAGGAAAGTATATTGACGCTGCTGCCGAGGGTAAGAGTAAAAAGGCAGTAACACCTTCCTTCAGAGGCGTCCCTCGCGCAAGATTGAAACCATATGCTGCACGACTACTCATGGTGCTATCGCTAATTGAATCGCCCTCAACCGTTTCGCTTCAAGAAATTTACAAAGTGTTTTCCGTGTACAATTTATCAATTTTCTTTGAATTTGAACAAATTGGCGATAAAAATAACCCCAATGTGTCATGTATGAAATTAGAAATCCATGTTTCTGTGTAACGGTGACATAAGATCATGTAGTTATGGACATTTAATACACAGGCTTAAGTCTATTCAGGAAAGTGCGGTTTGAGAGGATTTGTTAATGTTTATCTTGAATGTTTTGAGGAAGTTGGTTTCACGATATATAAACAGCTCATTAACGACCAACTCGCTCGTGTAACGTGTTGGAGAAGTCAGGCATCATATTAACTGAGAGGGATTTTTTTTTTCAATAAAGATATAGCAAACGAAAAAGATATGAATCTTTCATAAACATTCAACGTTAATTATGTATAACTTTATGACATACTAAACATTTACATGCCATCTTTTTTATTATTGGATATACTTATTCCTTTACTGAAAATTTAGTGAAAGAATTCATTTTTCACTGAATGAAATTAATCTGAAATGTTAATTAACAAGTGTCATGTAATCATGTAATTCAGTCTTTAACAATGTAATATATTCAATTATACAAACAATGAGATCTCGGTAGTGCTTGAAATATGGAACACAAATATAGTGAACATAAGAGAATTACGTTAGAATACTATGTTTTGATGTAATAAGATTGAAGACCAAAACATCATCAATATTTCTATAAAATGATATCTTCAAAATAGCAAATATGTATACTTATAACCATCTAAGGTACCTGTCATTCAACACTCATAGAGAATATGTGGGTATCGATATAAGCTTTGAATTTTAGTAAGCATTGTTTTATTTTTTGTTTTGTTTTTATCCACGTGGTATAGACACTTCCATGGTGCTAGACTTCGAGACACAGAAATAAGTCACCTATCTCTATCATAACGGTCACTTATTCCATGTCCATGAACGAACAATATTCTATTAGAATAATATGAATACACCAACATATGCTCCATCCTGGTTCAAATAATTATGATAAATGGCAAAAACTCCCTGGGAAGATAATGATTGAATCTGAAATATCAGACAGGAAACAGATAGCAGAACAAGCACCATCAATTCCAGTAATTTGTAGGTGATCAGCACCTAGCTAAACGATAGATAGTACTAATAAAGGATAAACCTCAATACTATAGATCATAATCCAATTATCTGCACATCCAATGCATCATAGATAATCCTTTAAAACTGTGATTATCACGATGCATCATAGGGCCATCTGTCTGAACATTGCTGTGTAGCTGGATGCTTCGTTCGACGCATTGCGGGTCTGCAGGGGGATATATCGGTGTAATTAGGCGCTATTAACACCCTCTGCACCTGGAGAGAGGTGAGGGGCGGGGGGATCTGCCGCCAATCAAAGGAAGATGAGAAGACAGATTCGCCGGGGAAATTCGCCGATTCACTTGGTACCACGAGATCGAGAAAAGAAAACATTCAGATAATGTGGAATTCTAAACATACAATGTAATGAGTTCAAAAAAGTTAATTCCCAACGTTGAAAGTTGTTCACAAAATAAACTGTGTTTTCGGGTTATTTTGTCGTTTAACAGGCTTTCGTATAAAAAATCAAATAGAAGATGTCGTTAAGATTGATTGACCTTCCGTACCGTTGTCAGACGATGATAAGTGCACGTGTTGGATAAAAATAAGGATAACTCAGCGATGAACTTCAGAAATGCTTCATAAGAAAAGTTATACTTGACGTGTATATATTTAACAAGTTTCAAATGCAACTTACATACAAAAAGATATTGTCCTCTTAAAACTTAATATCAAGTTAGATAACCCTCCCTCCTAATAAGAGACAAATTGCTTGAATCCTTACTTATTAATATGTTCTAGGCTCGACACGGCCCTTGTCAATTGCTCTTCTCAAGGAAGGTAGGAAAACGTTATATAAATTAATTTGTTACTTAATTTTAAAAACATGTCACAGCGTTTACACACGTGCTTGTGAAGCACAAAACATCAGGTCCCAGGTTGATATGAAGCTCTACATATCGTGTATACATTCTAAACCAAAAAATACCGATAACAACTCATAAATTATAGAATTAGGAATTAAATGTAAATTTGATTTTGATCTTTGTGGATATCAATAGTCAATTGTTTTTTGGTTGTTTAACAATGGAAATATGGATACCAGTTTGTGCATATGTTAGGGGGAATGAAAATCACGTTGTGAAACCTAAGCATTAAGAAACTGAATTTAACCGATATCATCTTATGATCTTTATCTATATATTGTTGTGCATTTTAGTGACCATAGCACAAGTTGGGCACTATGATATTACACGTGGCATGAAATAATCACTGTGTCTATCTTGCTTCATAAAGAAATATACAAAACTGTAGACATCAGCAACGACAATTCATAGGAAGTCGATTAACACATTGATACGTGTGTATTTACATCAACAAAATGTCATCCGAAGACTGCTATAAACATATGTTATGGAAAGATGATTAATTAGTCTATTTGGTTGAGCTGGTACATCTAGATCCAGTTTGTTGAGATATCTGAAACCATTCAACGATCTGACTTCATCTTACTTTCAACAGTTTCGAACCTTGCCAGATTCACCCGTCATGCATCAGTCAGTATGGAGTTCGAACATGCGATTAATGACATGCGCAGACGGGTAAGCCGATACCTTGTGTATGTTTACTTTCTTCTCGGGCAAGACAAACAGTCTGACAGTCACTACACTGGAACTTCAAGATGAAAAACCAACTCGTCGTTGGCAAAGTCATCATTGCAAAAAGCATAGTGTATTGAGACGTTTGCCGCGATCTTCAGAGAAACAAATTTTCTCTGATGGTAAAACAATATCCAAGGTCTAAAGATCCCGAGAGTTAGGTATGGAGGTGAAAACAAACAGCCTAAATAAAGATGTGTTATTTCGTCTGCGTTACTTGTGCAATAATTACACACAGCTTTCATCACTCCTTCCTCCTCTATGGGAGCCTGTCATACCTTGTGATTATATTACAACATGACCAAGGGTGTTATTCGACTTAAGCGACGTCTACGCATACATCCACACGAGCTTCGTACACGTCGTTTTACACGTTATTTTACGAATATAATTAGTCGATCCTGGTCATTCATGTCATGTAAAGAGTTAATTTTATATTCAATAAGCTGACCATCGCACATTTACGACGATTTCACCTTCATGAAATTTCTGTCATTTTCATACATCTCTCTTCGCTGTGTTTGATGTCTCAAAATCATACCCAGTTACGCAAATGCAAACGGGATAACTGTATGATGCATGAATTATCAACAAACCTTGCAACTGATGACTGAAGATACGATAAAATTATCGTCCATTGGCCAGTCATACAAAGCAGTTGTAGAGTAACATTCCCTTGTAGCCCATTTCGAAATATAGATTACAATCAATTGTTGTCTTACATTCAATTGTAAGTGATATGTCTAGCAGGGCCCTGCTAATCTGCCTCTTGTTTTACTTCTACAAAGTCAACGCTGGTTTAGTTACGTAAGTCGATATCAGCGTTAACGTCTGCACAGTAACATACCTATTTAGGGTAAGCAAATATTTATAAAATATATAATTGTCTTAAAATTGCCTTTTAACATCAGATCACCAAAGCCAACTTCAATCTCTCTACCTTATATTGCTTTCCCATATGGACTAAAAGTTACTTGTTAATATAAAAATGTGTTTTCGGAAATAGTTAATCTTTTAGGGGAAACTGGTAGTAAAGGGGTAAGTGCTCAACATAAACTAACTTTACAACTATACTTATCTCTGGTGTGGAACCTTTCATCTAGTTTCCCTTATACTCATCATCTCTCCAGGTATGATAAAGACTAAAGAAGCTGACATGTTGGTCCATAATCTGACATCTCTCGTCTTCACTGTACAGACACAGACCTGCGTTATTAGAATGCCCTGTTGATGGATTTATTAGTGGTATAGTTCTTTCAGCGCGATGGGTAAACTTTTGCACCAACCATACCTAGCAACACCGAGTCTGGCAGACTTGACAGAACTCTGAAAACGGTTGTCTCGGATAGCAGTACATGGACAGAGACATGGAAGTGAACATCAACATTAAATCTGCATACCTCTGTGAGGACGATGGAAGATTTTACTTCTTGTTATATACTTGCAATGAAGTGTGTTATTGTATCTCATGTGTTGTGATGCTTTTTTTGTCAGTTTTGCACTTTTAAGTATTGTGTGCAAAAAGGTGCTATTGAATCAAACCACCTCAAATGCGTTACATACAATATTTAGGTATTCCTTCATCAATGTTTTTTAAAGAACACTCATTTACAGCTATTTTACAGATTCCTTCTTAACTTTTAACATACAACAACATTTTTTATCCAAATCCAAGGACTAATTGTTCTTTGAAGACAAAAGCGTTATTATATTGTTTCTGAGATAGAAATACCATTTCAAAAGAGACGTCGACCCGTAAATAAAGTTGTTTTCCTCATCATAATTCACTCGCAACGGTAAACATCTCAACAGAAAGATGAATTTTGCATGAAAAATGCATTATCCAAAAAGTTTTGGTTGATTATCTATCCTAAAGGTTTGAGTTATCAAAACAGACAAAGCACTTAAACGCCTCTCCAAATATTTGTAATTAAAAAAACAAATAGTTGCGTAACGATACACAACTAGAAGAGTCTTACATCTATAAAACAGACTAGTATCTTAAACAACATACACTAAGTTCGACAAGGTCTTGTTTTGTTCTAAGTAAGTATGATGTACGCCTAGCATTATTCAATTACATCATTACAACCCGTGTTTAGTTAGTGTAGTAGCGAACCGAGAAGTGTAGGGGTATAGCAACAGTGTGGAGAATATATGTTCAAGCTTGATGAGGCTAGCATCACTTAATCGCGCCAGCCACTAACGAAAAGCCCCAGGATAATCTTCCTTAAGTAAATCTGATGCTTATGCTTAAACTGCCTTGAATTTCCGAAAGACCGTAAAGAATATAATTTGCTTTTTGCACCAATTTTGCAAAATGTGATAATTGTTTTTTTTTTTATACAATGTTTCAATGGAGCAACATCTCTCAGGACTGATAAAAGGGACATAGACTGTCTTCATAACGTTTATATTGCTTTGATCCGTGCCAAAATATCATTTGTAATGTCAACTTTCTCAACTCACAAAAATAGTCACATGAACTATTCAACTATCAACCCATTGCTTTCTTTTTGTCTGCCTTAGAATAAGTTTCTGCAATTAGCGGGTTCGAGTCGGATACATTGTCCTATTTTCGAAAAAAATCATTATCTCTTTATTCTTGATAAACGTATATCATGGACAACGTACAACGAAACATTTGACCATCAAAAATGCTCTAGGTCACTTAACATTTACTTATTGTTGAAATCATACCATCCCTTTTTCTTCTATCAATTGCCCCAAAATAATCTCCCTACCAAGAAGAATTGATTGCTGATATAAAGTTTAAGTACCTCCTGCAATCATTACAAAGAATTAATATACATCGAAATATACATTTGAAAAATTAGAATTTTTGTGTTGGCATAGCTCCAACACTAATTCTTGTCAAATACCGATAACACACGAGTCGAGCTTGTAGAACGACTACTTGTAATCGTTTACTCGATAAGCAACGGGCCAGGAATTAACTGTTAATGTATGGACATCAATCTTGCGCCAACAAGCACGTGCATCACGCGCAGAACGTGTCAGTCGCCATCTGCGACGCCTCTCGTCTATCCGTCAGTCTCAGCCAATCAGCGACCGCATTCGTCAAATCAAGGGCGATAAGTCACGAAGGTCCGAGACAGCCTGATAACGGTTCATTGGCATTGACCATCAATGGTTTAGTTTTGATTGCCAGTTTACGGGAGTTGTGATTATTGCAACTGATTCTATTTTTCATTATACTGAACTTGTTGTTTTATACCTATAAAGATGAATTGTTGATTGATAAGTATGAAAAGTACACGAGTACGGATACCATGCTTGCTATTGAAACAATGAGAATCCATTCACACTTTGAGATATTTTCATCGACACCCAATACCTAAATAAATATCACAAAACAGTTGATGTATCATATGGTACGAATACAGAATAAACGTTTCACAATTTGCAGAAGGACAACCGCATTTTCAAAGTTATGTAAACGGATAAATATATCTAGCTCTATCTCAAACGGTGGACGGTACGATTGTGTAGATACCATCTTTAAATATCCAGCCATTTCAGACACTACATGTGCCTATATCCATAGTTTTATGACAATTATAAATCACATTGCAAAGCAGGAATCTAATACAAGATATCTGTCAACGACAGGTATTGAATTTGTGCGATGCAACGACACATGACTTCTTGACATCTTGATTATATATTTTTACATATTGGTTCGAAACGAAGAAGGGTTCAAAATCATATATATGAGATAAATGAATTACTTGGCTTATTGGCTAATATTCACAGACGTATAGGATTATGAACTTGATCTGTTAGTTATACCAATTATTCAATAGTCTAAATGTCATCCAGGGATTAGATAGATAGAAAAATAAATCTTAAGAATGAAAAAGTTCGAGAACAAACACATGATTTGGATGAAACGTTTATGATGTTTTCGAGGTAGCGACTGAAACAATTAAGATACCAGAAATTAAGAAAGTGTGCAAGTAAATAGTTCATCGTAAACACAATGTGAGTTGATGCAAGAAGCACCCGCTTCACAGGAAATGACCGATTTTTGTGGTGAAAGTAGAATTGACATCACTAAAGGCTCTGTTTGATATTTTGACAGTAAACTTATCAGATGCATCGCTGAAGGTCCGAAGTATGCCTCGCACATCTCTATACTTAAGGAATCTTAACCGCAGATGACAGAGTTCTATAGAAGCTTTGTCTTCACGTGCATACCAACCAGCTGCATTCTAGAGATTCTCAGATAGTGTCCTACAAACAAGCACGTGCTATCTTAAGAGACAAAAAAATCACAAATTTACAAGTATACCAAACTAAATAGGACATTCTCCCTCTTTACGGAGTGTAATGAGACATAGGGAAGGCAGCTATGTCTTCTTGCTATTTCCTCTACCCTTCTATTGTCATGTCAATCACTCCTTTTTTGCTTCTAACCATTTTTCTGTGACAGATCCCACTTGCTGGAATTTAAAACTCAAAGTAGTCAAATTTGCTAAATTCTAAACTTAAGCGGGAAATTGCACGTGCCTTTTTGCGGACATTACAACAGTTTGGTCCTCAGTGGGAGGTCTCGGGTTAAAGATGAAAACGTTTCACTGGATTTTTTTTGCGAAAAGCTTTGTTTATAATGCCAAAATGGGCGATATCATTCTGATCTTTCAATAACAATGTGCCCTGGTCCCGGGCTTTCGTATCTTTGAATATTGGCGACATTGCTTTGTTTCATGTTTTTATACAATGTGTAGGTTGAAAGTTAAGAAAACATTTGCAAAAACAATTGTAAAAAGCCCAACTGCAGATATTAATGTGAGAGTATGTTGAAAGATCGTAAACATGTAAATATTTACTAGAATAAAGTTATGTTTATTTCCTTTACTATATGAAGTTCTTCACAAAGTTTTTTTGGTATATCAAGTAAAAGTATTTTCCAAAAATTATATTTACAGTTCCTATTATTCAAAGATTTTTTGTAATAAATTTTATATCTTTTGTCAAACGTTTAACTTTTCAACTGTATCTGCTTTACAGTTTTAATAAGTTCCTGAAATTTATTCAGTTTTAACTTCCATCTAAATTTTAGGAAGATGGAATAAAAATCTGAAATCCTGAATGTCCTAATTTTACATTGAGGGGTTATAAACAGAGTATTATACTATACGTTGATAGATGACAATATTTGAAGGAATAATCAAACACGACATGTCATGTAAACCAATGTACAAATGTATAGGAAGACAAACAAATATTGAAAATCCCTACCATACTTTGACACAGCTTCGTTAAAGTCAAGCTGTTTAACAGTTCGCTTGGCAATGACATTTCTCATGAAAACGTTTTATCGCCGTACGATACCTCGTACGAATCAGGCTGGATATGTAATCAGTCTATTGTGCAACGAGTTGGGACCTAAACGAGTTGACACAACCTTGTGACATACCAATGATACAATCTCGAATGCACACTCCTGTTTGTGTTTCATCTTTATAGGACTATAAAACATCCTGTCATAACGAGCATGGGGCCAGTGCGTCACGGTTCTTACAATTCTAAACAGACTGAATATCATTACATTTAGTATATGGAACGGTGAGGCAATTGGAAGACTGTCTACTGATTAAGATTTCAACTACCATTTTGAAGTGGAATAGGAAACAAATAAGCGGTATACCAATTACTTATAACTAAAATATTTACTTTCATTGATCTAAAATCAAGCTTGTAAATTAGTAGTAGTTATGTAACATCCATCGTATAAATATACAAAATCCGCAAAATTCTGCAATGAAAGAAATCAAATTGAGTATATTCAACGTTTGAAACAAGAAGATCAAATACTGAATTGTTTGTGGTAACGAAAGTACAATACTTATTCAAGAATAGTACTCGGAAAAAGCCATTACAAAATTCAGTACTTTACCAATCTTATTTTCCTAATTAATCTAATGATGGGATTAAACAATGCGTAACATTTCTCATTTCTCCATGCAGTACATGATCGGAACATTTTGCTTAATATACGTCGATCGAGCAAATATAATTAAAACAAAAACACAATGATGTCGAAACATTTTCATCAAATGAACATTACAGAAAAGTAAAAGCAATCCATTTACATGGAAATATTTATTCTGATAATTATATAGGAATGTATATATATTTCTCCTCTTTATTAAGAATAACTTCTTTATCAATATGCCACATCTAAATTCACACAGGGGAATGTATCCACTATACGAATTTGATTGAACATGATATAATAGTTGACAATCACATTCCAAAACACTGTCAAACAGGAAGTAGCAGTTTGTTATTAAAGCAGTATTCGTCAGGGTTGCATCTCATCACTGGAAGGTGATTTCGAACGGTTTTATTCCGGTAGTTGCACGCATCACATAATCCTCCACTTGAAATCATGTCAGATAAAGATCAAACACCGCAGACACCATTTCCCCTGCTTTCTGTCGCAAATTACGCGTTAAATTGGGGGCACTGGATTGGAGCGGAAAACAGCAATAAGGTGTTGAGTTTCTGCAGATACCTCTCATATACTGCTTTTATTTCAGTTGCTCTAGCTTCACGACACCTCGTTTTGTGTCCGTATTAACAGGCTCTATTATACAATCATCAGAGAAGAAGGCCCCTTAAGTTCTTCATGATGGCGTCTATTTGAACCCAGGTGGTTTTCCAACAAATCATAGCAAAATCATATGCCTCCTGAGTTGGCTTGTGACTAGGGTAATGCTTATCGTTCATGAACTTGGCTTGTGACTAGGGTAATGCTTATCGTTCATGAACTTTGCTTGTGACTAGGGTAATGCTCATCGTTCATGAACAGTGGCTTGTGACTAGGGTAATGCTCATTGTTCATGAACTTGGCTTGTGACTAGGGTAATGCTTATCGTTCATGAACAGTGGCTTGTGACTAGGGTAATGCTCATCGTTCATGAACTTGCCCTCTAACTTTCCGTTTTGGATCATTTGACTATAGGACTTTACTTTAGAAACTTGCATTGCAACATATCTAAAGAGTTACTCATTAAATATATCTTCACAAATCAATTGCAAACCTTCTTTGGAAGATCATGGCGGATCCATTTTGTTTGGTAGTCAATCATGCATTTTATAGTAATTTTCATAATCATTTAGTATTCGGCACCTATTGCCTTTAGGAAGGTACGGATATTGTATAATGTGAGAATTTGTTGACAAGAGAATAACAGTCTCTTCTAAAGAAGTTTTCCTTCTGAATAGGACGAAAATGAATAATTGCTTATAAAACTAAGATACAATCTTAACAGTTATTAAATTCAAGGTTGTGTTGCTATGTATACTTCTTAACTCTAGAGAATGAGACCATTTGATACAGTTACAGAAGATCAGACCATAGACTTATTGAATACACATGAAATTGTAATGCCGAAACTAAAATAAAGAAGAATTGATTCAAACTGTAAAAAAATAATTATTATCTTATCTAGTTTGTAACAAGTACAAAACGTAAACAAATGCCGTTATAATGAAAAACTGCGGGTGTGTATACATGTACAAATGCGAACATAACGATGTAATTAGGATGTTGATAGCAGTCTTTTTTGCCCTTATCACACGGAAAAGCTATCAACATGAAAAGAAGACGTTGTGGAGGACCCATTGCAAATGGTAGACATAGTCCTTGTTTGTAGATGACTACACATGAAAGAGTCTTGACAAAGATAACACGGCGTGGACATTGTTGCTTTTTTACTTTGCATACACATGTGGTAGGCGTTAGTACCGCAGTGATTTAATGCCTGCCCGTGGCTTCACACCCGTCTGTGTGGAGGGGAGATCCACTTGCAGAAAGCTCGTCTTCAATAAAGGACTGCAAATCGTCCATGATATGTCAGACGTATTCGATGTGCTTCTTCTTTGGCGTTTTGTGTTTTCTCGTTTTCCAAGAGAAAAATAAACACGGCTCCCGTTCGCTTGTATTTGTCTGGTAAACTCGTGTCACCGACCATTAAAGGTTGGGACTACTTTATCAATGTGTCATCTAAACCAAGGCAAACATAATATGTCTATATACATATATTCAAACACATAGGCACGACATCGTTCAACGCACAAATGGTGCGTAAAATTTATTTCGAAAATTCTCATTTACTTTTGTGTAAGACTTTTTCAAAAACAACGATAAAATGCAACTCCTAAAATAACAAGTTAGTTGTAAAATATGTCAATGCAATGTTAAAGATTTTTTTAATCCGTTGATGAAATTGGCATCGGTGAACATAACACCCAGATGACCACATTTGTGTCAATTATTTTTAAGAATATATTACACACAGACCAACGTACAATTTCAAGTTTAAGAAGCAATTTGCTTTTTTTTCAAAACTTGTAATATCGTTGTTATATTAATTATTAGTGTGAACAAATTTTGAATAATATTTTAGAAATGCTGTACTTATTTTAGGGTGTATCAAAATGAAACCACGAAATATATAGGAATAAACGTTTAATTCAAACCACATTACAAACACAATGTGCCTTGTACAGAATATCTGGTGAATCAATTCCATTTAAAGTCGGACATAAATTTGAAAGATTTGGAAATTGCACTCAGCTTTAACGATTAAATGGAATAAACGGTGGTCAAGTGTCCATTTAACTAAAGTAAATGAGCCAGTTTTGACAATCTAGACTAATTCAAGGTTCGGCGTAGACATGAACCTTGCATATTTATTACAAGAGGAAGACACTCGATACGGCTAGACACAGGTAAACATCTTGGTTACGTATCCAAATGGCTTCTAAATGCAGGAAACACGACGAATTAAGAAGTCTAAATGAGCTTTATTCTACCGGGCAGGAAGCGTAGAATAAGCTATTTAAAAGCAAGAAATATCAGATTTTTATTCATCGATAATGTATCAAGCCAATGCAGTAAAATAGAAGAAAACTGAAACATGATATAAATATATATGCATGGAGACGTGTACTGTCGAAATCAACAATCTAGAAAACAGCTTTAAAACTCCTGATAGAATATGTTATAAAACGTAGTTATATTTGATGGTTTTCTCGTAATGTTCCCTTACCCCTAATACACATTGTTTGTTATAGGACAAGTTTACGAAGACAGAGACATGTCATTGTTGATTAAAATTCATTTGTGACATCTAGCAGAGCGTGTCAAAAATGAATATGCACAAATATGAACTGCACGTGTAACTACACGCAGTACAACATGAGTGACTGACCGCATTAGCATAGGTATATCTTTTTTAAAAATGGCATATGTTTCTTCAACTAAATAATGTTAAATCCAGCGACTGAGATGAAGCGAAACTAACGTCGTAGATCCCTGTCCCTTTTAGTGAAGGGAGGGAACCACTCCATCATCTTCCATGACCCATGACCTTTCAGATATTGACAAGGGTCCCTAGGACCTTATCCCAACGACATAAGTAGGTGAGTAATTTTATTAGTTTTTCATTTCGTCAAATATTTCGTATACACTATATAGTTGACGTCTTATGAAATAGTGATACTGGCAAATATTATGTGCCATCTTAAGAAAAGAAAAACATACAATCACATTACAAAATAATACTTTGGGTGACCCCTTATGGGGTCATTAGAGATTAAATCTAAAGTAAATTTTGAAATAACAAACCAAACGTGTGAATGTGTGAGTGGTTGTGTAAGGGAAGTATGATTGTTTTGGACCGTACACAGATAGACTTGTTTCATTAACAGCATGTTACGTTTGAAATCAGTTCCATTACGATGTAATTGGAAATAGTTTAACATTCGCAAAAATGATATATATTTCAATACCCAAATCATTAAACAAAATAATAGATTGTTTCAATAAGGTGTATCATCACATGCAGTCCACAGTACTTCGTTTACTTTTGAAAACAGGGTTTTGAAAGAAAATACCTTTTGAGTAGTTTAAGACAAATTGAGTTATTTTTAACATTTATTGCACCATGCAGATGTTATACCCTTATATACTAAAAGTAATATATATGTAATTATTACAAATCCATACGTGCATTAACACATAAAAAACACTACACCATAACAGCGACTCTACGTATGTTAAACAAAAAATCTAATCATTTTGGGTTATATCATAAAGAGTAAAATTTATGGTCACAATACAAAGTTTATTAGAGAATAAAATTTAAATCGTTCGACTAAACAAAGTTCTTGGTTAGTTCAAGATGAAAAGCAGAGCCAAAATGGAGTGAGTTCCTGACGATCCACTACAGTTGACTTCTTCACACGTTTTGTTTCACATAACTATAACAAACAACTTAATGATGTTTGGCCCATGTGTTTGGAGAACATTTTAAAAACTAATCACCGAACATAGAGGTTTTATATCTCTTCTTGCAATGTTTATTTATAGAAAAGTGAAACAAGAAATGCAAATGATTTCATATGTTTAGAGGGACAAGTCATTTGAAACTAATCTCTATATCCACAATTTCAGGCCCTATACACCCCGTGCCTTGTTGATTCTTTGTCCTGGGAAGCGTTTCCTCAATCCTTTTTATACAGATAATTGATATGTTATATTAAGTAACATATTTCACAAAATTCTTCTTGTGTTGTAAGGCAAATATGTTCATTTAAACGTAACAAGTTTATACAACGAGAACCCTAACACAAACCTAACGTGTTACATCAATCAAGCTAAGTTCAAACTAATTGCTCATTTGGGCATATGGATTTTAAAATAAGATTCCCAGGTTCAAATGAAGTCTGAAATTACTGTTGATGTTAAACACGTCCCCTGCTGACAATGTCTGTCTTAAAAACAAACATTATTTTTCAAAGAACAACACGAATTAAAAGCAGTTTGAAGTCACCTAAATCATTGCGAGTTCGTTGATATGTTGAACACACGACGTCGTCTGCTCGGCGACATGGCGGAACCAAACAACTGCACGTGCAGGTCATTTAAGGGAGGTAACACAAGTTAAAGGAATGGCGCGTGTAGCACATGTTAAACCGTCATGGCGGAAGTTACTGTCAGGCAGTAAATAACCGTGACTATTTTACTAAGAACATGTTGAAAGCCATCGCCTTGTGAGTACTTTAAGTTTCAAGTAACCAAAACATGTTAGTTTAAAGATTATCTTGGAAATGGATCTATTTAAGCAACATTTCAAATTAAAGACGTAGTAAGATGATTCATTGAATAAAATGCAAATCTGCCTTAACGTAAAAATTCAACTTGGTACACACTTCAAATTATTCATAAAAATCCACACATAAACAAGTATTGATTTTTCCTTAAGTAATATAGCATGTGTATTGATATATTCAATCTTAATTTGATTGACAATGATTGACAGCAGATCGATTGTCGTTAACAGCATTTTAAATTTTCCTCATTATCAGCTGTCACCAGGCGGCTTATATCAAAGTAATTAAACACCCTTTTGCAACAGATCAGGTGTAATAAAGATAAACAAATCGGTAATTCCGGAGAACAAAGGAACCAGCGTTAATTATCACATAATTGATAGATCTGGTAAAAGTAACACGTTATGAAAGAAACAGATTTCATATAGGTGACCGGGTGCCCGAGGTTACTAGTATACGATCATTGATGACGTCATAGTCTATGATCCTTCCATCACGGAAGTTCAAGTTTAATTCATCACTAGACTTGCTAGAAAACTATACCTCTTTCAATGAGGAAGGCGATGGGAAGAAAATCGTATCCCTTTCTTCAGTCGTCATCACTATAATGTGTTTGATTTTTGATTTTTCCCCAATTTGAATATAGATAAGTCAAAAATATGAAGGCAATATCTTTGGTTGCTAAATTTATTTCAACCTTTGCCCAATAGCAATTCGATTACTGCATTTTAAAATGTGAAAATTGTATTTGTACACATAACAAATACACTTTCTCTGAAAATTTCAAAGTTTAGTATGCATGAAAATATATGGAGACATGGTTCACAAAATACATTCTCTAACTACGTGTATCATAAACTACATATCATTCAGCCGATTCCTTATATGTAAAAAGGTAAATCGTCTGAAAAATATATGTGTGTTTAGTATTGGTATGTTACTTCCGACATTACTTATAGATGAATGACAGCGCCCTTTGATCGCAATATTAAAGACAGAAAACAACCCTTCAGGGATTTCGTATAACGTCCCGCGCCAGTTCGAGATCATCCCGCATCAATTAAACTAATCCACACAAACTTAATGACAATTGGCTCTCTTGATTGCCTTCAGTGAAACGGTGGTGGGAAAACCAGTGTGAGAAAATATGTCTGTTTCCAGAGTTAACCAATCAATTGACTCTCTCTCTCTCCTACAACTGTCAATAACTAATTGATGACGTCATAAAGTGATTAGGCCGCCAGTGGTGATCTTGTCGCTTAGCACAAAGACGATACTGGTACCCACGGGACCGGGGACTATGGGCCTGGGGGTCCGGGTTTCCCATAGCTGCTCCTCTTAAGCAAAATTACATGCTTTCGTAGGATTACGCATATTTTATATAATTTCAACCCTTCCTATATTTTTTAACAAGCTTTGAAAGATTGATGTCTGACATCCGAGTTGACAGCTGATTAGAATTTGGATGAAATGATATTCATAATTTGTGATAATCTAATTGAATATCACTATAGAGAAAATGAGTGTATACACCTAAGACTTTGTGTTCATTGCAGCGATGAGGATATCAGTATAAAGTATTTTTCTTTATTTTGAAAACTGGAATATTTTAATTTATTTGATCTCTATGTTTGCATTTTAACCCGAGTACAATCGCAAATTCATATTCATAAATAGATATGTTTTTAACACGAAACTATAACCTTTGTTTTACCGAAACATGAAAAGTTTGTCAAAAACCCCCATTAATACTCTCAAAGTAAATAATTTTTTCATCTTAAAAGAGTAATTGACTGTTCGTTAAACATGCCTTTTAGCTGAATTTATTTGTACACGATCTAAGCCACTTTATTCTCTCACAAAAGAGAGTAATTGAATGCAGTGTTAACACCGCAATGTCGTGTTATATCGTGCGGAGTTAGTTAAATATCCTACTACATAACCCGTGTCCTCGCCTCGAGGATTGTACTCCACAGTTGATTTAACACACACCGACCAATGCTACAACCTCTTCACACATACATCAACCGAAGAAATGCCCCGGAATTGGCAAATAGTGGATTAATTCGACCCTGGTTTGAAGCTGATATGGTCGCAAAAGAGATAACTAAATAGCGATCTCCGCATTCAATTAAGATAAGGCTATATTAGTTTCAAACCACTGCTTTAGCGGGCAAGATCTGAGCGTTGAATAGACAGCTAAATGAAGCTTTCTCAATTTATGAGTTGCTTCTCCCAGCCCGAGACGTGGTTCTACAGGGAATTGTGTGTTGAATTAGAACCTGTCTGTTTAACGGCTGTATCAAAGAGCACTCTAAACGTGGAACAGTAAGATTACAGAGCTAAGGGATATTATGTGCTTGAAAATCGTGTCGTAATTGTGGGGCAGGTTTTAAGAGGAGAGATCTTGTAAGGAAACGAGCATCTTAATCCCGTTTCACAATGTTTCAATTTTGTGAGGGTCATCAAAGTTTTTATTTGGCATTATTCAGAAGCTTATATTTCAGCTCTGACATCATTCATTTGGCGATCTATCATCACTTGGTGATTTATTGCTTTCAAGAAAATTAAATCTTATAATCGAGCATTTAGGCTTATTTTCCTTTCAGTTATATTTTGCAAAGGTCATAGCAGCTCTTATTTGGAATCATAATGAAACTCATATTACAGATCGTACATTAATTACAAGAAATTGATCATGATTTGATAATGATTGCTAGCATTTAATTTAAAAACCACGAGTAACATACAGTTTAAGTTTCCCCTGAGGGAGAAATGTCTAGTAAGTAAATAAATTGATACTTCTCTAGGTGATTGATGCATGTAAGACGGAGACAGTTCTCAGCTGTCTCCCCTAGGCTCCAGATTGACCTCTTCTTCACTCCTCTTCATATTGAATCTTGAATTGAAGTCATTTTCCTCACTTCCTTACCGACTTAATTCTTGCAACAATATCCTTTCCTTACCACAGATATATACAAAATTCTTAAATTGAAGTGTTCTATTTCACTCCCTTGATACTAAATTGTTAACAAAGTCGTATATCAGCTCTTTCCATACTAAATTATTGACTTAAAGTGATCATTTCTTATTCCTTTCATACTTAACTCATGACTTAAAGTGATTTTTAAAATTCTTTTCATTCTTAATTCTTGATCTAAAGGTATCGTCGTCATTCTTCTAATTCTTAATTCTACACTTGAAGGAATCTTCTTCACTTTTTCAATACTAAATTCATGACTAAAAGTGATAGACTTATTCTCTTCACTTAAAGCGATCGTCTTCACTCCTTTCATATCTAATTCTTGACTTCTTTGGTATTTCCCTCCTCTCTTACATAACACTTACCAAATATTTAAGTCTTAGCTAAGAGGTATCTTTCGTCACACCTCTAATATGATTTGCACAATAAGTTAGGGATATTATCAATTTAATAACTAATAGGTGATGTAAAGATGTAAAGAAATGTTATTATCAATAGTTACAGAATGTTCAAATATTTCAAACTATTTTTGTCCAGCATATTACTACTTGACTTAAAATTATCTTCTTCACTATTTTCATACTCAATTATTGGCTGAAAGGGAAATCCTTCTTTTCCCTCATACTATATACACTTGACCTACAGTGATCTCCCATACTCCTTTCATACTTAATTCATCACTGAAAGTGATCTTCTTCGCTCTTTTCATACTTAATTCTTAACTAAAGAGATCTTCCTCACTCTATTTATACTCAATTCTTAACTTAAAGTGACATTCTTCACTCTTTTCACACTCAATTCTTAACTAAAGTGAGATTCCTCACTCTTTTCATACTCAATTCTTAGCTAAAGTGATCTTCCTCACTCTATTCATACTCAATTCTTAACTTAAAGTGACATTCCTCACTCTATTCATACTCAATTCTTAACTTAAAGTGACATTCCTCACTCTATTCATACTCAATTCTTAACTTAAAGTGACATTCCTCACTCTTTTCATACTCAATTCTTAACTTAAAGAGATCTTCCTCACTCTATTCATACTCAATTCTTAACTGAAAGTAGTCTTCCTCATTCTTTCCATACATAATAAGTATTTATGGCTTAAAGTGATGTTCTTCGCTTTTTCATACTTTTTTCTCTAATTAATGTGATGTTCTTCGCTTTTTCATACTTAATTCTTTAATTGATGTGATTTTCCTCGCTTCATGATGCATACGTTATTCTTGAGCAACCGTATCTCGAATATGTATCAAGCTCTTCAAATTGATTTGGATATGCTATATCACTCATCTATCCGCTTCATTCATCACTCTTGTCGATTCACGTCATACCTCATGTTCCGTAGCTCTTGACTGTTTTCTTCTTTCAATCAAATACATGGTAAAAATTTAACTGTCACTTAAATTGGTATTTTAGTCTTAAATTATCTACATACGTAATTCATATATTGTATTGTTCACTCCTTTACCATTCTTTCCCCACAGAAGAAGCTCTGTCATAAATTCCTATACAACCCCCGTCTTAATACGAAGGTTTCTCGGTCTAGAAATGTAGAACACTGATTGGATTCAATCAAAGTTAGTTTTGCAATCATCGACGCCGTTTCAAAAGTTTTCATTTAAAAAGCCCAAGTTATTTCCGTAAGTTTTCCAAAAGCTAAACTTTATTTGAATATGCACCTTGCACTTTGAGTTGTCTTTACATACACAAATGCCTCATTTTGCCACTGTATCATTGCACAGGCCCGTGTGACAACAAAAAAGTTATTCATGCATTCCTTGTTTTCATTGGCTGAAATATTGCCAGGTGGTTTAAGTTGAAATACTGTGCCGGTAGAGGAAACTACCGGAAGTCCGAGAAACCTTTGAATTAAGACAGAGGTTGTATAGGAATTTATGACGGAGCTAACTCTTTTGGAGAGAATGCTCCTTTACGCGTTTTATATCTAATTTCTTATCTGAACTCCTAGAGATATCAAACTTGTGAATGTATTCATTCTTTTACTTCGATTAAGTTATACCGATAAATTGAATGTCTAATCGCTTATCACATGATAAACTCTTGATTTTGTTTACTATTATTTACTTACTACCTGTGTTCTCTTCGATACATGCGTGTTTATTGTTATCTGTTTTGAATAATTTTCATAAATTTGATTGTGGTATGATTTCATTAAAATAAACGCTGACTATCCATTGTCATGAAATTTGTGCGATTCGGATGGAACTAGCGAACGCTGCGACATAGCTAAAGTGATATTCAATAATGCGGCGTGATGTAGTCAAACAGGTTTGAAACTTGTTAAGATGTCCGTGCAAGTGTCATTAATAACAGGATAAAAATCTAAATAAATTGCTTTTATTCTTTATATTCAAGCAAGTCGAGCAATATATAAGAAATGATCAAGCGTCTCATCAACATCAGCACAACGCAGGTGATTAATATTGTTTTCGACCCGACCATCGCTATGGACAAAGGGAAGTAACTCATCCTTATGGTTGAAATTTACCAATCATTGATTTACTCTCAAGAAAAAAAATTCTGTCTACTGATTAATTTGTTAATGTTACGCTGGTATATCAAAAAGTTATACAGGGTGTGCTTATATATGAATATTTATGTGGCATAATAGATAATACCCAATATACCGTATGTCATTAGTACATTTAAAATTACCTCACTAAAGTTGTTTTATCTCTAAAATGACAATTTTAAAAACTACTAACTTGTTTTCAGTGACAATCGTAAAACGGTCATATATTGACAAGAAGTAGGAATTCTACGTCCAATTAACATGTATATATTTGATAAATGACCTCCGTAACACTACCGACCCATATATTTGTCTTTGTGTGAGTTGTAATTTATATTGTATTTACATTTATGCATTATTGCATTTATATCTTGTCAGATGGAAGCAAGTTATAAATTCATCCAACTTGCTGATTTCTTAAACAAAATAGTTCTCAGTCCCGTTCCTTGTTTCAAATGATTATTCAGAATACACAATACGATTATGACAATCGTCTTACAAAGATAATTGATCTTTGTGACAATGTTTTCAAAATACTAGTTATTGCATCGTCTTTTCCAACCAATGGAACTAACTTCAGATCGCAAGAGTTTCAAATGTATTTTTGGATATTCCTTTTAAATGATAAACTTGTGACTTTTTAACTTTGTTATAAAGCGGAAATCACCATCGATGACAGATGCGTCGAGTACAACATTTTCAATTTCATATGTAGGGCTTAAACTCTTTTTCTAATTCTCGTAATGAATTTTGAAACTAAAGAGAAATAATTGAGAATCAATTCTACTGACAATGCATTTTGCATTTTGAAATTATGATGAAGACAGAATGTGTCATTTTCATTTGGAATGTTTCAGAAGTTCGTTTGACAAACGATCGTAGGGGTTGCGAGTTGACGGACATGTAGTCGTGTGGTTATTCTCAGATTTTATGAACGCTTACTTTGACTGGCCCGCAAAGGTCGATATTGATTCGTTTACCGTGTCACTGATTAACGACATTTGATCTTAGTGTCCATAGTGACATTTTAATGTGAAATAAATCTTGCATATTTGAATATTCAATAATGTTATATTATATATATATATATTTGAAATAACGCTAGATTGACGTTCGTCCTTTTCCAAAACAATCATGCAAATTTAGCAATCTGATCTTTCCAAACGCTGGAAAGTGTTCTTTTCGCATGAAAGTATAGTAGCAGGTATTTCAAATAAATAATTGCAATACAATGTTTTTAATATTAAAAAAAAGGTTTTAAAACGAATGTACCATGTTCGATTAAACTATGCGAATCCATTTGCCTGCCTCGCATGATTGAAAGGAGTTCACACAAAAATTGCCGCCAGTGGTTCTCATTTAATACTTGATTATTTCCTCTACAACTACGGATGATCAGGTTGAGTGATGAGATGTTTTGACCATCTGGAGATAATATATTTGGCATAAAATACTGTTTGTTTATGGAAATTGAAGAAATAAGTGTTAAAAAAAAGTGAATTTACGGCTAAATATTTGTCATTTTATGTAATTCAAAATGAACACATGAAGCATTCATAAAATCATCTCTATCATCTGAAGTTCCTGCAACTTTTGTTTCAGAATTGAAACATGATGACAATGGTATATTATAATTGATTGATATACTTTTGAAGTGACTTAGCGTTTAGAATGTTTGCTGTTTAAACAGAGGTTTTTATAAAATTATGTTTCAATGAACACATAAAAAGACGTCTCTGCCGGGTGTATATAAATTTACAATATTCATATTATAAACAATTCGCTTAGACAGCTCAAGTAAATATATAGACAATATAGAACATAAATGAATACTTTAGTATACCTTTCATATTTCTGCCCATCGGATTTTCAAGTATAAAATCGACTCGAGTAGGCTTACCCAAGGCAAATTCTCTGAATAGTCAGAAATTTGCAACATCAGAGCCAGAAGATAGTTTATTTACGCATGTCGTTCTGCAGCAAAAGCTATTAAAAGGAATATTAAAAGTGGAAAATATTTCATTATTCCCTGGAGAATAACAATAGTAAGAAAATATATTCAAACTTTTGTTTATAGCATTATTGAGTTGTTGAGTAATTGAGTAATAATGATATTATCATAAGTATATTCACGAAGAACAGCATATCAATACAAAATATTATGTCTTACATTCAGAGGTATCCATGGTACTCATGGCACACCATTTGATACATTATGAGTACTATGAGAGCTATTCCATACTCACTATAAAACATTTATAGCGCACATAGGAAAATGCATAACTAATGTAAATTTCACGTACAAATACATAGCAAATACATGTAAGATCCTCACCTCGACTAAGGGACGCAGAGATATATGTATGCATTGGACACAGAAATAGGCCTAGCACACAACTTGAAACCTTTGTTAAATTATAATGGTTATCATAAAATGATATAGCATTCATTAATGATGATAACCTTTTTATGTATTTTCAAATAGGATATAAACTCCGCTCATGTATAATTACAACACATGACAAATACATGAACCAACCTTTACATACTATATACTTTCATATAGCCAATACTCATCTTAACACGAGAAACGTCACCTGATTATTTGTTCATTGACCTTAATTTAGAAACATCGTAGAAATTTTAAACGATTTATGTGATCCATTTTTTATCATAATCATGGTAATTAATGTTCCAACAGTAATATGGACCGGTTACATTCACAAAAATGAGTAAACATTGTTTCACAGACATTAAACTCAGTGTCATCTACGGTCTCATCAATAACCGTCTTTATCTGTAGTTAAATTGGCACAGGTATTTAAATTAAGGCAGTTATTTACTACAATGTAATATTTAAACCATCCCATTGGCTACTTGTTTCCTTTACGCGTTCGAAGGGGGTTCCCAGGTTTACCAAACTTTCTTCACTGTCGTCAGTTGTACGGATACTTCACTGGCTTTCTGAAGAATAAACCACAATACTCAACGGATAATTGCTCCACTTTCCATACTTTGAGACGGGCTGTAAGGCTTTTTATTGGTGGAAGGGAGCAGGCTTGTAACAGCTTCCCTGCCCACATACTACAGGGCTAAGCAAGGTCAAATGGTCGAGAGTGGAACATACTACTAGTGTTTAAATATGTGCTTTATAAACTGAAGACCAAAACAAATGTTACTCCTCTTTAAATTGAAATATCAAAATAAGTTATGTGATCAGAGAAAGTATGTTTGTTGTGTTTTAACATGTTATTACTGTTGCTGTCGGTATACCCGTATTTTCCATTAACCATTCTGTAAACCAGGTGGCTTTATTTCTCGCGCTGCGCTCACTCGATCAGCTACATCTGTTAGACCACATTAACGGAAGTTCTTTTAGAAATATTAATATAAAGGTTTTCAGACATATATTGTGGCAAGCTCGACTCAACCTTATCTTCATTGACATGACTATACAAGGTAATCCTCCTTTAATGAAAGGTTTTGAAATCACAGAAAGGTTATTTGTAAAATATTTTTGGCTGTTTTGCAGGATTTTCAAGTGAAATGAAAGCAATTTATCCTTGACCTGTTATAACCTGTTTGAATTGAAATTTCTGAATCTTAAGTTACATCAATTCAAGCTGCCTGATATTCTTTTGTTACAAAATATACACCTACTTAGCTGATCGGTCGCTCTATTTTATCAGAAATATAACATTTGAGCTAAATATTTGTGTCAATGTAAAAATTGAATAGATGCATTTAAAAAGGGCACGTGAGTCTATTTGAATACCTCAGAACATGTGCCATTCTTGCCTTCAACCCTTCAAATATTTGACCTTGTAATTGATTAAAACACGTGGCAACCTAAATTCAAATGCTTTTCTCCACTATAAATCTGTGTTTAGAAAACATTAAAACTTCACGTTGTACCTTGTATTATATTGTCATAATTTGACCTTAGACAAATACCATGGCACGAGGTGACTTGACAAAAATTAGTAAAAATGTCATCCAAAGTCGACAAAAGAATAAAATAATGGTTTATGAACATGTAACATGACAACTTTGAAAAAGAATGATTCTTTTAGTTTAAAGATGTGTAGTGCGGAAACATGTAAGTTAATAGATGTGTATTACCGAAGCATGTAAGTTCATAGATGTGTATTACGGAAGCATGTAAGTTCATAGATGTGTATTACGGAAACATGTAAGTTCATAGATGTGTATTACGGAAGCATGTAAGTTCATAAATGTGTATTACGAAAACATGTAAGTTCATAGATGTGTATTACGGAAGCATGTAAGTTCATAGATGTGTATTACGAAAGATTGTAAATTCATATAATTGTATTACGGAAGTATGTAACACGAGGGTACTGATAAGCCCATCGGCCCATCGTGATGCAAAAATGACACAACACGACGTCGACGACACGACACGACACGACACGACACGACGAGATTGTAGTAGCCTAATCACATGAATAGGGTTCTCGCCATTCTTCCTGCAAAGCACCACTCAAGTCCTGTTCTGTCAATGGAGGCTGTTGACGCTGAGGTAGTCTTATGGATGCTCTATCGGGAAAATATCCGGTGATCTCTCTACCAGGTCAAAACATGCACATTGTCCTTGTTAACAAAATCCATTGTAATGACAGCAATGTGGGGCTTGGCGTTGTCATGTTTGAACATCGATCTTGGGTTCTGGCGGAGGAAAGGAACAACGGCGGATTACAGAGAACCTCATCAATATACCGACGCGCTGTCACATTACGAGCCATCTGATGCGTCTATCTGTTCCCACACCATAACACGTCCGCCCCAATAAGGCTCAACCATGCGACGCAAAAACGTGACGTTTTCTCTCTCCAACGCCTGTAGACACGTATCCGACCGTCGGGTGAAACGCGCTCGGCTCCAATGTTGTTCCTGCCTTTGACGTACAGTTCTCGTCTAAGTCACTCTTCGACTTCGAATTTGATGCGTAAACGTCATCCCACTGTACGGTTGATAGGCTTGGAAGCCGTGTTGACGCAGCCGTCAGGTCACTGTTCATCTGCTGATTAGATTGTGCAGCTGATGACGTCACGGTGAGAAATCTGTTCTTCAGCTGAACTGAAACTGTCTGTTTTCATTGGGATTGGTCACCGTTCCGTCTGCCGTTTCTGGACCTGGCTGCTGTCCTGCTAGTCTGTCTGTAATGCGTGATACTGTAGTGTAACTAGAATCTACTATGAACGTTACTCACTAGAGCAGACAATGTTAGATCAATATACATATTCACAAGAAAATCAAAGACTTAAATCCTTTGCTGTTCTCATAGTTATGCTTTTGTTTGGTTCACTGATGGTGGTGGTGATATGAATATGTGTTCATATCATATACAGGTCAGTAACAAAATTGAATATGTGTTATATTTATAAAATACCAAGAATGACATTCACTCATAGAAACAAGATCATTTCATAATCTGTATATATCGTTTTAGGCAGTACTTAAACAAGAACGTATTTAACCTCTGACAGTTAAAAAACAAGAATTATACTAACTAGACTTACTATATCTTATAAAAAAGGAAAGAAAACATGTATATTGCATAATGTGAACGGAAATATGCAACTCTTATTATGAAGTACATTTATGAATAAGATTTATGCCAGATAACATTTATACATTTATTATATAAATGTTGTCATTTCAAGATTCTTGAACTTTTAAATATAGCAATGTGCGTGAAGTATCAACAAGAGTGCTATGTTGAAATTCTAAAATTGAGATCTATATAAAAGTAATTTGTAAATTTGTATTATTTATTGTGTATTGGTACCACTATGTAATTATAGAATCATATCTCTTCTGTGGACCGGGGGCCTTGAACACACTAACAATTGTCTTGTCCTGTCTACTTACTCACCCGAATTAACCTTTTTTTTATAATAAACTATTTTCTGATACAGCTATGTACCATTTGGAAATAAAAGGACTTGTGACAAATTCCCGGAGGCTTATATTATTGAAAAATACGGACACTGTGGGGAATGATGAATTATTAATTAAACTATTCATCTATCTACCTCAGTACTGTATTGAAGAGGTATCGTTGCGTAAAACACCTCAGTACTTAACTATCATCAAAATACCACAATTTTATCCTTCAATAATTTCAGTAATCCCCTGATGTATTGAAGTAGGCGTTTTGGAATTCATGTAACCAAGCATACAATGCGATTCAAGCAGAAAATATAGGGAATAATGTTCAACAGCGATAAACATGATGCTTGTCGTAAACATACATATGAATTCGCCAGAACTGAAAACCTTAACGTGACATACATCTCACGTTTATTCAGCACACTTCTAGTAAGGTGCCGTACCCTTAGGTTAAACAAAGTTGTTGTAAAAGATATAAAACATTTTTAACCTCAGGCGCCCTAGATGTTAATTGCGGTTGTTAAAACAACAAGAGCTTTTCAGTATCAGAAACCTTAATTAACACCAATTGTTCCATAACTTAACACATATACAGTATTGTTTTCTGAAAGTCTTCAAGTAAGAAGGCTTGGGGCTGAATTGTTTCTGGAACGATACTAATCACTGCCAAAGGGCTTTGTCGTAATGGTCTTTTGTCCAGTTGTTAGACAGGACGCAACTGGATCACATGATACAAGCCGATTGCTGCTTATAAGAAATATTGAGGCGCGTATCCGCCATACATCGTTTCGTCATGATCGGATAAAGTTCTCTCCAAACACTGGTAAGTTATACATTTCATTTGTTTGTGTATTAAGAATTTGAACTTCGTCTATCAACGAATAACTTTGTGAAGATTATACAATCTGTCATGTCGAAATACGACTTATACTGGAGTTAATACAGGTGTGGGGTTTATTTGCGAGAATGTACTAATTCTCTTTCTATCCCCTCAAAATGTATCTTCATTTTTATTTCAAAATTTTTAATGTCTACATTGGAAACGGGAAGAAAAACCGGCATTTTAAGATTTGAATAGATACATATTTCATGTACAATTTGATAAAAGTAAGTAAATATGAATTCCAGAAAACGAGGTACTTTATATTTATAAGCTTTATTATCAAATGCTTTTACTATACCTGGATTTACAAAGTTCTATAGGCAAACTGTGAGAGTAGTTGGAATAAACCCATTCTCTCCCCACTGAAGTAACTCCGCCATAAATTCCTATACAACCTCTGTCTAATACGAAGGTTTCTCGGACACGAAATTTAGAACGCTGATTGGATGCAATCAAAGTTAGATGTGCAATCAGCGACGCCATTTCAAAAGTTATCATTTAAATCGAAGTTATTTCCGGAAGCTTTAAAAAAGCTAAACTTTATTCGAATATGCACCTTTCACTTTGAGTCGTCGTTACAGAATCCATACGCCTCATATGTTATTCAAGCATTCGGTGTTTTCATTGGCTGAAATATTGCCAGGTAGTTTAAGTCGCAAAATTGTCCCGCTAGGGGAAACTGCCTGAAGCCCGAGAAACCTTCGTATTAAGACAGAGGTTGTATAGAAATCTATGACGGAGCTACCTCTGTTGGGAGAGAGTGGAATAAACCAGTTAGTGATCATATGTTTTTGCAATGTACTAACTATAGCGAAATGTATCCTTTTAACTGCAATCAGCTCAGTATCGTGCCAGTGTAAATGAAATAAGTTGCGATTCTGATTTCTTTTTAAAAACCCCAAAACGGACAATGTGCTTTATTTAAATTCGAAATGCGAATTCCACGTGGTTACATACCCTACTTAACCAAAGCTACAGATAAGCTACGTATTTGCGTAAAGTACCCCCCAAAAAATGTCTCAATACGCAAGAAAAATTGTTGTCTGAGTAATGATAATCACTAAAAATATACGTTTACGCTACTGAAAAATACCCTGCATATTTACCCTATTCATCAAAGTAAATATACGTTACATATCAATAGCACCAATCGAAATAGTTACTTATTTTTAATCGTTATTTTTAACACACGTAGTACGTATTACATCGTAAACGTTCCATTCTGTAGAAAGGGCGGCCTTGTTCAAAGCAGCTTTGCCGACTTCAGTGCGCTTCAGTACGCTGGTCAGTTAACCAAATCATGCTTTTGAACAGTTGAACGGTAACATTTTCAAACACTGTCGGCTTGTTAACTGAGATCAAGTTTCAGAAACATCATTATAGAAAAATGTTGACTGTATCCTGTCTCATTCTCCATTCAGTATTATCCTATTTGCTATATCATGAATATTTTAAAGATTTATTAATGTCACATATTTTAAAGAACTATCTGTTATCCGACTGGAAATTTTGAATAATAATGAAATATAAACATTTTCTCATGTTTCTCGAACTCCATCGTAATCTAATCGTCAGTGTCAATAGTAAGAGCACAACGCTATATTTGCTTCACACAATGATATATTAAGCTACAAAATTGGGAATTCAATTACTGCAATTTCCAACGCTTATCGGTTTTTATTATAATAGTATATCAAGACACACCTAAATTTTTATTGAGTTTATCATTGGCTTTCTAACTTTACGACCTTTATAACTGTTAATGCTTCGGTCATCTTTCTTAGGTTGGGATAGTCAATTTCAATGTTTGATGAGGAGTTGAAAAATATTCAAAATTATGTAATTGTGGTATGATATATAAACTATCGCATTATCTTAATCAAGGAAAGTCAAAAATCCATCTGTGTTTGTTCATATATAATAGGCACCGAGTTCATGGAATTAGGTCAACAGCTTGATATCCTGCCTCACCTTTGCTATTGCAACACATGTTTCGTCAATGACTTAGCGTAACAAATGAATGATGTTCGATCTTATTCATAATAGTTTATTTTGTTTAAAAGAATAGAAGTTTTAATTGCCTGCTCATGTGTCTTGTATGTAAGACGATATTATAGGTAATTACATGTTTTATTTCATACAACGTTTCGCCACTTTACTGTCAAGATTTTTTAAAACTATGTTAAGTATTGCACACGAAGGTAATTGAATTAAGATCTCATTATACTCTAGGCCGATTAAAGTCTGTGTAACAAAGTGGAGAAAAGTGATCTTATTTCAATGATACAAAATTAAATACATGCCAATGCTGGAACTTGTCATAACTGAAATACATATGTTGGTTTCTTTAAAAGCCCTTTAAAACAACCGTTTCGGGTCATTTTGTTGTCCTAACGTTCATGTTGGAGATTGACTACTGTAAAATTTTCTGTTATTTTCTGTTTCTGAAACAATCGTTTTTACGTATGTAAACATTCAGTTTATCATTGAATTGATTTACGGCAACACAGCTAGTTACTAATCGTCACGACTCTGCATTAGATTATATTTTTTACCTTTTTAAAGAAGGCCTAGGGGAAGTAATGCCCGAAGCTTTGTTATCTTTCGGTTTTATCATACATTTATCACAAAATTATGTAATCTATGAATTTAGTTATGTCTTATCAAATATCCCTTACTTCTTCAGGAGCATAAAAGCAGCATGGCATCAAACGGAGCGTACACGCCGAACGAGGAGATGAAAGTCACACGAGAAGGTCGAAGCTATTCAGAACAAACTCTCTTTGATAATGGATCCTACAAGAGCTCAGCCAGGACACCAATCAAGCAGGCTATTTGTAGTCAAGTCTTCGGCATCTTCATATTTGCTTTAGGTCTTGGAGCTGGAATAGCGATTGGCTACTTTGCTCTGAATCCGGGTCAAACAAAGACTTGTGAAACAGTTATTTCACCGGCCGGACTTCAGAACGACCAAGCAATGACGACCGCACCTACAACGACAACCTCGCGACCGCCATCGCCACCGCCTAGATGTCCATCCAAACCCAAACCGAAAGAAACGGTACGCTCTCAAGATAAAGGAATTTTTGAATTGTTGACTACGGAGGAGATGAAACAGGTTAGGGAGTTCATGAGGTCCAAGGGTTTAATCTCAACCCAAGATGGCACCCCGTCTCTGAAAGACACGTATATCTATGGCATGTCCCTGCATCTTCCAAAAAAATCCGATGCCCTGAAATACTTGGATAGCGGAAAAGCATCTCCTGGGCGGTATGCTGACGTTCACGTTCACAGAGGCAACAGGGATACGCCTGATTTGATGGAGTACCGTGTTGGACCGCTTGGTGGCGCTATGGAGGCCCATGCTAAGTATGCAGATGGAGAATTGCCATACAATAGTCGACCAAGGGATGGAATTGAATGGGATGGACTCACTGAGCAGGTCACAAGGGCAATGAGTATTTTGCGACCACTTTTGCAAGAGAGCTTTGATGGAGCATATTATCCTTCAGGCGGAATTACCTTTCACCCACAAGCACCACCAGGCCTTGATGCAAATGAGAGGGAAACTCGCTTTGTGATGGCGCTGACGGTTGATGGAACGGCTAGAGGCAGAGATCTACACCCACTCCCTCTAACAGGCACAGTACACAATCCCGGAGTTAATAAACAAAGCTGGTACACCCATAGCTTCTACTACCTGAACCAGGGACCGTTTGAAACTGCTGAGGACCTGCTTACTGCCTACACAAACGGAACTATTAGAAAAGTTATCTTGCCCAAAGGTCATCGTCAAACGCTGTTTGCAACAACATTCCCTAAGCAGAACTCCGATAAAATGAGGGATCATGCTTACAAAGCCCCACCTCGATCCTATACGCCTGACGGACCGAGGTTCACAGTTCAAGATCACAGAGTGAAATGGATGGGATGGGACTTCACCATTGGCGAAAGTCAGTTCAGAGGACCAAGCATCTATAACGTACATTTCAAGGGGGAAAGAATCGTGTATGAGAATTCTCTGAACGATGTAGTGCTAGTGTACGCATCTGACGTCTCTTCAGGAGCAAACACCATATACATGGACGCAACGTTTGGACTCGGCGAATTCCAGGATATCATTCCTGGTGTGGACTGTCCTGATCATGCAACTGTACTGGAAGCAACATGGTTCAACAGTTACACGCAAACTCCAGTATCAGCAAATACCATCTGTGTGTTTGAATCTGCTGGAGATGAAGCGCTCTGGAGGAGAAAGGATAAGTTCGCAGCTGGTTTAGCCAACCACTACTTGACAGTGAGAACACCAATGAGTGTCGGCAACTACGACTACACAATTGACTTCGTATTTGAACTTGATGGCAATATGAAGACTGGTGCTTTCGCTACTGGATTCCTCCAGACTAGTTTCTGGGACCCTTCAAATCCTCATGCTGGTTTGGACAAAGCTACTGATCCCTTCGGCTACAGACTTGGACCTTTCACACATGGAGCTCTGCATGACCACACGTTTGGATTCAAGGTTGATCTCGATGTCCTCGGCACTTCTAATAGTTTTGAAACAATTCACTGGAAAGCAGGTGACGTCGTTGAGGCATTGAAAACCCAATCAAGCACAAACACTAAGCCTGAATACTACCTGTACAACCAAACCAGATATATTGAATTTGAAACTCTGGAGAGAGAGGTAGGATTAAAGATCAACATGGACAAACCTCAATTCTGGACGGTTGTCAACGATAAGCAGAAGAACAAGTGGGGTGTGAAGAGAGGGTACAGAATCGTCCCTGAGACGTCAGTAGCACAGGTTCTCCCGGAGTCCCACCCAGTTATGAAGGCCATATCCTACACCAAGTACCACTGCATGGTCACACAACACAAGGACGACGAACGTTTCCTTACAGGTACCTACGACCTCAACAGACTTGCAGACCCAATGGTTTCCATGGACAACATGCTTGACGATGAACCAATCAAGGACAAGGATCTTGTCACGTGGGTAAGCTTTGGCTTCCTTCATATTCCTACCGCTGAAGATCTGCCCATGACCGTCCGTGCGCATTCAAGTTTCCACCTCAAACCCTACAACTACTTCGATTCTACAGCGTCGTTTGACATGCCCCAATACGTGGATACGAAGGACCACTCCGTCACTGAACGCCCTCCCAAAGCAACCCCCTGTCTGCAGAACATCACTGACAACTGCTATTTCTGTACCTGATGTGCTTTGTTTGAGTCTCGTGCTTTTGTACATATAAATACCTATTTTCATACTTTTTGTGCTGAAATCCAACTGAAAAGAATTTGTGAATAAAATTTGCGTTTTTGTACATACGAAAGTATGTAATTTCTTATATTTGTTTTTAAGAAATCTTCAACATACTGTATCATGTAAAGCTAATTACAGAGTTTGTCACCAGCCTTAGTATCTTAATGCAAATATCATGTAATTTGTGATGTCTTCCAAGTATCGTAACATTACGAAAACAAACTGAACGGTATTGAGTTTCTCTTTAGAACTGATTCAATGTACTTTAGCATACTCTTACATCATATATAACAAGGATCTTCTCGCTGTAATATATCTAAAAAGTGATTACAAAAGCAGTCATGTATCTTATTTTGTACCAAATAGAGGAAGTAAAGTATTAGCGCATGCAATACACAGAGGATACTAAACGACCTTCCATTTTTAATGACTTAATGATTAAGTATTGAAGGAGCGAAAGCGAGTTTGATACCAAATCATTAACGAGTTTAATAAAAATAGTAATACATTGAAGGAAGTTTAGTATTCTGTTATTACTTGACCTCAGTAATCATGCATGATTGCCAAAATTTATGTTTTGTACTACAAAATTAATGACTTAATAAGTAATTGTTTATTAATATGACAGAGAATAATTCTTCATCAGTTCGGCAAATTACTGCAATCCAAATTACATTAAAATTGGTACTTATATGTCAATATACAAGATGAACAAACTTTTGTTATGCAGCCGTATGCCACTTTCACTTTGTTATTGATAAGAATATAATCAAAACATTTAGAAACGATTTTGACTAAGAATATACCTTAGACACGTTTATTGAGTGTAGACATTCGACTTAATAGCATAACTATGTGCGACTGAATTCCATACAAACTGAAAAGTCAAAGATTTTCAGACTAAACCAAGAATGAGTTGTGTTAAAGGCTCAGTATCGAGGCTTTTTAAAGAGATGTGAAGTTTTCAAATAAAGTGACCATACGAAACCAAATTTTACCAATTGCAAAACATGTTCTTTAATCAAAAAAAGCTTTACCATGTTCATTTAAGCTATGCTAAATCCATTTCCCTACCTCGAATGAAAAAAATATTTTCACACAAAAATGGCCAGAGTGGTTAATGTTTGACACTTTTTTAAGACAACGGATGATTGGGGTTGGTAAACAGTTGTCTGGCAGAAACCTATGTGTATTGGGAATATATTAGAAGAAATAAGATTTCAAAAAAACGTGCTTCTTCTCCTTTAAAGTATATCAAATACTCCCCTTCAAAATACATTCAACCCTTTCACGCTGACAATAACATGGAACTTTCATGCAGTTAAAACATTTTAGTCTTAGATAAAGAAAAGCATTAAAGTGGTTTTTTTTAAATGCTCTTCCTCCATATAGCGAGTACTGTGTAACAACGTAAAATATAACACATACCACACTGGGTACTTGTATTATGTTCACTATAGAAGTTCACTAAAGTGAAAATACTGAACATAACAGAGTACTTCTGAAAGACTCTCAGTTCAGAGATCAGTTCAACGTTTCTTTATTATTTGGTTTATCCAAAAGTAATAGCATATACTGAATTCTTAAATCAAAATGCATAATTCGCAAACATCCTTTCAAAGTCAAATCTTAATCGAGTTTGGGTTATTTTAGCAATCACTATCTTAAACATCATAAAGTTCAATCTATATGGTCAAATAATTGTTATTTCGAAACACAATCTTCATAAATAGCACTTTGTTGACTTCCGAATATCTAATAAATTTAAATTGAGTTCATCAGTAGTTTTACGTGGGTAGCAGCTCTCGAACACCTTTCTAATGATGCTACAAGTCACACACGACTTCCGTCACGTCTGTAAGCGTATCTGAAATGGATCAATTTTTGACGTTAATTTTTACTCTTTTTAATAACTATAAGAAGGCATATATGAATACTGTGAGCACTATTATGACAGATGGTTACAGGTGGAAGAAATGTCACAATACAACTAGATGCAGCTGCCCCAACACGGCCAAACTCGTCGGGGAGGAGGCAGGCACTGGTTTTATCTTGTTGGCAAGTTGGATAATACGAGATTTCACTAATCTTTACAAAACATTAATTTTTCAATAGACATGAAGTGAAACAAATGAAGAAGCAAATGTGCAAACTGAACAAACCAGTGAAGAAACTGAGCGATCATTCGATAATAGATAAGCGTATAAATATCGGTGCTACATGTACATGTATTATCATTGGACCACTCAAGGTCACGTGTAGCGATATTGAATTGGTACAGACACAATATATTTTATCTAGCTCCAATTTCTGCCAAATTGATAGAGAACTCTTGTAACATCGTAATTCTTGGGAAACAACTATCTGTCATAGCACAAATGGTTACTTTGATGCGGGTAAAGTTCCTTGTGGGATTCGAACCCACTCCTCGACTCTGGCAACACCACCAGCCCTGACCGTGCTGTAAGTTACCACCAAGCCTTGACAGGCGGTTGGTACAATGAATGCTGGCTGTGTTCCCGAATCTATGGGTGTGAATTCAAATCCCACAAGTGAATGAAATAACGATAATTAAAAGTCTTACCATTGACGTTGTATGGAACGAGACGGAGTGAAGGAGAGGGCTCACAATACCCGGGGTATCCTCCACACATCATGTCCACCTGTCTGTTATCACTGCTCTGATCAACCATGGCGTACGCCAGGTAGCCAGTCGGCTCCCATCTCACCTTTACATTCAATAGATTATTTTGTTCATACTTGGTGTCACGGACATACGAGTACTGTCAAGCTTTAAACATGTTGCACAAATGAAAGGACGGTAAAACGAATAAATCATAACTTTCCGAATCAGAACTTTACATCAGAACAAATAATAAAAGTTTTCGCTTATAATGTAACATGCTTTAATCCCTAAAAAATCAAACCTGTTGGAAAATGGTATTATCCATTGAGGATCTTCATTTAACGGTTGAATAATTGGTCGAAAAGATTTAGCTGAGAAAAATAGCGGCTTACTATTTTATTGTATAAAGTAATAAAAATTGTAATATGAAACTCGTTTGCCCCCAAAAAGATAGCAGTTTGGTATGAAACTCGCATTTGTTAGTTTCTTACGAACATGTTAGCAAAAAGATGCAATATTAGATATTTGTTAAATTTACATTTTTCTCTTCGTTTCTCCAAATAAAACAAGGGTGATGCTATTTCTAAAAATATGTGAAAGAATTATAACATATATACATCCTACACACTGACAAATTGTTTCTAGACGAAATCCCAAACGACCTATATTGTTATCCGTTTATCTTGATATATATATTATATGAAAGGTTGAAACATTACATAAGTCATTCTTAGACTGAAATCTACTTTTTAAACTTCAGTCAAATTCTTGATAAAAGTTTGAGAACACATGACGTCACCTCTGATGCTACAGCAAAAGCAGTTCCTCGAAGGTCGAGTTTGAATGTGCCAACTGGACCACACGATGACCTCTGTCCACTCTCGTGCCTGGAGTAACAGTCCTGAGCCACTCCGTAGATGTTGGGTTTGTTGGTATAGTTGGCGAAAGTGAAGTCGTCCTGTACAACCTCCAGGGTCTGATGCGGATATAAATTCATGTAAACTTGATATAAATCCTGATGGTAAGTATCCCTTTGGAATTACAACACTAAGAAAGTTATTTCAATTGTTTTGTTTGATGGTTATATGCCATAGCCACCATCTGCGTAGGTTGGATATCTCACAACCACCATAGTCGGTTATGAGTTGTAAGACCTACACCAACAAATGGACTTTTAATAATTGGAAATTATCTAAAATCATTATTTATTAATCTAACTTATGGAATTTTTTTATTTAAAATGTGTCATGAGGTGCACATCGATATTGTTTTCCAAGCATTATCGGTTCTATTCACGCGCTAGGTGTTGTCCTAAAACTGTAATTCCGTTTAAGGACAGGCCATTCACCATTTTTTCCCTATGAAATTATCATAATATGAAATGGGTTTAACATTATCTCAAAGAAAATTATAAGATGTTGTTTGATTATTTTCCATGTGTAAATACGAAAATATTAAATTTAATCTTCGTTATAAATGGTTTACAAATAATATTCACATCAAGGTGTTTAAAGAATATAATGAGCTCCGGCCGATATAAAAAAAAATGGCTGGACTCCTTTGAAGGAGTCAACATCATCCGAATAAGGCCTGAGTGAAGAAATTAAACATGAAATACGATATTGGATGTCCTACACTACTACCTCGCTCTATATTTTGGAAGGAATAGAAATGTGATGTAAGATTTTTAACTATTACATGCCACGTAATTTAAAATTACTGAGATTTTTACTTGACGAATTTATAAATAATATAAATTTTAACACCCTGGAAACATTATCCAAAACACCCAAAGATTAATCACGGGAAATGAAACGTAAAAAAGACCTCTTTGTTGTCACAGAGTTCACAAATTCACTGCTTGAGTAAATTTATATAGTGGGATTAATATTTCTCAGGTTCATGGTACGTAAAAGGAACTGTATGATCATTTCAAGTAATTAAATGTACTACATATATGTAGGGTTAGGAGAGTACAGATATCATCCGCCATTAAATGGTTAATATAACGTAAGACAAAAAAGTCCTTGTTTACACTCTCCTTTACACAAGTTCTTTAGTCTGACAACCAAGGATAACCCGTGTCTGGGAGAGGCTATTTTGAGGAAAACGTTTTCGCAACGCTACGACACCTCAATAGCATCTCAAATTACATGATATTTGCACTAGTATATTCAGGTATGTGAACAAACGTTTGGCATGCAGCTGTATACAATAACGAGATTGACATTAACGTATTCCTTTACTGTTTATAGTCGGTAAATTGGAAAGTTTACCACAAATGCATTCAAACAGTCGACAAATTCGATTGGAATTTGTTGATATTGTGAAATCCAACATCAAGCGCAAAAGTTCTCCTTTATGATGATTCAGGGGACTTAAACAGAAAACCAATTCATCAACAATGTCTTCTGAATTTACAGTATCCGGAATGATAACGCTAATTCGCAAATAGCATGCGTCATGGTCCACTTCTTTCCAATTCTAATTTCAAAATCATGGAATGGCCTTTCAAAACATCTTTACCCCAATCGAATAAAGTCGACGTGCAGGTTGACGTTACAACATGTTTAAGACACTTTTACGACTTGCCATCACAATGAAGGAAAAGTGGGGTAGAATTTTACAAAACATATCTAACTGAATCGATGCAAAATAAAACTTATGACACAAATTGTAGGGGTTAAAATCTTTCACTTTGACGCCACTCTTTGTCTTTAGACCTGTGAATTTTTATCACTTTAATTACCATAAATTTTTTATGTTAACATAAAGTACTTAAGCTATTATAAATCGGCGTATGCATTTATGCTTTTAAACAGTATATCTTTGCGATGAGAGTTGGGCTGGAATAGGGGGAGCTCATCATTTCTACTTAATCACACAATGTAGTAAACACATAATGTGTAGTAAACAATTGCATCGCCAAATCCTGAAAAAGATGAAGCAAACAGCACTTAGGAAACTATATACAGAAAACTGCTGTTAATCATATTCAAAACAATGTGGTTGTTTTGCCTATATTATATTGATTTGAAAATGTTTACAATAATTCAAAGCCTTTTTTCAACAGTTGCTGTCCAAGAAACGAAAATCACCTTGATATCCAGCCTGATCTTGTGGAACCACACGTCTCCCCAATTACCAATGCAGGAGCCGAAAAGTTCTACGGTTTCTCCATTACAATATTGATTGGAGCGTCGTGGATAGAGCCCATGATTGACCTCGGTTAAAGTCACATACTCTGACGGGTTGCCACTCATGCTGTGACAGTAGATCGGGACTCGAACCATGTTAGTGTTCGTCAAGTACATCCAGTATTCACCATCACCACTGCCAGGAGAACACTTCCTCACATCAGCGCAGGAAGAAGGAAATTCTTCATATCAAACAAAGTGAACTATATTTTAAAGAATTCCAATTTTGATTTCAATGTGCATGTGAAAAACTTTGTCCTTTACAAATGTTTTCGGTTAAAGGTCAAAATTTGAATAATTGTCACAAAATGATTATTAAAGCAAAATTAATATTTCTGCCTCACATTGATGTCTTTAATTGTTTGGAGATACTTTAAAAAAAGAGAATAGATTATATAAACTTACCTGTCACACACCTATGCCGCTCTTCATCATCGGATACGCATCTTTCATTGAGGGAACAGTTGTGATGTGCACAGGCTCGGGACAAAACCTAGCATTTCAAAAAGACGATGTCAAGTGAGCGTCTCTTAAAGTTTGTCTAACATTATTTATATCGTTATTCTCTAAACGAAAGGATGTTCCAATATCTTAACTTGCATATAGAAATGAACATATTACATACAATTTTTTAAACTACAAAGATATTGAATACTGAGCTTGAATATATCCAACGCAGACAGTCCTCATTCAACCGCCTTAGTCGAACTGTGACGTCATTAAAAAATGACGACATCGTATTGGTCATGGCGCCACGTCATCATGCAGTAAATCTGTTTACTTATTAAAAGCTCAATATAGTATACATTACAGAACCTATTGTATTGTGTATAACAGACAACAATTCTAATTTATAATAAGAAGACAATAATAATTGATTATTGATCACAGCTTAAACGATATGGTCGAAAGATTGAATGGTAAGCTAATGCAATGAAAACTAATGACAAGTTTGAATAAGTATTATAATTTGCGTCTGTAAAAGGTTGGCAGAATTCACCGATATGTGAATAATCAATGATATAGAATTTTAAAATCCACTTGAATTTGATAAAACTATTGGCTATCAAACTTTGAACTTTTAATTGCATACGACATGGTGTTGGAATATCTTACAAAATGGTAAAATATAAAATAATACATTTAGACTTGGCCAGCTGCTAACATCGACAACATCGTTGTGAGTTACGATAAAATATTGTATAAAAGGAGCAGCTTTATTTAGTGATAATGATATTTCAAAATTCATGGTACGATGATAGGGGATATAGGTTATATTTACTTTTCTTAAAGAAAAGAAGTAATAAAGACAAATATTCTAGCTTGGATAACGATAAGAATATTTTTAAAAGATTCTTCACGTTGTTGTATTGTTAATCTCTATGTCCCTTTCTTAGATCATTGTTATTCTCTTAGCATTCCTTTGTTTAATATTATATTGCTCAATGCAGGACTTTCACGCAATAATATTGTTTCAGCTAAAAGCTCCATTCTTTCTCAGTCAATCAATCCTATTACATCGATGGTATTTGTATGCTATTTACTCACACTCGTGAAATCGAAGATGCTCGGAACAACAACATTTACAAAAGACTTCTACCTATTGTGTTTATCAGGGCTGGCATTAGTATACAGCGTCATGGCACCTCCCATCTGCCATGTAAAACAATCTTCCATGGTTGGCATATACTGATCCATAGATTACCCGATTGTGTTACTGACAGTAGTTTTGAAAATCATTTTTGATAGACTCTGACATTCTGTTAGGAAAAACGCCATGAAGGTCACGTCCGGGTAGTTCTACACTCAATAAATATGCCACGCGGTTGCACATTTTTTATATTTCCCATAAAGGCTCTAATGCACACCAATGTAAAGTAGACATGGAAAATGCAAAGATATTGCATATCTCTCGATATTGTTGACGACCCGCATTCGGATAATTTACAATATAAGTTAGTTGGAAAATATGCACGTAATATTGCTTTTATTCTAAAAGATCGGAAATTGTTAATGTCATGAGGCAAGAAATACGCATGAATTACCATGTCGGCAATATTAAATTTTGCATACACCACAAAAAGGAAAAATGGCAGGCGCTATGGCCAATACAAAAACCATGCTTAAACTGTGTATAATAAATGGTGAGGTTATAGATATATACATGTAGTAACATAACCACGTGATTTAACGACTGCAGCTACTCTTCTCTGTATACTCCTCACACGCCTCTTGAATTGTTCCATGTGAATTTGTTGATTTGCTAGTTGAGATACTTTGGCAAGGGTTAACCATTACTGATTCTGGTATTGTTGTCATATCGTTGCTTGGTGAGTAAAACGTGTAAACTCTACTTCCGCTGACTCTGATCACAAGTTCGTACATTCCCCTCTCATAATCAAACTACAATGTATCACTATCGTCAATTCAAACAAGATTCTACAGGGTAACGTTTCGGACGTTGTTTAATGATACCTATTTAGTTCTCAATCAATACGTTTTTTGGAAAGAAGTAGTTAATGCCTGGTCGAAATATTCATCAAAAGCAAAGGGACTGATTAAAACAGAAGATGATTTCAGAGCGCAGTCAGTTTGGAATAATGGTGATCTGAAAATAGCAAACAAAAGTGTCTTTTATAGCTCTTGGTACAAGTGTCACGCAGTTCGAGCGTGCGACCTTTTTCCCGCCTCTCCTCTAATGTACTTTCATAAAATATCACCAATTATTGTATATATCGAAAGTACATATTATGTACTTTACATTCATGTATCTATTTTTATCATTCATGTCTTTATTCGCCGACTGTGGCTATTTTTATATGTTCAAATGTCATTTCCATGCTCCATTTATCAGCCTTTTTACATGTAGCATTAATATACCAATGCTCATGTTACATATGTTACATACATGTGTTCTTGTAGAGGATTTTGCGACCTTTACAATAAGCCATTGTAGGGCTCCATACCTTAAATATTTATGGAGCTAGGGATAATTTAGTTTCGCTAAGAAACACAGTTCGCGATATCCCATCCCTAGGCATGGGTTACTCCGACGTCCGCACGGAGCCAATAAATAGCGAGCTAAGCTCTGGTACCAGTAGTCTTGACTTGACCCTTGCTGGGAGAGGTCACGGGTGGACCTGGGACGTTGGAGGTGAATTGGTGAGGTTGATATTCCTTTATTTTTCTCTGTACCTTTCTGGAGTAAGTGATCACTTCCTTTAAGAACTTACAGTTTTAACCTTACCTTCCCTCCCATTATTTGATAAGTTCTACTATACCTAAACTAGTGTTCTTATTCATTTACTCACTCAAGTAGTGATTAGGGATAATCTAAAGTACTGTGTGCTTGTTTAGACGGTTATCGTCTTGTTTAGACTGCAATAAATCACTTGATTCACTGATTGGCTTCTCTCTAGTTATTTATTGGCTTGATTATTTTCTTTTCTTATCTTTCTGTCGGATAACGGGTCTCAACTGAGTTTAGATATCGTTACACCGTGACACAAGAAAGGGATTATGTATATCAATGAATTTATTGACGAAACTGGTAACATATTCAGCTTTTGGCGAATTTAATAACAAATACCACTTAATGTATATTTTTTAACTTATGAAGTTATAAGGAGAGCTTTTATGGCATACGCCCGTCGACTTTATATTCAAACATTTACAAAAACAGAGCTTCTACCTTTGTACAAATTTAACATAAGGCGCATTTTAAATTCCACCTTTGTGTACCTACCCTGTTACTCAAAATGGGAAAGAATTTGTAACTGTCAACTTAGTGAATCGGAGTGGAAAATATTTAACATAAGTGGTAATAAATGCACTTCTTGCACACTTCGTACAGCTTCAATGGTTTCAGTACAAGATTATTCATAACATTCTTCCTACAAAATAATTTTTACACAAGTTGGGCTATACAGATTCACCAATTTGCCCATTCTGAAAAAGTGAGGTAGAGACATTTGTAGAAATGTGACCCTACATCAGTATCTTAAACTTGTGGAAATATTTAGAAGCATGGTTAGATTCTCTACAGATTCTTATTAATCTAACTATTGAATAGGTGATCCCAGGCATCAAAGGCAAAATAAATAATCCTGTAAATGCCAGAATCTTACTATCCAAAAAATAATCTACCTAAGTAGCAATTACCGTTTTAATCGAATCTGATCAAATTACATGATAAGTTTAGAAGTTATAAACAGGCCTTGTTTACAGTTTTCGTACAAATTCATCACTTTTCCCAAAAAATTATCAATTTTTCGAAGATATTTTAAAAATATTATTCATGACACATCATTACATATACATGTTGTATCTGATTTTCCATGACAAATTTTAATTGGAATAGTTGATTAGTTACAAAGTTATGAGCCGGATACGATTTGTAACGGAAGGTGCCCATCATAATACCCCCTGTATCAACATCTGTAAACATTTTACTAAGAGTACCAATGAACAAAAGGTTCATTTTCCAACAAGGATTTTAAACTCTAAGAGATTTCTAAAGTCTTAAGAGATTTTTAAACTCCTAAAGGCACTAGTGTACGCTTTTACGATTGAAGTGTCTATTTTAAGGTTTTCGAGGACTTATGCATTCACTTAAACTTTCTATCGATGCAACGAAATACTAAACATTCTTTACAATTTACCTGCAATCAACAATGAAAACGTTAAGACAGCCGCTGTCGGCTTGGACATATAAAAATCAATGGTTAACTGTGCACAAAACGGATGACTTATTGACACTTGGAAACGGCTGAACTAGTATTGTGTGCAGCTATTGAATTCACCTAAACTCTGAACTGAGAAGAAATCATGAAATATGCTTAATGAAAGCAATGTTGTAGATTAACCGATACAGTGTTAGCATTGTTATTAGATTGACCATAGCGGCTGCCGTTTCCGCTTTTCTGGTTAGGAGCAAACTTTTAATATTTCCGATATCGTAGTTCATGCGGATTTAATGTAACGTAACTTTAAATACTTCCGGTCTTTAAAAATCCACTTAACTACCTGAATACGAAAATGTTTGTTAAATAACTTTCGAAGTAGATTACTTGAGTGAGGATAGTGAGTATTATCGAGAGATATTTAGTTTCTGTGCATTCGTTGTGTTTACGAAATATTGGCGTGCACTAGTGCGTTTAAACTTAGGGATAATTACCAACAAAACTGGCCAAATAAACTTTCCCTATCCACTACATATGAGCGCTATTCAGCTTTTAAGCACTACATTTATACTGAGTGTTATTTTTCGTGAGTTACTATAAGAATGTTCAACACATGATTAATTGATTGAAAAGGGCAGATTTCTTGATATTGAAGAAAAAAGACTACATAAATCATGCATAACATAGCTGTCCATCATATGAAAAGTTACGTTAAGATACCTTAATGAGTTAGTATGTTCATCCCACAAGAGATAAATTGTTATCTTATTAAACTATATCATTTGTTTTAATTCTGAACCTGCAATGTTTAAATACCACGCATTCAAAATCGGACGGTGACAGCAAAGCACATTGTATAATTTTTTGTTAAAATCCACATCAACATTTATATGTATATTGAATTGCTTTATGTTGTATTATCTTTCAAATTGTACTATAGGCCAGTGGCCTTTTATTATTGAATGAAAATTCATTGGCATAATGGTACTTAAGTATGTTTAACAACAAGCAATTGTTTGGCTTATGAGAAATTGTTAAAAACAGTAAAACGCATTAACAGCATACAAATAATAGAGAAATAGATATTACAAAGAAGAACCCAATTGCGATAGAAAAAAATTCTAGTGGATAAAAAGGAAACTATATCAAGTAATTAGGTAAAGGATTGACGCCTTGAAAACATAGTTTTCACAATTAAGGCTGTTTTGATTATGCAACATGAACAGACGAAAACATATTAGTAAGAGCACTTATAAAAAAACTGACATGGGTCGAAATCTATAATTAGGCAGTTCGGATAAAAAAACAGAAAGCCATAGAAACCTAATTCTTTTACTCTTTCTTGATAAAATTCTATTGCCCGAAAACGCCTTTACTGTTAGCTGTTGTTTTAATCTTCGGACAAGAGCTTAGCCCCACCTCTATATTAGTTGATCCTTATCTGCATATTCAAATATGTGTGTCGGACACGAAGGGACTCACCTCCCCTGAATATGAGAGGGACCAGTCATTTTAAAGTGTTAAACTGTTTTAACATTAGACAGTTGTAACGCGAAGCATTCGTAAAATAACCACTTTTAACAAAATATCTAAGCAATTTATCATGCATACGATAAAAAGCTGTTCTTTTGTTTCAATTACGGTTCGTATGCAAATAACTCAAGCACAAGTGTCAATTTCTAATATCTTTCTTCCATATGAAAAAATATCATAAACAACCATGCCCAATTACATTAGTGGTATCAGCATATCGATAACGTAGCTAAAACAACAGAACTCTCCACTTTCGATTTCTTTCTTCAAAACTCTGGACAAAGAAAAGGTCTATCTGTTTGTGTTAATTATGAGTATTTTGAGCTTATCTTTGGTACCATTACACATACACACACACATATATATATATATATATATATATATATATATATATATATATATATGTTTATAACAGAGAAACAAATTAATTAAGTTTTAATTAACATTGTTACCATAAATGGCAAGTTCTATATTTCTTGTGCTACTCTTAAGACTACAAAGACATCGCAGAAGGAAACCACAGAACAACTTCTTAGCGCACAGTACTAAAAACTATTTAACATTCGATACCAATTTGGCCATCATACATAAAGTTGCATAAATTAAATGAGATATTTTACGACGACTCCCGGACTTTTATTGATCAACTGACTCGCTGTGCATTGTTAAATAATTGTTGGTCCCTATCCCATAAAATTTGTTCAAAGAAAAAACAAAACATTATAAATGCTGTCGCTAGTTTGTGTTGCTCTTAATTGGACACATCATGATCGTGTTCTAAAATTTATTTTCTAAAATATATCCCCCTAAAGCTACCCTGACCCTCAATCCAATGTGTCACGTAAAATTGTGTGATCGCTGCGTTCAGAAGCAACAGATGCGGGGTGGGTGGATTTCAACACTTTTGATATTCATTTAGATGATTTACAGTATTCACCCTTAATGCATACGACGAATATTCGACCAGCGCACAAGGAAACACATATGCACTGTGGGAGATTATTGCATATCATTAGATGACGTCATCAATATCAGGTTTTCTCTGACAGTATGATATGCGCATAAGAAATCCGAACTACCTACTATAACATTAAAACGACGGTCTGAATAAAAATTACATTCTATCTGGAGCTATATTTTCAACTGTACTTTATCACAGAAGAGCCAGAAGGGGTGGTTCGTCTGATCTAGGTCCCGGTAAACAAAGGCCAACGATGAAGATTATGGTCCTTGCTTTCTATTCAAACAATTGTCAACCGTAACGTTTTCGTGTAAAACATCAACCAGATAGCCTAAATTGAAACTTTTGCACTGATTCACATGCCCACTGTGTCAACAAACACGATCCGGCACGTGTTGCATGCTTCTTACGTATAACCCGGAATCCCACTGTCATCTAAAGCAACTGTCACGAACACCATAACTTATAGCAATAAAAGAGATGAAGTAAATTTTTAAAATACTGTTATAGTATCTTCGAATCGTTTTCATAACGGATTTTCTAAATAGTAGTATGACATCGACGCGAAGGGTTAAGATTGCAAGTTTGAGAACTTGGGATAAAAGTGGGAACGGCTAAAAGTAGACCCGCATGTCACGCAGTTTTCTTAATTCGGCAATGAAAAAGCCACTAGGGTTTATCACCAAGCAACATATTGTAGTTTATGAATTGACTTATTTAAACACATGAATAATAAATGCATGTACCACTTGCCTTTGGAAAGTCACTGATGTTGGAGTGATAAAATCCTGTCTGTTCGACAAGACTAACAGGTATGAGTTCTGCTACATTTAGGTCACACAGTGCTCGGTAAGCGTTATAGTTGAAAGATTTGCATCTCGCTCTGTTCAGGCATTGCTGTGCACAAGACATCACGCCGTCTGTAGGGGTTCAACAGTTAGATCTTGAGATAATGTTATGGTACCAACACTGACTGCATATAGCAACTTGTCTCTCTATGAATTTGAAAGATTCAACGATACACACGTTCTTTGTAACAGTTAATTGAAATGTTCTGTTGAATTAGTATGAAAAGATACAAAACCGGACAATAATGCTTTTTGAAAACACCTAGATACCTTGATAAATACACCTACGTTTTCAATTACATTAGATTTTAAATTATTTTACCTACCTGTCGATATTGTTGTAAAGTTGAATCCTACAAGACGATAGCCACTGGTGACATGATTTAATTTGGATAGGTCTGTACATAGAGGTACATCAGATGTATCACAGGGAAGGATACACATAATTTGGAGTACCATACAAACCAAGATAAACATCACTGTACGTCTGCACTACAATAGAATAAAATTGGCACAGAGGATTTTCTAAAGTTGAAAGATGGCACATATCGGTAGTCTAAACCCAGGAACGCGGTTGGCTTTATACAGGGAGAGGAAGTAATATTTGTGCTGTAACACAGTTTGGTTTTCATTGAGCATGTTAAGACCACGATAAATAAGATCTTCTTAGTTATTTTATAACAGTCTCACAGACGTTGAATTCTTAAAATTAAGATTTATTAAATTGAAGTTTACCGACGGATTTTAGAGTTTCTTATGTCCTGTCATATTTTGTATACACTAATGTAGATTAATCTATTAGGCAGAAATACTAGTAAGATGTCTATTGAATATTTGATATTCTGAATAAAGATATATTGTTACATTGACACACCAATGAAACAACTCAAATATATAAATAAATATATACTTATTTTGTCAGTATATATGATTAATTACAAAATCCTTTTCTAGTTTACAAAAGTTAATATTATTAATTTCTAAACTCATATCTGAAATAATCTAAATCTAGTCAAATTCTATACTCACTGAAAGGACCGCTCGGATAAACATCTATAGATGTTTCATGCTGTCCTCCGAGCGAGAAAGTGAAGGTATACTTTTGACCGAACTGTGTGAAACCAAGGTACTTATTGATTTGCCCTATTCCCTGAGACGACATTTGACGCACCAGCAGACAGGGCGCCTCAATCCGATTGGTTCAAAATATTCACATTGAAATATTATTATCGGTATTATGGGTTGGTTTGTTCTGAAGAAAAGGTGTGGTAGACTGGTGATATGTGTTATGATCAATACTTTAAACAGTTTTACTGATAAGAAATATCTATAATCAACGAGGTGAAGGTGATCAATATTTTTTGACCGTTAATGAAGCAATTAGTATCTGAGAACTCCTCATTATCAGAAATTAATTTTACGAGACGGTATCCGTTAATGTGACGTGTATTGTTTGTATGTTACTTGAAATACTAATTTTGCACTCAGTGTTGAATACAAGCCGATAAAAATATACATGTATCACCGTTGAACAATGTTACAACTTAAGTAATCATTATAGTGCTGCTTTGTTTTTAACCAGTTATCGAGTGCAGTCCCTACGAGAACTTAGGAAATACTCTTTACAGGAGTAATGAGTTATTTTCGAACAAAGACTACTGTTATACTTAAATGTATAAAAACTTCATGAAAGTGTATGTGTATGGAACTGTGTATGTTGAAATACCAACTTTAGATTTGTTTCTAGTAATATTTTAAAATGTGAAGAAACGTGGTCTGTCTCATACATGCATGGAGACATACATGTAGAGGCTTGCTCGGGTTCTTCGAAAACATTGTCTAGTGCAACATGGTTTCGTGCACGGAAGATTTTGAAAGGGGGTCTATTACCATATGGTCAGGTGTTAAAAATACCGTAAAGAAGCCTGTAATCTCATGCGGGATCTGGATAAAACGGCCAACTCGGATAACGGTCAGTGACAAATAAGTGACAGCCTGAGAGAAAACGGCCATTGCGACAACCGACGGCCTTTAGATCTGAAAACAATAACTGTTATCTTTTAAAATGCATCGTTAATTTATATTTTTATTCCATTAATATTTATCATTTCTTTTTTAGTCAATCGATTATGTGTCCATTTTTGCGACCATAAGGTAATTACTGACGTTATAGGAATTATAGGAATGCAATTTCTTATTTTAGATTTAAAATCTATCGTCATATCTTTAGATTCTTCTTATTCTTTAAAGATAATGAACTTGAAGTACATGAATTAAAAAACGGCTGTTGTCTAAATTTAATTTCACATAACAGTTTTAGGTAAAGTTAAAAACTTCTCGTATTACGTCTCGTAAATATCCACATGACTGAATAACTATGATATCGTACTTAAGTATTTATCTACCTACAATTAATCAATAGTGTCTACACTTGGGATAACATTCTCCTGCATGTATAGACGGCAACATGGCGACGTCGGGTGTTCTCCAACCGCATGTGAGATAAGCGCTAGGAGGGGAGGTCCGATCAAATATCATGCATGCGTAGTTTCAGCCAATCAAAGCGGCGAAAGCACCACGCTAATTTGTCAACTTTACTTCCCGGGACAAACAAATCGATAATGGCGATATGTTTTGGTGTTCATATTTATTATTAGAAATAACATTCCATGTTTCAATCCTCTGTTTGTTCATCGATGTCACGGCATATGTAATTCTCAAGTTGTTACCGTATTTAATCGTTGATGTTGTAAAAAGGCAAAAAATAGTAAAAACTAATCGTGTGTCAGATGAGTGCTCGAAGGTTAGAAATTGATAGAATCATACGTTTTCAAAGCGCACTAAGAAAATTTTAACAACGCTCTAAAAGGGTTTCCATAATGTCACTTTTGTGACCAAGGTTTTAAATCAATAACCATTTTAAGTGAAGATTGTTTTTAGCTATTTTATACGATTACATTTGGGTAAATTTCGAAAGACACGTCATATTGTAAACATTGTTGTGATGTGCAAAATACCTGACTTGAAAATGATTAGAAATATCACTGTCTATGAAGATAAACGGTTTACTTTAGTACTACATCAAATATTATGTTTCCAAGTATAGAATAATTCAGCAAGATTGTTGCTTATTTACTCATACAATATTTATATTAAAAAACCAATAGCTCTCAAAATTGGACACACACATCATAGATGTGGATGATACATTTTCTGATCATGTACATAATTCATAAATCTTTTTGAATGATCTTGTATTATTTCACGAAACTGGATCAATTCAGTTATCATGTATCAGAGAAAAAACTTTCGTCACGAATGATGTAACAGGGGATATGTTAAGACAAACAATAATATAATAAATTAAGTTTAAACTTCCTATGATATGATTTCCTGTTTCATGATAGGGTCACTTAATTTCTGTACTGCGTATTCAGTTTTATATTCTTTAAACAATTTAAACAGAATCCAGTCGTGAGCTCTTCGACATCTATAATGCTGATTAATAATGCTGATGCTAACTTTCATGCACGTCTGGTTATAGAGGATGAAACGTGGATTCATCACCGGGACCCTGACACCAAGCAAGAACCCATGCAATGGAAGCATTAGAACTCTCCTGCAGCCAAGAAGTCCAGAATTCAGCCTTCTGCTGGCAAGATCATGGCAACCAGTTTCTGGGACAATTAGGGCCTCTTGACGGTAAAAACGATATGTTAAAGCGAAACTCATACAAATCAAACTTTGTAAACTCTGTCACATGGTCGACTCAGCTGTTCGAGAGTTGTGTACCACTGTTTGCGCAATCAACGCCAGGCAGCCTACATCTGTATGGATATCTAAAAATATCACCCTTTTGGCCGTACGTTGGGATAAAGAATATTGTCAAAATTATTGTTTTGTAATTAAAAAGACGAAAAACTTCATTCGCCTTTTCGTGATCGTTTAGTTGTGTTGCCATTTTGCTGAAGTGAAAGCGAGGGTTCGAAGCGAAAATTGCCGATTTTTGACGAGTATGCTTCGGTTTTGGGCAGTGTTGGTTACCGGCTTGGAAGCTTGTGTGGCTTATTCGCTGACATCCATTCCATTCCGGAAGATAAGTTTTCCAATAAAAACGGCTACCGTTTCCATCCAAGACGCACTTTCTTCAAGTTTTGAATAATTATGTTTTCCTTCTATTCC